>QTSX02000005.1:0-600000 GCA_014839935.2 Entomophthora muscae | reverse complement strand
GTGCCAGAGCTGCCCACCATTGAGACCTGGGAAGATATGAAGCAACTTCTGATTGACAAATTTGGTGGTGACCTTAGTTTGGAAGTAAATAAGGACACCTTCATGCACATTGCTTTCAAACCTAAGGAGACTATAGCTAAATTTACGGATAGATTCTACATGGAAGGACAACAACTGATCACAAGCTGCCAGTTGACCGCAAATGAAGCATACATGGCTTGTGCTCAAGCCCTCAAAGTTAACCAGCTCCTGTGTCTTCACTTCAAGGCCCATAAATCCATGCTTTCTTCCATGAAGATCATAAAGACACTGTTGCAAGATATGCACCTTAACCATTCTGGGGTAGTTGTGCAGGAGAATTGTGCTGCTTATACCTCTGGTTTGTCTTTTAGCCGTCCATGTATTCTTACCATGAACTCACAGAATCCCCCTCAACACCAGGGTTGCCATAACTGTGGGCAGATAGGTCACCATTCACAAGTATGCACCAATCCTTGATTTGAAAGAGCTGATCCCAAAGAACAGGCGGGAAAAGAACAGTCAATCTAGAGGCAGGAGACACTCTTGGTTGACAATTCTTCCCAGTCTCCTTTAATTCCCCCCTTTATTGCTGACTCTTAGCCTGCTGACACTGATTCTCCTCCCATTCTGATGCTATTCCACAATATATCTGATGACTTTGACATGGATGATTCTGATGTAGAGGATCCTGATGCCTATGGGTACTCTTTCCTGGCCGTCCCTGAAACCATTGTGGTTCCTTATAAGCTATGTTCTGGGAAAACTACAGCAATTGCCAAGCCTCTGCCTGAAGCCAAAAAGGTTGTCTCTTGCCCATACCTCACTCAAGCCAAGAAATCTCCTGTGCTTGTCAAATCTTCTGAGGAAGCTTCTGAGGTTGCTGACACTGTGTTCAAAAATGTTTCAGTCTTGATCCCTCTCCAGATGGTCTATAAGGAATTCCTGGGCCTAAGATGCATGATTAAAAAGTGGGACAAATAGCTGGAAGAAGCCCAAGATATCTGATTGTCCTCCCTCCCTTTAGTTGTACTACCACTTGTGTGGAAATATCCATCCAAAAGGTGAAAATTAAGGCTGTCTTGGACACTTGATCTCCTGTTAATGTTGTCTTCTCAAAACTTGTCATGAAGCTTAAACTTGCACTTGACCTTAATTATCATCAGTTGTATGGCACAGCTGGGCTATCCATGACTTGCGCTATACAAGCTTATTCTGCTCTTCCCATGCAATTTGGCAAGCTACTCTTGGCTGCGCCTGCTGTTGTATTGGAGAATTAGAGCTATGACCTGCTAGTTGATACTAAATTCCTTAGGGAATACAATGGTATCATCAACTTAAAAGACAGCTACCTCTCTTATCTTAGGGTATGAGGTCTGTTGATCTTTGAAGATCCGGTTAAAGTTCTTGGGAAGCGCCTCAAGACATGTGCTTTGGAATATCCTACTGGTGTTTTTACTTTAAAATACTGTACCCATTCCTCCAACATGAATTGCCCTCTCATGGCTTGTCCTGCGTCTGAGGCAATTTCTCTCCTGGCCACTTCTGCTGTGACTATTCCCCCTGGGTCTCAGGCTATCCTAGACTCCCAAATATTGTATGAGCTGCTTGAGTGTACGTTCCTAGAGTTGTACTCTTCTCCTTTGCTAGGACGCAACAAGCCATATCTCTGCTCAGGAATCTTGGATGTCTCTCATAAAGACCTTGTTCAACTGCTGGTTACCAACTTGACTGCTCTCCCCATACATGTGTTTAGAGGGCAGTTTGTTGGCTATGACAGGTTGTTGAATGCTCCTGATGTTTTATCACTATATCCCTTTGTTACATTTCAGGACTTTAAATTACATGAGAATGAGCCACAAGTCCTATTGTTGTTCACCAACTAAGACTTCCTGCAGCTATCTTCAGTTCAACAGAAAGAGGTGCTTGACCTACTGGATCAGTTTTTGGATATCTTTGCTAAAGATAGCACAGATTATGGATTAGCCAAAGGCGTCATTCACCAGATTAATACTGATGATGCTCCCCTCTTTCACGCTAAACCCTATTGCTGCAGTCAAGTAGAGGATGCTCAGGTGTCTAAAGAGCTCAAGTAACTTCTAGACGCTGGACTGCTTGCTCCTTCCCAAAGTCCATGGGCCTCTTCCTTACTCATACTGAAAAGGAAGGATGGTTGTCATTGTATTTTGATGGACTACCAATGCTTAAATTCCTTAACCAAAAAGGAATCCTACCCCTTACCACGCATTGACAATGCTCTCTGCCGCCTTGGGGGCTCTAAGTTCTTCTCTTCCATGGATCTGGCTTCTGGTTACTGGCAAGTTGATCTCATCCAAAAATAGACAGAAGACTGTGCTCATCACTTCTGAAGGATTGTTTGAGCCTACACAAATGCCGCAAGAGCTCTGCAATGCTCCAGCTACTTTCCAACAAGGCATTGACTCCATCCTCCGTGATTTAAAGCTCCTGTGTGTTTTAGTGTACTTAGATGATATAACTGTCTTCAGTGAAATCTTCACCATTCTCCTGGCCCATCTTAAGGAGGTGTTCATAAAGATTTGTGAAGCTGGCCTCAAACTAAAACCATCTAAGTGCGCTTTCTTTAAAGAGTGTCTTGAATTCTTGGGCCATGAGGTGACTCAGACAAGAAATTTGCCCCATTACTAAGAAAGTCAAGGCCATTGACAAAATGCTTCCGCCCACCAACCTGCAAGAAGTCCAAGTCTTTCTGGGCATGATGGGATACTATAGACAATTCATCCCTGATTTTGCGGACACTAGTGAACCCTTTTTCCAGCTGCTGTGTAACATCCCCTTTGAATGGGCTGCCAGCCAACAACAAGCCTTTGAGACCCTTAAACAAAAGCACAAAGAGGCTCCCATCCTAGTGTATCCGGATTATATAAGGAATTCATCCTATATACTGATGCTAGTGAACGGGCTATTGGGGCTATCTTGGCTCAATTAGACAATGAAGGTGTGGACCATCCTGTGACTTATAGCTCTTGTTACCTAAATAAGCATGAGAAGAACTACAGTGTGACCAAGAAGGAGTGCCTTAGTGTTCTGCATGCCATCAAAACAGTTCTGCCATTAAGTGTATGGCACCCAATTCACTGTGATTACTGACCATGCTTTGATCAAATGGTTACAATAACTCAAGGAACCAGAAGGACAACCATCTAGATGGGCTCTCTGCCTGCAAGTTTATGACTTCACTCTGCTACACTGCCCTGGAATCAAACATCAGAATACTGATGGACTTTCCAGAATGCCCACACTTACCCTACACCCTGCTGAGGCTGACAGGTTGTACAAACTAATTGGATACCCTTTTTCATGGGAGAACAAGACAGAGGAAGTTTGAGTTACCTTTTCTAGCTATCTGAAGATACCCTAATTTGTGATAATTAACTTTTCAAGAAAGTACAAGACTGCTACTTGCCCTATGTAAGTCCTAGTCTTTGCCTTTTGTTGGTGCTTCAAGCTCATAAAGAGACGGAACACGGAGGAGTTGCCAAGACCCATGCCTGGCTCCAGAAGAATTACTTCTGGGAAAATCTTTGCTTGCTGATCCCAAATGTTATTACTAGTAGCCATGATTGCCAACTACAACAACATAAATCCATCACTCATGAGTTCAAGCTAGTCCCCCCTCAACACACATTTCACACTGTCAGTATTGATGCTGTAGGGCCTCTCCCTTGCTACTGCTCTGGTTGCCGCTTTATCCTAATTGCTGTTGATCAGTTTAGAAAGTGAGTGAAGCTTACCCTACTAAAGACATCACTGCCAAGAAAACGCTGGTTTTCTGCTGCAAGATGTATTCTTCTGCCATGGTTGCCCTCAAGTGTTGTTGTCTGAAAATGGGATTAACTTCAACACTGTTGTGTTTGGTTCCTGGGGACAACATCCAGATGGACACGGCGGGAAATCATTATAACAAAATATTTGAGGCTTGAAGCTAGACTTGGGTTTTCCTTCAGGGCAATATTAAGGGCATGTAACTTAATTTAATGGAATATGAGATATGAAAGTCCTTTTGGCAAAAAGGAAAGGAAAAGGCTTGAAGAATATTAAAGCCAATGCAAATGTGGATAAACTTGTCTTTATCAGGAGAAATAATTCCACTTAAATAGTAGACAAGGGACAGTGATCACTCATTAGGCAGACATAGTGGCAGAAGGGATCACATGGGGATGAGATCATACTAGGATCAGTCAAGGACAGGTATGATACTCCAGAATGGGTGAATATTGAGCCAAATCCATTTGCAGAAGGCAAGGAATTCCAAAATCAAAAGCAAAACCAACTAAATCTTTGCACATAGCAATGTTTGAAGGCCATATCAAAATGTCATTAATGGCGCAATTTAAAACATATCCCCCCTTAAGATTAGACATAGGGAATTGTTATTTTTGGAGGAATTTGGAGTGCAACTGGGAAAAAGGACGGCTGTAGGACAGTAGCTTCACAGTATACTTGACATCCTTCTTATAGGTGGCTTCACAAGGTCCAACCCAGAGGGATTCTAGCTCATGGATTCTACCTCCAGTACATTTCTGATAATAGATAATCAGGTTGCCTATTTGATACTCAGGGAGGGGGCTCTGGAAGCGTTAGAGGGTGAGAGTTCCAGGGTTATGACCTTGTAAGCAGTAGAATAGGCGGTAGCTTGGATGTCAATGATATGATTAGTCAAGTCTTTGACATGGGCTTCAGGATTAGTAGAGGCATCAACATCCATCAATGGGGGTCCCAGGATTGAGGGAGTAGTGGCTTCTTGTCCATACAGCATGGCAAAGGGGGACTGGCCAGTCACTTGGTGTCTGCTGAGTCTATATGCAAAGAGGGCAGCAGGGAGGAACATATCCCAGTTAGCAGCATCAGAGAGGTTAAGCTTCTGCATGATGGACACAAGGGTGGAGTTTGCTTGTTCCACAGTCCCATTGTTCGAAGGGTTATATGGTGTGGAGAAAAATAGATGGGTACCCAAATCTTCAACAATAGATGTGATGAGGCAAGCATTAAAATTGGTCCCATTGTCAGAAAGCAGAACTTGGGGCAACTATGACAGTAGAAGATATCTTGCAACAAGAAATTGGCCATGGTCTTGGAAGTTATATCCTTGGTCAATCTAGCTTCAACCCATTTATTAAAATGATCTACAGCTACCAAGATGAATTGAACCCAGACCTAGAATAGGGGAGAGGCCCAACCACATAAATACTCACAGTGTGGAAGGGATGCTTAGAGGGATGAGCTTGAACTGATGTTGTGAAGGTTGGGGGCGTTGAAGCTGACAAGAATGACAGGAGGCAAGGACATCAGGAATTAGGAGGCGTATATTCTTCCAATTGAAGTTTTTGCACAACCAGTCATAAGTCTTTGCTATGCCTCTGTGTCCCGTGTCAATGTGGGCTTGGAGAATGATGGCAACCCTCATGCTAGGACAGACTTAGGGCAGAAAAGTGTTGTTATATTTCTTGAAGAGCTGCCTATCTTTAATCCCAGTGTCCTTTGATAGGACTTGCAGGGCCAGACAAATGTCTTCTGGTTCAGTGGTCCAGGAGTCAGGGTACCTTATCAACTTGTATAGGCAATCAGCGTCAGCAGGATGGATAGCTAGTATGGGCATCCTTGACAAACCATCAGCATTCTGATGTTGTGAACCAGGGCAATTTACTATAGTGAAATCATATCCTTTCAGGAATAAAGCCCAACAGGCTAGTTGACCTTTGGGCTCCTTTAATTGCTTCAGCCACTTTAAGGAGGAGTGAACTTTAACTACTGTGAAGTGAGTCCTGTAAATATAGTTTCTGAAATGTTTCACTTCTTGCAGAACAGCTAGACATTCCTTTTCCATGAAACTATAATTCTTCTCATGTTTATTGAGGACTCACAAAGAATAGGCCACAGGTTGGTCTACTTCTTCATCATCAAGCTGGGCTAAGATGGCACCCACAGCTACTCTGCTTGCATCAGTGTACAATATAAACTCTTTAGCATAGTCAGGGAAGACTAGGATAGAAGCCTCTTTGAGCTTGGCCTTCAGCGCTTCAAAAGACTGTTGTTGGCTGTCAGCTCACTTAAAGGGTATGTTGCAAAGGAGCTGGACAAAAGGTTCACTTAATTAAGCAAAAACAGGGATGAATTGTCAATAGTACCCCATCATGCCAAAAAATACTTGGACCTCTTGTAGGTTTTTGGGGGGCTGCATCTTTTTAATGGCTTCCACCTTATTATTTACAGGATTTATTCCAGTTTGGGTGACCTTGTGGCCCAAGAATTCAAGCCATTTCTTGAAAAAGGAGTATTTAGAGGATTTGAGTTTCAGGCCTGCCTCCTGAATTTTAAGGAAGACTACTTTGAGGTAGTCTAAATGGTTGGTAAAGGCTAAGCTGAACACAGTAATATCATCAAGGTATACAAGGACGCAGGAGAGCTTTAAATCTTGCAGGATGGAGTTCATAGCCCGTTGAAATGTAGCAGGGGCGTTGCAGAGTCCTTGGAGCATACAAGTGGGTTCAAAAAGGCCTTCTGGGGTGATAAGTGCAGCCTTTTCTCAATCTTCAGGAGATAACTCAACCTGTCAGTATCCTGAGGCAAGATCCATAGCAGAGAAAAACTTTGATCCCCCTAATCTTCTAAGTGCATCATTAATTCTAGGCAGAGGGTAAGAGTCCTTTTTAATGAGCAAGTTCAGGCAACAGTAATCCATCACAATGCAATGGCCTCCATCCTTCTTTTTGAGGATCAACAATGAGGAGGCCCATGGGCTCTGAGAGGGAGTTAGTAGCTCAGCTTCTGAGAGCTACTTAAGTTCCTTAGAGACCTGAGCATTCTCTATCCTGCTGTGGCAGTAAGGTTTGGCACAAAAGGGTAGCATCACCTGTATTTATCTGGTGGATATTCCTTTTGCAAGTCCATAGTTGGTGGGCATAGAGGCAAAGATATCCTTAAACTGATCTAGCAGTTCCAGAACATCTTTTTGTTGAATGGGTGACAGTTGTAGGAAGTCTGCGGCAGTGAGCAGGGAGAGAACCTGAGGGTCTCCTTCAGATATTTTGAAATCACTAAACATTCCAAAGGGGTAGACTGACGCCACTTGCTTTGAACCTAATATGCATCATGCCCAATAATCTGGACCTTTATCACCTGTATAGGTAGGGCAGTCAGGTTAGGCAACAACAGCTGTACAGGCTCCTTATGAGTTTGGTCCAAAATCCCAGGCATAACCAAGGCTTTTCACGGCTTAATGAATCAGGTGAATATAGCTCCAGTAAGGGTTTTTCAGGAAGTTTGTAGGATATCTGGGAGTTTATAATCACTTTGAAGCCTGGGGATGGTATTAGCTGCAGGGGCAAGAAGAGTCACACCTTTCTCAGAAGGACATGAAGGAGGAGGAGAATACATATTTTAGGAATGAGTCCTGTACTTGAGTGAAAAGATACCAGTGGGGTACTCTAGCACACAAGTCTTCAGATATTTTCCTGGGAGACAAGGGGTTTCTTCAAATATTAAAGGGATCTCATACCCTAAGAGCAATAGGTACCCATCTCAAAGGTTCACAATCACATTGTACTCTCAAAGGAATTGTGTACCAACATGGAGATTGTAACTTTTGTTTTTGAGGACAACCGCAGGGGATGCAATAAGAAGCTTCCCAAACCTCATTGGTAGAGCAGATTAAGCACCAATGGCTCAATTTCAGACCATGTCAGCTGTACCATATGATTGAGTGTAGTTGAGGTTGGGAGCCAGATTAAGTTTTTTTATTAACTTGGACAATACCACATTGACTGAAGAATCTGTGTCCAAGATACCCTTGATCTTAACCTTTTGGATTGATACTTCCACACAAGTAGTATCTTTCCCAAAGGTGAGTAAGATAGCTAGCACATCCTTAGCTGCCTTCAATTATTTCTCTCATTTGACCAGCATGCATTGTAAGGCAGGAACTTCCTTATGCACAGTCTGCAAGGGGAGCATTACAGCCACATTCTGAAAGAAAGCTTCTGCTAGTTCAGCAGCCTCTTCAGAGGAATCTAGCAAGACAGGGAGATAATGATCCTGAGCCAAGTAAGGACAAGCCACTACAGCATTGGCTTCATTTGTAGACGGGCAAGTTGTAGTTTTGGTTTTCTCTGAACGTAGCTCTTAAGGGACAGAGACTGTCTCTGGGACTGCCAGCACAAAGTAGCCATAACCATCAAATTCTTCATTATCCAAATCTTCAGGTTAAGAATCACTGGAGAGATTGTGAAACAGGTGAAGGATAGTTGGGCCAGATGAATACAGAGCTTCCTCATCAGAAGGATGATCAGGGGGAAACGGGGGGAGATTGGTAGGCAGAGAGCGTCCCTGTCTCTAAGCTGACCTCTCTTTTCCAGTCTGTTCCTTTGGGTTACAACCCTCTACCCAAGGGTTGGTGCAGGTACGTGAGTGATGCCCTATTTGACCACAGTTATGGCATCCTTGTCTCTTAGATTGCCCACTTGAGCCTAGGGTCATAATGTGCGGAGTGTGGAAGGTGGTTCCTGCATTATTGGCCTTATTTTCACGCACAACAGTACCCCATGGGTCAAGTGCATGTCCTTCAAGAGAGTCTTGATACTCTATATTGAAGTAAGGGAAGCTTTGTGGGCCTTGTCAAGGGTCATGATGTACAAGCATTCTGGCTACCACCAACCTACTTAAGATCCAGCCATTGCCTGATTTAGTCCCCTTCCAATATACTGTTTGACATACCAAGAATGGTAACCAAGCAATATCACCTGACCATCCAAGTATCCAGTGACTCAAACCCATCTAGCACATGATCAACCCCTAGGTTCAATCCAACTAAATCACTGCCACAGTCAAGTCTATAATAGTCTAAAGTATTATCCAATAAAATATACTTCATTTCTTTCTTAATTCCATATTTGAAGCTTCCCCAAAAGGCGCTCCTTATCACTGGTAGCAGCTACAGATTTTTTACCACACCCATGAGAGAGAAAATGACTGACCAAAACCTGCCCACCTTTGCTCATGTACTCAACCAGGCCACATCTCAGGAGACCTGGAAAACGTACTTCTGCGCCCATGACATCAATGAGGATATACCTAGTGGATGCACTGTATTTGAAAGTCTGGTCATGCCCAAAGCATGCACCAAGATTATTCAATACAGTTTCTCTCTCCAACCACAAACAAACGCAATACCACTTATCACAGGTGAAGTTACCAACACCAAATACATTGGTATCAGTAAGTTCTTTGGTAAAAACAAAGAAAACATCATCAACTGGCTAGATCACTCAGCCGCTAAACTCTGGGCCAGCCGCATCCCCCATGAAAAATGGGTCAAGGAAGCCAGCAAGCGCCTGTAAAAGGCTGCAGCTACCTGGTTTGCTACCTGGGTTGGCTCACAAACTGATGACCAGCTTGATAAGTGGGAAGAGTTCAAAGCAGACACCACACACAATTTCTGCGTCACTGAATCCCTCCAAGACATTGCAATACAGCTCAGTGATCTTCCTCAGAAGACCACTATTGCAGCTTACGCCAAAAAAATGAGGAAATACATTGCAAGATCCAAATACCACACAATCTGATAACGTACATACCAGAGCCTCATTCATCAACAGGATGAAACCCTCTGTTGCTGCCCTCATCTGCCCAGAGGCAAATACCTCAATACCCGCGCTTATTGCAGAAGCCAAGCGCGCCAAAAAACGCGCCAACATGGAATATGCTGCATGCAACAGCAATTGCTTCTCAAACAACAATGGCAGAGAAAACTTCAATGGCAACAAACGCCAAAATACCAACAATACAACGGCAACTCCAACTGCAACAATGGCAATTGCAGCCAAAGCGCAAACCACTCCTGTCCCAAGAAAGAGGACACTGCCAAAGTTAACAATGCTGAAGTAGCAACCTGCAATGAATATGATCCCACATTCTCTGACCTTGAAGGTCTCAAAACAGAGGAACAGGGAAAAGAGGAGGGGGAACAGGCTTAAGTGCCCCTGTCTCCCCCCAACTTGACAAGAAATTTGTACCAAGGAACAAACTTTGCTACTTGCATTCCCTGTGTCCCGCAATCCTCCATTTTTATGAACTTAAAAATTAAAGATTGCTCACAACTTCTTGTCTACCCATGCACTTACAAATCACGTACACACAAAATTTTATTCAACTCTGGGGCATAAAACACTATGGTTAGCAAACCCTTTGTAACCAAGTACAAAATACCAGTTGTCAAATCCAACTTCAAGTACACCAGAATGGCAGATAAATCAAAGGTTCTACTTGAAGGCAAAACAACTCCCTTCAGAACTGACCTCCAAGGCATACAAACGTCCATCAAATGACTTTTCATGAACAACATAAACTACAAAATTGTAGCAGGAATGGACTGGTTCACCCAAGTGAACTCCAGCATATGTTGGAAAACAAAGACCATGACCATTAAACACAACAGAGTCAATTTTAACATCCTCAAAGAACCCAATGACCTCATTATAAGATACAAAGTATTTTTCTAGGTCATAAACCAAGATGATCAGAACATCTAACCAAAGATAGTACCCTCCTTATTATGAGGTACACTGAGTTCAATAACATAAAAACACAAAAGATCCAATGCCCAGAACTTAAGGCACTCCTAAATGAATATGCTCCTGTATTCAAAGAAGAACTCACCAAGCTACCCCCTGAACAGGAGGTCAAACATAGCATCAACTTATGCAAAACCATGCCCAAACCTACACCCCTCTACAGACTATCTCCCATGGAGACCCAAACCCTCAAAACACACATTGAGGACAATCTAGCAAAAGGCTTCATCCGCCTGTCTGAATCCTCATGGGGGCAGCAGTATTCTTTGTATAGAAAAAGGAAGGCACTCTACGTCTAGTAACTGACTATAGAGCTCTCAATGCAAGCACAGTAAAGAATAAATACCCTCTTCTACTTAGTGGGGATCTCTTTGCAAGACTCTCAGGTGCCAAATTTTCTCCCAAATTGACCTCACCTCAGATTACAACCAAGTTGAAGTAAAGGTGAAAGACATATCAAAAACTGTGTTCTGTACGCAATTTGGATTGTTTGGATTTTAAGGAATGAACTTTGGGATGACCAATGCTCCCGCAGTGTTTGTCATCATGATGAACCAAGCACTAAACGGTCTCTCAAATACATTATGTTACCTTGACAATATCATCATATTCTTAAAAACCAGAGAGGAACACTTCACACATGTCATCAAGACACTTGCTTGACTCACAAAGCACAAACTTTACGCACAACCAAGTAAGTGCCAATTTATGGAAAAGGAACTCCTGTTTGTGGGCCACATTGTCTCTGACAGTGGCATCAAAGCAGATCCAGACAAAATTAAAGCCATAAATAACATGCAACGCCCCACCTCTATTAAACAAGTAAAATGCTTTCTTGGTATGGTAGCTTACCTAAGGAAATACATCAAAGACTGCAGAAAAACTAACTGCACCAAGAAATGACTTAACCAAGGGTAATGCCAAAAAGAAATTCATCTGGACACCAGAATGTGACAAGAATTTCCATTTATTAAAACAAGCTCTGATCAAAGCACCAATCTTGCAATACCCTAACAATAACAGGTGCTACAAGCTCAATTCAGATGCCAGCAACACCGCCATTAGCGCAGTCCTGCACATCTGCCAGCCAGGGAAGCAAGACTTCCTGACAGTATGGACCAAAAGCAAAAAACTAACTAATACTGAGCAGAGATACCCAATACACAATAGGGAATTGCTAGCAATATATCACGCATGCAAGAAATGGAGATTTTATCTGGAAAGACATTTAAAAGTCTGAGTACTAACTGACCATAAATCCTTAATCTATTTCAAAACTCAGAACACACTTGTACGGCCGCAAGCCATATGAATGTCCTTGCTGAAACAGCTTAATCTGGACATTCAGTACAAAAGGGGAGCAGAGCTGGTCACGTCCAATGCTCTCTCTAGACTATGTCAGCCTATAGAGGATCACCCTGACCACCTGGACCCTGACTGGCCAAACCTGTACAACACTGAGTATAAAACCAAAGGGAAAGACCCCTCAAAACACCAACTGATCCACAATACATTAGTAATGGAACAAAAAGTACTTTCATGTATCAAATGGCACAGTATACAAAATTATCAATGACAAACATATCCTGTACATCCCACTTGCACAAAGAGTTGATACCATACTAAGACATCACCACCTGCTAGGCCATACAAAGGCTAACAAACTATACCTCACGCTAAAAGGGATAGTATGGTGGCCCAACCTCAAACAGGATATAAAAAATGTTCTAAAAAAGTGCACGGTGTGCAAGAAATGCACCAGTAAAAAAGCTCCTCAGCCAACAGTCAACCCAGTACAAGACCCTAGACCATTTAAGGTTTGAAAGCTAGACATAGTGGGCCCTTCCCAGAAAAAAAAGACAAACCAACGTTTCTTAATTGTAGCCATTGACTTTGCCACACACTGGCTCATCTGCTGGGCAACAAAGGACCCCAAAGCAGAAACCATCAACCGTTTCATTAACAAAGCAATCATAGCCAACTATGGCATTCCAGACTACATCATAACTGATGGAGCAACAGAGTTATCAGGTCACGTAGTTAATGAAAACTTGAAATAAAAAAATATTAAACACTCCACAACCTCTCCATGCAGGCCACAGGCCAACAGTAGAGTGGAACACCTAAACAGCAGCCTTATCAGGACCCTAGAAAAAACAATGGATGGAAAAGCCAAAGACACATGGCCGCTATACATGAAACATGCATTATTAGTATCCCAAGTCTGCACCAACCAAGGGACAGGCTATTCACTGTTTGAGCTAACCTATGGGTACAAACCAGAAGTAATCACCCGCAACAAACAGCCCTACATAAAGATCCCCCTGGGGAAATCTCCCACAGTAGAGCAAGCACCAAACCTACAACACATCCGCCTCAAAGCTAAAATATCTAAAATGAAGAGGCTTAAGACACAAAAGGTAACCTTCACAGAGGAACCACTTCCCATCAACTCCCCTGTCTGGATTCTAGATGGCAACAGAAAGAAACTAGACTCAGTACACAGGGAACCAGGAACAGTCTAAAATACAGACCAGAGCACAACACTTACCTAGTAAAATTTCAAAGTGCCAAGAACCCAATTATCAAGAAATACCACAGAACCTGTCTCTGCCTCAGTAAAGGAGAGCACTCAACCAGACTGGTTCCAACTAGCAAACAGCTCCAGGAGCATCAGGCAGAAGCCATTAGGACAAAGCCCCCTCCTGATGCACCAGAGTAATCCCTTAAGGGGGTGTCAAGGGTTAGGATGTACAAGCATTCTGGCTACCGCCAACCTACTTAACATCCAGCCATTGCCTGATTTAGTCCCCTTCCAATATACCGTTTGATATACCAATAATGGTAACCAAGCAATATCACCTGACCATCCAAGTATCCAGTGGCTTTAACCCATCTAGCACATGACCAACCCCTAGGTTCAATCCAACTAAATCCATGCCACAGCCAAGTCTATATAAGTCTAAAGTATTATCCAATAAAATATACTTCTCCTCTTTGTTAATTTCATATTTGAAGCTTCCTCAAAAGGCGCTCCTTATCAGCCTTGAAGTGCAGACATAGGAGTTGGTTTACCTTCAAAGCGTTGAACATGCTGTGTACGCTTCCTGGGGAGTTATTTAGCAACTGGTGATCAACTGTTGTCCTTCAATGTAGAAATAATTGGCAAACTCAGTCAAGGTTTTTTTGGGCTTAAATGTGATATGCATAAACACATCCTTTTTGACTTCCAAGCTGAGATCTCCTCCAAATTCTTCAATAAGGTGGTGCTTCATGTCCTCCCAAGTGACAATGGAAGGGAGTTTGGGGATCACCACTTCTTGGCATGTGGGATGGAGACAGGTGAGGATATGTTACTTTTTGAGTTCATCAGTAGCCTTACGCATTGCAGTCTTGTAAATTGTCAAAAAGGCAGCAATGGTAGAGGTTTTAGGGTCAAATGTCTGCTTAATGAAGGCTTATAATTGGGGTCAAAGGATGAGGAGGTGGATTGGCTGTTGTCACCTGGGTTGAGGATGCTAATGTGGGGAATGCCCTGAAACTCAGATTCAGCAGCAGGTTGTCTAGCCCAGAGGAGTCAAAGGCTTTCCTCTGGGGCATCAAGGTAGAGCTGTTTTGTCCACTAAAATCTCTAGTTGTGGCAGCAGCAGTTCTGAATTTGTCAATCTTAATCTGTTGCACCAATAGATGCCAGCAATCCCATTGAGGCAAGTGGTCAGGGAAGTGGTCTGAGCAACCAAGGGGATGATCTTTTCATTCATTGTCTTGGTAAAACAAGAGAGGTTTTGTACCTCTCTCTCCAATGTGTCCTGCCTATCAGCAACATCATTTGTTACTTTGCTAGCTGATCCAGCGCAAGGGCATAGTTGACCTGGGATTGGCTTTACAAATAAGGGCAGAAACCATGATTGCCCTGAGCAGGAGTACTAGAAACTTCAGTTTACCTTCACCTTCAGACTCAGAGGATAAGTCATCAGGATTAGAGAGGCGTTGTCTTAAGTACTCAATTTCTCCATGCAAGGTAGCTACTTAATCAGTGAGTAAGGCAATGCAAGGTTCAGGCATAAGTTCTACTGGGGGTGGGTTCTGAACAGAATATTGACGTCAATTAGTTGCATTGAGCTCAGCTATGGCCTCCCATACCTTGGCTTCAAATTCAGATGGGACCTCAACAGAAGGAGCAGGAGGTGTCATCTCAAAGGACGCTACTCTATCATCCATGTAATTTTGTACTTGATACAGAGTGTTGCCTAGTTCAGCCTTATCCAGACCATATTGATGCTTCAGATGGCGGCCCCAAGTATCAACATTTCTCCCAACCAATTTGAGGTGAGAATTAATATGTTCTCAAAATTGATTAATTTTGCTAACCAGAGTCTCAAAGTCCTGACAATGCTTTAGCAGAGAGGCCTCAATTTGTCCACACCACGTTGCTTGATGCTCATCCAATTTGCACAGTTGGTCCTTGAGGTATCTAGGGAGCAAGGAACAAAGGGAATTCATTGAGGAGGTCAAGTACTTCTGGGAGGCCAGCAAGTTTTGCTGGTCATATGAAATACACACAAAGAGGCTGTAGGACTATTCTTGATATGCCATATTTTGATCATGGTTGTTTGAGACAGCAGTGGCTACAGCATTTAAAAGCTAAATATGGGATCCTAATACAAGTTGATGGTGAACCTGGGCGGGTTGAATAAACTGGTTGACAAACATGCCAATTGTATCCATGAACTACATCAGCGCAGGGGGAGACCAAAGTCCAAGAGGAAGAAGTACAGGTCTTCAGAAGCATACCTGGGACAGAGAACAGGGATAGTGTGCATTGCCACAGTGCCAGAATGGAGGATAGAGCGGGCAGCAGCACAAGCTTGTTTGTAGTTAGAAAAGAAAGCTTGAAGGGAGGGCCGCACAGGCCCAGGGGACAGCACCAGTACCATGGGAGTTGAAAGTCATTGGTGGTGTCTTCTTTTAGAGGAGGACTAGATTTTTAGGTTATTTGGGTACTTCAGAAACAAAGGGAGAAGGACCAGAGAATGTGTTTTGGAACAGGGTAACCAAGGGGCTTGCAGCCTCTGTAGTGAGCATCATTTTGTCATTTTTGGCTCCTGGGGACAATATCCAGAAGTAAATGGCAGGAAATCTTTGTAACAAAAGATTTAAGGTTTGAAGCTGACCTTGGGTTAGCCTATAGGGCAAAATTAAGGGCACATACCTTAATTTCTTGGAATACAAGATGTGAATATCCTTTTGTCAAAAAGGAAAGGAAAAAGCTTGAAGAATATTAAAGCCAACACAAATGTGGATAAACTTGTCTTTATTAGGAGAACTGATTCTACTTAAATAGTAGACAAGGGTCAATGATCACTCATTAGGCAGACAGAGTGGCAGAAGGTCACGTTGGGATGAGGTCATACCAGTATCAGTCAAAAAGAGGTATGATATTCCGGAATAGGTGGATAAAGAGCCAGATTCATTTGCAGAAGACAAGTAATTCCCAAAATTGAAAGCAAAACCAACTAAATCTTTGCACATATCAATATTCAAAGGCCATATCAAAATGGCTTTTTTGGAGCAATTTACAACAAACGCCAAGTTATCGACCTCTGTGGTTGAAGCCCTGGGGTCTCATCAGTCTTTCTCTGCCCCCTATAATCCTTCCATCAATGGTATGGTTGAGCGCGCAAACTCAACTCTGGTTTCTATCATGAGGAAACTCACTTACTCCGATGCGGCCAACTGTGAACTATACTTACCTGCTGCTCTCTTTGTGTATTGCCTTAGCAAAAATTGTGTCTCAGGGTATTCCCTTTTTCTATGTTGTATGGTTTTAAAGCCACTACCCTGTCACTCTTGGGGCCCCCCTACTCTCCTCTGATAAGGCTATGACCCCTGATGAGCATATCAAAGATCTAGTCAACCACATCATTGATATACAGGCTACTGCTTACACTTCCACCTAAAAGAACAAGCTGCTTGAGCCCTGACAATTCTAGATATCCACCTACCTGAGTTCAACATTGGGGACCATGTTCTGTATTATCAACACAGAGTAGGAGGACACGCTCATAAGCTAGACTTGTTGTGGATTGGGCCCTTGGATGTGACCTTCAAGCAAGAGTCAGAGTATACTTTAAAACTCCTCTCTAGTGGTTGACTTTTTGCTTGCGTGCATGCCAAGTTTCTCCGCATGTATCACCTCCCTAAGGCCAATCTAGAGGGGGCAATGTTGTGAATGCCGCCATTCACCATGTTTTGATTTTGCCTTTGTTAGGTTATTTTAAGGACAAATCTCTCTTTTTTGCTTTTGCCCTTCAAAATGAGGCTGGCTCCAAAATGGGAAATACAATTTTTCAGTTTCCTGATCCTGCACAACTCACTTGCCCCACTCATGTTTGTGGAGAGTGATCCTACCATCTTGGTAGTGTTTTATGGTATTTTCTACCACTATATAATCCATTTCCTATTTTCCAATAAATTAAGTTCTATTCACATTTTTGTCTAAGTGTCTCCACGTACTTTGGCGCCTCTCTAGCTACATCTAGCATATATTATTCAATCAGGGCCACAAGGTAATCAGATAGCCTTCCCTGCCATTATAACTAAGACTTAGTACAAATCCAATCCTAAGGTTAGGATTTCCTGTTGCGACTCTGTGCCATGCCTCAGATCATGACAGGTCCCAGTAGAGTATGCCTTTTGTGAGAGTCTTCTGTAAGACTGTCCTTCTTGGGGATCGCCTTTCCTGTGGGCATTGGGGTCAATTGTGTGTCTTGTTTAGTGGGGGTTTGTTGCCCAATCCTTGGTCATTGGCTTTGCAGATCTTTAGGCAACCAGTTGTGTTTCCTGGCTGCCATTCAGGGGATAGAACATTTGTGTGGTATTGAAAGAGTCTTGTCAGTCTCAAATAAACACTTTATTATTTCATTCTTATTCCTCATACTTTGGTGCAACACTATCCCAAACAGGACAACAACCCATGGAATTTTTTAATTAGGCTTTTGTTTTTTTGAGTTTTTGTCCTCATTAGGGATTACTTTTAGTCACTAGGAGCAGCACACATATACTGAGCATTTACTCTAGTGATTAATTGCCCAGAATGGGAATCCTTAAGGGTGTAGGAGTTAAGGTCAGTCTTCTGGATAACTTGAACTGGGCCTTTCCAAAGGGAGGCAAGTTTGGATTTGCAGCTGTACCCTCTATTGCTGAATAAGTAGACTGAGTCTCCTACCAGGTACGTGGGGAAGGCAGGGCGTTTGGATGCAGCTTGTTCTAGGTCCTGCAACTTATTGTTTAAGTTTACAGTGTAGGCCTCAATTGCAAGCAAATATGGGTTTGAACCAGATTGTTGAGGTACGCCTCTGAGGACACAGCTAGGCTGGGCTTTACCAAGGAATATAGTAAAGGGGGAAGTCCTGGTTGCCGGCTGTAGAGCAGTTGGAAGGGCGCCTTGCCAGTGGCACAATGATACCCAATGTTATATACAAAGATGGCTGTAGGCAGGAAGGTATCCCATTCAGTCTTGTGTTGGTGACTGAGCTTCTGGAGTATCTGGACCAGGCTCCCATTAGTGCGCTCTATCATGCCATTTGTCTGTGGGTGATAAGAGGTGGATAGTGTCCCACGGATTCTCATCAGTTGGTTATGGCAGGGGATGATATGACTAGTGAAATTGGTACCATTGTCTGTCACCAGAATCTGGGGGCAACCATGCTTGTATATGATATTCTCCAGGATGAACATGGCTGTCATCAGTGCAGATTGATTGGGAATTGCCTTGGCTTCTACCCATTTAGTCAGATGATCAACAGCCACAATAATGAACTTGTTGCAACTGTTGGTAACTGGCAGGGGACCCATTATGTCAATGGTTACAGTTTTGAAGGCAAACCCAAGGCGTACAAGTCTGTGTTGGAACTTGGCAAACTTAGGTCTCTCAATGTGGCAGTCATAACAAGTGGCCAATGTATCTACTACATCAGTGTGATTCCTTCCCAGAAGCAGTGCTGCTGTAGCAGGGTTAACGTCTTCTGTATGCCACCATGACCAGTAGTCTTGTGAGCGGCCACTGCTGAGTCCATGCGTAGGGATGGGCGTATGTAGGGTAGTCAAGAGTCTCCAAAAAAAACTTCAGAAGTTGTCATTAGAGACCTTGGTATCAACAGCTAACTTCTTGAGAGCTCTCTGTATCTCTACCGGCTCCTCCCCCCACAAAGAAGTATCCTCCATAATCTTGTCATAGAGAATGTCAGCCATGTGGGATACTAAGGCAACAGTGGGAAGGCGGGAGAGACAGTCAGCATTCTGGTGGACTGCCCTGGCTCAATGAATGATCCCGTAGTCATAAGCCTGAAGTTTGATGGCCCAACGCGCCAGACGTCTTTTGGGGTCCTTGTAGGTCTTCAGCCATTGCAAGGAGGCATAATCTGTTACAACTGTGAAATTTACTCCCTGGAGATAGACTCTGAATTGTTGGTAGGAGTATATCACAGCCAGACACTCTTTTTCAGTGACAGTGTAGTTCCTCTTGTGAACATTAAGCATACACAAGCAGTATCCAACAGGGTGTTCAAGTCCTTCAGAGTCCAGTTGGGAGAAGACACCCCCAATTTCATTCAGGCTAGCATCTTTATGAATCACAAACGGCTTGGCAAAGTCAGGGTGAGTCAGAACAGGGGCTACAGTCAGTGTTCCCCTGAGAGCATTGAATGCAGATTGGCACTCTGAGCTCCAGAAAAATTCCTTATCATCCCAAAGAGGCTAAAAAGGGTTGCCCAGGGATTCAAAGTTGGGGATGAAGCAACAGTAGTACCCAATCATCCCCAGGAAGACTTGCATGTCCCGCTTATTGGCTGGGATCTGCATTTTCTCAATGGCTTCCACCTTCAGAGGTACAGGGCGGAGTCCATCTTGACTAATAATAAACCTCAAGAACTCAAGGTGCTCCTTGAAGAAGTTGCACTTGTGTGTCTTGAGCTTGAGATTGGCTGCAAGTAACCTATGGAAGACTTCCTCCAAGTGCTTGAGGTGATCATTAAAAGTTCAGGAGAACACATTAATGTCATCCAGATAGACCAAGACGCTGGTGAGTTTGAGGCTGCTCATCACTGCATCCATAGCCTGTTAGAAGGTAGCTGGGGCATTGGACAGAGCTTGGGGCATCCTTGTGGTTTGGAATAGCCCTTGGTCAGTGATGATGGCAAATTTCTTTTAGTCAGCAGGGGGTAGATCAATCTGCCAGTACCCACTGATAAGATCCATGGCACTGAAGAACTTGGCGCCATCCAGTTGGTCCAAAGTATTGTCAATGCAAGGGAGGGGATATGAATCCTTCTTGGTAACAGCATTCAGCTGGCGGTAGTCAATCACCACACAGGGCTGCCATCCTTCTTTTTGACAATCAGGATAGGGGAAGCCCAAGGGCTTTTACTGGGGACCAGTAAGCCAGATCCCAATAGTTTCTGAAGCTCCTTGTTGGCCACAGCATGATTGGCTTGAATATGCTCTATAGGTCTGGAGCAGATAGCTGGTCTGCCTTGGGTGTCAATATGATGGGCAAAATCTGCAGCTTTGCCTAGGTCATAATCATCCTTCATAAACACATCCTTATACTGAGCAAAGAGATCCATGGCTTTATTCTTTTGCTCTTCAGAGAGGCCAGATAGGGAGTTGCGGCTTATGACTGATAGCACCAGTGGTTGCTCACAGGGTAGACCCAACTCAGAGAAGTCTGCAAAGGGTGCAGTCTCCTGCAGGTTATCATGCTCTTCCAGTTGTATATAAGCCAGAAGTTGGTGTTTGGAGACAACCATAGCTTCACAAATCATGTTGGCCAAGAGTATGGGTACTTCCTTCTCACTTGGCATGAGGATGCCTGGTGCAACCCATGGTTCAAGTCTGGAGTTATTAGAGATGCCAAAGATTTCTCCATGAGTGCCAGCTGTAAGAGCCAGCAAGAGGCCTGTATTGTGGATCACCTGAGAGCCAGGTTGGATAGTCACATTACAGGAGGCATAGACTGGAATTCCTTTGTCTTCCCCAACCAAGAGAGATAGCACCTTGATCTTCTTACTATGCAGTGTATAAGCAACTGGAAGCTCTCTATCTGTGTACTACAGGTTGATGTAGTGCAGACAGCGTAAGGGAAGGTCAAAAGGCAGTTGCCATGGTAGAACATGGGTATGTAGTGGCCAATATTCCAAATGTATGGTCTCCATGGTTAGTCACAGTGCCATACTGAACCATGAAGCTAGTCCCAATAAGAATTTCATAGCTGTTGATTTTCAGAACTATAGCAGGAGAAGTGACCATTAGCTTCCCAAAGCATAGAGAGAGAGAAGAATAGGCTCCTTTTGCTCTAGTGGTTTGTGGCCTAGCAGTACCAAACTCTTCATGATAGGCTAATTCCAGTGCCAGCTTATGCTTCTTAACCAGCTGTGAGGATATAATGTTCCCAGGAGCACCAGTATTCAGTATGGCCCAGACATGAGTTTTCTTCACTACCAGGTTGATATAGGTACAATTGTTGCAACTGAACCAATGAGGATTCAGTATTTGTAATTGGGGAAGACAAAAGTCCAATAGAAAGTGTCAGAAAGCAAGTCATAGGTAGAGGCATTGGACGGCTTGGGGTGAGGTGCAGCCAAGCTGGCAGGTAGGGCCCACCATAGAATGTGTGCTAACTTGATAATATAAGATACAGATTGCCCAAGTAAGGACCAGGGTCCAGAGTTGGGGACCACAGAATCCACCAATCCTGTCAAAGTAATGTAGAGTACTCCAAACAGTTGGGTAGAGGTGGTCTTGGCTGCGGGGGTAGGGTCCAGTGGGCAGTCTGGTCTTGGGGTTAATGGTGGAGTCATGGGAACAAAGTACACTGGTAGATAGTTGTACTTGTCTTTGAACAATAAGGGCTTATCTCAATCCTCTTTCCTTTGTGTCCTATGTATTTGGTACTTCTAGTCCTTGCCAAAGGGTCAGCAATGAGGATGGTTTCCAAGTTGTACTTCAAATAGGCCAGGTTGGGGGGTATTCAGTAAAGTGCATAGGTCCAAAGGGGGCTTCCGGGGGACAGTATAATGCCTGGGGCAATTTGGCAGATTGGTCTCAGAAGGGGGCTGGTGCCTGGTAGTCTACTTGACCGGAATTAAGATGGAAGATCACTAAGACTATATAGGGTAAGATTTGTTCAAACCAAAGGTTCATAAAACTTTATTATCAAAAATGAAAATATGGTCTTCACCATACTGCCAGGGTTTTTATACCATGGGACTTTGCTTCTTTGATTTTTGAAGGGTTCAGGTTTGCAGACAAGGCACTGATGGGGCATGGATCTTGGCTTAGAGTCTTGAGGGCAGGAGATCCAGGTAGCGCCTGCTCTGATGAATAGAAGTGACAATGCTTCATTCTGCCGCCACTGTTCACTATGTCACCTGAGTAGTTCAATTGCACTACCCTCTCTGGACAGAATGCTGGCAGTTGCTGGTGGTTATTGGCAGAGTAAAAAATAGGTTTTGTTTTAACCTCTTTAAGGCAAGCTGCAACCTCTGTATAGGTTCAGGTCTTTGGTGGCTCAAGGTTGGCATCAATCTGATAACTATCTGGGGAACTTTCCTTGGGAGACTGAAGATCTCAGAGTAACTTGTCAACTTGTTTATGCAATTTAGAAAGTGGGCGGGTTCCTGTCCACTTTGCGTGACTTGAGTAGTCTTTGAAGGATCAGGGTTTGATTCCAGGGCTTCCAGCATTGATTCAAAAGCTCCAGTATTGGCTCTTGGCAGGTTGGCAGTAGGTCCTTCCCCAACCTCCATTAGCCAGGTTACATTTCCTTTGTAGGTATGGGTCTTTGTTGGCACCAGTTTGGCGGCAGACTGGCAACTATTCAGGGAATCCTCTGTAGTAGGCTGGCAGGTTGCAGAGTAATTCAACAATTTGAGCCTTTGGCTTAATGAATTGGCGAGTCCTGGAGGGTTTGATCCATCTTTTGGGAACTGGGGCTCAACTCTTGGGTTTTCAATACAAGTATTGAAATGTCATTCATGACAGAAAGGACAGAATAATGAGAACAAGGTATCATTTATTGTAGGATATAGTGGTCAATATACTATATGGGGAAAGCCACAAGGGGGTGGCATGATGGGGATTTCCATGTAGGGTTTGGAGCCAAGGAATAACTTGTGCAGGAATCAGCAAGTCAAATTAGTAGCGCTCCTAATTAGGATGAAAAACCTGCCATTCAATATTGCCATCAGATTAATCCATAACATTAGACATGTCAAGGGGCAACTTGCCAAGCGCCCCCTGTGTATTATAAGATACATTAGCAGGTGAGGCTGGAAATTCAGTTGCAACACAATCCTGGCGGTCCTCTCTGATCTCCACAATATTAGAGACCTGGTGTATGCTCAGTCACTTGAACTTCTTTAGGAAGGTAGCCATGGCAGCTCCCACAGCTGGGTTTGCTTCCTTGAAGGATTCTAGCGGTGCTGAGCTGTTTACTGTACGGAGCAGCTTGGCCAGTTGTTCAGTGCTGTCTTCCTCATGGGTGACTTCAATACCTGGTTGAGCCAGTGTGGCCGTACTACAGTCACATTGGGCTGTGATTATACAAAGAGGTTGAATTGTGATGAATTTCATAGGCTAAAATTCAAAACAATATGATTGGCATTGGAGAGACTTTCCAGTGTATTAATTGATACCCAGGAATCAATTAGGCTGTACTAATTGAGGGCCAAAATTAATAATCTGAACAATTCAGATTATGAGACTAGGTGTCTCAAACCAACTAGTTAACCATGGAGGTTGATTAATACCTAGGGTAAAAAAGAAGGAAAACTCTGATAGGGATTTGAACCTTGAACTCATTTAATTGAGCAATAAATTTATGTCAAGCTTAATGAGTACGCCAAGTTGAGTTGTTAAGATGGTGGTTTGAGTTAGTGATTATACGCCGTATAATAGCTGACTTGATCCAGTATTGAATCAAAGGCTATCTGGTGTATAATGTATGGTTTTTACTATGTGTACTAGTAATTTCATGGCGTATAATAGTATTCATACAGCATATAATTAGTCTGATTAATTCACAATGACATGTGGTATTTGGTGTGAATTAATTAACTGTGAAGGTCAATTAATTTAATTGATAGGTTCAATTAACAGAAGGAAGACATCTAAATACAGGCAAGGATACTTGGGTATTTAGAATAGATCAGCTGGTTCCCAGTTAGAACACCAATAGCTTTGATCTGGAATATGTGATTCCACAGGGTTTTGGCGCCAGAAACTTGGAATGCTTCAAGCCAAAAAAAATAATTCCATTGTAAGGAATCTGGTGAATTCGGAATGATTTAGGCACCTTCTCATAGGTTGAGAAGTGTGAAGATCTTTTAGGTAAAAATCTGGATCTGGAATATGTAGATTCCACTGGGATTTGGCACTGGGAGCTTAGGAAGCTCATGCCAAATCAATAAATTTCCACAGAAGGAATCAGGTGATTCTGGAATATATTATGGCATGTTCTTATAGGTTAATAGTGTGAAGATCTTTTTGGTAAAGATCTGGATTGAATGACGCTATTATGTCATAAACAACGTGATAGGAATCCAGGTGTGATTCTGGAACCGGAGGGGTTTTCAGCCAAATGTACCATGATTGGTATATAATAGAAACATGATAATAATTAATAAGAAATGATACTTATTTGTGACAATGGTTGCTTTCCCCTAAATCTTTTTATGCTTTGTGTTTTTGGCTTTCAACTGAAATAAGACTACCATGGAATGAAAGAAATGGTCTGCAGCTAAGATTATGGGAAGCAAAAAACGTGGAAGTGATCATCAGATGGCAACAAGTTTAACACCAAGATTGCTTGCCTGGAATCCAAGCTCATTGAAGCTTACATAAAGGATTCCCTTTCAAACTGTAAAAGAGTCGGACCAGGATAATGAAAAAGCAAGCATGAATTTCCTGGATCTTTCACAGCCAGTTGTTTGGTATAGGGTAAGGACACTGTTCTCTGAGCTATTTGGGGGATAACCACCTCAGGGCAAAGTGTAGTCCAGTGAGTTTGAGTGTTAACAGTGAGAACTCAATGTAGGAGGTCCTCTTTAGCTCCTTTGGATTCAGAATCCTTGTTTATTGGTTGTGAGTCAAAGTCAATCAGAGAGGGTTCATCCTTAGGGCTGGCCTCAGAGAATGGCAAAGCAGCAGGCCTCTGAGCTGTTTTGTTGAGGGGCAGCAGTATGGGTGGAGATCAGGGTGTCAAAATTACAAAGGCAGCCAAGGATTTCTCCTTGTCCTGGCTGCTTAGTAGTTTTTTGACTGATCCTCATTGTCCTCCTCAATATCAGCGTCCTTGGCGTAGTCCTCCTCAGTGTCCTCCATGCCTACATGGTGGACCTTTTGGCAAGAATTCCTACATTCCCCAAGAGAAGCGGCCAGCCATATTGCATTTGAAGCAAGTACAGGGAGTGTTGTTGGCTGGAGCTGTCCCAACCTTGTTGGAAGGCTTGGGCAACTCCAGAGCCATTTGGGGTCTATACTCAGCTTGCTGGCAGGGGCGGCCTTCAGGAAGAGGGACTTTGAACTCCTCCTTGTAGGTGCATAGAAGGTGAATCAGATCTGGCACAGTGTGAGCATTGTAAATGCCCAACTTAAAAACCAGAGATAGTTCCCAGTTTGTATGTACAGCATTATGGAGTGCTGACTGCATATCAATAAACTGTACAGCTGTTGAAAATTGCACCATTAATTCTATTTTGATCTGGCCTTTGAATAGTGATATGTGCAAATATCTGGTTGGTTTTGCGTTTGACTTTGGAAATTCTTCACATTCCGTAAATGGGTCTGTTTCAATGTCCACCCATTCTGGAATACCTTACCTGCCCTTGTCTGACCCTGGTATGAACTCACCTCAATGTGACCCCCTCAACCACTCTGTCTATCTAATGAGTGATCACTGTCCCTTGTCTACTATTTAAGTAGAATTATTTCTCCTAATAAAGACAAGTTTATTCACATTTGCGTTGGCTTTAATATTCTTCAAGCTTTTTCCTTTCCTTTTTGCCAAAAGGAATTTCACATCTTGTATTCCAGGAAATTAAGGTATGTGCCCTTAATTTTACCCTGAAGACTAACCCAAGGCTAGCTTCAAACCTCAAATCTTTCATTATAAAGATTTCCCGCTGTGTCCTCCTGGATGTTGTCCCCAGGAGCCAAACATGACAAAATGGTGCTCACTACAGGGGCTGTAAGCCCCTTGGTTAACCTGTTCCTGTGTACATTCTCTGGTCTTTCTCATTTTGTTTCTGAAGTGCCCAAGCAGCCTAAAGTTTCTAGTCCCCTCTAGAAGAAAATATCACCAATGCCCCCGCAACTCCTATGGTAATGGTGCTGTCCCCTGGGCCCTCTTGGGCCCCCTCTCATCTTTCTTGCTCAACTACAAACAAGCTTGTTCCGCTGCCCGCTCTCTCCTCCACACAGGCACTGTGGTAACACACTCTATCCCTGGTCTCTGTCCTGGGTATGCTTTTGAATATCTATATTCCTTCCTCTTGGATTTTGGTCTTCCCCCCGTTCTAATGGAATCAATGGAGACTATTGGTGTATTAGTTAACCAGTTTATTCAACCTGCGCTGGTCCATCATCAATTGGTGTTGAGATCCCAAAATCAACTCTTGAATGCTGTTGCCACCGCTGTCTCAAATAATCATGCTCAGAATATGGCCTATCAAGAATGATCCCATAGTCTATTTGCTTGCATTTCAGATAACCAGCGCAACTTTTTAGTTTCACAAAAATATCTGACCTTGTCTCTACATTTCCTCCGCTCTTTGCTTCCTGGGTATATTAAGGATTAACTATGTAAACTGGATGACCACCAAACTACTTGGTCTAGTCAGATAGAGTCAACCCTCCTAAAATATTGTCAAGATTTTGAGATTCTAGTTGCTAAACTCAATCAGTTTAAGAGCATGTTAATACCCAGCTCAAGTTGGTTGGGACACACATCAATACTTGGGGCCAACATATGTACTTACAGTATGGCTTGGACAAGGCTGCTTTGGAAAACACTCTGAGTCAGGTTCAAAACTATGCTAATGATAGGGTGGCATCTATTGAAGTGACTCCACCAGCTCCTTTGGTTGGTAACCCATCTTCCTTTGAAACAAAGTTATGGGAAGCTATAACCAAACTCAAAGCCACTACTTGACGTCAAGCCTCTGCCCCACATCCTCCGCCTGTCAAACCTACACCTGGTTCTTGCATTGCCATGCTAACTGACCAAGTAGCCACTTTGCGAGGTGAGATTGAGTATCTGAGACAACATCTCTCTGTCCCTGATGACTTGTCCTCTTAGTCTGATGGCAAAAGGGAGACTGAAGTCTCTGGTTCTCCCACCCACCTTAACCATGGGTGTTGCCCTGAATTATAAGATCAACCCTGTGTCAACTGTGTCTTGCCTTGGATCACTTGGCGGAAGTGACTAATGATGTGGCAGATTGGCAAGACACTCTAGAACGTGAGGTACAGATCCTCTCCTGGCTCACAGAAACAATAAATGGACAAGCCACCCCTCTGATTGCTCAAACAACTTCCCTGAATACTTATGTCAATGGGGTTGCTGGCATGTTGGCAGTTAGAAAATCAAAATTGATGAGTTTGGAACTGCTGCTGTTACCACCCGAGATATCAGTGGACAGAATAGCTCTACATTGGATACCCTAGAGGAGAGTCTTTGCCTTCTCTGGGCTAGACAACCCACTGCTGAATCTGAGTTTGAGGGCAATCCTCACATCAATGTTCTCAACCCTGGTGACAACAGTCAGTCCTCTTCCTTGTCCATTGAACCAAACTACAAGCCAACCTTCAAACATATATTCAATCCTAAAACCTCTACCATTGCTGCCTTTCTAACAATTTACAAGACTGTAATGTGTAGGGCTACTGATGAACTCAAAAAGGAACATATCCTCACCTGTCTCCATCCCACATGCCAAGATGTGGTGGTCCCCAAACTCCCCTCCATTGTCACTTGGGAGGACATGAAGCACCTCCTTATTGAGGAGTTTGGAGGAGATCTCAGCTTGGAGGTCAAAAAGAATGTGTTTATGCATATCACATTTAAGCCCAAGGAAACCCTAACTGAGTTTGTGGATTGCTTCTACATTGAAGGTCAACAGTTAATCACCAGTTGACAGTTAACTCCCCAGGAAGCTTACATAGCTTATTCAAATGCTTTGAAAGTGAACCAGCTTTTATGCTACACTTAAGGCACACAAGGCTTCACTCACTTCCATGAAGAGTATTAAGACGCTCTTGCAAGACATGCATTTACCCATGGGGATACTGTGGTGTGTGAAAATAAAGCCAGTAATGCTGGGACTACTTCTCTTACGCCGCACATTATGATGCTGGGTTCAGGTGGACAGACTAAGAGGCAAAGTTGTCATAAATGTGGCCAACAGGGCACCACTTGCGTACTTGCACTAATCCCAAGTGGAAGGTTGTGACCCCAAGGAGCAGGCAGGAAAAGAGAGGTCAGCTTAGAGGCAGAGACACTATCTGCTGACCAATCTCCCCTGTCTCCCCCTGATCTTCCTTCTGATGAGGAAGCTCCGCCTTCCTCTGGCCCAACTATCCTTCACCTGTTTCACAATCTCTCCAGTGATTCCAAACCTGAATATTTGGATAGTGAAGAATCTGATAGTTATGGCTACTCTGTTTTGACAGTCCCAGAAACTGTGTCTGTCCCTTACAAGCTTTGCTCTGGAAAGACCACCACCACTTCTAGAGCACCTTCAAGTGAAGCTAAAGCCATAGTGGCTTGCCCTTACCTAGCCCAGGTCCATTGACCCCCCGTCTTGGTTGATTCTTCTGAGGAAGCAGCTGAGCTAGCCAAAGCTCTCTTCTAAAATGTAACTGTATCTCTCCCACTGCAGACTGTTTATAAGAAGATTCCTGCCTTAATGTGCATGTTGACTAAATGGGAAAAACAGCTAGTGGCTGCATAGGATGTGTTGGCTGTCTTGCCCCCCTTTGGGAAAGATACAACTTGTGTGGAAGTATCAATCCAAAAGGTTAAAATCAATGCCATCCTGGACACAAGTTCTCTAGTCAACATAGTATCTTCAAAACTAATGAAGAAACTTAAGCTGGCCCCCGACCTCAACTACACTCAGTCTTATGCCACAGTTGACATGGCACAAACTTGGGCCATTTGTGCCTATTCTTCTCTACCCATGAGGTTTGGGAAACTCCTCATTGCCTTCCCCACTGTTGTCCTTGAGAACAAAAGCTATGATCTCTTGGTTGGTACACAAACCTTTGAGAGTATAACAGGATTGTGAACTTACAAGATGGATATCTTTTGCTCTTAGCATATGAGGTCCCTTTGATTTTTGAGGAACATCTGCGCCTCCCAGTAAAACGTCTTAAACCTTGCATGCTTGAGTACCCCACAGGTATCTTCTCTCTCAAGTATAAGACTCACTCCTCCATCATGTGCACCCCTCCTCCTTCCTGCCCTGCGTAGGAAGGGGTACCTCTTCTTGCCACAGCGGCTATCACCATTCCTCTGGGCTCCCAAGTGGTGATTGACTCTCAGATTTCTTACAAACTATCTGAAAAGTTGTTCTTGGAACTCTACTCACCTGAATCCCTAAGCTGTAAAGAACCCTTCCTGGTCCAGGGATTCTAGATTGAACCCACAAAGAGCCTGTACAACTATTGCTTGCCAATCTGACAGCCCTGCCCATGCAGGTGATCTGAGGCCAGGTATAGGGCATGGTCAAATACTGGGGGCAGAAAAAGTGGCATCCCTCTACCCTTTTAGAACTTTTAGTGATTTCACTCTACCTGAAGACAATCCTCAAGTTCTCTCTTTATTCACCGCTGCCAACTTCCCCCAATTGTCTCCTATCCAACAAAAAGATGTGTTAGACCTGCTCAATTAGTTACGCAGCATCTTTACCTCTGGACCTACGGACTATAGCCTAGCTAAAGGGGTCATCCATCAGATTGATACTGGTGATGCACCCCATTTTTGTGCCAAACCATACTGCTGTAGTAGGGTAGAGGATGTTCAGGTATCTAAGGAGCTTAAGTAGCTCTTAGACGCTGGGCTACTAGCTCCCTCTCAGAGACCTTGGACCTCACCGTTATTGATCCATAAGAAGAAGGATGGAGGACATTGCATTGTAATGGACTACTGCTGCCTGAACTCTCTCACTAAGAAAGACTCACCCCTTGCCCAGAATTGACAATTTTCTCAGACGGCTGGGTGGTTTCAAGATTTCTCAGCCATGGATCTAGTCTCTGGATACTGGCAAGTCAACTTATCACCAGAAGACCAGAAAAAAGCAGCTCTTATTACCTCTGAGGGACTCTATGAAACTACTTGGATTCCCCAAGGACTCTGCAATGCCCTGACTATGTTAAAAGGGCTATGGATTCCATCTTACAAGATCAAAAGCTCTCTTTTGTCCTTGTGTACCTTGATGACATAACTGTATTCAGCACTATTTTCACTGACCATTTGGAACACCTCAAGGCTGTCTTTATCAAGATCTGCAAAGCTGGCTTGAAGCTCAAACCCTCCAAGTGCTCCTTCTTTAAAGAGCGACTTGAGTTCTTAGGTCATGAGATAATTCAAACAGGAATCTGCCCCATGAATAATAAGGCAGAAGCCATTAACAAGATGCTACATCCCACAAAACTTTGAGAGGTCCAAGTATTCCTTGGTATGATGGGCTACTACCAACAGTTCATACCTGATTTTGCTGAACTGAGTGAACCCCTTGTCCAACTGCTTTGCAACATCCTCTTTGAGTGGACTGAAAAACAGCAGCAATTGCTCAAAGCGCTGAAGGCCAAGCTCAAAAAAGCTCCTATCCTAGTCTACCCTGATTATGATAAAGAGTTTATCTTGTATACTGATGCAAGCAGAGTAGCTGTGGATGCCATCTTAGCCCAGCTTAACGATGAAGGCGTGGGATCACTGGTAGCCTATTCTTTTTGGGTCCTTAATAAACACAACAAGAACTACAGCATCACCAAAAAGGAATGCCTGACAGTGTTGTATGCAGTAAAGCATATCAAGCACTAAACTTATGGAACCCACTTGACTGTGATCACAGATCACTCCTCCCTTAAATAGCTGCAGCAACTAAAGGAACCCAAGGGTCAATTAGCACGTTGGGCTCTGCAACTCTAAGGATACAATTTCACTGTAATACACCGTCCTGGGGCCCAACATCAGAACTCTGTTGGCCTGTCAAGGATGCCAATACTAGCTATCCACCCCGCTGATGCTGATTTTCTATACAAATTAATAGGATACCCTGACTCTTGGACCACCAATCCAGAAGACATTCAACTGATGCTACAAGCCCTATCCAATGACACTGTAATTAAAGATAGGCAGCTCTTCAAAAAAGTCAACAATGCCTATCTACCCTATGTTTATCCTAGCATGAGGATAGCCATTATCCTCCAAGCTCACTTTGACACTGTACATGGAGGTATAGCAAAGACTCATGACTGGGTGTGTAAAAACTTCTATTGGGAGAACATGCGCCTCCTGATTCCTGATGTCCTTGCCTCCTGTCATTTCTATCAACTCCAACACACTTGCCCTTTTTAACGCCAATTCAAGATCACCCCCCTAAACATACCTTTCACACTGTGAGTATTGATGCTGTTGGGCCTCTCCCTTGGTCTAGGTCTGGGTTTCAATTTATCTTAGCTGCCATAGACCATTTTAGCAAATGGGTCAAAGCCAGAGCTACAAAAGATATAACTGCCATGACCACTAAAAAAATTTGTTGCAATATATCTTCTACCAACATGGATGCCCTCAAGTCCTGCTTTCTGACAATGGGACTAATTTTAATGCTTGCCTCATAACATCCATTATAGAAGCTATGGGTACACATCAATCCTTCTCTGCATCATATAACCCTTCAACTAATGGAACTGTTGAACAAGCCAATTCCTTCCTGGTGTCCATAATGAGGAAACTCACGCTCTCTGATGCTGCTAACTGGGATATGTTCCTCCCTGCTGCCCTCTTTGCTTATTGACTCAGTAGACATCAAGTAACTGGACAATCCCCTTTTTTCATGCTGTATGAGCGTAAGCAGCCACCCCCTCAATCTTGGGACCCCCTTGATCAAACTTGATGTGTCTGCAAATCCTGAGGCCCATGTTAAAGACTTAATCAATTGTATCATCAACATCCAAGTGACAGCTTATTCCACTGCTTACAAGGTCAAGGCTCTGGAGCTCTCCCTGTCCAATGCTGCTAGATCCCCCCTCCCTGAGTATCAAATAGGCAACCTGTTTTGCCGTGAATCCCGCTATTCACCATGTGTTGATTTTGCCTTTAGTGGGCCATTTCAAAGGCAAATCTCTTGATTTTGCTTTTGCTCTCAAAATGAGTTGATGACTGAATCAGGAAGTACAATTGTTTAGTTTCTTGACTCTGCGCATCTCACTTGCCCCACTCACGCTTGTGGCAAGTGATCCTACTGTCTGGGTAGTGTTTTGTGGTATTAACAACCACTATATATTCCTTTTCCTAATTCACCAGTAAAATTAAGTTATATTCACATTTTTGTCTTTGTGTCTCCACGTACTTCAGCGCCTCTCTCTAGCCACACCTAGTAGAGATTATTCTTCCAGGGCTTCAAGGTAATCACATAGCCTTCCCTGCCATCTAACCAAGACTTAGTACAAATCCAATCCTAAGGTTAGGATTCCCTGTTGTGTATCTGTGCCGCGCCTCAGAACACAACATGGTTCTCTACTACCAGATTTGTACAGGTGGTAGAGCTCATAAGCTAGATTTCCTCTGGGTTGGGCCCTGTGAAGTCACATTTAAGAAGGGTGTCAAGTATACTGTGAAATTGCTGTTCTCTGGACGTCCTTTTGCCCGGGTCCATTCCAAATTCCATTGCAAATATCAACTCCCTGTGTCCAATCTTGAGGGGAAAGATATCAGAAATTGCGCCTTTAATGCTATTTCAATATGGCCTTCAAATAATAATAAATGCAAAGATTTGACTGGTTTTTCTTTTAAGTTTGGGAACTCCTTGCTTTCTGCAAATGTGTCTGTGCAATTATCCACCCATTCTGGAACTATACCTTCCCTTGTCTGATCCTGGTATGACCTCATCCATTGTGATCCCCTTGGCCACTCTGTCTATCTAATGAGTGATCACTGTCCCTTGTCTACTATTTAAGTAGAATTATTTCTCCTAATAAAGACAAGTTTATTCACATTTGTGTTGGCTTTAGTATTCTTCAAGGCTTTTCCTTTCCTTTTTCCAAAAGTAAGTCCAAATCTTGCATTCCAGGAAATTAAGGTACATGCCCTTATTTTTGCCCTGAAGGCTAACCCAAGGCTAGCTTTGAACCTCAAATCTTTTGTTATAAATATTTCCTGCTGTGTCCTCCTGGATGTCGTCCCCAGGAGCCAAACATGACAACAGCACTCATAGACAACAGGGTTTGAGCTTAAAGGTAGAACCTAGAAGTGAAGTCTTCTAGGGTTTCCCCCACCTTTAGCTTGGTGTCAGTGAAGTCCATCTTGCAACCAAGAAGGGCTTCTTGGCTATTAAACTCTTCTATCAGGGCCCTGGAGACATTGAAAATTCCAGTCATTATCAAGGAGATGCAGCAAGATAATGGTTTGAGTCTCAGTGTCGTGTTCTGAGGCGCGGCACAGACACACAACAGGGAATCCTAACCTTAGGATTGGATTTGTACTAAGTCTTGGTTAGATGGCAGGGAAGGCTATACAATTACATTGTGGCCCTGGATGAATAATCTCTACTAGTTGTGGCTAGAGTGAGGCGCCAAAGTACTGGAAGACACAAAGACAAAAATGTGAATAGAACTTAATTTTTATTGGTGAATATGAAAAGAAATATATACTGTGTAGCTTTACCACAAAACAGTACATGGACTGTAGGATCACTTTCCACAAGCACAAGTGGGGCAAGTGAGTTGCGCAGAGTCAGGAAACTAAACAATTGTATTTCCCAGTTTGGATATAGACTCATTTTGAGGGGCAAAAGCAAAAGAGAGATATTTGGCCTCTAAATAACCCATCAAAGGAAAAATCAAAACATGATAAATGGCAGCATTCACAGCATTGCCCCCTCTAGATTGGCATTAGGGGGTAGTACTTGCAGATGAACTTGGCATGTACTTGGGCAAACGGACAATCACTAGAGAAGAGTTTCACAGCGTACTCAGACCCTTGCTTGAAGGTCATTTCTAGAGGTCCAACTCACAACGTGTCTAGCTTGTGAGTGTGTCTTCCTATTCTATGCTAATAGTAGAGAACATGGTCCTCAAGATTGAACTCAGGCAAGGGAGAGCGTCTAGCATTATCAGAAGAGAGCTCAAGCATCTTGGTTTTATACACAGAGGTATAAGCAGTGGCATGTATGTCAACTATGCGGTTGACTAGATCTTTGATATGGTTGTCAGGATTCATGGCCTTATCAGAAGAGAGTAGGGAGCCCCTAAGAGCAACAGAGTGGTAGCCTCACGCCCATACAGCATAGCAAAGGGGGAATACCCAGTGACACAATGTTTGCTAAGGCAATACACAAAGAGAGCAGCAGGTAAGTATAGGTCCCAGTTGGCAGCGTCAGAGTAAGTTTCCTCATGATAGAAACCAGGGTTAAATTTGCACGCTTGACTGCCACATTGATAGAAGTATTATAGGGGGAAGAGAAAGACTGGTGTGGTCATAAGGCCTCAACAACAGAGGTTACTAACTTGGTGTTGAAATTAGTCCCTTTGTCAGATAAAAATACTTGAGGATAGCTGTGGCAGAAGAATACATCTTGCAACAGAAAGGCAGTGGTTGTCATGGCAGTGATGTCCTTAGTAGGGCAAGCTTCTACCCACTTGCTAAAATGATCAACAGCAATTAGGATAAAACAGCAACCAGAGCAAGAGTGGGGGAGAGGCCCTACAGCGTCAATGCTGACAGTGCAAAAGGTGTGTTGAGGGGGGACTAGTTTGAACTTGTGTGAGCCAGCTTGTGGTTGCTGGAGCTGGCAATCTTGGCAACTAGCAATGACGTCTGGAATCAGCAGGCAAAGGTTCTCCCAGAAATGGTTTTTTCTGGAGCAGTTCATAGGTCTTGGCAATACCTCTATGCTTGGTCTCTTTATGATTTTGGAGCACCAACAAAAGGCAAAGACTAGGTCGTACATAAGGCAGGTATTGATCTCATACTTTCTTGAAGAGCTGATTGTTGCAAATGAGTGTATCCTCAGATAGTTTAGACAGGGATAATTAGACTTCTTCTGTCTCACTTTCCCACAAAGAAGGGTATTTAATTAGTTCATACAATCTATCAGCCTCAGCAGGATGCAGAGCAAGGATGAGCATTCTGGATAATCCATCCGTTTTCTGATGTTGAATCCTGGGACAATGCAGCACAGTAAAGTCATAACCTTGTAGACAGAGAGCCCATCTAGCTAGCCGTCCTGCTGGCTCCTTAAGCTGTTGGAACCACTTAAGCAAAGCGTGGTTGGTGACAACAGTGAAATGGGTGCCATACACATAGTGGCAGAACTTTTTGGCTGCATGCAACATAGCAAGGCATTCTTTCTCCATAACGCTTTAGTTCTTATCATGTTTTTTTAGGACACAGGAATTATAAGTCACAGGATAATCCACACCTTCATTGTCTAGTTGGGCCAAGATGGCCCCAATAGCAAGGTTACTAGCATCAGTTTATATGATGAACTCCTTATCATAGTCAGGATGCACTAGGATGGGAGCCTCTTTGAGTTTCTGTTTGAGGGTCTCAAAGGCTTACTGCTGGCTAGCAGTTCACTCAAAAGGTACATTACATAACAGCTTGACTAGAGGTTCACTAGTATTGGCAAAGTCAGGGATTAACTTCCTGTAGTAGCCCACCATACCCAGAAAGACTTGTACCTCTCACAGGTTGGTGGGTGGAAGCATTTTGTCAATGGATTCAACCTTCTTGGTCATTGGGCAAATCCTTGTCTGGGTTACTTCATGGCCCAAGAATTCAAGACACTCTTTAAAAAAAGCGCACTCAGATGGTTTTAGCTTGAGGCCAGCCTCTTGAATCTTGATGAACACTTCTTTGAGATGATCCAGGTGATTGGTGAAGGTAGCACTGAAGAAATTTATATCATCTAAGTACAGTAAAACACACAAGAGCTTCAAATCACGGAGGATGGAGTCCATGGCTTGTTGGAAAGTAGCTGGAGCATTGCAGAGCTCTTGCAGCATTTGTGTAGGCTCAAACAATCCTTTGGAAGTGATGAGTACAGCCTTCTGTCTATCCTTGGGAGAGAGATCAACTTGCCAGTATCCAGATGCCAGATCCATTGCAGAGAGGAACTTAGAGCCTCCAAGACAACAGAAAGCATCATTGATACACAGCAAGGAGTAGGAGTCCTTCTTAGTTAAAGAGTTAAATTGTCAATAGTCCATCACAATACAACAATCTCCATTTTTTCCTTTGGGATGAGCAAAGGGTAAGCCCAAGGACTTTATGAAGGGGCCATTAGACCAGTGTCTAACAGTTGTTTGAGCTCTTTAGACACCTGAGCGTCCTTCATGCAACTGCAGCAATATGGTTTAACGCGGAAGGGGGGCGTCATCAGTGTCAATCTGGTGGATGACACCTATGGCTAGTCCATAGTCAGTGCTGTCTTTGTCAAAGATGTCTGAAAATTGATCTAGCAAATTGAGCACCTCCTTCTGTTGAACTGGAGATATCTGCAGGAATTCTTGCGCTGTAAACAAGGATAAGACTTGAGGCTCATCCTGTGGTAAGTTGAAGTCTTGGAACATACCAAAGGGATGAAGTGACAGGACATCAGGAGCATTAAGTAATTTTTCATAACCAACAAACTGCCCTCTAGACACATGTATGGGAAGAGAATTTATGTTGGCTACCAGCAATTGAACAGGGTTTTTATGGGAGACATCTAGGATTCCAGGACAGAGGTAAGGTTTGTTAAGACCTAGCAAGGGAGGGGAATACAACTCCAGGAAAGTACACTCAGGTAGCTCATACAATATTTGGGAGTCCAAGATGGCTTGAGATCCAGGGGGAATGGTTATAGAAGAAGTAGCCAGGAGAGGGATCCCATCAGATGCAGGGAAAGCATAGGCAGACACTTCATGTTGGAGGAGTGATTAAGGTATTTTAGAGTGAAAACACCACTAGGATATTCTAAGGCACATGTCTTGAGGCGCTTCCCAGGAACTTTAACTGGCTCTTCAAAGATCAAAGGGACCTTGTACCCTAAGATAGAGAGGTAGCCATCCTTTAAGTTGATGATTTCATTATATTCTCTGAGGAATTGAGTACCAACTAGCAGGTCATAGCTCTTGTTTTCCAAGACAACGGCAGGCGCGGCCAAGAGTAGTTTGCCAAACCGCATGGGAAGAGCAGAATAAGCTCTTATAGTGCAAGTCATGGATAGCTCAGCTGTGCCATACAACTGATGGTAATTAAGGCCAGGGGCAAGCTTGAGCTTCTTGACAAGCTTTGAGGAGACAACATTAACAGGAGATCAAGTATTCAAGATAGCCTTGATTTTCACCTTATGTATGGATATTTTTACGCAAGTAGTAGTACAACCAAAGGGTGGGAGGACATCCAGGATGTCTTAAGCCTCTGCTAGCTCTTTGTCCCACTTCTCAATCATGCATATTAAGCCTGTAAACTCCTTATAGACAGTTTGGATATGAAGCAAAACTGACACATTCTTGAATACAGCGTCAGCAACTTTGGCGGCTTCTTTGGATGACTCTACTAGCACGGGAGATCTCTTTTCTTGAGTGAGGTATGGGCAAGAGACAACTTATTTGGACTCAGAAAAAGGCTTATTAGTTGCTGTGGTCTTTTCTGATTGTAACTTATAGGGGACTACAATGGTTTTGGGGACAACAAGAACTGAATACCTGTAAGTGTCATGGTCATCAACATCAGAATTGTTCAAGTCAGAGTTATCAGAGATATTGTGAAACAACAGTAGGATGGGAGGAGCCTTGGTATTGGCAGGCTTGGAGTTGTTTATAGAGGGAGGGATTGAAGGAGACTGGGAAGAGTTGTCAACTGAGAGCGTCTTCACCTCTAGGTTGACTGTTCTTTTCCCGCCTGCTCCTTGGGATCAGCTCCTTCAACCCAAGGATTGGTGCAGACGCAAGAATGGTGTCCTATCTGGCCGCAGGTGTGGCAGCCTTGGCGTCAAGGAGGATTTTACAAGTTCATTGTAAGGATGCAGGGGCCATGGGAAGACAAACCAGAGTTAGAGGCGGCATGATTCTCCCAAACAACCGCTACATAATGGGTAAGGTACATATCCTACAACAACATATTTATGCTTTTTGTGGGGGAAAGCATAGCTTTATGGGCTTTGAAATGGAGGCACAGAAGCTGGTTAACCATGAGGGCTTGAGTGCAACCCATGTAGGCTTCATGGGCCGTCAACTGTCTGCTTGTTATTAGTTGCTGTCCTTCCATGTAGAATCTGTCTGCAAACTCAGCTAGTGTCTCCTTAGGCTTGAAAGCAATGTGCATAAAAGTTTCCTTTTTTACTTCCAGGCTAAGTTCACCACCAAAATTGTCAATCAGAAGCTTCTTCATATCTTCCCACGTCTCAATGGTGGGTGGTTTGGGCACCACCACCTCCTGGCAAGTCAGGTATAGACAGGTCAGAATATGTTCTGTCTTAACCTCATCTGATGCTTGTCTCATGGCAGTTTCATAGATAGTTAGGAAAGCTGCAATGGTTGAGGTTTTGGGGTCAAAGACTTGCTTAAAGGTAGGCTTGAAATGTGCTTCAGGAGTTGGACCACCATTTTTCTACCAAGTACATTTATGCGCCAGGAGAATTCTGCTAGAGATTTGGAGGGGGGCTGTCTATCCCACAGCTGCCAAACACTTTCTTCAAGGGTAGTCAGGGTTTCAACAGCGTGGGCACCCGTATCATTAGCTTGAGTGGTCTGTTGCTCAGTAACATCTATACGTTGGCCTTGGGTTGTTACTACCGTAGAGAGCTCAGCCAGTCAAGAAGTAAGGGATGGCCCCACTGAGAGGCAAAGGGCAAACCTGTTGTTTACTGAGTCAATCAACTCACTCATCTCTTGTACGTCTTTGTCTAGCTTGGCATGGTCCTGTTTCAAATGATCTACCTTGTTAGCTAGGGCAATCAACTCTCTAGCGCATTGTATTTGAAGAGCTCCTAAAAATCCCAGGCAGCAGCCATCTTCATCAAAAACTCCACCTGGGCTAGCAGCAGTTGCCATCATTTTGTGTAGGGCAGCAAGTTCCTGCTGTATTTCAACAACTTAAGTGGTCAAAGCAAGCACCTGTGGATCAGGCTGAGGAGCTTCAGTAGGGCATTCTTGACTGTAGGTAGATGCTTGTAGCTCTCAAATGGTGTCCCATATTCTCTGCTCTCTCTCTGCTAAATCATCAGATGGGGAAGGCAAAGCATATGGCTTGGGCATAGATAATTCATTCACTTGATTCTGGAGCTTGGCAATAGCAGCAGCAATGACAACCCTTTCTTGATCAAATTCTTCACTGAGCTCACAAAGGCTATTAGTGGCAAGGTCCACTACCTGTTGCTGTTGCTCAAAGGAATAAGTGCTGAATGCATTGAGCTGCAGTACAAGTTGTTTGAAGCCAGTGAGATAAGCTTTTAGGGTGAAATCTACTTGGGTGAGTTAGGGCTGTTTCAACTGGTGAAACTCATGTAGACGCTCTCTAACATATTCAGGGATGAATTGGCGCCTTTGTTCAATTGAATTTACCAAACAGGTCTGGGAGGTGACATAGTTGTGCTGATTGTCTGATACCAAGGAAAACAGGGAGTAGATCCACTGTTGGTAGGCTGCAAACTGATCCCAGTGATAGTGACAGCTGCTTGTAGAGACAAGATTTCCTGAACGTGGAGTCCTAACACCATTTGATGGTGGGCTAAGGCAGGTTGTACAAATGATGACAGTAGGTGCTCAGTGGAGCCAGCTGCTGAGAAAAGATGTTGTGGAAATTGAGGAGCCACAATCAATTTTTAGTATTCAGCCCAACTGGATTGCAACTGGAGGCAAGGGACAGCTCCCTCACAAGCTATCAAGGGCTATCACCATGTCTTGTTCTAAGTCAGGGGTACCCATGGGATAAGCAACTAGGCAGGGACCATTCCCAAGGTTTAGTACAGTAGAGACAATAGGCAGGTCTGCAATGTTTTCCTCAATAGGAGGGCTGGTAATTTCAGGTGAAGTTGGCTCTTGTATATGAGGAGGCAAAGGACCTGAAAATGTGGATGCAAAAGGGATAACCAAGGGGCTTACAGCCCCTGTAGTGAGCACCATTTTTGTTGTGTTCTGAGGTGCGGCAAAGACACACAAAAGGGAATCCTAATCTTAGTGATTGGATTTGTACTAAGTCTTGGTTAGATGGCAGGGAAGGCTATATAATTACCTTGTGGCCCTGGATGAATAATCTCTACTAGTTGTGGCTAGAGAGAGGCGCTGAAGTACGTGGAGACACAAAGACAAAAATGTGAATAGAACTTAATTTTATTGGTGAATTAGGAAAAGGATTATATAGTGGTATACAATACCACAAAACACTACCAGGATATTAGGAGCACTTGCTACAAGCATGAGTGGGGCAATTGAGTTGCGCAGAGTCAGGAAACCAAACAATTGTATTTCCCAGTTTGTATATAGACTCATTAAGAGGGGCAAAAGCAAAAGAGATAATTTTTCTCAAAATAACCCATCAAAGGCAAAATCAAAACATGATGAATGGCGCATTCACAACACTCAGCGTCCAGACAGTTGATGATTGTGGAGTCCCTCATAGCATTGTCAGTACCATATATGGAGTTCTGGTATTGGCGTAAGAACATGGCCACATTGCTCTTGCAGTCAAACTTGGCTAGATTGATGGGCTTGAAGTTGTTGGAGCCATGTTGTAGGGGAGCAGATGTGATCCTCACTGGAGAGCAGGTGAGACGGGAACAGCTGAGGTTAGAGGCAGCAAACCTAGCCTCAGAGGCACTTCAACAATTTTCCTCTTGCTGCTCTTTGTGTTCACCTTCTCTGTCTTGAGCAGCGCCAGAAGCTTCAGGGGTGGCCAGGACGTCATTCTCTGACTTCAATACTGGCTCTAATACCTGTACAGTGTTGGGAGCTAACCAAGTGTGGTCAGCATTGCTTTTGTAGCTATGATAGAACTTGGGGCTGGAGGACCTTTGTGGAGTGTGGTGACTCTTGGAATTGAGGGACATAGCCTGTAAGTTGACGGCCATAATCTTACTGTCTATTCTATCCAATTGGTTCTGAAAGGCGTCCAGGATAAGTTGCTGCTCCTCCAGCTCATCTTGATAGACCTTGTTCTCCTGACAGGTGATATCCAAGTTGTCTTCCAGAGAGGTAATGCGCTTTTCATGGGTGGCAAGCTCAGCTTGGAGAAAGGCTATCACTTCCTTGTCCTTCCTGGCTTGGGTCTGGCTATCAGCTCTGTCATGTGATTGTCAAAGTTTGAGACAATCCTGAAGCTCTGACACAGTGTGGTAGCCATCAAACAGGAAGGCAAGATTGGCACTTTGCTGGACCAATTCCGCCTGCATCTTCTTGTAGTGATCAAAGAGCTCAATGATGTCACAACCAATAAGGTGGCTGGAGGGGGAGTTGTCTGTGGCAGTAGACGTGGGGGTGAACAAGGGAATGGTGGCAAGGCGGCAGGATAAGACTTCCACCTCATGAGTCAGGCTTTGAACCATGAGACCAGTCTCAAGCACGTGGGTTTTAACCACACTAATCCAATTGGTGTCTACACCCTGATGGGTGAGGGTCTGTATCATATACATTGGAACTATCTTAGCTATTCCCCTCTTGATGGCGTCAACCCAGTGAAGCATGGGTTTCTGGGTGTTGGTATCTTCAGCAATGTGCTAATTAACGTGGTGAAAGTATTGCCAAGCTCAGAGTAAAGGACCTGGAGGAATGTCTGTTGGTTGGATACCAGTATTCCCTGGTGATGCACTAGGCTTTGGGTGCAACCAAGGTGCATTTGGTTGTGACATACAGCAGGATGGGTGAATTGTTGTAAATAGTCCTATATATGTTTGACGGTGCAGAGGTCACAACAGAGCTGGTCAGGGTTGACCTGGGAGAGGTTCTGAAAGTAAACCAAGGAGTTTTCAGCAGAAGGTTGCCAAACGGCCGGATGTTCAGAGCAAGAACCATTGCCAGAAGCACCAGCGTCACTGGCATGGATAGCACTACAAATGACGTCCTCAGAAGGGAAAGAGTTGACGTTCATTTCCAAAGGGGCAGGGGCTTGCAGGAGCAGTGGTTGATAAAAAAACAATGGCTTGGGGACATTGATGTTCTGGCATGAAGTGGCTAAGGGTGGGCAGGCCATAGAGAGCGCCTGCTCTTTCCCAAGCATGGACATTGGTAGCAGTGAAGGCCAATGCCTGATGATAGGGGGAAGCAGTGTCAGAAGGCTCTGCCAGGGGCATTCCTCCCTCCTCATTGAAAGAACAGAAGGGGTGGGGGCTGTTGGTGTGGAAAGACATGAGCACTAATGTCGTATTTGTAGCAGTAAAGGGTGCTAGTTTCTACAAACAGTTAGTCAGAATCCTATTTCTTAATACTATACCTGTAGATGGTATAGTGACAGCTTTTTTAGGATAGAAGAATATAAGGGTATAATGACAAAAGTGGTATTTATTATCATAGTGTTGCAGTTACATAGTGGAAGCGGGGGAATTTCCACAAAGGGAAAGGAGGCACAGATAGAATGAATTTCCTAAGGGAGGAGAGTGGAATGGCACAGTAGAAAGTCCCGGTAAGAGAACAACTGATTTCACATGACTTTCCTTATGCAGACAAGTGGCACTATCTATGTTGTACTATTATTAATCCTTGGAATTAAAGTCTGCGCCTGAAGCGCATTCAAAAGACGCTTTGAACACCTGTTTTAAGGGCGTTTTAAAAGTAGTTAACCTTATTAAAACCAGAGTGAGATAAGGCAATCACGTGATTGTTATGTTGCTTAATCTCTAAGTGGACAACTTAATGTCTAATCCATTCAGGATCTACAACAGTATGGAAAGGTGGCTTCCATATGGGTTCTTACCAATTTTGTCGGCAACCAATGGGATGGCGCTGAGGATTCCCCGTATGATATGGACATTGAGTCAACCCTGGTCCAATTCCTGACAAGTCTGTCAGATGACATCATTTTCATCTCTTACTATAAGCTATCCATAGCTTTTGACAATTTTGGCACCCAAGGAAGAGCCGCCACTCAAAAAGGGAGAAAGAAGGGGAGTTTATTGGTGCATTTCTGGCTGTTTCAGCCAAGGGTTTTGTCTACTATCAGACAAATCCGGATTTCACCAATGGCTACAAGTACAGCCATATTCTTGGTAGATTACTTGACTCCTGGGATGGCTTGAATTCAAAGCATCAGGTTTTCTTGAGCCACCAGATGAAGGGTAGCTCCACCTCCCTCAAGGCCATCCAGCAACGCAAGCACTAGGCCTCCATGTACCCAGCCAGCCACGCAGACATCCATCTGGTTGATGTTGTGTTCTTTATTATTTGAGATACACTCTGGGAGTGCTGCCCTCAGGCTTTCAACAACCTCTATCTTGGGGTCCTTGACCACAATTCTCTCTTTGGTCACCAAATAGTGGCTGACTTGATCACACAAATGGTTTTCCATGTGATCATGGGCAACCAATTATGCAAGGATAAGCGCCTCCCACCTTGTGCCACAGCTGTCTACCAACCAATCAAGGCAATGACAGATGAGAAATATGACAAGCAGTATATGGCAGCCATCACGCAAAATCCTCCTACCCCTACCCCTGCCACCCCATTTTCCAGACCCACTCACTCAATCCCAGACCCCCCAGGCCAGCACTGCCTCTATGTTTTCCTTCCTGTGCTATTCTACCTACTAGGCATCACTCTTCCCCACCCCAAAAAATCCCCTTGTTGCCAAACATTTTCTATTTATATTATCTTTATTTTGAATTTCAATTGTTCATGTTTTGTTTGTTTATAGTTGGTTTTATTCTTTATGTTCAGCTTATTTCTATAAAATCATATATTTACTATGCAATGTATCTAGATACAGAACACAGTTATTTTTAGCACCCAAACACTGCCCCTTGTGAAAATATTAACAACAATTTGGTGATCAGCTAAATTTGAATTAGAAAATTATAGGTTAATTGTGTTTATATAAAGTTATTGCTGACCTGAATCCAAAACCTTGATGATAAACTTTAAGCCAATAAGGAGCCAAGTGATAAAATGATTGTTGTGATACTGTAAATTCAGAACCTGAACATAAAAATGCGGGATTGTCAAATCCTTGGTCCAAATTTTGAATCACTTTTGCGGCAACTCAGCTGAGTGAAAATTAAAATTATTTAATAAAATCAACCATTTAATTTTATTTTTTTGGTTTATTTAAATTGGCAGATTTTGAATCTCTTTAAGCAGATCATTCAACTAACAAAAGACAAAACTCAGCAAACAAATGCGGGATTCTGATATATGATTTAAGATTTTCTGTATTTCAAACAAATCATAGACATCATGTAAAAACTAACAAATCTGAAATTTTGGGATTGTCAAATCCAAGAACCAAGTTTAAAATCATAATTGCAAGGAATTTGAAATAAATATAATTTATGGGTGTCTCAAAAAGGATGCCAAAGGATCTAGAGTGGATTTGTGCTAATTCTTTTAGGAATCACAAGCATTCTTTAAAAATCACCCTATTCCAATTTTGGACGGCTAAAATTTAGATCCTACTATTCACCAACTTAACATACTTAACAATTAAATTGACTAAAATATACATTTCTCTTCTTGAGCTTAAAATTATAATAAAAATTTATTATGTCTTCTTTCAACAACAACCAAGTCAACGAGCTATTCCCTGACCTTGACAAAATTATGCAGGGCTACACTGGGCCTCTTAACAGTGAAGCCTCTGTCTATGGCCACTCCTAACCCGCAGGCCCCTCTGCAAGCACTACCCAGGACTGTGTTCTTTCTCCTGCATCCTCAAGCATGGCCCTGTTTGCCCATCACACACAGGCAGCTGCTAACCCAGATTGCATATCAACAATGGCATCCAGAACCAGCCAATTGAGCCATGGGGTCACTCAGAGAACCCAGAATCCAGAAACAGCCAATCAGATGGCACTGTCTGGTTCCCAAGACAGACACACCCCACCTCCAGCCAACCAGCCTGCAAGACGCAGAAGAAAGCTAATTACCCTAGAGATTGTACTTAAAATGGTTAGAAACAAGGTGTGCTTATGTCCCTTGGGGAAATTGCAACTGTGATGGGTTTTGCAAAGTCCACTGTGGCTGCAACCCTGAGAGCCCACGTCAACTGTGGCCCCCTCTCAAGAAGACCCCAACTGGTGCCTGTACGTCAGCCGATTGCAAAAAAATCCCATCCCCTTATGATGGCCATCATGGAACGTGACCCATGGACGCCCCTGGTCCAGGTTTGTATCCAACTGAGACTCTATGGAATTTTCACAAATAAAAGAACAGTCAATTTTTGGATGCACAGAGTTGTGATTGCTGCTAAAATCTTGTCTAATCAAGTTCTCAGTGGTCCCAGTTTGGCAGACACTGACCCCTAAAAATCAACCATTATTAATTTTATTAAAGGGAGGGCAATGAGGACGCACAATGATGTTATTTTCTTGTTGCATGTCAAAATTTCTGCAAGCATCCAAGATTATGGAGAAAAGTGTATCCAATCTAACGTCTACAAGCGCGGCCTAATCTTGTATCAATCTGTTGGGGTTTTGTTGGCAGTTTCTCATTGGGTGTCAATCATTACTCAGCAATATCAAACATTGCAGATGGGTATGCCTAACATACAGAGCTTAAGGACATGCTGGAGGAGTGGGCCACACAAAATGCCGTGCACACAGTTGTACTGAGTGCAGAGATGGAGCAGCGGGACAGGCAACCCAAGAAATCAGGGCTGCAGGGCATACCTGTTGGTCCTACCCCATCAACCACACTGACAGGCATCTTGCAGATGTATGTCTTTACAATTTTGGTTCAGCTCTCAGGCGCTCAAAGCCTGCCACCTACAATGAACTGTGCATCAGAATTGAGAAGGGGTTTAAGCTTTTCCCTTCCATATTTTTCCAGGACTTATCAGACCTCATTATCTTCTATGCAAGTGATAGTGATAAGTTTAGAAAGGACTCCTGCCTCCCCCCACGCTCATCCATTTGGTTGTCAAGCCCAAATATGTGACAGAAGGGGAATTTGAGCAATCAGCTCTTGCCTCCTCTTCCCAGTCAACAAACCCTGCCTTCCCAAACCCCCCCATCAAGACCAAGCCAACTGCCTTCCAACCCTGACTCCCAGACCACCACCTATTCCCTTCCCATTACCTCTGATGCTGTCCCTTTCACAAGTGCATATTATGATGACGTACATACTGCCCATTCCCTCCCCTACTTGTCTTTGATGAGTAAAATAAAACCATTTTTTGTGACAACTTATTAAAAGTGATATTATTTCTTTTGATTTATAATTAATAACTTTTTTTTACATTGTTAGCATTTCTCATATTTAAAAAATGTGTTGTACATTTGATGTGGTAACATAATCATTTCCATTAATATTTTTCATCATCAATAATAAATTAAGTACCAAAAATGTAAATGTTATATTAGAATATTGCAATTAGACATCAACTCTTGATATTTTGACATTATGTGCATAACTCAATGCATTTTGTTTAATAAAATCATAGTAAATGAGGCCTTTTTCATTGTAATTTATTTAAATGGACTGTGTTTATATTAGAGAGCCATCAATACTTAGTACAAATATTGATACATTGTGTATTTTACAGCTTTTATATTTGCCTATTGATAAAAATTCTGTAAACTTTTTAGTTGAATTTTGTGAGTAATAATAATGTAATGGGTTAATAAATTAAAGATTATTAGTATTGATTGGCTGATTTTCTTTGCTGTGGCAATTTTGCATTTTCTGATATTTACGCACTGGTATCCAATTGGTTGGTTTCACATCCAATTGCACAGGCAATAGGAAATCAAGTTGCCACCCCAAGACCAGATGTGGTTAGAGTGGCAACTTGATTTCCTATTGCCTGTGCAATTGGATGTGAAACCAACCAATTGGATACCAGTGCGCAAATATCAGAAAATGCAAAATTGCCACAGCAAAGAAAATCAGCCAATCAATACTAATAATCATTAATTTATTAACCCATTACATTATTATTGCTCACAAAATTCAACTAAAAAGTTTACAGAATTTTTATCAATAGGCAAATATAAAAGCTGTAAAATACACAATGTATCAATATTTGTACTAAGTATTGATGGCTCTCTAATATAAACACAGTCCATTTAAATAAATTACAATGAAAAAGGCCTCATTTACTATGATTTTATTAAACAAAATGCATTGAGTTATGCACATAATGTCAAAATATCAAGAGTTGATGTCTAATTGCAATATTCTAATATAAAATTTACATTTTTGGTACTTAATTTATTATTGATAACAAAAAATATTCATGTGTTGAAGGTAGTGCTATAAAAACCAGGTTTCTGATGTAATTCAAACAAAATTTCATATATTTACAGCTTTATAAATGAATTAGAAGCACACCTGCAAAAGGTTATTGAAATAGAAAAAACTATCAGGGAACTAGTAACAGGAAAGCTGGGTAACAGGGGCCAGACACTGAGCAAGCCAAAGGAAGATGCTCTGGATAAACTAGGAAATATTATAGTTGAAAAGAACAAAGAAACATTACTTAATCTACAGGGAGAAATTTTAGCAAGTCTGAAGTCTAATGAATCAGCCTATAATTTGTGGGAGTTCTGGCAAGAATCCAAAGAAGACAATAAGAAAATCAAGCTGATTGAAGCAGCTGAAATTTCAAAGGAAATCAACACAAATGAAGAAGAGACCAATCAAATGGAAACAGATGAAAATGAAACACAATCAAGAAGCAGAAGCGCTTCAAGGAATACTGAAATTTTATCAAATGAAAACCAAGAGGAAGAACAAGTAGCACAGAAAATAAGGGAGATAAGACCCAGGAAATCAAATGAAGAGTAGCCAACACTCATGAAGTTTGCTGAAGGGGCACTGGTGGCTGAGGGGGCTGCAGGGAAACAATCAGTAAGTTTTTTATGTTTTACTTATATTTACTTTAGTTATAACAAGGAATGGGACAAGGTTGCTGAAGTGGCGGCCTTTACGCCCAGTTGGTTTTATGGGGGTTACCAATCACTGGTAGCCCCTGTAATTCAAATAAATAAAAATGAAATTAATAAAATAATTCAAAATAAAATCAATCAATATGCAACAAAAAAAGAAATTAATAAAGAATTCAAAGCTCCAAAAGGAAGTTCAACTCGGGGCAGAGAAGCCTATGAACTAGGTGCAAGTATCAATTTCAATGAAATGATGGAAATTAAAATGAATGTCAACATGAAATTGATTTTTTCAGGTTTATTTCATATGAGTTCATAGTTAAAAATTAAAATATTTCAAGAAATTCAAAGATATATTCATCAAAATTCAAGTTCCACAAGAAAAAATCAAGGCAGCAATCTTTAATAACTTAATAAAAGCAATATCAAATTAAATAGGCAAAGTATTCTTAGTCAATAAGATGAAATCTTTATTCATATCTTTTGAAGAGGCATGGGTGGCTAATCCCTCTAAAATGCCCGGCTTGTCTTCACTCAGATTTTCAAATACATCCTATATTAATAGATTAGTCATTATATAAAAGAAATTCTGCTTATGTGCAGAAAGCTATACTTCACAGTGACTTCACCTTGCTGTTTACCTTGGGGTAATCATCCACTGCATCACAAAAGCCAACGTTAAAAAGCTGGAAGACGCCCCCCTTCAAATGGGTGTCTGCTGGCTGGCATTGGACAAAATGAAGACACAACAGGGCTACCTAACTGTAGAGCATGTCCTATATGACTGTTTTATGTTAGCTTTGTTTTTACAGATACACAATACCTCCCAAGAACCAACTCCTAATCAATTTGCTTTTGCAACTTCCTTTTATAAAACGCTCAGCAACCACTGGGTTGCTGAGCGCCAACTCTCAGCAATTACATCCATAGTTGTCCACCACGTACAGAAGAGTATGTGATCCCAATTAGAAACATTAGCAGAAAATTTAATTTTTGGGTATAATACCCCAGAATAATTGCATTCCCTTTGCAATTTGCATTTCCTTAATAAATTATCTTCCCTTGCAATATAACTTATATCTTTATTTTAATTTAAATACAGTAGTTTTAAAAGCTATGGCAACAAGCAAAAACAATTCAGATTTAAACAAAATGAACTCAGATTTAAATGAAATTAAAAATAAACAAATTTATATTAATTTACAATAGATTTGTATTCATTTCAATTTTGTTTAAATCTGAGTCCATTTCATTTAAATCTGAATTGTTTTTGCTTATTGCCATAGCTTTTAAAACTACTTTATTTAAATTTTAATAGTTAAATTATAATAGGAATATATCTAAATATATTATAACTCAGTAGTTATAGTAAAAAAACGTAAAATAATAAAATATAATTTATAAATGTGTTTATTTAGTTGCTTGTCAAGTACAGGTTCATATATTATATAGTTAAACAACAAGAACTGAATTTATCTGCATCTTGTGGCCTAATCCACTTATTTTATAAACAAGTGATTGTTTAGAACTTGGATTAATTTTCATTTTTAATATGAATTACTGAATAGATTTGCTCTGCTTAACCCGCGTCATGAGTACTAATTAGTAAGAGATACATGAAAATCATTGGTTTTTGTGTTGTGTGGTTATAGTGGCACTGACTCAAAAGGATCATGTGATGACTCACAAGGTCTAATTTGTGGCTTTAAAAAATAACAGCCATTTCAATAATAAGGGCACAAAATTATTTAAATAAAATTAATATGTTTCTATCTTTTCTAATTTATTTATTTGTAGCTCTACAGTCAATACAATATTTGGTGCATCTTAATAAAATATGTGTCTTTATATCTAGTATAATTAATTTTACTTAACTTTTGTATGTATTCTTATATGTCTATAATACAATTCAACATCAAGTCATACTATATAATTAATAATTTTTGAGTCCTAATAAAAAATAAAAAAATCTGGAGCACCCATTTATCTGATTGTCTCAGAGTTGAGGGCTTTTGGAAGGAAGGATTCCAAGTGCTTGTAAAAAGCTGCCCCCACATCAGGTGGCATCACAAATTGGCTGATCTCAATAATGTTGAAGAGATCCTTGGTGTCCAGAGAGAGGCCTTTCTTCCCCTTATTCTTGATCCAACCAAACACTTCCTCAATTGGATTCAGAAATGAAGAATAGGGCAGAAGGAAGAGGAGTCACATTGGGCAGTCAGCCAGGTAGTGGCTGGCCAAATGGCTATTTTTATCTATTGGTGGGAACTCTGACACAACCAAATCCACCTTGTGGAGCCCAACATTATCCAACACAAAAGTGTTGGTTGTGCTGCTGTAATTGATCCATAGGTACTCCTTGATGGCTCAGAGAAAATCAAGAAAAGTCCTACTATTGTGGGAACCCTTGATCATTTGATATTGGTCCAACCCATGAGGACCCAGAAGCACAATCATGGAATATGTCTGGGAACAGACAGCTATATAATGTGCTATACCATCCTTAGACCCCTTCTCAACCCATCCATGCCTAGACCTGAGTGAGGAGGAAAACAACAATTTGTTGATGTAAAATAATTGGATATTTCCAGTCAGCTTGAGAGCCATGTAGGTCTTGGCATAAATGTGTCAATCCTCAATGGTCTTCTCACTGTTTCTGTTGTACAGAGAAACTCCAAGTACCTTCCACAAGAATCCCAATTTGGCCTTTGCTTGGTAAACAAGGGTTTTAAAGACAGAAAGCCTGAACTCTGTGGCAAGCATTGATTGGACAGCAAGTGTGTCCAGGTGGCAATCATTGGTCACCCACTGCCTGATTGCCTCAAGATGGGTGGGCTGAAGTAGGCTGGGCTGCCACTTAGCCTTGATGGATTTTGTAATTCAACCAGTGTTGCCATATTTGGCGTTGAGGTTGCCAATATACCTGGCTATGACATTAAATTGGGACACAATATCCCAAACTGCCATTCCCCCGTTTAAGCAGTTGAAGATAGCTTCACACTCACTATTCATCAACTGACACCGGCCCTTGGCAGATACCGCGGCATCCTGGCTGACAGGCCCAACACAGGGGATAGGGACCTTTGTGTAGAAGGTGGGATCACTCTTACTTGTGGTGGTGCTGTCAATGATGGAATACATCACAGGTATAGATGGCTCCTCAGTTTTGGTCAATGGCTCATAGGAGGTATCAAAAATGCGAGAGCAGGAAGTGGCAACTCTTGGATCAAGAGTGCAGGGCTGGGTGATAACTGGGTACACAGTGGAGGTGTAAGTAACCTCAGTGTTTCCAGTGACCCTGGTGTAGAAGACTTTTGTGGCAGGTCTTGAGAGCGGCTTCTGTCTAGGATTTAAGCTGGTTGTTCTGGCTTGGAATGCAGGAGGTGGTTGGCTGGCACTGACGCCTTGGGAGGCCTGTGTGTTGGTATTACTCCCCTAGAGTTGGGCTCTGGGTCTATTCTTAAACCTCTGGGACACCCTTGTGGACAGGCTGCCCCGCAGGCTGGTGCAGGAGCTGGTTGAGAATGCAACTGATGGTCCATAAAAGTAAAATAAAAGATATATTTTAGATTAATTATGTATTTATTTGGATTTATTGGTTTAGTTGTGAGTAGTTGTTTTCTCTTGATTTAGCCTTAAATAGTAGCAGAATTTCTATATCTGTGATTTGAAGTGAATAATATTGTATACTTTCTGGGTTTGGATGATTTTACATCTCACATAACTTTTATGTCTAGTTATGGTTAATGAGATTGAATTTTTAGTTTGATTTTAGTTGTGGTGGAGCTTCTTGATTTGGGTTGATTTGTCCTAGTTTCTTACTTTACATTCAATTTGGATTCCAGTTCCTGCAATTAATATCTGAGTTTACTAGTGGCATTCAAAAGAGATTTTAAATTTGGTTCATGGATTTGATAATCCCACAATTTCAAAAAAACATAGTAAACTTAATAAAAATGGTTGATGGATTTGAACACTTCAAATCTGATTCCAGTTAATTCATTTTGTCCATTGGAAATATGCAGATCAACTTGAAATTTTCAAAGTGGCTATTAGTTCCACATTTTTAAAAATTCAAATAAATATACAAAAAATCAATTTAATTAAAAAAGGCCATCCCGCAAAAGTGATTCAAAATTTGGACCAAGGATTTGAAAATCCTGCATTTTTATGTTTAGGTTCTGAATTTACAGTAATGTTCCTCTTAAGTCACCAGGCTTACTCAAGTTGTGTTCTGCTTAAGATCTGGATTGTGTGATCCCCATAATAGATGATCAAATAATAGTGGTGCCACTGACTTAATGATTAGTTGGTGAGCCATTCAGTGACTCATTTGGTGAACTACTTGGGCGTTAACTCCCCAAGAGGGAGTAATCAAAGATGTTACAACAATGTGATTCCTTTGTATTGTGGGTATATTCTCATAAGTTGAGTAATTTGGGGATCTTTTAGGTAAAGATCTGGATTATATGATATTTTTATGTCATAAATCATGTAATAGAAATCAAGGGTTGATCTTTGAACTGGAGGAGTTTTCAGCTAAATATGACCCAAATGATATATAAGCAAAAATAGCAACATTCTAATAAAATATATTCTGTCAAAATTGATGCTTTTCCCTCAATCCTAATGAATTATCATGCCTTGTCAATTATTATTCAAAAGAGCAAAGTTTGAAGTTCTTAGAGTTAAAACTGCTGCTGCCAGAAAGAAGATCCCTAAAGGCACCCTGGGGAAGGCCTAGGAAGATCTTGAGATCACAAAGACTTTGCCTAAGAAATTGTTAGCATTAGTTAAAGCAGCTTTTGAGGATTTATATTCAGGCTATTTTGCCAAAGAGGGAACCCCAGTACAAGAGAATCAGATTTATGCCTGGGGTTTGTGGAACTTGCTGGTAGGGTTTGATGAGATTTTTCAGCAGGTGAAACATGCTTCAAACCAAGAGATTGAAGCTATCAAGGCAAGGGAAGAGAAAAGTGTTGAAATAATGGCCAGATGGTGTGATGAAAATAAGGTGTTAACACATAAAATTTCCTCCTTGGAGGTAAAGCTCACCAAAGCTTTATCTCATGAAGGTTCTGGTAAAAAGAGTCAGCCAGGGAATGATAACGGTAATTTCAACTGGTTCAACCTGGATCCCTCACAGAAAAGAGACAGGCTTGAAAACATAGTGGCAAAAGGGGTAACCAAAGGGCTTGCAGCCCCTGTAGTGAGCAGCATTTTTGTTGTTTTCTGAGGCGCAACACAGACACACAACAGGAAGTTATAACCTTAGGATTGGATTTGTACTAAGCCTCAGGTTATTTAGCAGGGAGGATGAAATAATTACCTTGTGGCACTGAATAGTAAACCTCTGCTAGTTGTGGCTAGAGAGAGGCGCTGAAGTACTGGAAGACACAAAGACAAAAATTTGAATATAACTTAATTTTTATTAGAGATAGTGAAATATAATATATATTGTTTGCTGTTACCACAAAACAATATAGAGACAGTGGGATCACTTGCCACAGTCATGAGTGTGACAAGTGAGTTTCATAGAGAGAGGAAGACAAACAGCTGCATTTTCATCTTTGGGAATCAATTCATTTCAAGGGGCAAAGGCAAAAGCAAAAGATTCATCCTTGAAAGAACCCACCAAAGGCAAAATCAAAAGAGCGTAATATGAGCATTCACAACAATTAACTTTGACATTGAAACTTCAGCGCTCATCTTCCATCTGCTGGGAAGATATATATTACTCATTCTCAGATAAAATGGGCTTAAAGCCAAAAACCTCAAGCTTTATGCATTTAAGACTTTTTCCCAAATTCTTTATTATCTCAAATAAATAAGCAAAAATTGACAAAATGGTGCTCACTACAGGGGTCACAAGCCCCGCCTTCATGCCTGTTGACACCGCCTTCATTGGTCCTGTCCACCCTCCTTCTGCTGGCAGTACCTAACCTAATATCTATAGTCTTCCCCTGGAAGAGGACATCTCAGACCCTCCTGCTATCATGTATGTAGTTGTTCTTTTGTCCCAGCCTCCTGTACTACCCAATACTATGGCAATAGCCCACTTGTGTGAACTTTTTTGGGTGCTTTAAATCCAGAGGTTAGTGTTTTCACATTGTAGTCTTGAGAAGGTTCCAATTTCTGCTGAGCGAAGGTGTTGAAATACAAGGTTGGGTATTTTAGGTGCATCAGGGATTGGAGGCGGGTTCAGGACTCCTTATGTGCTGAGGAATTTGTACTGTTGGGTAGATACAAGGATATTTTTGAAGAAGGAAATCCTGTAGGGATGTCCTGACTTTCTTTGTATTGTCTCCAGTTGGTGGGGAGTGCCATCTGCTAGGTTCCTTTCTTTGGAGGAATTTTTCCTTTAAGTTGCCTAGCTGTGAATAACCTATCTGTGCTATTGCTGTCAAGCATATACTTCTTGGAAGTATATGAAACAAAATAAAGGGGGAAATTAAAAATAGAATGATACTTTGTTGATATGAATTTAGAGGATTATATAGTATCATGGGAAGCCACATGTGTCACGGTAGGTTCCATAATGCCGGGTATTATCCGTCCAAGTAAGAAGGCTCAGAAAGCCAGGAAACCTGTATCAAAATTAACCAAGTTAATGGATTTGAACCAAACAGTCAATTGAAAATGGGTCACAGCTGCTCCAGTCTTCCAGCTGAAACCAGCTCCCCTTTTCAAACTGACATTGATAAATTGACGTAATTTGAGGGTCACCCAATATGAGCTTGTTAATTGGCAGGGTTGTCAGAAACTGGTCATTCAAGGGTTCTTTGCAACCTGGACCAGGTACTTGCTGAACAATGTGGAAGGAATAGGAGGTCAAGATTCAGGTGGTATTGCTTAGTTGCTTTTTTTGATGATATTGAATAATTTTCCCTGTTTCAACTCTAAGAGTTGAGTCCTCCTAAATTTACTCAATAAAAATCATTTATCTCAAGTTCTAATTTTGATTATAAAAAAATGCATCCTGTGATTGGGTTGTTGCGGTATATTCCGTACAATCTGATTCTGAACCAAATCATTTCTGGAAGATGGGGCCCTGCAACTGAAAACTTTGTTATTGGCGCCTCCCAATGTCAATTCCATGCCAGCTGGTTTTGCAGCTCCTCCCCCCATTCTTGAAACTTAAAATTGTGTTAATTCCCAATGCCCAGAATTTTACACTGAAGATGCATTGATGCTTTCCCAGGTCATTTATCTTGGACTACTTTGGTTAGGACTAATTGTTCTACTTAATCCTGGAGTTACAATTGGAAATTTCACAAAAAAATATCTGAAGCTGTGTTAGTGGTTAATCATCAATTCTATGTGGATTTGGGTGGTAATTCCCCATCACTTAGAAATGTATTCATATTATCCAGTAATTTCTGTCACATTACTCAACTCTTTGACTTCTAATTTTTTGGAAGCAGTTTGTCATGAATTTGTGTTTCTTTTCTCCTGCTCTGTTGAGATATCTGCGTTTACCATGTTTATTTGCATCAGTTCATTTCTGAGTTTTCAGTTTGGGCTTTTCTTTAATTTTTGGTTTCCATCTCTGGTTGCAGTTGTTGAGACTGGATTCTATGTTTCCTATTTCTGTTGTGTCATGTCATTTTGGCATCCAGATTATTTTCCTGCTCCACCCACTGATGAAATTTCATGTGAAGTTTTATCATCATTATCATTTTATTCTGGCTTGAGCCTCAGTCACAAATCCCAAGTTTACCATGTGATGATGAAGGTTTCTGAAGATGCTTGTGAATAGTTGTTGTCCGCAGTGGAGCGCAATCCACGTGTTTTAACTGAGAGTGCATCTCTATACCCTTTGTTAAAAAATTTGTGTGTATCTATTGAGAAGCTCAAAGTATATTGTAAGCTGTACGCCTTCCATCAGGGTACAACTCTGCTTTTGGTATTACTTCCTCAGTTTCTTGCCTACTGCCGTACAATTGATGTTCCTGAGGTGAATAAACTCTCAGTGTTGTGGTTAGCTGTTGACCAGACTGCCCAAGATTTGGCGGTTTAGGATTCCCTGTTAACCACAACTGAGGCCCTGGTAAGCCAAATTCTTTCTCTGGTCTCAAATCTGTCTACTTCTAAACAAGGTACGTTGATAATTGAGGATAAACCTGCTGCGCGCTCCTGGTTTTCTGGTCCTTGCTCTGCGGTAGTCCCTTCTAACCAAAGCCAAGATTATTCTCCCCCTAGCTTGTCTCAGCTACAATTGGCAGTGGTGAACAAACCTGTCAATGTAAAGGAGGCCCCTGTAGTGTCCAGTCCTGATAGTTCCTTGGCAATGCTTCAGCACGTTGTACCTGCAAAATCTTCCGTGATTACGTCCAAAGAGTTTCCCCTTGTTCCCATTGATTGTGATAACCCCGTTCTTCCAGCTGCTGTCCAAGAAATGATTGAGCGTTACTTCCAGGAGCATCCTGCCTCCTTAGCTCCCGTCTGTACTGCCAATGAAAAACAAGACCCTGCCAAGATTACTACCTTTGCTGCAAATAAATCTACTTCTGATTACTTCTTGTTCTATGGTAGCATTGATAATGGTCAGACTATCTATCAGCCAGCTATTTTGTTGGATACTGGTGCTTCCAAAAAATTTTATGAGTGTGGAGACTGCTGACTTGCTATAACTCAAGTACCACCCGGGATTGCTTGTTAGGGGTGGGAACTGTCAGATGTTTCCCTCTTTCCAGCTGAAGAAGCCAGTTACTTTTGTAGTTGCAGATCAGTCTTTTACTGCAAGGTTTTCTGTTGGCTCTAACCTGATGTATCCTATCATTTTGGGAGTGGGTTGGTGGAGAGATCATAATGTATCAACCTTACTGGAGCAAAACAAGCTGCAGGTGGAACATTCTTTGGGTATAACTATTTGTATTCTGCTGTTGGATATGTCTGAATTGGAGCAATCATCACAGACCATACAATCATTTCCTGACCCTGTCCCCGTAAGTTTGTATTTACTGGCATGCTTGCAACCCTGGTCTGTGGCATTTGACGCCACCAGAGGCAAGGTCCTTCCCAAGCACACTCAGTTTGACTTTGACTTTAAGGTTAGTGTTGATCTGATCAGAATTGCGTCTCCTATTTACCCTTTAACCTTGAAGGAAGACGCATGTTGGGAAGAGTGGACTTGCAACATTTTGGCAAAAGGCTACATTTTTAAGAAGGCTTTGTCAATCTGCTCCCTGTTATTGTTTGTTCAGAAGTCTGATGGGTCCCTTTGTCCTTGTTTTGACTACGGGAATTTGAATAACATTATGATTCTAGATCCTTACCCTTTACCCCTTGAAGCACAGATCTCTAGGTGTGTTGAGAAGGCCAAGCTATTCTCAAAACTGGATTTGTTGGATGCTTTCAATCAAATCAGGATTGCAGAAGGAATGGAATGGTTAACAGCATTCAAAACTAAGAAGGGTATCTTTCAGTTCCGTGTAATGCCTTTTGGATTGAAGAATGCTCCAGCTTGCTTTCAGAAGTTAATTGATTCAGTCCTGAGGGATCTCCTAGGTATTTGTGCCATTGTGTATATGAATGATATCTTGGTGTTTTCTCTGGATGAGGAGTCTCATAAGGCCCACTTGTCAGCAGTTGTAGAGTTCATTCTCCAAGCAAACTTGATCATCAAAAGGAGTAAGTGTGAATTCTTTAAATGTAAGGTTACCTTTCTGGGTAATATTATCTTTGAGGATGGCCACACCATTGCCCCTGACAAGGAAGCTGCGATTTGAGAGTATGCTACACCAGTGACAGTATCCCAACTTTGTAGTTTCTTGGGTACATGTACGTTCTTGAAGAAATTCACCCCCCACTTGTCTGAGGTGGCCGCCCCGTTACATTTGGCTAGTGGAAAGACAACTTTGGTCTGGATGCCTGAGTGCGCAAGTGCCTTCTCAGCAGACAAGGCTCTTTTTTTGTCCTCCCCAGTGTTAAGACATGTGGATCCTGAGCTTCCTTTTGTGGTTTTCACTAATGCATCTAAATAAACTGTGGCTGGCATACTGTTACAGACAGCTAGTGACAGGATTGAGAGACCTGTGGGGTATTTTTCCCAAAAGATGGAGGCTCAAGAATGCAACTACATTATTTACAACAAGGAATTATTGGCTGTTGTGGAATTGTTAAAGCATTAGCATCACCATCTCATGTTGGCACGTCATTCATTTGTAGTAAAAACTGACCACAAAGCTCTTCTATATTATTGACAACCCAGGGTTTTGTTGGGTTGTCAATCCAGATGACATGGTGATCTGACATGATACAAGTTCCACTACAAGTTTATTAAAGGATTGGAAAATCACTTGGCTGATGCACTAAGAAGGAATCCTTCCCATCTCCCAGATGCTAGTATGGACGTTGAGTTTAACACTCATACTATGATTCCAGACAAGGCAGTGATGCCTTTTGTATTGCCTCCGCCGGCTACGTTGGCCACCATGTCCTTAGCTGAGGGTGCAGACCTGGACTTGTATTTCAAGGTTAAGTTTCTGCAACCTTTATCCAAAGGCTATGATAGGCTATTAGAGCTAGCATGCGCAAACCCAGTGGGTCAGCCTCAGGGTTATCATAAGATTGGTCCAGTCCTATATCATCAGGGTTGCTTGTGGGTTTCTGAGGGCACTATTTGGGATGAAATCATGGAGGCTAATCATACCTGTCCAACAGCTGGTCATCCAGGGAAAAACAAAACAGTGGAACTAATCCGCCGCCAGTTTTCCTGGAAAGGTTTGACTGTGCAGGTAGCAGCTTTTGTTTGAAATTGCCTGGTATGTGTTTGATCCAAGGCCAGTTGGAATAAGACTACTGGTTCCACTACAGCCTGCTGCAGGACCCTGGACGTCTGTGTTGGTGAATTTCATTGGTGAACTTCCCAATTCCAATGGGTTTAACGCAATCATGGTGGTGGTCAATTGTTTCACAAAGATGGCACACTTTGTACCTTGCTCAATAATGATTACTTCAGTGGAAACCGCTAGGTTATTTGTGAACAGAATCTTCTCCCTACACGGCATCCCCATGGAGATTGAAAGTGACTGTGGGCCTCAATTTATTGCTCAGTTCTGGGAAGCCTTTACTGGAATCCTTGGTATCAAATTGTGCCACTCTACTGCTTTCCACCCCCAATCCAACGGACAAACAGAGAGAGTAAACCAAAGTTTGGAGGTCTACATACGTTACTACACTAATGTGCAACAAGATGACTGGTGTGATAATTTACCTATGGCGGAGTTCACATATAATAACGCCCCTCACACATCAACTCAAGTATCGCCCTTCTATGCCAATTTGGGTTACAACCCTTCTTCTAATATGGGTCCTTGTTTGGTTAGCAACGTGGAAGCTGCAACTGATCAGGCTGCTGCATTGAAGCAGGTTCATCAGGAGCTCCAGTTTACTCTCGCCACTGCCGTGACAACTTACAAGGAATATGCAGATTGCAAGCGCCAGAAAGGTCCAACTTACAGGCCAGATGATCTAGTCATGGTTGATACTCGCAATATGAAACTCAGGGTTCCCTGTCGCAAATTAGGTCCCAAGCAAGTTGGTCCCTTCAAGGTAGAACATCAGATTGGTCCCTCCACCTATCGGCTAGATTTACCTCCTACTTTCAAGATTTTCCATACCTTCCATGAATGTCTTCTTACTCCCTTCAAAGGAACGGAGACTCCCTCTTCCCAACCCATTCTTGTGGAAGGAGAACCTGAGTATGAGTTAAATTGTATTCTGGCTTCCTGCAAGAATTGCCAGCGTTTGGAATATTTGGTGTCTTGGAAGGGTTATCCTGATTCTGAAAACTCCTGGGTTCCCCACTACAATTGTTCAAACTCCTCAGACCTGATCCATGAGTTCTATGAGCGCAATCCCACTGCTATTGGTCACCCTGAACTTACCTTAGCCGCAATGAAACTCCCACCTGCCCATAAGAATTTCTCCTTATCCCATCTCCCAGATAGTGATATTGTGCCCAGGGCTAAAGCAGAGGGTAATGTCACGGTAGGTTCCATAATGCCGGGTATTGTCCGTCCAAGTAAGAAGGCTCAGAAAGCCGGGAAACCTGTATCAAAATTAACCGAGTTAACGGATTTGAACCAAACGGTCAATCAAAAATGGGTCACAGCTGCTCCAGTCTGCCAGCTGAAATCAGCTCCCCCTTTCAAACTGATGTTGATAAATTGACTTAATTTGAGGGTCACCCAATATGAGCTTGTTAATTGGCAGGGTCATCAGAAACTGGTCATTCAAGGGTTCTTTGCAACCTGGACCAGGTACTTGCTGAACAATGTGGAAGGAATAGGAGGTCAAGATTCAGGTGGTATTGCTTAGCCGCTTTTTCTGATATATATTGAATAATTTTCCCTGTTTCAACTCTAAGAGTTGAGTCCTCCTAAATTTACTCAATAAAAATCATTTATCCCAAGTTCTAATTTTGATTTTAAAAAAAATGCATCCTGTGATCGGGTTGTTGCGGTATATTCCGTACAATCTGATTCTGAACCAAATCATTTCTGAAAAGATGAGGCCCTGCAACTGGAACTTTGTCGTCGGCGCCTCCCAATGTCAATTTCATGCCAGCTGATTTTGCAGCTCCTCCCCCCATTCTTGAAACTGAAAATCGTGTTAATTCCCAATGCCCAGAATTTTACACTGAAGATGCACTGATGCTTTCCCAGGTCATTTATCTTGGACTACTTTGGTTAGGACTAATTGTTCTACTTAATCCTGGAGTTACAATTGGAAATTTCACAAAAAAATATCTGAAGCCGCGTTGGTGGTTAATCATCAATTCTATGTGGATTTGGGTGGTAATTCCCCATCACTTAGAAATGGCTTCATATTATCCAGTAATTTCTGTCACAACATGCTGTCCATGTACGTCATGACAGTCATGGGGCTTGTTCAGGCAATGTTCCGCTTAGGACTCAGAAGGTTTGATCCGTGTATTTGATAGGCAATTGATAAGAGTACTACTGATCTAATGATTAATTGGGGAATCACTCAGGGAATTACTTCTCCAGGAGGGAGTAATTGAAGATGTTGTGATACAACAATTGCTTGATAACAGTTCCAAAGCTTGCTGTAGCATTATGGAGATTTTATTATAGGCTCCAATATTGAATAAAAGAGAACACTGATTGGTGAGGTTTAAGTTGCCTATGCCTTCAGATAACAAAATAATACTTAATATACAGCTTGATTTTGATTTTTTCTTTGGCTGTAGTCGATTGGAGTTTCTCCTGACTGACGTTAATTTTGTGGATGGCTGTGCTTGGCTGATCACCTATAGGCTGAATTTTAATCTTTGTAAAGCATCGTCATAGTGGGGTTTAAAAAATCAGCATTGTAAAGACGGAGTTGGCTGTAAAAATCTGAACGATTGCGGCAAAATGTGTGATTGGTATGTTCTATTTTGACTGGAGCACCAAAGTCACGATTTTGATAGGTTCTTGGATAAAAACTGGTTCATTAAATACATGCATTCGCTGGGAGTATCATCTAGACTTATGTATGTTTTAAAGCATACATGAACGTTCCCTCAATACGCTGTGCATAGGGATGCTTCGACTCAGCACCGGCTAGCTTCCGGCTTTGGACCGCTGCAGACAAAACGGAATAGCCGCATATTCAAACATTTTAAATAATTATTTAAACAGTTGGCCCAGAGCCAGAAACTGGGCGCGGCTGCCCAGAGATTGGCCGCAGCAGCCCTAGCTGTGCAGCACTCAAACCTTGGGTCAATTCCTTAACCTGGAACAAGCGCTTAGATTACGAAATTCCAGATTGTTAAATCGGGGCCGTTGAGCTTTAACGCATATATAATATTAAAATAAAACTTGTTTTTTATCAATGCAGTTGACAAGATCTAAGTAAAAACGTTGGATTGATGCAATTTAGATAAGTCGAGCATATTCATAACGAATAATGGATTTAAGTTGGTGCGAAACCAATGGGAAACAATGCATGAATATTCTGGTGGCTTATACAAGTCATCCAACAAGTATCTGCTGGCATGGATCTAGTCAAATATGTTTTTCAGCCCAAGGTACTTCTGCTGCTGTATCAGCCTTCGGAATGGGGCAATCTTCATGACCGCTGCCCTCGTTGCCAACTACTTCCGCGATGCCATTCAAACGCTGCTCCTGTCAAACCGAGGTTGGCTGCCCCAAAGAATTCAAGCACTGGGGCTTTCCAATCAAGGATGGATGGCTCAGAGTATAATTGCCTTCTCCATAGACCTTGCCCTTCTGCTGGGCGCTGCAGTGTTCCTCGTCGGGACAGCCAAAGTAAGATACATTCTGGCTTAACTAACTGTTTAGCGTAAACTACGAGTTGTCCGCCTTTTACCGATATATGTCCTTGTTCAGGCATTAGTAGGAACATCCTCTGGCGTCGTCTCTATTATCGCGGTAGTCACCCGCACCAACCAAGAGTGCCGAGAGCAAACCGAGGACCCGTGCACAACTACCCTGCTCGTCATCTTCTTTGTGATGATCCTCCCCATCCTGGCAGTAGCCGATCTTTCGGTAAGTTTCCTTACTGCCTTTACTTATCAGCAGATCCACTTCTACTTTGTCGCCAAAGCCTACGCCATCCAGCTGAAGGAGGAAACCGAGCTCATCAGCCTGAAACCCAACGTCACGTGTGGAGATACTTCCTTAAACTCTTCGGCATATTGAACCCATTAATCTCTTGCCATCCCAAAATTTTAAAATATAAATTTAAAGTCTAAAAACAAATATTAAAACAAAATCTATTTATCACCTCTTAATCCAACAATGTGTCACCCTTCCAGCCCCTTAAACGAATTCTTTCTCAACGCACTCCTATGAGCAAGGCACAGTTTCATATTTAATCCCTAAAAATCTACCCGATAATCAGGTGATGAAGCCTTGAATATGAAAACCCAATTATGGATCCATGAACAGAGAGTGGTAATAAAAAACCCCTCTAAGGGTTGCTTGGACCATACCCTTTCCGCAAGCAACCCAATATTTATTAAGACCAGGGGGTTTTGGAATTCTTATCACGAAATTATAAATACATATATTCCCTAATATCCTGCTTGCGCCAATTAAGAAAACTACAAGTGCTACTTAGCTCTTCCCTTTTATACAACATATCTAATCAGTAAAGAAATGCAGTATGGTAAAGGTAGCTTAATGAGAATGAGATGATCTGGCTATTTAATAATATTAATATTGTGATCAAATTTCTCCATCTCAACTTCCCAGAACTATCCCCTGAATAGTCCCAATGCCAAGGAATGATCACAGCAGCTATCGAATCTGCCATTCAAACCACTTAAGAGATTTTATAAAGCATTATCATTGCTGCAATAGTTTGGCTACCAAGCTTGTCCCCTTCAATACTGAGAGAAACCTGTTCAGATGATCAAGGATAACGTTGAACTTATATCACCTACTCTTCACAGTTGTAATTTCTCTTCTCCATCCATCAATGGTGTATAGGCTATAACCAAAAAGCAGATGTCCTTATTTTTCCAAACCCCCTAGTTCTAAAGTAATTAGGATTCTGGATACCCATCTACTAACATCATGATACTTCTAGGTTCCAAGATTATGAGGATACCTTTACTCCTATACAATCTCCCAGGTTGACCTCCTTTGACCAGGATACATCTAACCTCCTCCAATTCATCCCCTGGTCAATCAAACCAACTCACTCTGGGAAGTAGAGGCAACCTGCCCAACTGTTAAGGGATAAAGAACTAGACCACTTTAATCCATGAGGTCGGAGCTCACTAAACCACACATTTCAGTGGCCTGTATCTGAGATATCATCCATCTATGCTTCCCTGCCCTCCAACTTCCAACCCTTGAATTTAAATAATCCCCCTATTGTTACCTTACAAGATGTACATGTAGCTGCCATGCTTGCATAATTTGACTTCCTAGAAGTTTCTGCTTAAATAAAAGTCATATTTATTTAATAATAGGCTTTTTTTAAAAAAAATCCAAAGGTACCTCAAGCCCCTTGCCTTCCTTTAACCAGTATAGATATTTGGGCTAGGGCATAACACTCACCCCTAAAGGCTTAAACTTCCACACAGTATATAATCAAAATCCCAAACCAACATTTATCCAAGGAGGGGTTTGATCAACAGTGTGATATATATGACTTGGATACTGGATACCCGGTGAAATATCTTTTTGTTGAGTCAGTTAAGGGTGCCCTGAGAAACCCTTCCTTAAATTGAAGCTTTATGGGGTACTCCAGGGGTTTATCTTTGAAATCCCCTGTCAATATAAACCGCTTTTATTTTAGCTGCAAGTTCCATATAGCTTCTCAACTAATTCTCCTTGATGAAACATTCTTCTGTAATCAACTTCTAATAAATAAATATTCACATTGGCTATATTTTTGTATGTTTATCCCAAAGGAGGCTCACATCTCCTATTATCAGTTGGTATTTTTGGGTAGAGGAGGTTCAGTTTTCAGAGGGGGGAAATAGTTACCATTATTGAGCTGAAAAAGATTGCCTCTTTGCTAGTGCAAGGTAGCCCATTGGAGCAGCTGCAGGGTAACCCTTGGAGGGGTCCAGCCAAAAAAACAAAAGCTACAGTAATCTTAATGGCCCATCATTAATAATATAAATATTCAAGGTGTGCCAATAAAAGGGCCATCATCTCTACCAACTTGCTCAATTTAGTAAATCCATTATCAATGAGCAACTTTTTCAGCCCTGTGGCTTATTAAAGCTGGCTTTAGTTCAATCCCAGCCCTTGTTTGGGTATTTTCCTGTCCACAGTTACTGCCATCATAGTTTTCCTCTCCTCAGATATTTAGACACATCTATTATTTAGGTTTATGTGGGGTTCACCTGCTACATCTAATGATATGCTGGTCTTATCAGAGCATTTGGGGTAGACAACCCAAAGCCATATCAGAGCAATCTCAAGTTGCATATGGGACAAAACATAATCATTGAAAGTATTTTCAGTAAAATCAGGGGTCAAAGTGCCATTAATGTATTAAATTTAAAACATCAAACACAATGTTGCAATCACACTTCTTGGAAGCATAAATATAAGGTAGGGGAAAATTAAAGGAGGAAACATGATCTGATTTAATAGAGGAAGGGTCTTATACAGTAATTAGGCAAGCCAAATACTGTCTATGTACATCAAGGCAGCCATGGGGTCTTTGACAAGCTAGATTTCTTCTGAAACCAAATGGTTGATCCTAGTGTGGCATAAGGCTTAGAGCCATATCACATTTTGATTGAGCTGTTTCCTGAGGAAATGATTTCCCAGGAGAGAATGATCAGGATGCCACAAAAACCTAAGTCACCAGGAATAAAAATAATCCTGATTTTATTCAACAATCCACAGTTAACACCAGAGAAAATCAACCCCATACAGGGGCACTTCAGATTATAAATGGCACTTGGATGTATAAAATCTTTACAGAAAAGACATCCCAATAATTCTGCCCCATCAAGTTGAAATCTCACAGAAGTTGCCCCATATCTAATAAAACCAAACAGCCAACATTGAGACTTACCCTATCTTGGATAAAAGAGTGCTCAAAACATGAAGGAGAACCAGCCTCAGCTAACCCAGATAATTCTATTTAAGAAACTGGAGGGCCAAAGTTTAAATTTAACCTCCCAATCAGATCTATCTTAGTTCTTCTACCAAGTTTTATTTAGATTTGGTCATAATAAAACTATAACCAGTTCTATATTTCTCCTGCCTTGATTAAGAGTTTCTTGTCATATTTAATTTTGCTTTGGGTCATGGTGGTTTTCCCCTTATTGCTGCTCTGTGCCAAGAGCTTATTTCAGGTAACAATCAAGATCAGGGGGCTAATATAGCTGGTGCATATACCCAGTTGTTTAAGTATATCCAAGATGATGAAGATCTGTACATTCCTGGTATCAAAGCTGTTGACTTGTTGTTTTTACATCATATGAAGGCCCCCATCAATAAGGGAAATCCCCTATCCCATGAACAAGAAGACATTAAAGCCCATCTATATAGCCAAAAATACCTATGTGCCACTAATCAAAATGATCCAATAGCATCTGATCTGTCTCAAGAGGCTAAATCGAAAATACCATCAACTTAGGGCCATAAGACAATAGTTGATTTTGAGCAGGCTCAGGCCAATGATTTTATTCAAGTCTTCAAGAGCTCCCCTCAGGGATGCTATTTCTACTTCTGGCAAGCACTCTGCTGCTACCTTCAAAAGTGCTCTTATCTGCATGAGCTCATCAATGCAGAAGGGACCAAAGAGGCCAAGGACATATTTAACTTCTTTGCTGCCTTTGCCCTAGTGAGAAAGGAGGAGGCTAATGCCTTTTATGATTCCCTCATCTGCTACCCCTATATTATTGCCAACCAGGCAGCCTTTGCGCCCTTTATTGAGTATTCTGAAATCCAATGGGTTGTCATCTTTCAGGGAGCACACCATATCCAAAAAGGAAGCAACTCAATCACCTGAAACTGCTTCAAGGAGGTCAAAGACAGGTTGATCAAGACCCTCTCTTCCCTTGAATGGGGGCATAGCCAGTTTGCAACAAGAGTCTGGGGTAAAAAGCCCAAATTTAACAAGATCCTCATCCATTTAAAACCCCAACAGGCCATCTCTGCCTGGCTCTTTAAGACTGCATGATGACCAAGGGCAATCACCCCAAGCAGACCAAGGCAGTAAAAAATTACACTGAGATCAGAAAGGTGGTCCTTGCATACTATCCCAAGGATAAAAAGCTTGAGCATCTCTAAGCTATCTCTATTGCTCTTTCTACTAATGTTTGGGCCTATTTGCAATAAACGCTTTTATTTCTTATACTATTTCTCTTTCATTTTTATTACTTTTTGGCTTTTCTTTAGCATTTGGGGGTCATTATATGCTTATTTTAAAGCATAGATCATATTCATATATGTGAAATGATTTTTTTGGGTATATTGTCAAAACAGCAGGCTCAAACCACCAGCAAGGTTCCAACCAAGCAGGTTTGTGACCTGCAATCCAATTACCCGGCCACTCAAAGCCAAACTAGGAAGTCAACTCAAATTGCCAAATCAAACAACATGAACAAATGATGATTCCTTATGGTGAATACCTTGTTTTGGCGCTTGACTCATTACCAAGATCAAGCCACCCCCCTTCACCATCCAACCATATGATCAATGCTATCATGTTCCTGTTGCCCATGATTCACAATGACTATATAATAACTATCTCTCAATAAAGATTATTATCTAGTTTCTAAATATTTTTCTCCTTGTAACTCTTCTAAAACAGCACAGTTCCAACATTGGTATCACAGGTAGGTTCTCCATCTTACCTCATCTTGTTAAATACCGCCTGTTGCCCGTACTTGCCACGGCCAACAAATTCTTGACAGAATCATGTCTGGCCTTCTGCTGGACTGGACCCCGTACACCCCTGGTACTGAGATACCTGATGGCTTTGTCCTATACCAGAACACAGTGATTCCACTACCTGCCTTCAACGCCATGGCTGCACAAGGGTTCTTCCAGACAGCCACCACCATTCTGTAACTAACCAACAAAAACACCATGCCTGCCTACGTAGCCCAAAGACTATGAAGCGCTGCCTTGGAACCTTTTGCTGGGGTCAACAACAACACTGCTGCATGGATCCAGTCTGCCCAAAGCAAGATGGCCCAGATGGAATGCCCACAGCAATTTTGGATTGTAGAAATCTTCATCCGGCTGACCCACAACGCTGGCACCTGGTGCAAAAAGTGGCACAAGGACCATATCAAAAAAGACTGGGACACTATCAAACAAGACTTCTTGGCAAGGTTTGTGCTTAAGGACACGGCGCTCATGATCATACACCAAGTAAAGAACCTAACCCAGATAGGCACTGTGAAGGAACTCATCTGCGCCTATGAGGAACTCTGACTTTGCGCACCCTCTGACATGGCCTTTGACACCCTAGCCACACACTTCATGTACTATGACGTCCTCAAGTTGCATATGATGAGACATGTGAACCTGGACCAGGAGACCAACCTACAAAGCCTGTATCCCAAAGCGGAGAAAGTGGAACAAACATCCAATGCCCTCCATAAGGCACAAACTGGAAACAAATGAGACCCAAGGACTCCCACACAGGCAGGCGCTCCACTTGACCACCCCCTGAAAGCAACGGGAATAACACCAACCACAAACCCACAGGTTCAAATGGACATGAAAGTGGGAACAATGGCCAGTCAAATTGTACTCATTTCTGTATCACTGCCATGCAAGGCAATCAAGATGAGGGAAAAGCCTGGAGAGAGCATTAAGCAAGCCAAGCTCTCCCCACACAACTCCTGACTTGCCCAATGTTGAGTACCAACCCAAGGATGTGGACCAATGCCCAATGACCCAAGTACCCAAGTACCCTCAGAAGACCCAGTACTATATACCATTATCAGGCGTCCCAATAAACTGATGTCCTATCATTTCTGTTTTTGAAGTTACACAGGCTTGGCACTCCTGGACTTGGGCGCAGATCAAACCCTAGTCAACAGCAGCTTTTTAGACAAGTTCAATCTAGCCATTAATCCTTTGCGGATTAAAATGTGGTTTTAGCTGATGAACATCACATTGTTGTGACAAGGGAAACCATCCCCTTCTCCGTCATGCTTGAGAATCTACACTCCACCATCCAAGGTCCCGTCATTGACTTTCCAAAGTTTGACATTGTACTGGGCTTGGATTAGTTATTAAAAAACAATCCTCATGTAGACTGGGCAATCTCAGTATTGACCATCAAGCGTGAAGGTGTCAACCACCAGATCTACCCTGACTCAGTGGACCAACTCATACGCAACCATGTCTTTGTGCGCATCACAGAGACCCTGGATGAAAAGGAAAACCTGAAGGCAATTGACTGGGATTCCTGCCAGTACAAGATCATACACTTCAAGGACCACCAGGATACCTCCACACCTCAGGATTGCAAAATTGTGGCCCACCATCCAGAAATCTTCAAGGAAGCTCTACCCAGGTTGCCCCCAGAGAAAAATATTCAATACTCCATCCAGCTCAAAGGAGCTGTATCCAAAGCATGTCCTATCTATAGGCTGACCCCAAACAAAGACAATGCCCTATGCGCCTACCTCAAGGAAGTGTTGGAGAAAGGACTTATCTGCCCCTCACAGTCTCTCTTTGGGGCCACCATATTCTTTGTGGCCAAGAAGGACAGTACCTTGCGTCTGGTCACAGACTACCAAGCCCTAAACAAAGTTACCATCAAGAATTGTTATCCACTTCCACTGATTGACAACCTCTTTGACGCCTTGGGATGAGCCACAGTCTTCTACAAGATTGACCTAACCGCAGGCTACAACCAGATTTGTATTAAGGAGGAAGATGTTCCCAAAACAGCCTTCTGCACTAAATACAGCTCCTACAAGTGTGTGGTGCTCAACTTTGGCATGACAAACGCCCCCTCTACCTTTGTGACCTTCATGAACAAAGTGTTTGCTCTGCACATAGACAAGCATGCCCTAGTCTACCTAGACAACATTATTGTCTGCAGCATCTTGATGGGACAGCACCACAAAGACCTATAGGCAGTCTTTGCTACCCTGGCACAACACAAACTGTTGGCCAAGCCCTCCAAGCGTCAGTTCTTCTGTGAGAAATTACCTTTCCTGGGACACATAGTCTCAAAAGATGGCATCAAACCCGACAGTCAAAAGATACAGGCCATCTGCAAGATGCCACCACCCAAGGATAAGTCAGAACTCCGCACCTTCCTGGGGATGATGGCCTATGTATGCTGCTTCATACCTGACTGTGGCGTTTTGACTTCCCCTTTATCCGCCATAACTGGCACCAAAGCCAAGCTTGTTTGGACCCCCCAACGTGACCTCTGTTTTAGACGCCTCAAGGAGAAGCTCACAACAGCTCCTATCCTGCAATACCCCAGACGTGACAGGGAATACCAAATGGAAACCAACGCCTCAGAAACATTCATTGGGGGAGTACTACAAATCAAAAATAATGATGGTAATTTCCTGTCCGTAGCTTATGAATCCCAAAAGTTGACAGATGGTGAGTGTTGATACTATATCCATGACAAGGAACTTCTGTCCATTGTACACTGCCTAGTCAAATGGTGTTGCTATTTAGAACAACAGAAAGAGTTCACAGCATTGACCAACCACAAGTTTCTCATATACTTCAAAACTCAAGAAAATCTATCTTGCCACCAAGCCCACTGGATGGAACTCTTAGAGAGATTCAACATGCTCATACAGTACAAACCTGGTCCTGAGCTTGCCATGGCGGACGCCCTCTCATGCCTGTATGTCCGTGCCACAAGAGGGGAAAATGGGCTCAACCCAGACTGGCCTCTCTTGGTACTACAAACAAAAGACAAGGGTTTCCCTCCTGGTATACCTGACATAACAAAGGAAACAGTCATCAAAAACAAACACCTATTTGCCAACATGTATGGGACCTTGCACAGAAAAATGTCCAACAGGGCTACCATCCCCTACATCCTCACACACCAGCAAGTGGACACCATCCTATGATACCATAAAGACCTAGGACACACCAAGAGCTGCAACCTATATGAATTCCTTAAACACAAGGCCTGGTGGCCAACCCTGTATTGTGATGTTCAAGAAGTCCTAGACTAATGTGAGGTATGCAAAAAATTTGCTAAAAGCAAAGCCCCTCCAAAGTCAGTACTATCCATCCACACAAAACTACCCTTCAAGGTGTATACCCTTGACGTTGTTGGCCCCATGCCAGGAAAACACAACAATAAGAAATACATCATCACTGCCACAGACTTTTCTATACAATGGCCAGTAGCCCAAGCAGTAAAGACGCACACTGGCAATGACGTGTGGCGGTTCATAAGAAGATAAATAATCAGCACATTTGGAAAGCCAGGACTCCTGATAACCAATGGAGGGAAAGAATTGACCTCCAAAAACACCAATGTATACCTCACCAAAAATGGGGTCAAACATACCGTAACAACACCATACCACCCACAGGCTAATGGACGGGTAGAGAGGCTTAATGGCAGCCTTGTGCAAGCCTTAGCCAAACTCACTGCCAGGAGACCTGAAGACTGGTATAAGCAGTTATTGACTGCACTACTTATGTGCCAAACCCGCGTGAACAGATCCACCGGAAAAAGCCCTTTTGAGTTGGTATACAGCACACAGCCAAATATCATTCAATAATTGACAGGATCCAAACTGGAAATCCCAAATAAAGTCCCCCCCTGCGCTCAGACCCTCAAATTATAGAGGCCAACAGCAAGCAAACAGAAAAAGAAAATGAACGTCTGCAAAAAACATTTTGTCCCCATCAAAGATAGACATGAAGTTGGGGACAAAGTTTGGGTCATGAACATTGATAAAAGCAAACTACCATCCAAGAAAGTAGGGCCAGCAATTATTCTAAAGGTAAATGACAATAACACTTTCCTTGTACAAGGACTCAGGAAGCTCAAACAAGACAAGACCCTACATCATGATTGCCTGAGACCCTTCAAAGCAAGACAAAAACAATGCAAAACTGCCCTGCCCACCACAGAGCAACAGCTAGTCCAGTATGGCGCCCGGGCTCCTGACAATCTCCCTGACGGCCTGCCCCCAGAGGAGGCCAACCTTCAGCTGGGGGGGTGTCAAAACAGCAGGCTCAACCTGCCAGCAAGGTTCCAACCAAGAGGGCTTGTGACCCGCAATCCAATTACCCAACCACTCAAAGCCAGACTAGGAAGTCAACTCAAATTGCCAAATCCAACAACATGAACAAATGATGATCCCTTATGGTGGATACCTTGTTTTTACGCTTGACTCATTACCAGGATCAAGACACCCCCTTCACCATCCAACTGAGTGATCAACACAATCATGTTCCTGTTATCCTTGATTCACAATGACTATATAATTGCTATCTCTCAATAAAGATTGTTATCTAGTTTCTAAATATTTTCCCCTTGTAACTCTGCTAAAACAGCACAGTTACGGCAATATTTTGATTTTTGGTCTTTAAAAAACCTTGTTATGTCTAGTTGATTTCTTTTTTTATTACATATTTAAAATCCTGAGGCTTATTTAGGCCTAGGGATGTTTTTTTAAATTTTATTTTTTTGTTATTATTTGGACTTTTTTTGGAGTTCAAAAAAATTAAATTTTTAAAAGCTGTTTTTCATAGTTGTGATGCCATAAATTGAAATAGTGTTTTTACTATGATTTTGAGATAGAATTTTTAAGATGGCATGTTGTACTGAATCTTCAACAACAAGTGTTCTACCATAATTTTCTTGTTTTAAAACAACAAGGAACAGGATAAAAAAAGGTTGAAGCTCAATTGGTAGACTTTTATAATAGCCTTGTGCTGGTTTACTTGGAAATGGACTAGGTTGACAACCAAAGTTTATGTTGCAACTTAACCAATGATAGTTCATTATTTGATTGGGGAATACAACAGTCCAATAGAAAGATATTGCAACCAAGTCCCCCTCCTTGCCTGCCAATGTATCTTACAATACACAGGGGCGCTCAAAGAGCCGCCCCTTGACATATCTGACAACATGGAACAATCCAATGGCAGTATCAAATTGCGGGCACTTTCTCCTAATTAGGAGCGCTACCAATTCAACTTGCTGATCCCTGCACAAGTTTTTCCTTAGCTTTGAACCTTACATGGAACATACTAACATGCCACCCCCTGTGACCTTGTGGCTTTCTCCATATAGTATATTAATCACAATTTTCTAAAATAAACAATACCTTATTCTATTCATTTCTATCCTTTCTATTAGACTGTTGTCTTCCCCAATCAAATACTGAACTCTAATTGGTTCTGTTGCAACAGTGGTAGCAGCAGTAGGTTTATGACCTATCTAAAAGAAAAATCCCCCCAAGAAAGGACAGAGTACAGGCCGTATGGGTACTCCTCATCAAGAAACCTTCCTCCAAAACCCCAAGGGAGACATTCCCAAGGGATATGTTATCTACCAAGACCAGTTGGTACTCACAAGTGTGTATAATTGACTCTGCCTTGGGCAGCTCAGCGTGAGTGTCACCCCTCCCCAGTCAGACCTATCATAATGCATGCTAAATCTCCATTTTGAGTCTTTCACAGGTGGTGTTGAAGGGGCTGAAATTGTTAGTTAGCTCCACTCAACCAAAACCTGTCTTTGCATCTGTCAGGTGCCTGAACCCATGTGGGTTTCCACTGCTTCAGGGCGCCTTACAGGACCTGCCGCAGTGTGGTTCACTAACTGGGCCAGTCAGGATATAGATGTCACTTGGGCATTGTTCAGGGATGCCACAAAATCCCACTACAGTGAAAGATTTTCACCCATTGTGGTGGGGACTCCCCTCCTGGCCATTAAACAGACTGGGTCCATTCCTGAATACATTTCCGCCTTCCCAGAAGCTGTGACTGATGGGAACACCATGCTCCTTACTTTCAGGAAGCCAGGCGTAGGTAGAGGCATTGGTTGGCTTGGGACAGAATACAGCTGGGCCTGAGGGTAATGTCCACTATAGGATGGGTGCTAACTTGATAATATAGGATACAGATCGCCCAATCAAAGACCAGGGCCCTGAGTTGGGCACCATAGTATCTACCATTCCTGTCAGAGTAATGTAGAGTACTCCAAACAGTTGGTTGGACGTAGTCTTGGTGGCAACAGGGGTCTCTATTGGGCAGTTGGGTTGCAGGGTTAAGGGCGGAGTCATGGGAACAAAGTATACAGGCAGATAATTGTACTTGTCTTTAAACAATAAGGGCGGCACTTCAATCCTCTTTCCTTCACGTCCTATGTATTCAGTTTCTCTATTCCTTGCCAAGGGATTGGCAATGAGGATAGGCTCCAAGTTGTACTCTGCGTAGCCGGGGTTGGGTGGGTATTTGGTAAAATGCATAAGTCCAAATGGGGCTCCCAGGGGACAGTATAGTGCCTGGGAAGGGTTGACAGGTTGGTTTCCAGAGGGTGCTGGTGCCTGATGCTCTACTTGGCTAGAGTTAATATGGAAGATCACTAAGACTAGATAAGGTAAGATTTTTTCAAACCAAAGGTTCATAAAACTTTATTATCAAAAATGACAATATGGTCATCATCATACCGCTGGGGCTTTTATACCATGGGTTTTTGCTTCTTCAATTTTTTCAGGGTTCAGGTTTGCAGACAAGGCTCTGGTGGGGCATGGATCTTGGCTTAGAGTATCAAGGGCAGCAGATCCAGGTTGTGTCTGCTCTGGTGAACAGAAGTGGTAATGCTTTGTTCTGCTGCTACTGTTCACCACGTCATCTGAGTAGTTCAATTGTACTACCCATTCTGGATGGAAGACTGGCAGCTGCTGGCAATCATTGGCAGAGTTAACAGTAGGTTTTATTTTAACCTCCTTAAGGCAAGCTACAACCTTTGCATAGGTCTGGATCATTGGTGGCGCAAATTTGGTAGCAATCTGATGACTATTTGGGGAATTGTCCTTGGGAGCCTGGTGGGTCTTGGAGTAACTTGTCAATTTGGGTTTGCAATTTAACAAGTTGGCGGGTTTCCATCCACTTGGTGTGACTCAAGTAGTCTTTGGAGGTTCAGGGTTTGATTCCAGGATCTCCAATGTTGATTTTGAATCTCCAGTATTAACACTTGGCAGGTTGGAAGATTTCTGTCCCTCTTGGTTAGGGTCATCTATCTCTGGTGGTCCAGGGTTTGACCCAACCAGCAGTTGGGTGGTTTCCTGGTCAGTATAGTCAACATAAGACTTTCCCTGAGACCCAGGTTTCAATTCCCAGGTTTTCAATACAAGTATTGAAATGTCATTCATGACACTTACCTTGATAGTTAATAGGCTTAAACATCATATCTGCAAGTGGGTTCCCATAGAATGTTGCACCTCTATTGACAACTGCTATAAAGCCATTGTAGAGGCCCACAACCAAGGTTTGATGGATTTCTGCAGGTCCAATGATGCACCTCCTCAGTCTTGTCTTGTGCCTGGCAGCACCCACAAACAAGTGGGTTGCCATCAATCCCATCAGCAGGAAAATGGAGATAAGCGCCCCCACAAGGAGGAGCTTCAGTTAGCTTATATTGAAGACCTGGGGAAAACATGGGGGTTGTAGATAAAAGAGGTTTTGCATCCCTGCTTGACCCCTACTCCCAATCTTTCCTTGCCAAAAACCCCTGCAACTATAATGTGCATGATGTCAAGACCCTAGATGTATTCCAAGTCTACAGTGACAACCCTGTCTTCCAAGCCAGTCATTCTTGCAATAAAATTACCCTCTTGGCCTACCCCTTCCACTTCTATGGGAACACTCACAAACTTTTGGTAGACACTGGGGCCAATCACACCATGGTCAACCAGGAATTCACAGATTCTCACCAACTGGATTGAGTGCTTAGTTAATTCAAAGCAGTATGTGTAGCAAAACTCCACTGAGTAACAATTACCTATGAGACAGTACCCTTCTCTGTGAGAATGGGGAACGTCCAGGTTAAGCTCTCTGGGCCAATCATGGCATGGATCAGCCACAATGTTATTGCTGGTCTCAACTGGCTGCAACACAACCATCCCTATATTGACTGGTATATGTCTGCAATTATCCTCAATAGAAATTGGGTGGTTTTTCAGATCTATCCTATCAAAATGAGCAAATTATTGCATGATACCATGCTTTTCAGAATCAAGGAGACAGGACGTACAATTTCAAGAGAGGAAACTGGACTTCAATCAATGCTCAGTTGAAGTTATCTGTGCCAAACCACTTGCGGCTCCCCCCTTGGCCACTCCTCCCCCACCAGCACTTTTTGCACTCCTTGAGAAGTATAAGGTTGTTTTCAGTGAAACTCTGGACCAACTACCTCTTCCCCGGGAGATACAACATGCTTTACAACTACAAGGATTGCTACCCAAAGTGTGTTCCCTATATCAACTAACGCCCAAGGAAGACAAAACTCTACGTCAACACCTTGTGGACGCACTCAACAAGGGCTTTATCTGCCCTTCCCTCTCACCCTATGGGGCTACAGTCTTCTTTTTAGCCACAAAGGATTAGTCCTTTTGCTTAGGGACTGATTACTGTGCCCTAAACAAAGTAACTGTAAATCCACTGCCACCTTTGGCCTTAGACTAAACTGTTTTTCCCCACCGCACCAAAAAAGGCCCAAAAATTATGGCTAAGCCACTCAATTCTCTAGGAGATTTATCTCATAATGTTGATGAGAGATTTGTCCTGGCCTACCCTGTGGATCCCCTGGCTTTGGTTGTCCCGGCTTGGGAAGAAACACTGATCAATTTGGATTATGTGTTAGCATGGTGTTGCCCTCATTTAAAAACAATCAGGAATGCCCAATCAAAAGACAATACATCAATGGTCTCAAAGTAAACTGAATCTGAAATGGTTGGGATGTCATCCAGCCAATCAGGTGGAGCTGCAGAAATTACCTTGAAAACCTCCAGTCCCCCTGACCCTGACTAGCAAAATTTTCTCCATTGGCAAATTAGATGCAACACTTGAGGTCATGTGACTACTGCCTGCCAACTCACCCCTTTTAACAATGCCAGGGGACTTTGAGTCCCCTACTTGTCAATTTTCAATTCATAAAAGTTTGGTTTCTGTTGCACTGAATTTTTTAAAATTATAGTTTAAGTTGGGATCTCTGTTTTGAGTTTCCCTATAATTTATAGTAAAAGTGTTAGTGACTCCATTACTCCTTACCTTTGACCTACCTGCTTCAAACTCTGCCCCTCTTCTGGGATCTTGAAACAGACTCAAGGCAAAGCTGTTATTGTTTTTTCTTTTTCTTTCAAAGTCTACGCTCAAACCTTAAATTTTTAGTTGAATTCAATATAAAAATATATTTTTACCTTGATTTTCTCTATAAATCCTTTAATTTTGAACCCTCTTTTGCTTCCATTTGTTCTAAAGGCACCCAAGTATACCCCCAAGCCATCCAAAGCTCCTCTACCACTTTCTGCCTGTTCTCTTGCCTGTGGGTGCTCCTGCTGGGAAAAATTCTATTGTTTTAGCTGAAAACAAAACCACTCACCTTACCCAAATTTTGTGGGAAATTCAACCATGATACTCCCAGTGCTGAAGTTTGTGGTATTTTCCTTGGCTTTGTTCCTATTGCTTCTGTGGTTGACCTCACCTGATTTGTGGGCAAAAATCTCCTCTTCTGCACAGCTTGTGGGTGAGGATCCTTAAACCCTCTTGAATCTCCCTGGTAGTCTCCTGTTTTTTGGAGAGGTTGTGGTCAAGAGCCTGACTTGTGATGACCTGGAATTGGAGGTTGTTGACTATGCCCCGCCTGTTCTTGTGGGCAAGGGAACGTCAGCCTCTCCCCTCCTTGGTCTGGAGAAGAGTGACTTGGCACCTTTCCAAGTGCCCGTGAAGCCCCCTCCCGCTTCCACCTGTACTCCCTGGTTGCTTACTGGCCTAGTAATGATGAAATTAAATGTGTGTTTTCCTCAGCTGTCCCCTGGGTCCTCTCTGTGGTCCCCCCTTCAAGCAGTTGTCCCAGTTCTCCACTGGGTGGCATCCTGGTGGTTTGTTTTTCCTGGATGGGAGCCAAACTTAGTTAGTTTAGCCCCCCTCTCTCACAGTAACTGTCAAAAACAAGTACCCCCTGCTGCTGATTGACAACCTGTTTGATACACTTGCAGGTGCAAAGGTCTTTAACAAGATTGATCTCACTGTGGGGTACAACCAGGTCCGCATTGCACCAGGAGATGAGGCAAAAACTGCCTTTTGCACGCGCTACGGGTTGTTTGAGTGCCAGGTCATGAACTTTGGAATGACCAACGCTCCTTCTACCTTTGCCATGTTGATGAACAAGGCATTTGAGGAACTGATTAGAAAATTTGTGGTTGTGTACCTTGACAACATTATTGTCTTCAGTCAAGATCAAACCACGCACCTCCAACACCTTTGTGCTGTCCTCAACACCCTTTGAAAGAACCAGTTGAAGGCCAAGCCTTCCAAATGCAAATTCCTCAGGTTAGAGCTTCTATTCCTTGGGCACACCATCTATGCCCAGGGGATAAAGCCCAACCCTGCCAAAATCAAGGCAATCACAAGCATGCCACCCCCCATCAATGTAGACCAGGTGCATACATTCTTAGGCATGGTTGCCTATGTTAGCAGATTCATCCCCAATTGCAGAGAACTTGTTGCATCTCTCACCAAGCTTCTAAACACCAAACAATGCTTCCAATGGACCCCTACCAGGAATCAAGCCTTCAAGATGTTAAAGCAAAGACTTACAACTGCACCTGTATTGCAGTTTCCCAATTGGAACTGCCAATAAAAACTCAAGACTGATGCCTCAAAAGAGCCATAGGGGATGTGCTACAGGTGGAAACTGACAAAGGCGCTATCTTTCCCATGGCCTACAAATCCAGGAAGCTCACCAAATCAGAGCAGCGCTACCCCATACATGATAAAAAGTTGGCAGCAATTGTGCACTTTGTCAAGAAATGATGTTGTCACCTGGAAGGGACCACCTTTCCACCCCGCGTCCTGACAGACCACAAGTTGCTTCAGTATTTCAATACACAGTCTCATCTGACTTGACGCCAGGCGGGCTGGGTTGAGCGCCTGTCCCACTACCAACTACGCATCAAATACAAGCCTGGAAAGGAACTTGTCACTGCTGTTGCCCTCTCCAGGTTATATGTGGTGTCTATCACGGGGGACAACAGCCTAGACTCATACTGGCCAATGCTATACCTGTGTCCTGAAGCAACCTGCTACAAAGGTCTTAACTCTGCAACTATCTCCAAACTAAAAAAACAACAAAAGCCAGCTAATCATTGATGCTGGCAATGTTTGTTGCCGGAAAGAGACCAGGAGAAGAGGCTGTACATTCCCACCACCCAGCAAGGAGATATCATACTTCTTACTGCCACACCTTAGGTCACATCAGAGGACATAACCTCTTCAAGACAATGAAGCATAAAGGTGTGGTGGCCTTGTATGCGTCAAGACATCTTGGACCTCCTTGAAACCTGTGTGCTGTGCAAAAAGAATACGCCAAAACCTGCACCCCCCAAGTCTGTACTGCCCATCAAAGCCATGAAACTCTTTGAGCAGTGGGCCCTCAACATTGTTGGGCCCCTCCCTGAGGATAGACTAGGCAAAAAGTACATCATTATGGCCATCTATTATTTTACCTTTTGACCAGTGGTGTGGGAAATCATTAACCACACTGCCACCACAATCACCTGCTTTATTGGTAAAGAGATTGTGGCCTGCTTTGAGCAACCCAAACATCTCATCACAGATGGTGGGCCCAAACTTATAGGGCATGTCATGAAGGCTTACTGCGCCAAAAATGCCCTCCAAAGGATAGTCACAACCCCTACCACCTTCAAGCCAATGGGTGTGTGGAGCATCTAAATGGTTCACTGGTTCAACTCATTTCCAAGCTCTTGCGGGAACATCCCAACACTGTGTGGCCTGAACACCTGCCCATTGCTCAGCTCATTTTAACAGCAAGGATCAACATAGGCACTGGGTTCAGCCTCAGTGCCTTGGCTTTTGAAACACCTGACAGCTTGACAGGGGTGGAACAAAGAAAACTAAGATCCAAATTTCCCAGGAAACCCCCTTGGTGCCTACCCCCTCCCTGAGCCAGTGGCGTTCCAAAGCTCAGGACATTGAACACAAGCAAATTAAGGGAGGTACAAAGCACCTGAAGGCCATATATGCTGTAGGTGACCCTGTCTATTCCCTCAACCCCAATTCTGCCAAACTGGAACCCAACCACATGAGGCCCTTCAAGATAGCCGCAGTTTATGACAACCACACCTATCAACTTGAAGATGCCCAAAAAAACACCAAGAAGCTCCACCATGATTGCTTGCGCCCCTGTCAAGCCATCCCCACACAAAAGTTGTTTGTGCAGACCTTCCCAGATCTCCTGCAAACTCTGATCCTGGTGTCTGACAACAAACAGGGGCAAGGGGGTGTTGCAACCAAGTTTACCTCCTTGCCTGCTAACTTATCTTACAATACACAGGGGGCTCTCAAAGAGCCACCCCTTGTTGTATCTAACAACATGGACCAATCCAATGACAGTATCAAACTGTGGGCACTTTCTCCTAATTAGGAGCGCTATCAATTCAACCTGCTGATCCCTGCACAAGTTTTTCCTTGGCTTTGAACCTTACATGGAACATGCCACCATGCCACCCCCTGTGGCCTTGTGGCTTTCTCCATATAGTATATTAATCACAATTTTCTAAAATAAACAACACCTTATTCTATTCATTTCTATCTTTTCTATTGGACTGTTGTCTTCCTCAATCAAATACTGAACTACAATTGGTTCAGTTGCAACAAAGGACATAAATAAATAGAATAAGATGTTGTTTATTGAGGAATACTGCAATTATTATGTAATATAGGAAAGCCTTAGGGCCACAGGGGATAGCACTATGGAGGGTTTGACATAAAATTTGTACTGTGAAATAACTTGCACAGGGATCAGCAAGTCAAATTGGCAACACTCCTAATTATGAGATAGTGCCTGCAATGTCATGAACTGCCATGACATTATTATTTCCAAAAGTTGCGTTTTAACTATATGGGCTGATATAGCAGATTCTTGCCGTCAAAACGAGTCCTTGATGGTCTATCTAGGTGAACTAGTTCAGAAGTTAATCCGAGTTGAATATTCAGCCTGGGAGAACTCATTGATAAGTCCCAAAAAGAAAATGTGATTAGGTATTGGGCCTACAAAGACAACAATCAACACTGCGTGGACAAATACTAGTGTATCTCAGCTGATACTGATTGGATTTAGACGTTCTTATGCTCAAATTGAAGCCACAAAGCAGGAGCTTTGATTTAAACCATTTTTTGGACAATAAACAGAAGCAAAGTTTGAAGTTCAAAGATTCTCAAAGGAATATGATGACATATAATCAGCTGATGTCTCAGACTCACAGAATGAGCCCCCAGACAAAGACCCAAGAACCTCTGAGAATGATCTGAAATAATCAGATAAATGGTATAAAAAAGCCTGATTCCCCTCCCCTTCATTTGTGGTCATTTTGGTCCTTGAAATAAATCAAATACATCAAATCTTCAATTTAATGGTTCAGAGTCAGAAGCCCTTGGGCCCTGACACACAATTTGACATTACTATTGGATTGATCCATGCTGTTAGATATGTCCTGGGATGGCTTGTTAAGTGCCCTCTGTGTATTATAAGATACATTAGCAGGCAAGGAGGTAAACTTGGTTGCAACACCCCCCTTGTCCCCTGCTTGTTTTCAGACACCAGGATCAGAGCCTGAAAAAGATCTGGGAAGGTCTTCACAAACAACTTTTGTGTGAGGATGGCGTGTCAGGGGCGCAAGCAAGCATGATGGAGCTTTTTAGTGTTTCCTTGGGCATTTTCAAGTTGATAGGTATGATTATTGTAGACTACAGCTATTTTGAAAGGTCCCAGGTGATTGGGTTCTAATTTGGCAGAATTGGGATTAAGGGCATAGACAGGGTCACCTACAGCATATCTTGCCTCAAGATACTTTGTCCACCCTTCAATCTGGTTGTGTTCAATATGTTGGGCTTTGGCGCGCCACTGGCTCAGGGAGGGGGTAGTTGTTAGGGGAGGTTTTCCAGGAACTGTGGATTGTAATTTTCCTTGCTCTACCCTGTCAAGATGTCAGGGGTTGCAAAAGCCAAGGTGCTGGTGTTGTAACTGTGCTGTTTAAGCAGAGTTACAAGTAGAAAAATATTTAAAAACTAGATAATATTCTTTATTGAGAGATAGGTATTATATAGTCATTGTGAATTGTGGATAACAGGAATATGATAGCGTTGATCACATGGTGGGATGGTGAAGGGGCTGTCTTGATCCTGGTAATGAGTCAAGTGCCAAAACAAGGTATCCACTGTAAGGGATCAACATTTTTTCATGTTGTTGGATTTGGAAATTTGAGTTGACTTCCTATTCTGGCTTCAAGTGACTGGATAATTGGGTTGCGGGTCACAAATCTACTTACTTGGAACCTTGCTGGCAGATTGAGCCTGCTTTTTTAACACTGGGGATGAACCTGGTGCCCCTGTTAATTCTTGCTTGTAAAATGAGTAGAGCGGTGGGCAGGTGCTTGGTCCACACAGCATTGGGGTGCTTCTGTGAGAGCTTGACAATCAATTGGACCAGTGAACCATTTAGATGCTCTACACACCCATTGGCTTGAGGGTGATAGAGGGCTGTAACTATTCTTTGAGGGGCATTTTTGGCTCAGTATGTCTTCATGACATGCCCTACAAGTTTGGGCCCACTATCTGTGATAAGACGCTTGGGCTGCCCAAAGCAGGCCATAATTTCCTTGCCAATGAAGCGGGTAATGGTGGTGGCTATATGATTAGTGGTTGCCCACACTACTGGCCAACAGGTGAAGTAGTCAATGGTTGTAATGATGTATTTCTTGCCTAGCCTGTCTTTGGGGAGGGGTCCCACAATGTCAAGAGCCCACTGTTCAAATGGTTTCATGTCCTTGATAGATAGCACCAATTTGGGAGGCGCAGGCTTAGATGTGTTCTTTTTGCACAACACACATGTCTCAAAGAGATCCAAGATGTCCTGATGCATACACGGCCACCAAACCTTATGTTTCATGATTTCAAAGAGAGTATGTTTTCTGATATGACCTAAGGTGTGGTGGTAGTGTAGTATGGTATCTCCTTGCTGTGTGGTGGGAACATAAGGCGTCTTCTCACCTGTCTCTGCCTGGCGGCAGACATTACCAGCATCAGTGACAAAATAACTCTTGTTGTCTTTCAGCTTGGAAATAGTCACAGAATTAAGCTCTTTGTAACAAGTGGCTTCAGGACGTAGATCAAGCATGGGCCAGTCTGGGTCTAAGCTGCCATCTCCCGTGATGGACACAACATACAGTCTGGAAAGAGTGTTGGCTGTGAAAAGTTCCTTTCCAGGCTTTTGTTTGATGTGTAACTGGTAGTGAGACAGGCGCTCAACCCAGCCTGCTTGACATCGTGTTAGGTGTGACTGAGTGTTGAAGTACTGGAGCAACTTGTGATCAGTTAGGACACAGGGTGAAAAGGTGGCACCCTTCAGGTAACAGCGCCATTTCTTGATGCAGTTGTCAGGGATACAATCTCTGGTGGCTGTGCTGTTGTTTTCTGGAATCACCCAGGCTGGGTTTCTTGCAGTTAAAGCCCACCACAAGAGAAGCTAACTTGAAGAGGTATTAGAAGGGCTTTCCTACCCAGGACCACGGGCCGGCAACTGGGACTATGGTGTCAATCAACCCGGTGAGGATGATGTACACAATCCCAAAAAGCTTGACCGTGTGGTTGGCTGGGAGGTTGGGGGAGGAAGCCAGCATTGACTTAGGGGTCACAAGTGGTTCTATTCTGAGGTCATATGCAGGCAGGTAATTGAATTCCCCCTAAACAACTTAAGTGATGATAGGGCTCCAGGGCCCCTGGCAGTTGTAACTGATTGCAGATTGTATGCAGGCCAAAGGGTCTAGTTCAAGGATCTTCTCTGGGGTGTAATCCTTATACTTGGGCTTTAGAGGGTACTTGGTGAAATAAACAGTGACAACAGGAGCACCAGGAGGACAGAAATCTGTGGGCAGAGTGGCAGGAGAGCCAGAGGATCTTGTAATAATTTGGTAGATAGCAAATACAAAATAAGGAAATAGCTGAGTAAGCCAAATCAAAATAACATTTATTTAAAAATAGCAATAAGTTTGGAGCATGGAACCCTTTGGTCTATATAAGACCCCCTTTTCAAACTTAACATTTTTCATTGGGAGCTCCCCAAGACATTGGGAAAGGTGGTCCTGGGTGGTCTGGGTGCTTGGGTTCAAGGACGGCAGAATGGCACCCAGGCTGGGAGTTCTTTCACTGGCCAAAATTCTCAAGTTGGTGACTCAATTTTCTGGCCCTATGATTGTGGTCATGGGGTCAGGCCACAGGCCTGTGCCTCTTTCTAAGATTGACTCTTGATTGGTCACCAACATGGCTTTCAAACTCATAGAGCTGATGGTTGGTGATTTGTTGCCTTTATTAGGCATCTTGATTAAACCCTTATTTGGCAGGTTGATTTCCCAGGTTTGGCTGGCTTCATTGTTTGAGCATTTGCTTCCGTCCTCAGCTTGCAGGGGTTCAACCATAGCAAAACATAGGTCCGCGGCCCGCATGGGTATAGGGTTGGGGTTTGAATCTCGCTATTAGGCCTGGTTTTCCAGGGGTGGCAATCTGTCATTCCTGACAGCAGTGCAATATTGCTGCTAGCTCCTTATCATGTATAGGGTAAAGTTGCTCTGAGTCAGTGAGCTTCCTGGATTTGTATGCCACCAAAAAAATAGCTCATTTGTCATTTTTCACCCTTAGTACACCCCCTATGGTCCTTTCAGAAGTATCATTCTGAGCTTGTACTGACAGTTTTAATTTAGAAATTGGAGTATGTGAGCATTTGTAAGTCTCTGCTTCAACGTCTCTAAGGGTTGATCTCTGGCATAAGTCCATTTAAAGAGTTGTTTGGTATTTAACAGATTGGTTAGAGGTACAATCAATTCTCCACAGTGGGGATGAACTTCCTAACATAGGCAATCATTCCTAGGAATGTACACACCTGACCCATGTCAGTGGGGGGTGGCATGTTTGTGATTAACTTAATTTTGGCAGGGTCAGGCTTTATCCCTTGAGAAGAGATGATGTGTCCAAAGAATAGGAGCTCTGACCAAAGGAACTCACATTTGGAAGGCTCGGTCTTTAACTGATGTTTACAAAGAGTGTTGAGAACAGCAAAAAGATGTTGGAGATGTGTGGTTTGATCTTGACTGAAGACAATGATGTTGTCAAGGTACACAATAACACACTTTCCAATAAGATCCTCAAATGCTTTGTTCATCAACATCACAAAGGTGGGGGGAGAATAGGTCATTCAAAAGTTCATGGCACAACACTCAAACAATCTGTAGTGTGTGCAGAAGGCAGTTTTTGCCTCATCCCCTGGTGCAATGTGGACCTGGTTGTACCCTGTGGTGAGATCAATCTTACTAAAGACCTTCACACCCGCAAGAGTGTCAAACAGGTTGTCAATCAACGACAGGGGGTACTTGTTTTTGACAGTTACTGTGAGAGAGGGAGGCTAAACTAACTAAGCAAAGAGACCTGTCCTTCTTGGCTATGAAGAAAACTGCAGCCCCGTAGGATGAGAGAGAAGGGAAGAGAAAGCCCATGTTGAGTGCGTCCACAAGGTGTTGACATAGAGGTTTGTCTTCCTTGGGGGTCAGTTGATATAGGGGACACACTTTGGGTAGCAACCCTTGTAGTTGTACAGCATGTTGTATCTCCCAGGGAGGAGGTAGTTGGTCCGGTGTTTCACTGAAAACGTCCTTATACTTCTCAAGGAGTGCGGCAAGTGCTGGTGGGGAAGGAGTGGCCAAGGGGGGAGCCGCAAGTTGTTTGGCGCAGATAACTTCAACTGAGCATTGATTGAAGCCCAGTTTCCTCTCTTGAAATTGTATGTTCCTGTCTCCTTGATTCTGAAAAAACATGGTATCATGTAATAATTTGCTCATTTTGATAGGATAGATCTGAAAGCCCAACTCATTCCTGTTGAGTGTGATGACAGACATATCCCAGTCAATATAAGGACAGTTGTGTTGCAGCCAGTTGAGACCAGCAATAAAATTGTGGCTGAGCCATGCCATTATTGGCCCAGAGAACTTAATATGGATGTTCCTCATTCTCACAGAGAAGGGTACTGTCTCATAGGTAATTGTTACTCAGTGGAAGTTGGCTACACATACTGCTTTAAATTGACTAAGAACTTAATCCAGTTATTGAGAATCTGTAAATTCCTAGTTGACCATGGTGTGATTGGCCCCAGTGTCTATCAAAAGTTTGTGAGTGTTCTCATAGAAGTGGAAGGGGTAGGCCAAGAGGGTGATTTTATTGGAAGAATGACTGGCTTGGAAGACAGGGTTGTCACTGTAGACTTGGAATACGTCTAGGGTCTTGACATCATGCACATTATAGTTGCAGGGGTTTTTGGCGAGGAAAGATTGGGAGTAGGGGTCAAGCAGGGTTGCAAAACCTCTTTTATCCACAACCCCCATGTTTTTCCCAGGTCTTCAATATAAGCTAACTGAAGCTCCTCCCTGCGGGGGCGCTTATCTCCATTTTCCTGCTGACAGGATTGATGGCAACCCACTTGTTTGTGGGTGCTGCCAGGCGCAAGACAAGACTGAGGAGGTGCATCATTGGATCTGCAGAACCCCATCAAACCTTGGTTATGGGCCTCTACAATGGCTTTATAGCAGTTGTCAATAGAGGTGCAATGTTCTACAGGAACCCACTTGCAGATATGGGGCTTAAGCCCATTGACAATAAGAGAGAGCAACATGATGTTTCTGTCGGTGACAGCTTCTGGGGCGGCGGCAAGGGCTTGCTGCCAAACTGCGAGGTATTCAGGGACAGATCCTGTTTGTTTGATAGCCAGGAGGGGAGTTCCCACTACAATGGGTGAAAATGTTTCACTGTAACAGGATCTGGTGGCGTCCCTAAATGTTGATCAAGTGACTTTCTGTTCTTAACTTGCCCAGTTGATAAACCATACTGCATCAGGTCCTGTAAGGTGCCCAGATGCGGTGACAACCCACATAGGTTCAGGCACTTGGCAGATACGGAGGCGGGTTTCTGTGGAATGGAGCCAGCTGACAATGTCAGCCCCTTTCACATCACCTGCAAAAGTCTCGAGCTGGAGGTTTAACATGCGTTGGAAGAGATCTATTGAGGCAGAATGACGCTTGTGTTGCGCTGCCCCAGGTGGAGGCAATTGTACACGCTTGTAAGTACTAGTTGGTCCTGGTAAATAATGTAACCTTTGGAGATGTACCCCTTGGGGATTGGAAGGAAGGTTTCTTGGTAAGGAGTAGCCATACGACCTGTACTGTCCTTTCTTGGGGAGAATTTTTCTCTTAGGTAGGTCATGAACCTACTTCTGCTACCACTGTTGCAACTGAACCAATGATAGTTCAGTATTTGATTGGGGAAGACAAAAGTCCAATAGAAAGGACATGAAGGAATAGAATAAGATGTGGTTTATTGAGGAATACTGCAATTAATATACCATATAGGGAAGCCACAGGGGGTGGCACGGTGGCAGGTTTGACATAAGGTTTGGACTGTGGAATAACTTGTGCAGTGATCAGCGAGTTGAATTGGCAACACTCCTAATTAGAAGATAGTACCCGCAATTTGACATTACCATCGGATTGATCCATGCTGTTAGATACATCCTGGGGCAGCTTGTCGAGCACCCCCTATGTATTGTAAGATACATTAGCAGGCAAGGAGGGAAACTTGGTTGCAACATTTAGGCCTAATTGGAGGATTGGGATGACTAAATGTTGCAATAGATATAAACTTGAAAAAATTAGATTTTCAAGGTTTTTATTTACACAGATTATTTGGTATTTTTATAAACAAGGATGTCAGATTAATCCAGAATAAAATAGATTTGAAGTGGTTCATCAAGCCATTTTTTTTGAAACCAAGTTTATTAAGAAAATTGAGTGGTTCATCAAGCCATGAATGATAAAGCACTGGGCTTGACCCCCAGCGTGTGAAGTATCAAATTTAAGATAAATTGACTGAGTTTGCTAGTTTTAGCTTTAAATTTGAAATAAGAATATGAATATCTCATATTATTCAGGAAATGAACAAAGGGGTTCTCCGAACAAGGAAAAGGTGTATTCAGAAATAACTACAAGGGATAGTCCTAATAACAAACATCATATTTCAAAGCTTGCTCGACATGAGGATTTTCTTTCATAAAGCTTTACAAAAACATTTTATATATTTAAGATTTAAACCTTTATTTAGCTAAGCTTGCTACCGTGCTTCATTTATTTGCATAATATATATTTTCTCTTAAAAATTAGCTAAAATATTTGGATGTCTATCGTTTAGAAAAAAGCTTACCATTATTTGAAGCCCAAAGCATATAGCTTTTCATGAGAACACATAAAAATGAATAATTACCCATACCTATAAAATTAGCAAACCTGCGATTTAAGCGACTGACATTAAAATTAAATTCAAGAATTTACAGGTTATGAACTGAGCCGTGAAATAAGATAATCCCAAATCAACGACCAAGCTTAAAAGCATAATAAGTTAGAGCAGTTTAAGTATTCAATAAAAAACTCAAAATTGAACAACACAAGCCAAAAGGCTTTATCAGACAGGAAATCATAGTGACGAAGAAAGTTTATAAAAATCCACTATTGGAAATGCCCTAGATATACCAAGCTTTGACAGCAAAAAATTTATTCACTCTTAAATCGAGTAGCAAATCCATTTTAAACAATGTTAATTTAAAGCCTTAATTGAGATACTAACCTTATTAACAGCCAAATAGAATTAATCTATAGCGCAACATTCGGGATAAACTCAATAAATATCTTTAGCTAGTAGCGCGAACGGTTTCGGCTGCTATAGCCTTCTCTTCTTGGTGATCTAGAGCGTCGAGGAGTAGGATCATCTCGATGAGCTCTACGAGAAGGTGAATAATCGCGACGCTGAGAATGTTGTTGATTCCTTGAGGCTTCTCTATCATCAAAGGTTTCTCTGCTATGACGAGTTGGTTCATTCTTAGAGTGGCGGCTTTTAGACTCGGAAGGCTTAGACCGGGAAGAATGTTTTTTGGCTTTTCTTTCGTCGTCAGAATCATGGCGCCGCTTTTTGCTTTTACTCTTTGATTTGGATTTCTTGTGCTTCTTATCTTTATGTTTTCTGTGAGAGTTTGAGTCATCGGAATCATTTTCACCGGGTTGCTGATTCACTTTTTCTGAAGATACTTTTTTGTTTGGGCTAACAGTGGGCATACCAGTAGAAAATGAAATATCAGAAGTAAATTTAGTGGCCTCAACTTTTCCTGTAAGGCTTTTTGAAGCTGAACTAGGTTTGATTAACAAGGAAACGTATAGTCTTACTCCTTAAATCCAAGTCCTCTGATCTCTAAGTCTTCATTTTTTGATTCATCGGCAAGCTGAGACCCTTTCTGTAAGATATTGTTTAGTTCTTTGGCATCAATCATGCTCGTGTTAGTCTTCTTTTTAACAGGATATCCTCTAAACTTTAATAATTGGATAAAAAATAACTTACAAGGCTTCAAGCATCGCTTCTTCTTCAGCTTCTTTGATTGCTTTTAATTCAGCTGCTCTAGCGGCTTCTTTCTCGTCATTGTTTTTTGTATACCAGGTTAGGTCTTTACCCTTTTGCCAGCTGGGAGGCCGGTTAAAACTTAGAAGAAAAACTAAAATACCGTCCAACTGGAGCTTTAAGTGAGTGTCCAAGATAGTTTTCACGATATTTGTCTTCTTTGACATTATCCCAGCTAAATTGATCTTGTCCTCCTCGAACTCCTAAAATATTTTATTTCAGATTATGTTTGGCACATCTAACGTAATAAAAAAGGAAGAAAAAAATACCTCCTCTTGAAGGATGAAACATAGCTCTTAGCTTTTCAAAGGGAAAGAGAAGTAAATATATAAAAGCGAGTCTGTCTGGACGTCTGTAATGTCACTTCAAGTACGTTTAAGCTGTGAGGAATTGAATCGATTGCTCCATATTATGTAAATTAAAGTCGCTGGCCAAGCCAAAAGCTTTATTTGGCTCATCCTTACATGTTTCTTTAAAAACATGAAGTTTGAATCCAGTGGTGTGTGACCTAAACTATGTCGGGCTGAGAATATAGGCTGCTAGGATCCTAATAAACTTCTATTTAATTTCTTGATTTTAGAAAGGGTGGCTCAATCCAAGCAATCATATCAAAGAGGTTTATTAATTCATATAAAAGTGAGTCTATCTGCAACGTCACCTCGAGTGGGTTCAAGCCGTAAAGGATTTAACTGGATTGTTTTTAATAATAATTAAATTTAAAGCCGCTGGCCAAGCCAAAAGCTTGGTTTAGCTTATCCCTACGCGCAATTCCTTACATACATCTTGGAAATTACTAAGGTTGAATTCAATGGAGTATGGTCTGAATTATGTAAAATGATAATATAAGCTACTTAGACTTTAATAAATACATATTCAATTTATTGATTTTTAGATTGTGATTCAACTGTTGCAACCATTGAAAAGTGGCCTATATGCCTAGCTTCTCCAGCTTCAGAATGTATGGATTAAAATTAGAAGAGATGCAACAATTGTTTAAGATACTTTTGTAAGATTGTATGGTTAAACTCTTTGCTGAGAATTGACTTGACCAAAGAAACAAAAGATTGGTCACATTAAAGGGATACAACTCAAACTATACATATAAATATCAATTTAAGTAAGAGATGGTTGGTGTAATAGAGAATTTGAATATTTTTCATATATCTATTATTGACGTTATCACCCACACACTATATTTAACCCCAAAACTAACTGAAATAAAGACCACCTTACTATCTTGAATATCTCACATTTTCAAATCACTATTATAAACTAGGCGGTTGCCCCGTCCAATGACAGAATTAAAGTTGAATTTAATAAATCAATTAAATTTATTTTATTGTCTTTTTAGGCTTGTATTACTTATTGCATGTTTAATTAAAATTTTATTTAATTGCTTTATTAAAAGGTAATTTTAATTATATTTATTTAAATTTAAAAGTAAAATTGTATACTCCAAGTATAAATAAAAACTAAACCTAAATAAATATAGTATCACTTTTAAGTTTAGTAAAGATAAGCTAATTATTTTAGAATTTAGTATTTGCTTTTTTGAATCTATTTACAATGTAGAGCTGATCTGCAGCTTTTAAATAAGCTATTGGACATCAAAATCGGCTTAGTATTCATTGAGATACATTAATTTTAGTTTTTGTAGTGTGTATTAAAAGTAACTTTAGATAATATCAAATCGAGTCTGAGTCTTTGATTATGACGTGAACCCGATTCCAGCACTTAACTATATATCTCAGCATCTAGAGCAGCTAGAGCTATCATGTTTGGTACCATTTTGATTGGAATCATCTGAAAAATTGATCTAAGTCCTCTGAATTTCATGAAAATCATTATATTGAATCATAATTTTATCATAGCTAGTTTACTCCGCTGATGTTGTTTTGGGATGAAGCTGTGTCAAGCAAGGTTTACTCTGAATAATATACAGCCACTTAGATCAGGTGATGCATCCAGCTGGAATATTCTATTATTTCACTTGAATAATAAGAACTTCGAAATGTCCAAGCCAACCATCTCCTTCTTTAAAATAATATTTATATTTATAATTTAAACCGTATCACTTTAAATTGACCAAGCTCTCTTTTCGTCATCGATTCAATCCTCAGCACAGAGCATAACCATCCAATCATTTAAAACAATCTAAAACAATTGCTGCTTCTCTTCCAGTTTTAATCCACCCATTCTAGAGTCGGGTAATCTAGAAAGATAAGCCACTTTGATATGGTTGAATAGGGTTAGCCACTGATTTAAAATGCAAGTAATCAAAACACAAATTTATTAAAGTTCGAGTGGCTTATATTTCAGTTCAACATGATTTAGCCCACACTCTACTAAATGCAATCTGTGTACTTTCAAAGATGCATGTAAGGGATTGAATGTAAGGATGAGCCAAATTAAGCTTTTGGCTTAACAATCAACTTTTAAAATAAAATTTAAATAAAAACAATTCAGTCAAATCCTTTACGGCTTGAGCCCACTCGAGGTGACATTACAGACAGACAGACAGACTCACTTTTATATATATTAATCTTTGGAGGTCATCCTTACCTTGCCAAACTCATGTTGCTGATTGATTGTTGAATGTTTACTCCTTTCTGCTCCTCTGCCAACTCACCCAACCTACCTGGGCCACTCCCACTACAGTAGTTTTCAAACCTGTTCAGATAAATGTATATTATTCAATTTAAAATAGGTTCAGTTACACAACAAATTTCAACCTGTTAGATTTAAATAGAAGCCAATTCCACAAAAAATGTGCACTATTTGGTAAAAATGTTCAGTCATACAATGACTTACTGTCAGGATCACTCCTGACATAGCTCTGAATGAGGATCAAAGCAAAAAGTAAGCACAGTCTAGTGCAAAAGGGCAAGAATTGTGAAATGCCTGATTGAGATGTCATTGCTTCATTAAGCATTGTAATGCTTTTGACAAAGAAGCGTCAATAACCTACCTGATTAGCTGCACCAGTTGCAACCAATAAGAGACAAGGCGGGAATAAGAGGAAAAATTTATAAAAACATATTTTATTAAAGCAATCTTGATTGAGCTTATATAGCTGCTCAAATGCACGCTTGGCAATTGAGATGAAGTTCCTTGCATTTGCATAGCTGCAAGGTTTAAGTCACAATATAAACTCACATTGGATAGGGAACTAAATTCATTATTTCTATGAATAGAACATGATGTGGATTACTTCTGAGTATTGTGTTGTTTAACAGTCAACTTCAATTAAATGAAGTTAACTCTGTTAACTTCATCACAGCATGACATCATGATTGCATAGATGGCATAATTCATGCAATCATATCTCAGCACTTAATCAACGGATGCCAATGCCCAAAACTGCATTCAGGAGCTCTTGATAGCGCCTACAATTTATCTTAATTAATTAAGTCAGGTCTAAAAGGCCAATAGAGAGCTAAATCGAGCAAAAGCAATCCCCCTGCATGAATTCCTGTTGCATGAAATGACATCATCCATGTAAGTGTATCTCAGCAAATACGAGAGCAAAATGATTGATCAACCACTCATTTTAAAGCTTTTTGTATTTTGAGCATTATTTAATAATGAATAAGTACCCGTTAAGACTCCACCTTGCGCGTAAAACCAATTGGAATGCAAAACTTTGGGAGAAACCAATCAGATAAGTCCCAGAATTAGGGGATAAAAATAGGAGCAGGTCATGCACTCCTTAAAGAATTCAGGAATAAAAAATCAAACCCTGGCCATCATTCTTGGCACCAACTAATGGGGATCCGGGACCCTGACCACATGGTTTGTGCCAGACTCTTGCCAAATCTTATTACCCAGTCTAAAATTAGACCTTGAGGAAGACTAGGCCCATTTTTCCTACTGATAGTAAGTCATTGGCTACAACCAAGAATTGAAAATCCAGACCCAGATAGTAGAAGAACAAAGGTTTGACTATATTACAAATGCCTGATTTCAATCTTCATCACCCAGTCTTTTGAGATTCTCCATTCCCTGCTTTCACTCCCACTTGCAAAACTTTGCACAATGAGAGATACTATAAATAAAAACTCTTTGAATATCTGATAGCTAAGCTATCATTGAAGTTCAACCCAATCTTGATATCTATTTTCCTACATTAGTTATAGAAAGTAAGTTCTGATGTGTCTTTACAGCTGGGCTTTACATCTACTCAACTGGGGATAAACATATAATGATTCAACAACAAGTGTACCAAACACTAGAATGCATGAGTTTCAGTCACAGAACACATATACTATGTTTACTATGTTTTTTGTGAATGCATGGAACTCAGTCACAAAAGTTACAAACTCAATCCAACAACCAGCCTCAATAGCAACTGAAACTGACAACATAAACATCAAATATCAAAACAAATGAGTAAATATATAATACTGTTATCAACTTGTTCTAATTAAGAATGCAATCTTGAATAAGAAAAGAAAATAAATATTCTGAGTGTCTGTTTTGGGATTAGAATCAATAAAAGATCAAATTTATCTAAACATACAAATAACAGTGCACATTTACGACCAAAAATAATTAATATAGAAATCTAAAAATATAATTCAAAATAAACAGTAGTGACTAAAAGGTTTCATGCTACTATACATGGAGAGATAAAAGTTAAAATAAATAAATTATATAGATAAACTGATTTTAATTTATTTATTTATTTTTATACCAAAATGAACACATACTAACAACAGAGCCAAGGAGCCAAAGGAGTACTCTGTGGACGTGAACTGTAAATATCCAATATATGAGGAAGTACTTTAGCAAGGTATGAACCCAAGTTTGCTACTTGAAACCCAGTGTGTGAGGTGAAAATTAGGTATACTGCCAATATCCAACAGAACACTTTTTGTGTAAATTAAATTGTCCAAAATTACTGGCAAAGTAAGAACATAGTAAGTCAAGGTGTAGACTGCTATGAATGTGGTTGAATGGGGCAAAACCTGTGCAGGCTGTTGAAAATTGGTGTTCACCAGCAGATTCAACAGAAGGATTGGAAGGCAGGGGCACACACTCACTGTATGTCTTTGAATGTGAGGATTCAAAGGACATTTGACCAATTGATTTACAATGAATATTTTTATTTAATCCTATACAAGTAGGTAAAAAACTCTGCCCCTTGGTGTTTACTGCCAACACCTTATATAGGGTATTATCATATTACTAAACACCAGTCACTGACAATGTCTTCTAGGACATTTCAGCACACTTTAGAGTCTTGGTTGGGTTGGCAGAAAAAGAGACAACCTTCTATTTTGGGCACAATCCTACAATGCCTAGCACAAGGACACCCTCTGCTAGCACATTAATCAGTGATCTCTTTAAGATATATAATCACTTTCATATCTAGTTCTAGCAAGGAGTCAAATAGGCCATTTGAATCAACCCTGGCGCCTTGGTGTTATTTCCTCTCAAATCTGGCGCCTCAGCGCTTTAGTGTTAATTATTGCAGCTCTCTGGCGCTTGCAAATAATTGTGCTGGCATCCTGGCAATTGATGTAAACTAGAGCAGTGCTCTGGCGCCAAGAATAATTAGTACCGACGCTGTGGCGCTTATTATTTAAGGTGGCGGCGGTGTGGCGCAATTAATCCTTGGCAACAACATCATGGTCCACTAATCATGCATTTAATTATATGATAAGTTGACACTAATTTCAAAAAGGATAATTGATTGGCCCTGGTTGATTTCCAATGGCCACCTAATGAATTAAGCTTTCCACAATCCCTGGTCAACAATTCTTCACATATCCCCCCACTTGATCAGGGCTACCTTTATTCTTTTCCTCATGAGCACCTGCAATAGTAGCCAAATTTCCTTGCACCAAGTCTACCAAGGCCTCATGGCTGGTATGATGGACAAAGATTGTAAAGCATTTATGCAAATGCTGCGCTCTTCTTGGGTCTGTTTCCTGAATCAGCTACTTCCCGCTAACAGTTGTCAGTTGCAGGCCCAGGACTGTAACACCACAGTGACGGGGTCAGAGCGTGGCACTGTCACACATGTTGAAGGGAAAGAGGAGGTTGTCAAAAATTTTGCCATTAATGCTATTTTGATATGGCCTTTGAATAATGATAAATGCAAAGATTTGACTGGTTTTGCTTTTGAGTTTGGGAGTTCCTTGCTTTCCGTAAATGGTTCTGGGCAAATATTCACCCATTCCAGAATAACATACCTTCCCTTGTCTGATCCTGGTATGAACTCATCCCAACGTGACCCCCTTGGCCACTCTGTCTATCTAATGAGTGATCACCGTCCCTTATCTACGATTTAAGTAGAATCAATTCTCCTAATAAAGACAAGTTTATTCACATTTGCGTTGGCTTTAATAATCTTCAAGCTTTTTCCTGTCCTTTTTACCAAAAGGATTTTCACATCTTTTATTCCAGGAAATTAGGGTATGTGCCCTTAATTTTGCCCTGAAGGCTAACCCAAGGCTAGCTTCAAACCTCAAATATTTTGTTATAAAGATTTCCTGCTGTGTCCTCCTGGATGTCGTCCCCAGGAGCCAAACACAACAAAATGGTGCTCACTACAGGGGCTGCAAGCCCCTTGATTACCCTGTTCCCACGCACATTCTCTGGTCCTTCTCCCTTTGTTTCTGAAGTACCCGAGCAACCTAAAGTTTCTAGTCTTTCTCTAGAAGTAGACATCACCAATGCCCCCTCAACTCCCATGGTACTGGTGCTGTCCCCCGAGCCTGTGTGGGCCCCCTTCCAGCTTTTTATCTCAACTACAAGCAAGCTTGTGCTACCGCCTACTCCCTGCTCCACTCTGACACTGTGGCAATGCATACTATTCCTGGTCTCTGTCCCAGGTATGCTTCTGAAGACCTTTATTCCTTCCTCTTGGACTTTGTCTCCCCCCGCGCTGATGGAGTCCATGGATACAATTGGCGTGTTGGTAAACCAGTTCATCCAACCCTCCCTGGTTCACCATCAACTTGCATTAGGATCCCAGAACCAACTTATAAATGCTGTAGCCACCGCTGTCTCAAACAATCATGCTCAGAATATGGCATATCAAGAATGGTCCCACAGTCTCTTTGTGTGTATTTCCAATAACCAGTGCAACTCACTGGCCTCCCAGAATTACTTGAACGCCTCACTAAGTTCCCTTTGTTCCTTGCTCCCTGGATACATCAAGGATCAACTATGAAAATTGGATGAGCATCAAGCAGCGTGGCGTGGACAAATTGAGGTCTCTCTGCTAAAACATTGCCAGGATTTTGAGACTCTGGTTAGCAAGCTTAACCAATTCCAAGAACATATTAATTCTCAACTTGAATTGGTTGGAGCTCATGTTGATACTTGGAGCCACCATCTGCAGCATCAATATGGTCTGGATAAGGCTGCACTAGGCAACACTTTATAGCAAGTGCAAAGTTATGTGGATGATAGAGTAGCATCTATCAAGGTGACTCCTCCTGCTCCTCCTGTTGAGGTCCCATCTGACTTTGAAGCCAAGGTATGGAAAGCAATAGCCAGGCTCAAGGCTACCACTTGGCGTCAATCTTCTGTTCAGAACCCCCCTCCAGTTGAACCTATGCCTGACCCTCACATTGCTTTGCTCACTGATCAAGTAGCTACTTTGCAAGGCAAAATTGAGTATTTAAGGCAACACCTCTCTAATTCTGAGGACTCATTCTATGAGTCTAAAGGTGAAGAGGAAACTGAAGTCATTAATACTCCTGCTCAGGACAATTGTGGTTACTGCCCTGGTTTGGAAGGCCAACCCCAGGTCAACTACACACATGCACTGGATCAGCTCGCAGAAGTAAAAAATGATTTTGCTGATAGGCAGGACACATTGGAAAGAGAGGTACAAAACCTTTCCCGCTTTACCAAGACAATGAATGGACAGTTCATCCCCTTGGTTGCTCAGACCACTTCCCTGACCACTTGTCTCAACGGTATTTCTGGCACCTTATCAGTGCAACAAATTAAGATTGACAAATTTGGAGTTGCTGCCACCACCACTAGAGATATTAGTGGACAGAACAGATCTACCTTGGATACCCTAGAGGAAAGCCTTTAACTCCTCTGGTTTAGACAACCTGCTGCAGAATCCAAGTTTGAGAGCAATCCTCACATTAACGTCCTCAACCCAGGTGACAACAGTCAGTCCTCTTCCTTGTCCATTGACCCAAACTACAAGCCAACCTTCAAACAGATATTTGATCCTAAAACCTCTACCATTGCTGTCTTTCTAACAATTTACAAGACTGCAATGCATAGGGCTACTGATGAACTCAAAAAGGAACATATCCTCACCTGTCTCCATCCCACATGCCAAGAAGTGGTGGTCCCTGAAATCCCCTCCATTGTTACTTGGGAGGACATGAAGCGCCTCCTTATTGAGGAGTTTGGAGGAGATCTCAGCTTGGAGGTCAAGAAGGATGCATTTATGCACATTGCCTTTAAGCCCAAGGAAACCCTGACTGAGTTTGTGGATTGCTTCTACATTGAAGGCCAACAGTTAATCATCAGTTGACAATTAACCCCCTGGGAAGCTTACACGGCTTGTTCAAATGCTTTGAAAGTGAACCAGATTCTATGCCTACACTTTAAGGCACACAAGGCTTCACTCACTTCCATGAAGAGTATTAAGACACTCTTGCAAGACATGCATTTGACCCATGAGGGTACAGTGGTACGTGAAAATAAAACCAGAAATGCTGGGACTACCTCTTGTATGCCGCACATTATGACGCTGGGTGCAGGTGGACAGACTAAGAGGCAAGGTTGTCATAACTGTGGTCAAATAGGGCACCACTTGCATACTTGCACTAATCCCCAAGTGGAAGGTTGTGAACCCAAGGAACAGGCGGGAAAAGAGAGGTCAGCTTAGAGGCAGAGACACTATCTGCTGACCAATCTCCCCTGTCTTCCCCTGATCCTCCTTCTGATGAGGAAGCTCTGTCTTCCTCTGGACCAACTATTCTTCACCTATTCCACAATCTCTCCAGTGATTCAGACCCTGAAGATTCTGATAGTGAAGATTCTGAAAGTGAAGATTCTGATAGTTATGGCTATTCTGTTCTGGCTGTTCTGGAAACTGTCTCTGTCCCGTACAAGCTTTTCTCTGGGAAGACCACCACAACTTCTTGAGTACCTTCAAGTGAAGCCAAAGCCATGGTGGCTCGCCCTTACCTAGCTCAAGCTCATTGACCCCCCGTCTTGGTTGATTCTTCTGAGGAAGCAGCTGAGCTAGCCAAAGCTCTCTTCTAAAACGTAACTGTATCTCTCCCACTGAAGAATGTGTATAAAAAGATTCCTGCTTTAAGGTGCATGTTAGCTAAATGAGAGAAGGAGCTAGAGGCTGCACAAGATGTGTTGGCAGTCTTGCCCCCCTTTGGGAAAGATACAACTTGCATGGAAGTATCAATCCAAAAGGTTAAAATCAAAGTCATCTTGGACACGGGTTCTCCAATCAACGTAGTATCTTCAAAACTAATGAAGAAACTTAAGCTGGCCCCTGACCTCAACTACACTCAGTTGTATGGCACAGCTGACATGGCACAAACTCAGGCCATTGGTGCCTACTCTGCTCTACCCATGAGGTTTGGTAAACTCCTCATTGCTTCCCCCGCTGTAGTCCTTGAAAATGAAAGCTATGACCTCTTGGTTGGTACACAATTCCTTTGAGAGTATAACAGGATTGTGAACTTACAAGATGGATATTTTTTACTCTTAGGATATGAGGTCCCTTTGATTTTTGAGGAACCTCTGCGCCTCCCAGGAAAAAATCTTAAAACTTGTGTGCTTGAGTACCCCACGGGTATCTTCTCTCTCAAGTATAGGACTCACTCCTCCAACATGCGCACCCCTCCTCCTTCCTGCCCTGCGGAAGAAGGGATAACTCTTCTTGCCTCAGCGGCTATCACCATTTCTCCAGGCTCCCAGGTGGTGATTGATTCTCAGATTTCTTACAAACTACTTGAAAAGTTGTTCTTGGAACTCTACTCCCCTGAATCCCTAAGCTGTAAAGAACCCCGCCTGTGTTCTGGGATTCTAGATCAAACCCACAAAGAGCCTGTACAATTACTGCTTGCCAACCTGATGGCCCTGCCCATACAGGTGACCCGAGGCCAGGTTATAGGGCATGGTCAAATACTGGGGGAAGAACAAGTGGCATCCCTCTACCCATTTGGAACTTTTAGTGATTTCAATCTACCTTAAGACAATCCTCAAGTTCTCTCCTTATTCACCACTGCCAACTTCCCCCAATTGTCTCCCATCCAACAAAAAGACATATTGGACCTTCTCAATCAGCTTAGTGACATCTTTGTCTCTGGACCTACAGACTATGGCCTGGCTAAAGGGGTCATCCATCAGATTGATACTGGGGATGCACCCCCTTTTTGTGCCAAACCATACCGCCGTAGTAGGGTAGAGGATGCTCAGGTATCTAAGGAGCTTAAGCAGCTATTAGACGCTGGGCTACTAGCTTCCTCTCAGAGTCCTTGGGCCTCACTGTTACTGATCCTCAAGAAGAAGGATGGAGGACATTGTATTGTAATGGACTATTGCTGTCTAAACTCTCTCACTAAGAAAGACTTGTACCCCTTGCCCAGAATTGACAATGCTCTCAGAGAGCTGGGTGGTTTCAAGTTTTTCTCAGCCATGGATCTAGCCTCTGGATACTGGCAAGTTGACTTATCTCCTGAAGACAGAGAAAAGGCTGCACTTATCACCTCAGAAGGCCTTTTTGAACCCACTTGTATGCCCCAAGGACTCTTCAATGCCCCTGCCACATTTCAACAGGCTATGGACTCCATCCTACAAGACCTAAAGCTCTCTTGTGTACCTTGATGACATCACTTTATTCAGTGCTACCTTTAATGATCACTTGGAACACCTCAAGGCTGTCTTCATCAAGATTTGCAAAGCTGGCTTGAAACTCAAACCGTCCAAGTGCATCTTCTTTAAAGAGCAACTCAAGTTCTTAGGTCATGAGGTCACTCAAACAGGAATCTGCCCCATGAATAATAAGGTGGAAGCTATTGACAAGATACTACCTCCCACAAATTTTCAAGAGGTCCAAGTATTCCTTGGTATGATGGGCTACTACCAACAGTTCATACCTGATTTTGTTGAACTGAGTGAATCCCTTGTCCAACTGCTTCACAATGTCCCCTTTGAGTGGACTGACAGCCAGCAACAAGCATTCAAAGCGTTGAAGGCCAAGCTCAAAGAGCTCCTATATTGGTCTATCCTGATTATGATAAAGAGTACATCTTGTATACTGATGCTAGTGGAGTAGCTGTGGGTGCCATCTTAGCCCAGCTTGACGACAAAGGCGTGGATTGACCAGTAGCCTACTCTTCACGGGTCCTCAATAAACACAAGAAGAACTATAGAGTCACTGAAAAGGAATGTCTGGTGGTGCTGCATGCTGTAAAAAAGTTCAGGAACTACATCTATGGGACCCACTTCATGGTGATCACAGATCACTCCTCCCTCAAATGACTGCAACAACTAAAGGAACCTGAAGGCCAACTAGCACGTTGGGCTCTGTGTCTGCAAGGGTACAATTTCACTGTGATACACTGTCTTGGGGCCCAACATCAGAACACTGATGGCTTGTCAAGGATGCCAATACTAGCTATCCACCCTGCTGACGCTGATTGCCTATATAAATTAATAGGGTACCCTGAGTCTTGGACCACTAAGCCAGAAGACATTCAACTGGCGCTACAAGCCCTATCCAAGGACACTGTAATTTGAGATAGACAACTCTTCAAGAAAGTCAACAGCGCTTTTCTGTCCTATGTTTGTCCTAGCATGAGGATAGCCATTATCCTCCAAGATCACATTGACACTGGGCATGGGGGTATAGCCAAAACTCATGACTGGCTATACAAGAACTTCTACTGGGAGAACATGCGCCTTCTGATCCCTGATGTTCTTGCCTCCTGTCATTTGTGTCAACGCCCTTGCCCTTCCCAACACCAATTCAAGCTCATCCCCCCTAAGCATGCTTTCCATACTGTGAGTATTGATGCTGTTGGCCCTTTCCATTGGTCTAGTTCTGGGCGTCAATCTATCTTAGTTGCCATAGACCATTTTAGCAAATGGGTCAAAGCCAGAGCTACAAAAGATATAACTGCTAAGAACACTGATAATTTCTTGCTGCAAGATATCTTCTACCAACATGGCTGCCCTCAAGTCCTGCTTTCTGACAATGGCACCAAATTTAATGCTTGCCTCATCACATCTATTGTTGAAGCTATGGGTACTTACCAATCTTTCTCCGTGCCATATAACCCTTCAACTAATGGAACTGTTGAACAAGACAATTCCTCCCTGGTGTTCATAATGAGGAAACTCACACTCTCTGACACTGCTAATTGGGATATGTTCCTCCCTGCTTCCCTCTTTGCATATAGACTCAGAAGACACCAAGTGACTGGCCAGTCCCCCTTTGCCATGCTGTATGGACAAGAAGCCACTACCTCCTCAATCCTGGGACCCCTGTCAATGGAGGTTAACACCTCTAATAATCCCAAAGCTCATGTCAAAGACTTGACTAAATGTATCATTGACATCCAAGCTACCCCCTATTCTACTGCTTACAAGGTCAAGGCTCTGGAGCTCTCCCTGTTCAATGCTGCTAGAGCCCCCCTCCCTGAGTATCAAGTAGGTGACCTGGTTCTCTACTACCAGAATTTTACAGGTGGTAGAGCTCATAAGCTAGATTCCCTATGGGTTAGACCCTGCAAAGTCACCTTTAAAAAGGGTGTCAAGTATACCGTGAAATTGCTGTCCTCTGGATGTTCTTTTGCCCATGTTCACTCCAAATTTCTCCGCAAATATCAACTACCTGTGTCCAATCTTGAGGGGGGAGATGTCAGAAATTGTGCCATTAATGCTATTTTGATATGGCCTTCAAATAACAATAAATGCAAAGATTTGACTGGTTTTGCTTTTGAGTTTGGGAATTCCTTGCTTTCCATAAATGGGTCTGGGCCAATATCCACCCATTCTGGAATATCATACCTTCTCCTGTCTGATCCTGGTATGACCTCATCCCAACGTGACCCCCTTGGCCACTCTGTCTATCTAATGAGTGATCACCATCCCTTATCTACTATTTCAAGTAGAATCAATTCTCCTAATAAAGACAAGTTTATCTACATTTGCGTTGGCTTTAATAATCTTCAAGCTTTTTTCTGTCTTTTTTACCAAAAAGGACTTTCACATCTTTTATTCCAGGAAATTAAGGTATGTGCCCTTAATTTTGCCCTGAAGACTAACCCAAGGCTAGCTTCAAACCTCAAATCTTTTTTATAAAGATTTCCTGCTGTGTCTTCCTGGATGTTGTCCCCAGGAGACAGACACAGCAGCCAATTTTGGGTTCAAGGCTTCAATTTTTACCTGTCATTGCGCTGTGAAGATTTTAAGATTCTCATGGAAAAAAACTCAGGGTTTCTCTGTAAAATTGGAGCAGCCCAGAAAAAATTGCCTATCACCAGAAATATACCAAGACATACACCACACTAGAGTAAAAGGGCACAGTAAAGTTCTACTATATTGATGAGTTCTCTTTTGCGTTGTCAATGCACAATGGATATGTTTCAGGATCACTCCTGACATAGCTCTGAATAAGGGTCAAAACAAAAAGTAAGCACAGTCTAGTGCAAAAGGGCAAGAATTGCAAAATGCCTGATTGAGATGCCATTGCTTCATTAAGCATGACATCATGATTGCATAGATGACATAATTCATGCAATCATATCTCAGCTCTTAATCAACAGATGCCAATGCCCAAAACCTCATTCAAGAGCTCTTGACAGCGCCTACAATTTTTCTTAATAAATTAAGCCAAGTTGAAAAGGCCAATAGAGAGCTAAATCGAGCAAAAGCAATCCCCCCACATGAATTCCTGTTGCATGAAATGACATCATCCATGCAAGTGTATCTCAGCAAATACGAGAGCAAAATGATTGATCAACCACTCATTTTAAAGCTTTTTGTATTTTGAGCATTATTTAATAATGAATAAGTACCCGTTAAGACTCCATCTTGCGCGTAAAACCAATTGAAATACAAAACCTTGGGAGAAACCAATCAGATAAGTCCCAGAATTAGGGGATAAAAATAGAAGCAGGCCATGCACTCCTTGAACAATTCAGGAATAAAAATCCAAACCCTGGTCATCAATCCTGGCACCAACTAATGGTGATCCAGAACCTGACCACATGGTTTGTGCCAGACTCTTGCCAAACCTTACTACCCAGCCTAAAATTAGACCTTGAGTGTCAGGAAGCCAGGCATAGGTAGAGGCATTGGTTGGCTTGGGTTGGAATACAGCTGGGCCAGAAGGTAATGCCTACCATAGGATGGGTGCTAACTTGATAATATAGGAAACAAATTTCCCAAGCAAAAACCAGGGCCCTGAATTGGGTACTATAGCATCTACCATTCCTGTCAAAGTAATGTAGAATACTTCAAACAGTTGGGTGGACGTAGTCTTGGCCGCTATCAGGAATGACAATTTGGATGCTCCTAAATCTCAAAATACGGAATCAGAGTCAAACCCTGGACAAAATCCTTTGCAGACCGCCATACTAATAGGCTGGGAACGCAATAACCCACTAATAATTGATGAAGTTGCTGCCAGCCCACCAGGACCCAAACCCTTATCTGCCCCCCAGGATTCTGCAAGCAAACAGCTAGTGCAAGATGCTGAGAATTTCCCTGAGGTGCCAACGCCTGACACTGGCTGTTTTCCCGGTGAAATAGACAAATTTCTCCCTGAAAGTTATTCCAAACTCCCCCAAAGTCCCAGGGAAGGCACTGAACCCAAAGCGGCACCCAATACCCAAATCAATAAACAGAAGGATTTGAAGTTGTCTCACCCCAAAGCAGCCAGTGGCAAACCGCCAGTGCCAAGCGCCACACTGCCATCTGAGACACCCAATGCCAACCTGCCCAAGCCCAGAAAACAAAACCAGGTAGTGAAGCCTGGCAGCATAGTATAACTACCTGCTAGGCCAAGATCAACCCCCATCATCATTTTTAAATAAAGATTATAAGATATTGGTTTACCCAACTATTGCCATATTTTATTCTTGCCATCTTCCAGTTAACCCCAAGATTGTCTGCCCCCCTGCCAGGCTGCCAGCTACATACTGCCTGCCAGATGCCCCCTTTGGTTCTGTCCATTTCACAGAGTACCCCTTAAAGCCTGAGTACAAGGGCTACACTGCCAACAACATACTAGCCCAGGATCCCTTGGCCAGAACTACTGAATTAACCAGATACAACCAAGAAGGCCTTGGTACGTTACCAAACCCTGCCTGTTCAGAGATAAATACAACTTCCTTCCCGCCTACCAAATGGACATAGAACCACCATTCACCCCCAAACCAATACCTGCCTCTGCCGCTGAGGACCCACTGGACCATACTAACAAGCTTTTTGGAATTGTATATATTACTCTCATGGGAGTAATAGATACTATTGTCCCAGCTGCCGGTCTGTGGCTGTGGGTGGGCAAGTCAATATCCTACCTCATTAAGTTAGCACCAATCCTTTGGTGGGCTCTGCCCACCCAGTCTGCAACCGGCCAGTTTCCAAACACTAGCAAGCCGGCTGATCAGGGTTGGTTCCCTGACATTATAACATTCTATTTTAAACCTGGTACCCTGAGCCCCCAAGATGTTGATTATTCTTGGGGCATCTTGTATGTTTTTTGTAATGATAATCACTTATTACACATTTATGATGACCAAGAACCTGATCTCTTCCACATGGAAGAATACAAACGTGACCCCAGACAACCCCAAGAGCTCCGACCCTGCCGCCAAAACTGCCAAAGGACCCTCCTCTCAGGTTCAGAATATGATAGTCAACCAATCCCTCATCAAAGTGGGTATGCCCCCAATGAGAACACTCACTCTTGAAGAGGCCTGTTGCGCCATGCCAGTGTTCTGACTACATTTTCAAGCCAATGCCCCATCCTATTCCAGTGACACCAAAAAGGTACTTGGAGTAGCCACCATGCTATCAGGAGACGCCCTTGACTGGTTTGGCAAAGCCACCGCTGAAGACGTGGAATTTTACCTAGACTATGCCAAGTTTGAAGCCAAACTGATGGCCACAGGGGAAGACCACAACACCAGATACTACACCCTGAACTCCTTGTTGGAAATCTGGCAGGGCGCCTGTCCCATCCAAGCTTACATTGACAAATTCCTCAAAATAAATACTCACACCCAACTGGAAGACAAACTGGCAGCCATCATCTTCCAAAAGGGAGTCAACCTAGCAATGAAGGACTTGTTGAAGCACCATCTGCCCACCCTCAGCCTAGACAATCTGGTTCCTCTGTGCAAGGGCCTTAACATGAACCAAGAGAATGCTGGCCCCTCCCAGACCTGCCAAACCTGAGCATCAACCCCCAACAGAACAGGAATGACACCCAGAGAGCTCCAACAACACTATCACAAAGGACTCTGTTTTCACTGCCACAAGGAAGGCCACTTGACCAGAGCCTGCCCTAAGAAGAACACTGCCCCAGTCTCACTGGCGCAAATAAACACTTCTTCCCAGTCTTACAAATTCATCCAAGTGACTATAGAACTATTGGGAAATAAGCACCAGATCAAAGCTTTTATTGATACAGGAGCTGATGAAAGCTTCATTGACGTCAGCCTGGCAAAGGAACTAGACATGACAGCTTCAGAGCATAGCCTACAAGTAGTCATGGGAAACAGTTCTCTGGACCCTGGCTATGAGTGCAAACAAGAACTCCTGTTGACAATTGGACATAATGTGTACCCGTTGTCCCTGATCTTCTTACCCAGACTACCCCAGCCCCTTATACTGGGAAACTCCTGGTCCGACAAACATGGCCTGATCCTGAACTATTGCAAACAAACTGCCACGTTGGGACAACCTGAATCTTGCAACACTATCCCCTTTTGCATGAGCCATGGCCAAACCCCTACCAACAAACTCTTAATCATAAATATAGAACCTAGTGTTGGAATACTACCTACTCCCCTACATAAATGGGACCATGTGTTTAGTGAAGAAGAAGCCACAAAACTACCCAGTCATTCAATATACAACCACGCCATAGACCTGATACCAGGGACACAACCTCACCATAGCCCCATCTACAGCTGCAACTACCGCAAACAAGTAGCCTTGAAAGCATACCTGGAAGATATGACAAAAACAGGTTTCATCTGAGTGTCAAAAGCCCCCTGCTTGTCACCCATGCTGTTTTTAGGAAAAAAGATGGTGGGATGCGCCCATGCGTGAATTACCAAAAACTGAACAACATCACAGTGAAGAACCACAACCTCATCCCCAATGCCAACAACCTCTGTGATGTACTGACTGGAGCCCAGGTGTACTCAAAAATTGACCTCTGATATGCATTCAACTAAATCCAAATCAAGGATGGAGACAAGTACAAGACTGCCTTCAAAACCTGATATGGGCTGTACAAGTACCTGGTGATGCCCTTTGGCCTCTGCAACGCCCCCAGCACCTTCCAAAGGATGATCAACACTGTCCTAGGGGAATATCTTGACCACTTCTGTGTGGCATATCTGGACAACATCCTCATCTACAGCAAGTCTCACAAGGAACACCTGCACCACCTGGACCTCATATTGGAGAAACTCTCCCAAGCCAATTTACACGCTAAGCTCAAGAAGTGTGAATTTTTTCAGTCTGAGGTTGAATTCCTGGGATACATAGTGAAGACTGGCAGCTTTGCCATGGTATAAGACAAAGTGGAAGCAATAACGTCTTGGCCGGTGCCCAAAAGCAGGAAGGATGTGAGAAGTTTCTTGGGCCTGGCAAATTATTGTAGAGATTTCATCAAATTTTTTTTCTCACATTACTCTTCCCCTGACACGCCTTTGCTCTGACAAGGTCACCTTTGCCTGGACTCTGGAGTGTACCACCACCTTTGACACCTTGAAACTTGCCTTCACCTCTGCCCCTGTCCTGGCCATGCCAGATCCCTCCAAGCCATTTGTAAAGGAAACTGACGTGTCAAACTTTGCGGTGGGAGGGGTCCTTCTTCAGGAAGGAGGGGATAGTATGCTACATCCTGTAACATGTTACTCCAAGAAGATGCTGCCTGCCAAAGGAAACTACCTAATCTACAACAAGGAGATGCTTACAATAATGAAGACCTTGAAACACTGGCGCCGGTACCTATGTGGCGCTGAATTCCCAGTAAAAGTCCTAACTGGCCATAAGAACTTGGTTTAATTTTTTAAACCCAGATAATTGAACCAGAGACAGGCCATATGGGCTCTAGAACTGGCCAACTACACCCTGACAATTGACTACAAACCCAGGAAACTCAACATAGTACCTGACGCACTGAGCAGAAGAGCAGATATAATTCCCACCACAGCTGAGACCAAGGACCACAACACCCATGTACTCCTTGACCCTGCCAGCCTAGGCATCTAACTGATATACATGAAGACCATGGCCTGTAAGCCTGACATAATTGAGGCGCAGAAATTAAACAAGTATTCAGCAGAACTCATTGCCAACTTGACCTCAGACCCAGATAGCTGACACTACAAGAAGGGATTCTTATTGAAAGAAACCACCCTGCTATTACACAACAGGATCTACGTACCAGAAGGTGAAACAAGGACCAAAGTACTCATAGACTATCACAACTCAGAGATAGCTGGCCACCCTGGCAGACTCAAGACAATCCAAGGAATCAAGAAGAATTATGCTTGGCCCCAACTGGACAAAGACGTGGCTGCCTACATCAAGGGCTATGAGACATGTGGAAGAACCAAACCCCGTAGATCCCAACATGAAGGCTTGCTAAGACCACTAGACATACTAGCGGGACACTGGTAGCCCATTTCAATGGATTATATTATGGAACTGCCCCCTTCTAATTTGTTCAATGCAATCCTAGTCATGGTAGATAGATTCACTAAAATGTCCTATTTTGTCCCTATCACCACCCACTGCACTGCCGCAGAGACAGCTAAACATTTCCATGACCACATCCTAACCCAACACAGCACTCCAGCATAAATAATCACTGATAGAGGACCACAATTCACCTCCAACTACTGGGCTCAGGTGATGAAGGATTTGGGGGTAAAGCGCTGCGTATCAACCTCCTACCACCCACAGATTGATGGCCAGACTGAACAAGTGAACCAAATACTTGAACAGTACCTACAATGCTATGCCAACACCAACCAAGATAATTGGGTCAAGATACTACCCATGGCACAGCACACCTACAACAGAAAAGACTATGCATCTACTGGAATTTCCCCTTTCAAAGCCAACTACAGGTTTGATCCAAATGGGACCCTAGCATTGGAAACAAGGGAACCAACCTGTCTGGACGCGCCTGGATTGAACAGATCCACAAAACCCAAACTATATGCCTAGCAAACCTGAACCAAGCAGTACAGACATACAAGGCCTTTGCTGATTGAAAAAAAACCCCTGGTAAACCCCTCCACGTTGGAGACAAGGTCTATTTAGATTCCTGTAACGTGCCCCTGCATGTGCCTTTCAGAAAACTAGCGCACAGAAGAAGCAGACCACACAAGATCACCAAGCTCATTGGAGAAGTTGCCTTCAAGTTAGACTTACCCCCCACGTGGAAGATCCATAACATGTTCCACCGTGCCCTGCTGTTCAAAAGAGACAGAAACTCCCTTCCCGATCAGAAGATCAAGTCAAGCCCCCCGCCAATCCAGAAGGACCACTCAATTGAGTACAAAGTTGAGTACATCCACGGTGACCGGGTCCACTATAAGACCCCCCAGTACTACGTCAAGTGGTCAGGCTATCCCCTGAAAGAAAGCACCTGGGAACCCTTGAGCAACCTAAACAATGCCAAACAGGCCATCCAACAATACCTTGAGAAGAAGGCCCTGAAAGGGGAAATTTTGGGGGAAGAAGGGGGGTGATATCAGGAATGACAATTTAGATGCTCCTAAATCTCAAAATATGGAATCAGAGTCAAACCCTGGACAAAACTCTTCATGGACCGCCAGACTCATAGGCTGGGAACACAATAGCCCACTAATAATTGATGAAGTTGCTGCCAGCCCATCAGGACCCAAACCCTTAGCTGCCCTGCAGGATTTTGCAAGCAAACAGCTAGTGCAAGATGCCGGGAATTTCCCTGAGGTGCCAACGCCTGACACTGGCAGTTTTCCCGGTGAAATAGACAAATTTCTCCCTGAAAGTTATTCCAAACTCCCCCAAAGTCCCAGGGAAGGCACTGAACCCAAAGCGGCACCCAATACCCAAATCAATAAACAGAAGGATTTGAAGTTGTCTCACCCCAAAGCGGCCAGTGGCAAACCGCCAGTGCCAAGCGCCACACTGCCATCTGAGACACCCAATGCCAACCTGCCCAAGCCCAGAAAACCAAACCAGGTAGTGAAGCCTGGAAGCATAGTATAACTACCTGCCAGGCCAAGATCAACACCCATCATCATTTTTAAATAAAGATTATAAGATATTGGTTTACCCAACTATTGTCATATTTTATTCTTGCCATCTTCCAGTTAACCCCAAGATTGTCTGCCCCCCTGCCAGGCTGCCAGCTACATACTGCCTGCCAGGTGCCCCCTTTGGTCCTGTTCATTTCACAGAGTACCCCTTAAAGCCTGAGTACAAGGGCTACACCGCCGACAACATACTAGCCTGGGATTCCTTGCCAGAACTACTGAGTTAACCAGATACAACCAAGAAGGCCCTTGGTATGATACCAAACCCCCCTGTTCAGAGATAAATACAACTTCCTTCCTGCCTACCAAACGGACATGGAACCACCAGTCACCCCCAAACCAATGCCTGCCTCTGCCGCTGAGGACCCACTGGACCATATCAACAAGATTTTTGGAATTGTATATATTAATCTCACAGGAGTAATAGATACTATTGTCCCAGCCCCTGGTCCGTGGTTGTGGGTGGGAAAGTCAATGTCCTACCTCATTAAGTTAGCATCAATTCTTTGGTGGGCTCTGCCCACCCAGTCTGCAACCGGCCAGTTCCCAAACACTAGCAAGCCGGCTGATCAGGGTTGGTTCCCTGACAGCCGCAGTGGGGGTCTCCATTGGGCGGTTGGGTTGCAGGGTTAAGGGCAGAGTCATGGGAAAAAAGTAGGCAGGCAGATAATTTACTTGTCTTTGAACAATAAGGGCGCACCTTGATCCTCTTTCCTTCATGCCCTATGTATTCAGTTTCTCTAGTCCTTGCCAAGGAATCAGCAATGAGGATAGTCTCCAAGTTGTACTCCGTGTAGGCAGGGTTGGGCAGGTATTTGGAAAATGCACAGGTCCAAAGGGGGCTCCTGGGGGACAGTATAATGCCTGGGGAGGGTCAGCGGGTTGATCTCCAGAGGGGGCGGTTGCCTGATGGTCTTCTTGGCCAGAGTTAAGATGAAAGATCACTAAGACTAGATAAGGTAAATTTTTTTCAAACCAAAGGTTAATAAAGCTTTATTATTGAAAATGACAATATGGTCATCACCATATTGCTGGGGCTTTTATACCATGGGTTTTTGCTTCTTCAATTTTTGCAGGGTTCAGGTTTGCAGACAAGGATCTGGTGGGGCATGGATCTTGGCTTAGAGTCTCAAGGGCAGCGGATCCAGGTTGTGTCTGCTCTGGTGAATAGAAGTGGCAATGCTTTGTTCTGCCACTACTGTTAACCACGTCATATGAGTAGTTCAATTGTACTACCCATTCTGGATGGAAGACTGGAAGCTGCTGATAGTCATTGGCAGAGTTAATAGTAGGTTTTATTTTAACCTCCTTAAGGCAAGCTGCAACCTCTGCATAGGTCCAGATCTTTGATGGTGCAAGGTTAGCATCAATCTGGTGACTATTTGGGGAATTGTTTTCATAAGACTGACAGGTCTTGGAGTAACTCATCAACTTGGGTTTGCAATTTAACAATTGAGCAGTTTCCTGTCCACTTTGTGTGACTTGAGTAGTCTTTGGAGGGTCAGGGTTTAATTCCAGGGTCTTCAATGTTGATTTCAAACCTCCAGTATTGACGCTTGGCAGGTTGGTAGGTTTCTGTTCCCCCTTTTTGGGGTCATCTATCTCTGGTGGTCCAGGGCTTGATCCAACTAGCAGTTAGGCGGTTTCCCGTCCACTCTGGTCAACATAAGGCTTTTCTTGAGACCCAGGTTCAATTCCCAGGTTTTTAATACAAGTATTGGAATGTCATTCATGACATTGAGGAAGACTAAGGCTCATTTTCCCTACTGATAGTAAGCCATTGGCTACAACCAAGAATTGAAAATCCAGACCCAGATAGTAGAAGAACAAAGGTTGACTATATTCCAAATGCCTGATTTCAATCTTCATCACCCAGTCTTTTGAGATTCTCCATTCCCTGCTTCCACTCCCACTTGCAAAACTTTGCACAGTGAGAGATACTATAAATAAACACTCTTTGAATATCTGATAGCTAAGCTATCATTGAAGTTCAACACAATCTTGCTATCTATTTTCCTATATTAATTATAGAAAGTAAGTTATGCTGTGTCTTTACAGCTGGGCTTTACAATATGGCCATGTCCCTGTTGTGTTCTGAGGTACAGCACAGACAAACAATGGTTAATCCTAACCTTAGGATTGGATTTGTACTAAGTCTTGGTTAGATGACAGGGAAGTCTATGCAATTACCTTGTGGCCCTGAATGAATAATCTCTACTTATTGTGGCTAGAGAGATGTGCTAAATTACTTGAAGACACAAAGACAAAAATGTGAATAGAACTTAAATTTTATTGGTAAAAGTGGAATAATATATACTGTGTAGCTTCACCACAAAACAGTACATGGACAGTAGGATCACTTGCCACAAGCATGAGTGGGACTAGTGAGTTGTGCAGAATCAGGAAACTGAATAATTGAATTTCCAAATTTGGAGCCAGACTCATTTCAAAGGGCAAAAGCAAAAGAGAGAGATTTGTCCTTGAAATAGCCCATCAAAGGTAAAATTGAAACACTGTGAATGGCGGCATTCACAACAGTCCCCAAAGATGGCGTAGCTTGGCTTGAGACTGTCTGTTCTGTTTCCTACTTGATGATAGCTCTTCTTAGTCCCCTTGGTATTGAACTATACCAGATTATCAAGGGTTCCCATAATAGTGTGACCTTTATGAAATTTCTCTGGTTGGTTTAGTAGCACCTCCAAATCACCAGTTTGGGTGACACCAATATCATATTATTGGATAATGTTGGGCTCCACAAGGTGGCAGAAATTTTTAATGAATTCCAGATGATTGAGCCTGGTGTAGAAATTGGATCTTAACAATTGGCCACATCTAATTTGCGCCTGTTATTTCACCCAAATTATTCCCCATTCCTCAATCCAATTGAGGAGATGTTTGCTTGGATCAAGAATAAGGTGAAACAAGGCCTCCCTAAGGACACTGAGGATATATTCAATATTCTTGAGATCAGCCAATTTGCAATGCCAACCAATGTGGTGGCAGCTTTCTATGAGCACTCAGAATCCTTTCTCCCAAAAGCCCTGGCCTCCGAGCCAATCAGATAAATGGGCGCTCTGGGTTTTATTTAATTTTTTTATTAGGACTCAATAATTATTATTTATATATAATAATGTGATGTTTGATTGTATTATAGACATATAAGAATACATAGAAAAGGTAAGTAAAATTAATTATACTAGGTAAGATGGAAATATTTTTATTATAATGCACTGAATATTATTATTGGCTTTTGCGCTAACAAATAAATAAATTAAAAAAAAGATAGAAATAAATTAGTTTATTTAAATAATTGTGAATCTTTGTTGGTACTTTGGCTTTTTTAAACCACAAATTGGACCTTGCATGTCATCATCTGATCCTTGTTATTTCAGCGCCACTATAACCACACAACACGGCAACCAATTATTTTCATGTATTGCTTACTAATTAGTACTTGAGACGCAGGTCAAGTATATTGAATATGTTTATCAAATCACATTACAAGGGAAAGGTAATTTGAGTTCTAAACAATCATTTGTTTAGAACAATAGTGGAGCAGGCCACATGATGCAGATAAATTCAATTCTTGATGTTTATCTATGTGATAAATAAAACCTGTACTTGACAAGCTAGTAAATAAAAACATTTTTAACTTAATTTTAATATTTGACGTGGTTGCAACTTTAACTAATGTCTTTTAATATATTTATATATATTAATATTATAATTTACATACTAAAATTTAAAATAAAAATTAAAATATTAAAATTAAATTATAATTATAAATTGTAAAAGTTAAATATTAAAGTTTAAATAATCAAAATATAACAATTTTATTAAATTGAGATTTATTTAACATCAAAATATTTGATATTAAACATTTTAATATTGTAATATGGATTATTAAAATTTTAGTATTAACTTTTAGATACTAATTTTTTTAATATTTAAATATGTTATGTTAAAATTTTTATAGTAAAATTTTAATAGTACATATTACAATATTAAAAAAATTTAGTATTAAAATATAAAAAGTAAAAAAAATTAATTTGCAAGGGGGAAATATTTATTGGGGGATGCTAACTGCAAAGGGAATGTGATTATTCTGGGGAATTATACCCTGAAATTAAATTTTCAGCTAATGCATCTAATTGGATCCATATACTCTTCTGTATGTGGTGGACAACCCTGGATATGATTGCTAGAGGGGTGGTGCCCTGTACCCTGGTGGTTGCTGATTGTTTGATAAAAGGCAAGCGGGTGAGCAAATCAACTAGTAGGTTTTTTTGGGGGGCACATAGTACCTGTATAGCGTTGCCAATGCAAATGAGTCATAGAGGACATGCTTGACTGTCCTGTATCCCTGTGGTGTCTTCTGGCGGTCAAGGGCTACACGGCATATATTGATTTGTATAGGTACATCTTCCAACTTTTTGACGTTGGTTTTTAATATGCAGTGTAGGAGGATTCCCAGGTATACCGCAACATGGATTCTTTGCAAGGTATACTTTTCTGAGAACATGCATAATTTTTTGAATGTTTAAACTAACCTATTAATATAGGATGTTTGGTTGAACTTGAAGAGGGTTCCAGGGGGCGCCTGACTTGAATCAGCCCCTCAGGCCTCGGCAAACAAAATAAATAAAGGTTTAAAATTATTCACAAGGACTGCATCCCCAACTTTGTTTGACAATGCCTTGAATACTTCATTAAAAATTTCATTTTTAGATATTCAGTTCCTATTTGAAAGTTGGTTTTTATTAAATTCTTTTCATATTTGTTGATGTTTATGAAGGGGAATTGTTGAATGCTTTTGTATATGTATTCATTGAAGTTCAGTTTGATATCCCTGCAAATTTCATTCATTTCTTTGATTTTGATATTTGATCCTAGTTCATATGCTTCCCTTATCCATGGCAAGCACCCCACAGGTGGTGAATATTCCCTATCTTGAGCTTCAATATTAAAAAAATTATTCATGTTTTCTTGAATTATTTTATTTATTTGTTTTACAGGGGCCATCAGTGACTGATAACCCCCGTAAAACTAACTCAGCGTATAAGCTGCCACTTCCGCGACCTCATCCCCATTCCTGGTGATGACTAAAATAAATATAAGTAAAACATAAAAAGACTTACTAATTGTTTCCCCTGTGGCCCCCTCAACCACAGGCGCCACTTTAGCAAACTTAATGAGCGTTGAATGCTCTTCATTAATTTTTCTAGGCTTAATTTTTCTTATATTTCTTGCAACTTGTGTTTCTTCTTGGTTTTCATTTGATAAAGCTTCTGTATTTCTTGAAGTGCTTCTGCTTCTTGCTTGTGTTTCATTTTCATCTGTTTCTATTTGGTTGGTTTCCTCTTCATTGGTGTTAATTTCCTTTTGAATTTCTGTTCCTTCAATTAGTTTGATCTTATTGTTTTCTTTGGCCCCCTGCCAGAACTCCCACAAATTGTAGGCCATGTTGTTGAGCTTTAGACTTTATAAAATTGTTCCCTGAAGATTAAGTAATTTTTCTTTATTCTTTTCATCTATAATATTTCCTAATTTATCCAGAGCATATTTTTTTGACTGGATTAGTGGCTGGCCCTCTTACCCAGCTTTCCTGTCACTATTTCCCTGATATTTATTTCTATTTCAACAACCTTTTGCAGGTGTGCTTCTAATTTGTTGATCAAGTTAAAGATTGTTGACATTATGTTTGAATTCCATCAAAAAAACTGGTTTTTATAGTATTATCTTTATTGCATACATATTTTTCATCATCATTAATAAATTAAAGACAATAAGCATAAACATTGGATTAGAATAAGCAATTAGACGTCAACTCTTGATATTTTGATATTATGTGCATAACCCAACTCATTTTGTTTAATAAAATCCATTGTAAACTAGTCCTTTTCCATTATAATTTAATGAAATGGATTGTGTTTATATTAGGGCCATTAACACTTAGTACAAATATTGAAAATTAGGGCATTTTACAGCCTGTATATTTACCTATTAGTAATAATTCTGTAAACTTTTTAGTCAGATTTTGCAAGGTAATAATAATGTAATGTGTTAATAGAATACTGTTTATTGTCATTAATTGGCTGATTTTCTTTGCTGGGGCAATTGTGTATTTTCTGATATTTACACACTAGTATCCAATTGGTTGACTTCACATCCAATCACACAGGTGATAGGAAAACAAGCCTCCACCCCAAGACTGGATGTGGTCAGGGTGGTGGCTTGATTTCCTATTGCCTGTGTGATTGGGTGTGAAACCAATCAATTGGATACTAGTGCGTAAATATCAGAAATGCACAATTGCCACAGCAAAGAAAATCAGCCAATTAATGACAATGAACAGTAATTTATTAACACATTACATTATTAGTACCTCGCAAAATTGGACTGAAAATTTTATAGAATTATTACCAATAGGTAAATATACAGGCTGTAATATGCACTATGCATCAATATTTGTACTAAGCGTTAATGGCCCTAATATAAACACAACCCATTTCATTAAATTATAATGGAAAAGGCCAAGTTTCCAATGTATTTTATTAAACAAAATGCATTGAGTTATGCACATAATATCAAAATATCAAGAGTTGACGTCTAATTGCAATATTCTAATCCAATATTTATGTTTATTGTCTTTAATTTATTAATGATGATGAAAAATATGTATGCTCATAATTTTAAGCTATTTGTAAAATGTACAACATTGTATTAACTATGGGAAATGTTGATAATATAAAAAGAAAATATTATTAATTATGAATTGAAAGAGAGATATCAATTTTAATAAGTTGTCACAAAGAAAAGATTTATTTACTAATTAAAGGATGAGAAGGGGAGGGAATGAGCGGAATGAACATTGCCTTCATCTGCGCCTGTGAAAGAGGCAGCATCAGAGATAGTGGTGAGGGAATGGGTGGTGGTTTGGGAGTCAGGGTTGGAAGGCAGGTGGCTTGATGGGGGGGGTTGGGGAGGCAGGGTTTGTTGACTGGGAAGGGGCAGCAAGAGCTGATTGCTTCAATTGCTCAAATTCTTCTTCTGTCACATATACTGCCTTGCCAAAACAGATGGACTGGCGTGGGGGGAGACAGGGGTCCTTTCTGGACTTATCACTATCACTTGAATAAAAGATGATGATATCAAATAAGTCCTGGACGGACACAGAAAGGAAAAGCTCATACCCTTTATCAATTTGGGTGCATAGTTTGTTGTAGGTGGCAGGCTTTAGGCACCTGAGGGCGGAACCAAAATTGTAGAGACATACATCTGCTAGATGCATGTTGGCGTAGTTGATGGGGTAGGACCAGCAGGTATGCCCTGCAGCCCTGATTTCTTGGGTAGCTCATTCCTGCTGCTCCATCTCTGCACTCAGTACAACTGTGTGCACAGTGTTTTGTGTGGCCCACTCCTTCAGCATGGTCTTGAGCTCCGTCTGGTAGGCATACCCATCTGCGGTGTTTGATATTGCCAAGTAATAATTGACGCCCAATGGGAAAACTGCCAATAAAACCCTGACAAACCAATACAATATTGGGCCGCGCTTGTACACGTCAGACTGGATACGCTTCTCTCCAAAATCCTGGATACTTGCAGATATCTTAGCATACAACAGGAAGATTATGTCATTACAGGCCCTCATTGCCCTTCCTTTGATAAAATTAATAATAGTTGAATTGTAGGGGTCAGTGTCCACCAAAATGGGGCTACTGAGAACTTGATTGGACAAGATTCTAGTGCAACCACAACTCTGTGCATCCACAAATTCACTGTTCTTTTGTTGGTGAAGATGCTGTGAAGTCCCAACTGGAGACGTACCTGGACCAGGGGCATCCACGGGTCACTTTCCATAATGGCCATCATAAGGGGATGGGCTGTGTCACCTTCAGTTGAAGTACAGGAACCAGTTGGGGTCTTCTTGGTAGGGGGCCACAGTTAGCGCGGGCTCGCAGGGTTACAGCCACAGTAGACTTTGCAAATCCCATTGCGGCTGCAATTTCTCCAAGGCACATAAGCTTCCCTTGCTTTTCAACCATTTTGAGAACAATCTCCAGAGTGATTAGTTTTCTTCTGCGTCTTGCAGGCTGATTGGCTGGGGGAGGGATGTGTTCATTACAGGAACTGGTCAATGCCATCTGATTGGCTGTTTTGGGGTCCTGGGCTCTCTGGGTGACCCTATGGCTAAAATGGCTGGTTCTGGATGCCATTGCTGATAAGGGATTTGGGTTAGCAGCTGCCTGTGCATGATGGGCAAACAAGGCCATGCTTGAGGACACAGGAGAAAGAACAGACTCCTGGGTAGTGCTTGCGGAGGGGCCTGCAGGTTGGGAGTGGCCACAGACAGAGGCTTCACCATTAAGAGACCCAGTGTAACCCTTCATGATTTTGTCAAGGCCAGGGAACAGCTTGTTGACTTGGTTGTTGTTGAAAGAAGACATTATAGATTTTCATTAAAAAATTTTAAACTCAAAAAAAGACGTGTATATTTTAGTCTATTTTATTGTTAAGTATGTTAAATTAGTGAATAGTAGGATATAAATTTTAGCTGTCCTAAATTGAAGTAGGGTGATTTTTGAGAATGCCTATGATTCCTAAAAGAATTTGCACAAATCCACTCTAGATCCTTTAGCATCTTTTTTGAGATACCCATAAATTATATTTATTTCAAATTCCTTGCAATTATGATTTGAAACTTGGTTCTTGGATTTGACAATCCTGCAATTTCAGATTTGTTAAGTTTTACATGATGTCTATGATTTGTTTGAAATACAGGAAATCTCAAATTGTACATTAGAATCCCACATTTCTGATTCATGTATCCTGCATTTGTTTGCTGGGTTTTGTCTTTTGTTAGTTGAGTTATCTGCTCAAGAGATTCAAAATTTGCCAATTTACATAAACCAAAAAAGTTAAATTAAATCATTAATTTTATTTAATATTTTAATTTTCACTCAGCTGAGTTGCCCGCAAAAGTGATTTGAAATTTGGACCAAGGATTTGACAATCCCACATTTTTAAGTCCAGGTTCTGAATTTACAGTATGCTAATTTTGACCCAAAGTACACATTTACTGAAATATATTTTACATTTAAATACAATGATGATGGATTTTAATTATGCCACAAGATAAAGCCAGCTGCTTTAATATTGATTGAATCTATTTATAATAGAATTAAATAGATTCAATCATTATTAAAGCAGTTGGCTTTATCTTGTGGCATGATTAAAATCAATCATCATTGTATTTAAATCTAAAATATATTGGTAGGACACACCATTTTGAAAACAGTATCTCAAAAAATGGTATCTCCATTAACACTATCTCAATTTTTAGCTATATTGATTTTATAGTAAAAGCACCATTTTGATATACACCATTGTGGCTAAGAAAAACGGGGGTTTAAAATTTAGATTTTTTAGCTCCAAAAAAACCCAAATAAATCCAAAAAAATAAAATTTAAAAACATTTATAGGCTTAAAAAAGCCTCAGGATTCCAAATCTGCAAAAAATGGGGCTGATTAAGATGCAACAAGGCTGAATAAAGCCCAAAAGTCAAAATACACACAAAAACAACCATTTTAATATATTATAACTATGAAAAATACTTTAAAAGTAGCATACAATTGTACCAAATACTAAATAAAATTAAAAGAATGATAAAAGTAAAGGAAATAAGAGAGAAGATAAAGTAGTGTTTATTGGAAAAGGGCTCAAACATAGGTAGAAAGAGAAACTGAGATAGCTTGGAGATGCTTAAGCTTTCTATCCTTAGGATAGTATGCAAGAACCACCTTGCTGATCTCTGTGTACTTTTTAACCACTTTGGTCTGCTTGGGGGGGTTGCCCTTAGTCTTCATGCCAGTCTTGAAGAGACAGGAAGATATGGCCTGCTGTGTTTTTAGATGCACCATTATCTTGTTGAATTCAGACTTCTGAACCCTGACCCTTGTAGCAAACTGGCTATGCCACCCTTCAAGGGAAGAGGTAGTCTTGATTAGCCCATCTTTGACCTTCTTATAACAGTTCCATGTGTTTGAGTCACTGTCTTTTCTGATGTGGCGTGCTCCCTGAAAAATACCAACCCATTAAGTTTCAAAATACTCAATAAAGGGCATAAAGACTGTCTGGTTGGCTATGATATATGGGTGGTAGAGAAGGGCGTCGTAGAAGGCATTTTTCTCCTCCTTTCTTACTAAGGCAAGGGTAGCAAAGCAATTAAAGACGTCCTTGGCCTCTTTTAAGCCTTCTGTGTTGACAAGCTCATGCAGATCTGAGAATTTTTGAAGGTGGCGGCAGAGTGCCTGTCAAAAGTGAAAGTAGCATCCTTGGGGGGAGCTCTTAAAGACTTTTAAAAAGGCATTTGCCTGATCCTGTTAAAAATACACTACCAGATATTTGGGGTAGGAAAGGCTTTCTGCCTGCTTTTTGGTTGGGGTGCTTCCTCTGACTGGGACTGGACCTTCTTCTTGCGCCCTATAGTCTTTTTTGGCTCCTCTTTGATGATTGGGAGGATCTCATCTAACTTGGCCTTCAAAATTGAAAGAGCTTGCACATAAGTTTCCCGCTTCTTATTTAGGAGGAAAAATAATACCAGGGGAAGAACTAGATTTTTCACTTTCCTGTGAATGTTCCAAAGCTGGCTAAATAGCTTTGGGCAGGTGGAGAAAGTTCCATCTGCAAGCCAGGTCTTGCATTTGAGAAGGTTACAGAGATCCTGGGAGGTAGCAAAGCAAATAATTTTCTCATGGGCATGTTGGCCGTCATCATGGAGAAGAAATCTCTCTTCATGCCATGAAAGCTTCTTGTGATGGTTCACATGTTTGATGGTTTGCAGGCGGGGCTAATGTTGGCCAAGTAAAAGTTTGGTTGTTTGTTGAAGGTAAAGGTCTAGCAGGGAATGGTGGCTACTAGGGAAGGTAAGGCCTAGCTAGTAGGTGTAAAGACTACTAGGGGCAGATTTTTCTCCACCCAGCAGTAGATATTGGCTGCTGTGGGCTAGAGGTCCTCACCCAGAAGGAAACTGTGGCTTCTTGGGGTAAAGAATGAGATAGCTTAGCAGGGAACTTTAGCTGCTTGGGGTGGGGAGTGATCCAGCCTGATGGGTAGTGTGTGCTGCTCAGGCTGGTGGATGTTTAGACCCTGGCAGGTAACGTGGGCTGCCAGGGTAGAAGTGTATTCCAGCATGGTAGGAGACTTGCCTACCAGGGCTGTAAGTTTTGGACCCCTGGCGGGTGGTGCGGGCTGCCAAAGAGGGGAAGAGCTCTGAAGGCTCTACGTACCCTGATACGCTTACAGGAGGTCTGTGAGCAAGCATTCTATATAACAGACTGATAGGGTGTCCTCATTTATGTCACCATGGGAGCTTTGGAGAGATCCCAATGTGAGCATTGTAGGGCATAGATTTGCTCAGAGGTGTCATCAAGGCAGTTGTTTGGAAGCAACTGCAGAATTTGGTGTGATCAGGCCTCTGGGAAGTAAAGCTGATTACTTTGCAACTGAAAGCCCAGAATTAACTACCTGGTTGAGTAAAAATAGCAGCAAAGACTTTATTGATCTATGGTTGGATAGCCTAAGTGGATTGCCACTTGCAAGGGCCCAGACAAACGCCAGTTCAATGTAGATCATGCCTGGGTCTACAGGTTCTGGTAATGGGGACTGAGATAAAGAACAGAGGTGGTTCATTGTATGGAATCAGCAGAGAAGACTAGTAAGAAGGACTGTATGATCACAGTGAAAACTAGTTGAGGGACTGCTGGTTCATGTTGAAGTTTGGAACCAAAAAGGGTTCTTTGTGCAGGTGGAACCAATGTGGTTCCTAGTGAGAATAAGCTGAAGGATTGAAAGATCATGATGTAGGAGTAGCTGATCATGATGAAGAAATTGTTTGAGGACTAAAAGGAGCTGTTGGTGGACTAAGATGAACTGATTGCTGGTTAGGATGAAGAGCTGGAAGATGTGGTTGAAGATCTGTCTGAAGAGCCAGAAGATAACAATGAAGAACTGGTGATCTGGAGAAATGAGCCAATACTTTGTCAAATTGATTTGCTGAGGTGAGAAATGTAGAATGTTTTGCCTGGGATTAGTAGTAAACTCAAGAAGGAGTGTGGATAGAAGTGTGGGTAAGAGATTTATTTATTAAGTTCCTAGGATAGATGAAGGTATGTAAGGTCTTGCCCATAATGGTGCAAGGTTATAGACTAGAGCGTGCAAGGCATTAGGATTCAAATTTAAAAGATGTAAGAACATAGGAGCTGTCTGTAAGATAAGCTTACAGAAATCTGCTAAAAACCTATATTGTGTCACAAATAGAGTAATAGAGTGTAAGAACCCTAAGCAAAGAAGATAAAATAAAGTGTTCAATAGTGAACAATTTGTAACTAAGGGAATATCACTATTAGGATATTCTCCATCAGCAAATTGATACATATAACTATTGAAAGATTTCTTAAGGAAAAAAAGGATACATCAGACCTAAGGCTTGTTGTTTTACAAGTTCCATTGGATTTAAGGAAAGAAAAAGCTAACTAAAAAATGAATTAAAAAAACAAAATTCTTAAAATTACAAATCTGAAGTTAAAAATTGTAAAAGATTAAAGGGAAGAAATCACTTAGAATTTTGGCTTAAAGCCTACTCTTCAAAAGCTCTTTATTTATAGAAGAAAAGCCTTTTATGTTGGAGAATGATAGACAGAAGGAAGCAGCCAAGAAGAGGAGCAACTGGAGAAATTGGAGAAACCAGGTACAGAAAAGGGGAAACAGAAGACCAGTTCAAAGTTTGATCAGCAAGAATGAAGCTGGGGAAAGCAGCAACAACATAAAAAGGAGTTTCAAAAGGTGAGCAAAAATTAAAATTTCTCTAACTTAAAGTAGAGAATATATTGCTAATTGAATAGCTGAGAAACCAAAAGACAACAACAACAAGGTCAATTTGAAAGCAAATAACAAAAAACAAGGTAATTAAGTTTAAAATAATTATGTATTAACTCTCAATTCAAAACTTCAATATTAAAAAAATACTGAACTTTAAATTGATTGAAAATACAAAAAAATAATAAGTTTAAAGAGCCTGCCTTTTGGGGCAGGGCATGACAAGGTATGTTGCTATGAGAGCTGAATACAAAGTTGTTTTGGTGGGACATTTTCCTTGTATTTTACAATATTTGTAAATATATGGGGGAAACGTTGAAGAGAACCAAAAATAACAATTTAAATAGTATTCTACTATTTAAATTGGTTTAGGTTGAATTCAGGAAAGACTGGTTCTGGAATAGTGAACTGATTAACACTATGATGCACAATGAGTTGTTGCTTTGAGCAGTTTGAGCGGTGAAAATTGATTTCCTAGTTAGATCACAGTGGAACTTCAAAAACAGTCCAGATTTGCGCTCTGCATTTATTGGTTGATTTCTGGCATGTTTCCTGATAAATATGATTGGTTGGAAGCCAAAAGCTTAAAGTATAAGCAAGGAAATAGGGAATTAATACTTTAAGCTTTTGAGAAAGTAAGTATGTAAGCTTCAGTTGTTATAAGAAAAAGTGAGTGGCAATGGTTTAAGCTTTTGAAGAAAGCTATTTTGAAGGCGGAACCGTTGGGAAAAGAACACTATAAGAAGGAAGCTAGCTGGAAAGTTACAAGGTCTTTCTGGGTCTTTTACGGAGTTTTTCCTGGGTCTTTTGAGTTTATGCCAAGAGGTTTTTGGGAGGCTTTTGATTGCCAGAAGGAGCTTGGTTGGACTGATACAAGTGGAATACCAAGGCCACTAGAGCTAGAAAGAGAGTTGAAGCCCAAGATAACAGAGCAGGAGCCCAAGATTAAGGAGCTGGAGCTTGAAATAAGGAGCTGGATCCTAAGCGCGGCGCAGGAATCCAAGTTTGGGGAGCAGAAATCCAAGTCTAAGGAGCAGAAGTCCAAGACTAAGGTGCAGGAGTCCAAGATGTAGTTGGAGGACTCAAAGTATTGGAAAACCCATATTGTTTTTCTGACCCCCTGGGCCATATAACAGAAGGTTTCTAAGGGGATCTTCCTTCTGAGAGTGAATAAAAGCCCATTTCAACCCCTATTCATATTTGTGAGATACATTTTCCCTTAATAGAGAATAAAAACCATTCCAGCAAGTCCCTGGATATGACCTAGGACACACTTTGGGGACTGGTGGACAGGAACCCCACACTTCTGCTCCTCAGTTAGAATAAACTGATTGATTGATGTAGCACTGACACCTTCAGTTCTCAGAGCATACCTCTGATTAGTGAGGTATCTCTGAAATTTAGTGGCGCCATCAATAGCAGTAAGTTGGGAGTCATTGAGATTTAGAAGGGCATCATTGACAACCTCAGTGGCGGTTTGATCTTTGGTTGTTGGAATGACCTGGCAAAGAAACCAGTGGATCAGTTAGTACAAGGAGTCAAAAGGCTTAATGCAGTAATGCCCAGTAGTCAGGGCCTTGAACCTAGTGAACCTGTATGTAGTGAGCCAGCAGGAAAGCCAGTGTTATCAAATTTATAGTGATGTTGGAAGATTATTTACAAGGGCTAAAGCTTCAGCTGTAACAATGAAAAAAACCAAAGCCAGCACCCCCTTTATTATTCATTATAGGGTAGCCGGCTGGGTATGTGGTGGGAACAGCAAAGGTGCCCTTTTGATTGCAGATATTGTGAACAGTGTATAGATCCCAGAGCTCAAATTTCTCATCTGCAGGAGCATCAGGATCAGGATCAGGCTCCTGTTCCTCTTCCACTTCAGGCTCTGAGGTGGGATCAGAGTGGCAGTTAAAGTTGAAGAACTTCTCTTGTAGAACAGAGGGAGAGTAAACAAATGGAGAGTGAGGAGGGTTAGGAATGTTTTCCTCTGGTTCAGATGATGGAGTGGGGGTATTTGGGGAGCTTTAGCCTTAGAAGGCTGCTTCTTTGGGGTAGTTTTGGTCTTTTTGGCCTTGGGAGGGGAGGTCTTTCCCTTGGAGGCCTTGGACGCAGCTTTGGTGATAGGCTTGGGAGGCATCTAAAAGTGAATTAGTATCGAAATATGAGAAATTTTAAATCATTTTATAAAGAGAAAAGAGAATGTTTTAAATATAAAAGTAGTCAATATTTTTACATGGAATTGTAGAGAAAATCTTAAAATATATACTATCAAAATTTAAAAGTTTTTTGTTTTTGTAAAAATAAACTTTTTATTAGTAACACAAGTAAGCAAAACTTTGAGTTTTGACTGAAAACTTGCAGTCAAAATGGCATTTTTGAAGTGACGTAATTGAGGTGCCATAGATCAAAAACATAGTGTTTTTGACCATTTTTATATTAAATTAACAAATTTCTGGTGGAGCTACCTCAACTGAGCCAAAGAGTAAAACTTGAATTTCTCAAAAACTAGCTTGTTCAACTGGGGTTAAAAAGTACCCAGTTGTTTAGAGGAGGCCAAAAAAATATCTCTGCAAAGTTTAAGGCAATTTTTTACATTTTTTATTAATATTATTTTTGACATGAACTAGTACTTTTGAAAAGTGGAAAGCAAGAATTGCAGTGGGGGAATTGATATAGCATAGCCTGGCGTCATATGTAATTTTTACTTATTTTCCCCTATCCATTGTGTGCATCAAATCAATTGGATGATATTGTCAGGATTGAAAATTCTTCCTCTCTGAAAACCCGGGCCCAGGTGCAGGAATTGAACCCCAACCCTGGAACCCCCCAGCCGCCAGGCCTGTGGACTGCAGGACCACCCTCCTGCGCCTTTCTGGGATTGAGTCCCCACAAGCTGATACCAAGAAGGTTGGCCCATGCAGTGAAACAAGCCAAACCAAGGAAATTATTGCACCAAATGGGAGACTAATCACAGCGCCTAATGGAGGTACTGATTTGGCAACTATTAGCTTCATGAACTTGAAGTCTACACCAGCAACTAATCAGGAGCCACCCAGGAAAGAGGCATGGACCCGTGGACTGGTCCCATGACCACAACACTAAAGCAAGATAATCAGGTTTCCAAATCAAGATTCTTGACCAATGAAAGAACTCCTGAGCCAAGTGCCATTTTGCTGCCTTTGGACCCAAGCACCCAGTTCCCCTGGCCCTGCTTTCCCAATGCCCTGATGAACCCCCATGGAAAATTTTAAGTTTGGAGAGGGGTACTATATAGACCCAAGGACCTTGCGCTCCAAACTTATTGCCATTTTTGAATAAAGGTTATGTTAATTTGGCTTATACAGCTATTGCCTTATTTTGTATTTGCTGTCTATCAATTCAGTTTGAGATCTCCTGCCCCACTGCCTGCTGTTTTTCATCCTCCTGGTGTACCTTTTGGACCCTTCCACTTTACCAACTACCCTCTGAAGTCTGAATACAAGGAATACACCCCAGAAAAGATACTAAAACTTGATCCCCTGGCCCGCATAAATCTGCTGTTAGATACAACTGACAAGGCCTGTGAATATTTTCAACACCCAAGTTGTTCAGAGGGAAATTCAACTATCTCCCTGCTTACGACCTGTCCATGGAACCACCTGTGACCCCAAAACCTATGCCTGCTTCTTCACCTGACCTTCCAACCAACCATTCTGGCAAGCTATTTGGGATTGTGTACATCACCCTCACAGGGGTGATTGACAATATAATCCTGGCCACCAGCCCGTGGTCTTGGGTGGGGAAGCCTTCCTCCTACCTTTTAAAGTTAGCTCCACTCTTGTGGTGGGCATTGCCTGCAAAAAACACGGTCCAAGTTACCCCTGAAAACAATGGGCTGACCGCCTAAGACTGGATCCCTGACACTATTCCTGGTCTCTGTCCTGGGTACGCTTCCAAAGAAATGTACTCCTTCCTCTTGGACTTTGGTTTCCCCCCCGTGCTGATGGAGTCCATGGATACAATTGGCGTGTTGTTCAACCAGTTCATCTAACCTGCCCTGGTTTACCATCAACTTGCAATAGGATCACAGAACCAGCTTGTAAATGCTGTAGCCACCACTGTCTCAAACAATCATGCTTAGAACATGGCATATCAGAATGGTCCCACAGCCTCTTTGTGTGTATTTCCAATAACCAGCACAACTTTCTGGCCTCTCAGAAGTACTTGATCTCCTCACTGAATTCCCTTTGTTCCTTGCTCCTTGGATACATCAAGGATTGACTATGCAAATTGGATGAGCATCAAGCAACATGATGTGGCCAAATTAAGGCCTCTCTGCTAAAGCATTGCCAGGACTTTGAGACTCTGGTTAGCAAAATTAACCAATTTCAAGAACATATTAATTCTCAGATCAAATTAGTTGGAACTCATGTTGATACTTGGGGCCGCCATCTGCAGCATCAATATGGTCTGGATAAGGATTCACTAGGCAACACTCTATATAAAGTACAAAATTATGTGGATGATAGAGTAGAATCTATTAAGATGAAACCTCCTGCTCCTCCTATTGAGGTCTCATCTGACTTTGAAGCCAAGGTATGGAAGCAATAGCTGAGCTCAAGGCTACCGTTTGGCGTCAATCTTCTGTTCAGAACCCCCCAGTTGAACCTATGCCTGACCCTCACATTGCTTTGCTCACTGAACAAGTAGCTACTTTGCAAGGATAAACTGAGTACTTAAGACAACGCCTCTCTAATCCTGAGGACTTGTCCTATGAGTCTGAAGGTGAAGAGGAAACTGAAAGTGTTAATACTCCCGCTCAGGGCAATCATGGTTGCTACCCTGGTTTGGAAGGCCAACCCTGGGTCAACTGAACCCTTGCCCTGGATATGCTTGCAGAAGTAACAAATGATGTTGCTGATAGCAGGATGCATTGGAGAGAGAGAGGTACAAAACCTCTCCCTCTTTACCAAGACAATGAATGGACAGTTCATCCCCTTGGTTGCCCAGACCACTTTCCTGACCACTTGCCTCAACAGAATTGCTGGCACCTTATTGGTGCAACAAATTAAGATTGCCAAATTTGGAGTTGCTGCTGCAACCACTAGAGATATTAGTGGACAGAACAGCTCTAACTTGGATACCCTAGAGTAAAGCCTTTGACTCCTCTGGTCTAGACAACCTGCTGCTGAATCCAAGTTTGAGGGCAATCCCCACATTAATATCCTCAACCAAGGTGATAACAGCCAATCCGCCTCCTCATTCTTTGAACTCAATTGAAAAGCCTTTTTTCAGGCAGATATTTGACCCTAAAACCTCTACCATTGCTAACTTTCTGACAATTTACAAGACTGAAATGTGCAGGGCCACTGATGAACTTAAGAAGGAGCATATTCTTACCTGCCTGCATCCCACATGCCAAGAAGTTGTGGTCCCTAAACTCCTTTCTATTGTCACTTGGGATGACATGAAACAACTCCTAATTGAAGAGTTCAGAGGAGATCTCAGCTTGGAAGCCAAGAAGAATGCGTTTATGCATATCACATTTAAGTCCAAAGAAACCCTGGCTGAGTTTGCCAATTTTTTCTACATTGAAGGACAATAGTTGAACACAAGTTGTCAATTAACTCCCTGGGAAGCGTACACAGCATGTTTGAACGCTTTGAAGGTGAACCAACCCCTATGTCTGCACTACAAGGCCTACAAAGCTTCCCTTAATTCAATGAAGAGTATCAAGACCCTCTTGCAGGACATGCACTTGACCCATGGGGATACCATAGTGCGCAAAAATAAGGCCAACAATACAGGAACCACCTCCTGCACTCCGCCCATTATGACCCTAGGCTCAAGTGGGCTGTCTAAGAGACAAGGATGTCATAACTGTGGTCAAATAGGACACCAATCTTGTACCTGCACCAACTCTTGGATAGAGGGTTGTAACCCAAAAGAACAGGCGGGAAAAGAGAGATCAGCTTATAGGTGGAGATGCTCTCTGCTGACCAATCTCCCCCTTCTCCTCCTGATCCCCCTTCTGACAAGAAATTTTCCCCCTTGGCTGGCACAACTATCCTTCACTTGTTTCATAACCTCTCTAGTGATTCTGAGCCTGAGGACTCTGACTGTGATGAGTCTGAAGGTTATGGCTACTTGGTTTTAGCATTCCCAGAGACAGTCTCTGTCCCTTACAAGCTACTTTCAGGGAAAACTACAACTACAACTTGCCCATCTGCAACTGAAGCTAAGGCTGTTGTGGCTTGTCCTTACTTAGCTCAGGCTCATTGTCCCCCTGTCTTGTTAGATTCCTATGAATAGGCTGCTGAACTAGCAGAAGCTCTATTTCAGAATGTGAGTGTATTGCTCCCCTTGCAGACTGTGTATAAGGAAATTACTGCCTTAATATGCATGCTGGCCAAATGGGAGAAAGAATTGGAAGCTTCTTAGGATGTGCTGGCTGTCTTACCCTCTTTGGGAAAGATACTAATTGTGTGGAAGTATCAATCCAAAAGGTTAATATCAAGGCTATTTTGGACACAGGCTCTCCAGTCAATGTGGTATTGTCCAAGTTAATGAAAAAACTTAAGCTGGCTCCCAACCTCAACTACACTCAGTCATATGGTATAGCTGGCATGGCCCAAACTCAAGTCCATTGGTGCTTACTCTGCCCTGCCCATGAGGTTTGAGAAGCTTCTTATTTCATCCCCTGTGGTTGTCCTCAAAAACAAACGTTACAATCTCCTGGTTGGTATGCAGTTCCTTCAAGAGTACAACATGATTGTGAATCTTAGAGATGGGTACCTATCACTCCTAGGGTATGAGATCCCTTTAATCTTTGAAGAACCCCTGCGTCTCCCAGGAAAACGTCTTAAGACTTGCGTGCTTGAATACCCCACTGGCATCTTCTAACTCAAATACAGGAATCATTCCTCCAATATGTGTTCCCCTCCTCCTTCCTGTCTTGCAGAGAAAGGTGTAACTCTTTTTGTTTCCACAGCTATTATCATCTCTCCAGGCTCCCAAGTGATTTTAGACTTCCAGATATCCTACAAGCTTCCTGAAAAATCCTTTCTGGAGCTATATTCTCCTAATTTCCTAAGCTGTAAAGAGCCTCAGTTATGCCCTGGGATTTTGGACCAAACTCATAAGGAGCCTGTTCAGCTGTTGTTGGCTAACCTGACTGCCCTGTCTATGCAGGTAACCAAGGGCCAGGTTTTTGGGCATGGTTGCATATTAGATTCAGAGCAAGTGGCGTCCCTCTACCCTTTTGGAACGTTTAGTGATTTCAACTTGCCTGAAGGAGACCCTCAGGTTCTCTCCCTTTTCACTACCACTGATTTTACATAAATGTAATCCATTCAACAAAAAGATTTTCTGGAACTGCTAGACAAGTTTAAGGATATCTTTGCCTCAGAACCCACTGACTATGGACTAGCAAAGGGGGTTATTCACCAGATTGATATGAGTGATGTCCCACCCTTTCATGCCAAACCTTACTGCCACAGCAGGGTAGAGGATGCTCAGGTCTCTAAGGAAATTAAGCAGCTCTTAGACGCTGGGCTACTAGCTCCCTCTCAGAGCCCTTGGGCTTCCTCATTGTTGATCCTCAAAAAGAAGGATGGAGGCCATTGCATTGTGATGGATTACCTTCACCTGAACTTGCTCATTAAAAAGGACTCTTACCCTCTGCATAGAATTAATGATGCACTTAGAAGATTAGGGGGATCAAAGTTTTCTCTGCTATGAATCTTGCCTCAGGATACTGGCAGGTTGACTTATCTCCTGAAGATTGAGAAAAGGCTGCACTTATCACCCCAGAAGGCCTTTTTGAACCAACTTGTATTCCCCAAGGACTCTGCAACGCCCCTGCTACATTTCAACGGGCTATGGACTCCATCCTGTAAGATTTGAAGCTCTCCTGCATCCTTGTATACCTTGATGATATTACTGTGTTCAGCTTCACCTTTACCAACCATTTAGACTACCTCAAAGTAGTCTTCCTTAAAATTCAAGAAGCAGGCCTGAAACTCAAAACCTATAAATGCTCCTTTTTCAAGGAACGACTTGATATCTTGGGCCATGAGGTCACCCAAACTGGAATACACCCTATGAATAATAAGGTGGAAGCCATTGAAAAAATGCTGCCCCCACAAGCCTAAGAGAGGTCCAAGTGTTTCTTGGTATGATGGGTTACTATTGACAATTCATCCCTAACTTCGCTGAATTAAGCAAACCTCTTGTCTAACTCCTTTGCAACGTACCCTTTGAGTGGACTGACAGCCAACAACAGTCTTTTGAAGCGCTCAAAGCCAAGCTCAAATAGGCTTCTATCCTAGTCTACCCTGATTATGATAAAGAGTTTTATCTTGTACATTGACGCAAGCAGAGTAACTGTGGGTGCCATTTTAGCCCAACTTGATGATGAAGGCGTGAACCAACCTGTGGCCTACTCTTTGTGAGTCCTCAACAAACACAAGAAGATTTATAGTGTCACAGAAAAGGAATACCTAGCTGTTTTGCATGCAGTGAAACAGTCCAGACACTACATCTACAGGACTCACTTCACAGTAGTTACCAACCACTCCTCCCTAAAGTGACTGCAGCAATTAAACAAGCCCAAAGGTTAACTAGCCCGTTGGGCTTTATGCCTACAAGGATATTATTTCACTGTAGTCCATTGCCCTGGGGCACAACATCAGAATGCTGATACTTTATCAAGAATGCCCATACTAGCCATCCATTCTGCTGACGCTGATTGCCTATAAAAATTGATAGGGTACCCTTACTCCTAGACCACTGAACCAGAAGACATTTGTCTGGCCCTAAAAGTTCTATCCAAGGACACTGTGATTTGAGATAGACAAATCTTCAAGAAAGTCAACAACGCTTTTCTGCCCTACGTCTGTCCTAGCATGAGGGTTGCCATCATTCTCCAAGCCCACATTGACATGGAGTAATAGCAAAAACTCATGACTGGTTATGCAAGAACTTCTACTGGGAAAACATGTGCCTTCTAATTCCTTATGTCCTTGCCTCCTGTTGTTTGTGCCAGCTTCAACGCCCTTGCCCTTCCCAACATCAATTCAAGCTCATCCCCCTAAACATGCCTTCCACACTGTGAGTATTGATGCTGTTGGGCCTCTCCTTAGTTCTAGGTCTGGGTGTCAATTAATCTTGGTAGCTGTCAACCACTTTAGCAAATGGGTCAAAGCCAGAGCAACAAAAGATATAGCCGCCAAGACCAAGGCTAATTTCTTGTTGCAAGACATCTTCTACTGTCATGGTTGCCCTCAAGTCCTGCTTTCTGACAATGAGACCAACTTTAATGCTTGCCTCGTGACGTTCATTGTAGAAACTATGGGTACACATCAATCCTTCTCTGCACCATATAACCCATCCACCAACAGGACTGTGGAACAAGCAAACTCCACCCTTGTGTCCATCATGCGGAAGCTTACACTCTCTGAAGCTGCTAACTGGGATATGTTCCTCCCTGCTGCCCTCTTTGCGTATAGACTCAGCAGACACCAAGTGACTGGCCAGCCCCCCTTTGCCATGCTGTATGGATAAAAAGCCACTCCCCCCTCAATCTTGAGACCCCTTTTGATGGAGGTTGACACCTCTACTAATCCCAAAGTTCATGTCAAATACTTGACTAACCATATCATTGACATCCAAGCTGCCACCTATTCTACTGCCTACAATGTTAAAGCCCTGGAACTCTTGCCCTCTAACGCTTCCAGAGCACCCCTCCCTGAGTACCAAGTGGATGACCTAGTCCTCTATTATCAAAATTATACTGGGGGGCGTGTGCATAAGCTAGACTCCCTCTGGTTTGAACCTTGTGAAGTCACCTACAAGAAGGGTGTCAAGTATACTGTGAAGCTGCTGTCATCTGGACGTCCTTTTGCCAGGGTACACTCCAAATGCCTCCGCAAATATCAACTCCCTGTGTCCAATCTTGAGGAGGGAGATGTTGTACATTGCGCTATTAATGCTATTTCAATATGGCCTTCAAATAGTGATATGTGCAAAGATCTAGTTGGTTTTGCTTTTGATTTTTGGAATTCCTTGCCTTCTGCAAATGGATCTGCTCTAATATCCACCCATTCCAGATTATCATACCTGTATGTGATTGATCCTGGTATGACCTTATCCCAACATGATGCCCTCAGCCACTCTGTCTTCCTAATGAGTGATCATTGACCCTTGTCTACTATTTAAGTAGAATCATTTCTCCTAATAAAGACAAGTTTATCCATATTTGCGTTGGCTTTAATATTATTCAAGCCTTTTCCTTTCCTTTTTTTCAAAAGGAATTCTTCATCTTGTATTCCAGGAAATTAAGGTATGTGCCCTTAATTTTTCCCTGAAGGCTAACCCAAGGCTAGCTTTGAACCTCAAATCTTTTGTTATAAAGATTTTTGCTGTGTCCTCCTGGATGTTGTCTCCAGGAGCCAAACACAACAATATACTTATGAGAAGTATATTAAACAAGATAAAGGGGAAATTAAGAAGAGGATGATACTTTTTTGGGTATGAGTTTGAAGTATTATATAGTATTATGAGAAGCCACATGCTGTCCATGTATGTCATGGCGGTCATGGGGCTTTCCCAAGTCATGTTCTGCTTAGGACTCAAAAATGTTTGATCTCTGTATAAGATCAGCAAATGATAAGAGTGCCACCAACCTAATGATTAGTTGGGGAATCATTTGGGGAGTTACTTGGGGAATTACTTTCCCAAGAGGGAGTAATCAAAGATTTTGCAACAATACCTTGGAAGAAAGGGGCAGGAAGATATTCAGTCAATTTTTTTCTTTCAACTGATTTTATTCAAATTTGATCTGGATATAATTTTCTTCATCTATAAATTTTTTAAAGTTACAATAAATCAAAAATTAAAAAAAACTTATTTACAAATAAAAACTATGCTTTACACATGAACCATTTTTAGTTTTTTTTGTATTTAAGAGGCTTAATTTTTTTTGCTTTTTAAAAAAGCTAATTAAATTAAATTTCACTGCCAGATTATAAAATAAAAACATCCAAAGAAAATTATATCTGGATCAAAGTTAACTGAAAATCAGTTGATGAAAAAATTGTCAGAATATCTTCCTGTCCTGGAAGAAAGCCTTCATCTTCTGTGGGCTATTAAACCTTCTGCAGAGTCTGATCTCAAATCTACTCCTATCATTAATGTCCTCAATACAGGTGATAGCAGCCATTCTACTTCCTCTTAAATTAATATCAGCCATAGACCTACATTCAAGAAGATCTTTCATCCTAAGAACTCTATCATTGCAGCTTACTGATCATTTATGAGTTTTAATGAGGAGAGCCACTGATGATCTCAAGAAGGATCATATAATTACCTGCCTACACCCTACATATCAGTAATTTGTTGTTCCTGAGCTCACATCTATAGTTTCTTGGGATGATATGAAGTGGCTCTTTATCAAAACTTTTGGAGGTTAAAAAGGATGTGTTCATGTATATTACCTTCAACTCAAGAAAAATTTGGCTGAGTTTGTAAATCACTTTTAAATTGAAGGGCAGCAACTTATCACCAGTTGCCAGTTGACTCCTAGATAAGCCTATATCACCTGTTTCAGTGCCCTCAAAGTGAATTAACCACTGTTCTTACATTTCAAGGCACATAATGCATCTCTCATCTTCATAAAGAGCATCAAAAATCTTCTTTAGGACATGAACTTGATTTAAGGTGGGAATATGGTGTGTGAAATCAAGTAAAAATACTGGCACTACTTCTGCAGTCCCTGAATTATGACTTTGGAGTGCAATGGACAATCCAAGTGTCAGGATTGTCATAACTGTGTCCAGATAGGTCACTATTTGCAGTCCTGCACTGGCCTGCGTATAGAAGGATGCAATCCTAAGGAAAAGTTGGGAAAATATAGGTCAGCTTAGAGACAGAGACGCTCTCTGTTGACCAACCTGCTCAGCCTTCTCCTGATTCTCCCTCTGATGATGATCTGCCCTTGTCATCAAATGCCACTTCCCTTCATACATTTCATGATCTTTTGAGTGATTCTGATCCCAAAGATTCTGACTATGATGATAGTGATAGTTATGAATATCCTGTGTTGACTGTTCCCAAAACTGTTTCTGTTCTTTATAAGTTCCATTCAGGAAAGACCACTATCACAACTTGCCTTTCTCCATCTGAAATTAAGGCTATGATAGCAGATGTTTATCTTGCTCAGGCTGTTGTAACTGTGCTGTTTTAGAAGAGTTACAAGGGGGGAAATGTTTAGAAACTAGATAATAACCTTTATTGAGAGATAGTGGTTATATAATTAATTTGAAGCAAGGATACCAGGAACATGATTGTGTTGATTGATTGGTTGGATAGTGAAGGGGGTGGCCTGGTCCTGTTAATGAGTCACTTGTCAAAACAAGGTATCCATTGTTGTCAGGGAACGCCCTGATACATCTTGTGTTACAGAAATGCCTTGGGAAAACTCTACTGTTTTCCACATCCTAATGCTAGTTTGATGACTCTCCTAGCTGCTCAAGACAATGAGTTATGGCTTCTTAAAGTTTGGCCACCAGCCAAACTTTCTAACCAGTGCAAAATGACAAAATTATGCAACCAAGGCACAAGAATTGATGCAAATCTTAGTTTGAGCATACCTCAGCAACCACTGGACAGATTTGGACGTCCAAACATGCATTTTGAAGCCAAACACCAGGAGAGTTGATCTGTGCTAATTTTAGATAAAATACGGATGCAAAGCCCGATGTGCGGGATTTTTCAAAGAAACATGAGTCATGCTGTTCAGAAGATGCCCCAAAATTCCAGCCTGATGCCACCAGAAGAGTCCCTAAGACTGTCTAGCAGATTTAGGAAGATTCTAAAGAATCTAATGGGATGGTATATAAAGATATTGCTCACAATAATCCTGTTGTGATCATTCTAAGTTAGCCTTGAAATAAAGTTTTAATTTAGTTTGATTTAAATATTAAGTTCAGTCAGATGGAAACCAGTCAAGATCCTCTGGGCCCTGAAAATTATAAAGGATCATCATTTGTTTATGTTGATGGATTCAGTAATTCAAGCTGACTTCCTGGTTTGATTACAGGTCACTGGAAAGTTGGGTTGCGGGTCACAAACCTGCTTAGTTGGAACCTTGCTGGAGAGTCAAGCCTGCTTTTTTGACATTTTTATTTTATTGTAATCCTGGGTCCCATTTGAATAGTTCTTGAAACCTATATACTGTTGAGTTTATACTTCTGGGAAGTATAATAAACAAAATAAAGGGGAAGATTAAGAAGAGAATGATACTTTATTTGATATGAATATAGGATATTATATAGTATCATGACAAGCCACATGTTGTCCATGTACATCATGGAGATCATGGGCTTATCTGAGTAATGTTCTTCTTGAGTCATGAGGCTTAATCAAGTTGTGTTCCATTTAGGACCTGGATTGAGTGATCCTCATAATAGATGGTTAACTGATAATGATGCCACCAGTTTATTACCTGGGCAGTGAACCACTTGGTGAGCCGCTCAGTGATTTATTTGGGGTGTTAATTCCCCAAGAGGGAGTAATTGAAGATGTTGCAACATCTCCCTCTGGGGTGCTGGAAGGTGGAGCCTTGGGGACCTTCTTAAGAGTATCTGGCATACAGGCTTGATATTGGTCCAGTTTGGCGTTGGGTACAGGAAGCCTTGATTTTTGTTGGGCTGCTCATGCCTTACACAAACAGAATCAGTCATGGTGCATACGTTTCAGTTCAGTGTGAGCTCCAATCCCTTTGATGAGGTAGGTGTTATTGGGATTCACTTCCATGACAATGCCTGGTCCACGTAACCCTGGGTCTAATTTGTGTTGGTTGTAATTGACAACCCAGATCTTGTCTCTGACTTGGAACCTTTCTTGTTGCAATGGGATTGCTTCCTGCTGAACCCTCTGTTGTTCCATCACTTCTTGGTCCTTTCTGGCTTGTAGTACTTTTGGGTCATTGCTGTCTGGTATCTTCTTTGGAAGTGGCAGTTGTGTTTCCGTGGTTGTATTGACAAGTGAGGGTTTCTGACCATAGACAAGTTCATAAGGGCTCTTACCCGTATTGCAGTTGACTTGTGTTCTGCAGACCATGAAGGCGGTTGGTAGCATGTCAACCCAGGTTTTTGGATTGTTGGCTGACAACTTACTGAGGGCTTCCACTAACAAGCCGTTTAGTTGTTCTACACGTCCATTTGCTTGTGGGTGATATGGGCTGGCTGTGATGTGTCTTATTCCATTCTTGGCAAGATATATATTGGTGTCAATAGCTTTAAGTTCAGTGCCTCCATCTGTGATTAAGATTCAGGCTTTCCAAACTTTGCTATGATCTCCTTGCCAATAAATTGTCTCACGTCATTGCCTTTGTGCTCTTCTGTGGCCTGTGCTACGGGCCATCTGGTTGCATAGTTGATAGCTGTGATGATGTACTTCTTGCCCTTGCTTTCACTGGGCATAGGTCCCACAATATCCAACAACCATACCTTAAAGGGTTGTGTGATGGATACAGGTACTACTGACTTAGGTGGAGCTTTGGTTTGTGCGTACTTCTCACAGACCTCGCATTGTTCCAGTACCTCTCTGATATCATCTAGCATGTTGGGCCACCAGTAGCAAGTCTTGAGATATTCATGCAAGTTTCTGCTACAGGTGTGTCCCAAGTCTCTGTGATAACAGAGGATTGTGTCAATCTTTTGTGTTGACGGGACGTAAGGTACAGTGTCACCATTTGAAAAAGATTCAGTGAAGGGTACCATATACATTTTTGAACAAATGTTTGTTCTTGAGGACTTTCTCTTGGCTGTCTATTAGTGTGCCAGGTGGGAACCCTTCCTGGAGATTCCCCATGATTAACATGGGCCAGTTGGGGTTGCCATCAGTGCAGAGGATGTGTTTATTTTATAGCCTTGATAGGGCGTCTGTAGTAAGCATCTCTCTGCCTGGCTTGTATTCAATTTGCATGGGGTATCTCTGTATGAGGCTCATTTATTTGGCTTGTCTTCTTGACAGGTGTTGTTGTGTTTTGAAGAATATCAAAGACTTGTAGTTGGTGAGTACTTTGAATGTCTGAGCTCCTTCCAGATAGCATTGCCATTTCATAAGGCAGTGTATAATGGCAACCAATTCCTTATTGTGTATAGGGTATCTTTGTTAGCCGTCTGATAGTTTCCTTGATTCATATGCTATGGGGAGGAATTCTTTTTGGGCCGTTTGGATACAGAGGACTCCTCCTATGACATAATCAGAGGCATTGGTTTCTAGCTCATAGATACTCTCACGGTTTGGGTATTGCAGGGTGGGGGCTGTAACCATGCGCTCTTTCAGTTGGCAGAAATGTTGGTTTTGTAAGGGTGTCCAGACAAATTTGGTTGTTTTCCTGGTGATGGCTGACAAGGGAGCTGTTAGGACGCCCTAGTCAGGGATGAACCTGCATACATAGGCTACCATTCCAAGGAAGGTGCAGAGTTTGCTCTTGTTCCTTGGGGCTGGCATCTCTGTTATAGCTGTATTTTGTCTGGATCCAGCTTGATACTGTCCTTGCTGATGACATGGCCAAGGAAGGGGAGTTCAGTTGAGAAGAACTCACATTTGGACAATTTGACAACTATTTGGTTTTCCTGCAGGGTACAGAGGACTGCGCAGATGTCTTCCCAGTGTTGTTGTAGGTTGGGGCTGTAAATGATGATGTCGTCCAGGTAGATGATTGCTCTTTTCCCAATGTGTTCCTTGAATACTTCATTCATGAAGGTTAAAAAGGTACTGGGAGCGTTTGTCATGCCAAAATTGAGGACAACACATTCAAAGGATCTGTATTTAGTTCAAAATGCGGTCTTTGGAATGTCTTCAGGTTTCACGCAAATTTGGTGATATCCTGCTGTCAAATCAATTTTTGTGAAGATTTGGGACCCCCCAGGGCATCAAAAAGGTCATCAATTAGAGGCAGGAGATACCTGTTCTTTATTGTGACCTTGTTGAGGGCCCTGTAGTCTGTGACCAGGCAGAGGCCTCCATCTTTATTTGCCACAAAGAAGACAGTGGCACCAAAGGGTGATTTTGAGGGTCTGATGAGGCCCTTCTTGAGTGCTTTGTCAAGGTAAGCCTTTAGGGTGTTGTCTTCTTGTGGTGTGAGGCAATAGATGGATTATGCTTTAGGAACGCTGCCTTTTAGGTCAATCTCATGTTGAATACCCCAATCAGGGGGCAACCTTGGTAGTGTTTCTTGGAATGCAGAGAGAAATTCATTGAATAGCTGGTCTCTAATTAGGTTCTGTTTATGTTGAGTTTCTGTGTTTTTAAAATGCATGACCTCATATGTACATGTGCTCCAATTGATATTGCTGATGTCATTTTCTTTCTCTGTTTCCATGATCTTTACAAAGATGTGGTCCCTCATGAGGGTGTCAAGATGTGTTGGATACATGTGATGATGGACTTCTCCTTGCTGGATAGTGAGAGTAGCACTGTCCCAGTCAATGTGAGGCTTTGTCTTTTGCATCTAATCTAATCCAAGTATGATATTGTATTTGAGGATTGGAATGATGGGGCCACTAATTGTTGTTTGGACGTCTCAAATTTGGGCCTGGAAAGGTTTTGTCTTGTGGGTAACTGGTGTGCTGTTGTTGTCTGCCATGATGACTTTCTTGATGCTACTCCAAATGGTAGATAACTTCATGAGGTCTGTGAAACTCTTATTAATGAGTGATTAATTGGCTCCAGTGTCAAATAGTGCTGTGCCCTGGTATCTGCAAAAACAGAAAGGATAGGTAAGGAGATTATTTTCAGATTGGGCGGCAAACAGTAGAGGATTGCTGGAGGGAACCTGGATCATGATGATTGAGTCCACGTCCTGTTCTCTGTACAAGTCTTGTGAAGAGGGGCAGAGCGGCTTGTTTAAGCACTCCCCTGAGCTTTTCCCTCCTTGTTGGTGTCTTCAGTGCTGGCCTGGTTGGCTTGTGCAGTATGATTTCTGTTTCAAGGCTGGGTACTGTTGGTTTGGTTGTTTTGCTTATTGGGGCAAGGCTCTCTCTTAACATCAGGGTTTTTCTTGCGCTTGTTGGTGGCGTGTAGATTGTCAGACTTCTGAGCTGCGCATTTTCCTTCTAGAAATACATCCTCAAGGTTCTTGCAGCGGGTCATGTTGAACTGACGTCTAATCTGTGTGGAAAGGCCATTGTATAAGTCCAGGTGTGGCCCAGGTTCATCAAAGTTGATGGTGTTGGGCGCACAGTTACGTAGTTCTTCATATTCTGCAATGTATTCTTTTATGGTTCCTGTCCTTTTGAAGGTTCAAAGTTTGGTCATAATCACCACGTCTGAGTCCTTCATGGAGAACTTTTTGAGGAATGTGGCCTTGAACAATTCCCAATTTTCCTTTTGGTCAGGATGTTGGGCTAGCCATTCAGTAACAAAGTGTGAAGCAGTTCCTGTGACACAGAGAGCAATTTTGCTGACCCAGAGTCTTTGGGGGTAGTCCACTTGTTCAAACTTACTCTTGGTGCTGTTGATCCAAAGCAAAGCATTTTCCTGGTGTAGTCCTGCAAAGGCGCCAATCTCAGTGGTATGTAAGCGTTGAAACATAATATTGGATATCTCAGGTTGCGTAGGCGCTGTTGTGGTTGGTGTGGTAGTGAACAGTCTGCGGGTTTTGAAGGCGTTGTACTGGTCAATGGGTACAAGGAGATTATTATAGATGACAAGGCCTGGGGAACGTCTTGTCTTACTATTTAATCGCTCCAACTGTTAGAGAGCAACATTGCTTGTGTTCTTTTCTTGGGAGAAATTTTTCATTTGAGTTGGGTAGGTATGAATAACCTACCTGTGCTACCACTGTTGAGTTTATACTTCTGGGAAGTATAATAATCAAAATAAAGGGGAAGATTAATAAGAGAATAATACTTTATTTGATATGAATATATCATATTATATAGTATCATGACAAGCCACATGCCATCCATGTACGTCATAGAGTTCATGGGGCTTATCTGAGTAATGTTCCTCTTGAGTCACGAGGCTTAATCAAGTTGTGTTCCATTTAGGACCTGGATTGAGTGATCCTCATCATAGATGGTTAACTGATAATGGCGTCACCAGTTTATTGCCTGGGTGGTGAACCACTTGGTGAGCTGCTCAGTGATTTACTTGGGGCGTTAATTCCCCAAGAGGGAGTAATTAAAGATATTGCAACAATACACAAATAAAGAGCCTTGGAAATCACTAAAGTGAATGTATTCCTAAACTTAATAGTTGTTGATTGGCTTCTAAAATGTTCTTTCTAAATTTTAGGATGCAGATATCAAACATGTTTTATTAACTTATTTTATTTTGTGTTTGTAAAATTTTGCTTATGGGCCTTGCTGATTTTATTTCTATTTAGCCCTTCTCTTGATAACTCATCTGAATTGTGATAGGATTATACTATATTCCAGAACAACCCAAATCTATTTTTTACAAATCATTTTCTTTGTAGTTTTTAATGTGTTATTTGAAGTTAGATATAATTTGTGTTGTGTGTGAGTATTGCTGCATTTCTTGCTTGGCTTTTTTTCAGTTCACCAAGAGTTTTCAAATTATTTGCAGTCTGGAACTTGCCTGACTTAGATTTCGTTTGCATCTGAGTTCATTTTGCTTAAATAAAATTTATTTTTGCTTAATGCTATAGCTTCGGAAACTCTTGTATGAGTTTCAAAAACTTTATTTTTTAGCAATTCAATACCCCAAATGCAAAAAACACTATCAACATTAATTTGAGATGTCATAATTCAAAACACTGTTTTCAATATGACGTGATCTGCCAGGCAGCCACCTTTCTCAAGGATAGTTTTTATAAGTAAATAAAACCAAGTCTGATATTTAACATGTTCTAGTGTATGGCTTTTTATAGTGGTATTTAAATGTTAAATATTGCATCTACATTATTTTATTTTTTTGCACCTCATTTCTCTCTTTTGTGATTGATAAAATATGGATAGCTGTTGTTCAAGTTCTTTACTTTTAATATAGATTTCAAACCAAATAAATTTTGTTGAAATTTATTCAAATTATAAGCTTGCTTAAAATCGAATATAATCTTTTGAACTTACCTTGGATTCTCATCCACTTGGAAATCACTACCTTTATAAAATGCATTATCTTTTGATTTACCTAACCAATCAAAATTCACATACTCACAAATTTGACAAATATGGTGGGTTTGAGGGCGTGGAACTTTTGCTTGTTGGGATTTGAGTGTCGGGCCTATTATATGCTTTTCAATAAGCAATTTTCAGTTTTTCTCTCTCTTTTGGCTCTTATTTAAGAATCAACTAGTTTTTACTTTTAAAGAATCATATAAACCTTCCTTTTGGATTTTAGAAGAAAATCGAATTTTACCGAGTTATCAGACTGGGGCTTCCTGATTTTACTTTTATCGTTTCACAAAAAGAAAGTTTTATTTGCATTTATATTAGTACAATAGAACATGGAGCTTACATATAGTAAACTGTTGTTTTATAAGTTTTAAATTTTTTTTTGGAATTCGACTGAAACATTATAAGTCAGCAATGATTATTCCTTACTTTAGTTTTAGTCTAAAGAAAAAGTGAAAAATAGTCACTAAATTATTATAGCTATGTTAATGTACGTGTTTTAAATAATTCTCGGTTTTAAGGAGTTTTAGAATCTTCCTAAGTCAAATATAAGCATATACTTTACAATACAATCCACTTGCTCCATGCACCGAGCCAATTCGCCGATGGATCCCAATTGCCACGCAATAGCCCATAAATTATTCCCGAGTTCAGCCGAGAAACCCTATCTCCACAAACACTGGATGTTTTAAATCCAAGGATCCTTGCCAATTCGGCCCTCAAAGAAAAGATGTGGACACCTTGCAGAAATTCAACCCGGCTTCTTCAAAGTTATCCTGTGGATTTGAAACTAGGAAGCATTCCCTCCTGAACCCCTACCCGGAATTCTCAGGGGTGCGGCTAAACCAAAAAAATCGGCAGGAGTGCATGATGGACCAACTCACCCTGAGCCAATTCTCATGTTGAAATCACAGGTTTTAGAATCCTTGGTCACACAACAAGCATGTAAATTTATGACATTTGAATATTCTTAATCATGGACTCTTGCATATGAAAATGTCACATTTGATTTCAATATGATAAGCCTAATTGGGCTATTTTCAAAATGGGCTTAAGTAGATATGTTGGATTATGACGTATCTTTACATTCTCTTTCTTAAAAAATAAGAATTTCAAGGGCAACAGCACCAATGTCGACAGTGGCCATGTCAACACTATAGTAAAGTCCACATTTTGTTTTTAATAATGTATTCTTCTGGATATCGACACTTTTTAATTAATGGTACACTTTACCCTGAGCATTTTCAATATAAAAAATTAATTAATACTACTATATTATGCTTAAGTGACTCCAGAGAGGTCAAAAATGCAATAAAAATACGATAGCTAAAAAGAATAAGGAAATATAAGCAATTTTATCTTACTATGTTAAAAACACTCTTTACTATAAAAATATCTTTTATTGAATTAAAAATTAAAGTTCTAATGATACAGAAATTAAAAAAAGTTGCTGCAACAGCTAAAAAATTAGAAAAATTCTAAATTTAATTTATTATACTTTTTATAAGCATAGCTGAAAATGTCTCATACTTTAAATATAAATTAACAAAATATAACATATTTATTATAAAACCACATTTACGATATATCTGAAACTTACCATTTATATCTAAAAAGGTTAGTACTATCTAACTAAACTGAAATTTTAAAATTTTAAATGTAAAAAAATATACAGGCAAAGCAAAGCAAGGTTTAGTGGGCTAATTGAAGCCACTAGCAAGGGCAGTAGCAACATCTTCAAGGTATTTTTTATCTCTTCCACCTTGTTCTTTTTCTTAACTATCTTTTAAACTGCTGTTATATTTAGCTCTTGGGGATTATATCCAAGAAGACATTATAGAAAACCTTTATTACAAAAGGTTTGAGTTCAAAGATAGCCTTGGATTAGCCTTTAGGGCAAAATTAAGGAGATGCACCTTAATTTTCTGGAAAAATTGAAAGGAGTTTTCTTTTAGTGAAAAGAAAAGTATAAAGCTTGAAGATTATAAAAGCCAATATAGATGTGAATAAAATTGTCTTTATTTAGAGAGATAATTTTACTTATATAGTAGATTGGGAGCAGAGATTGTTCAGTAGATAGACAAGGGGGCTGGTTGGGTTTGAAATTGTACCAGAATCAGAATAACAAAGGTAGCACAATCTGAAATGGGTAGATATTAATACCAACCCATTTAAAGAAAGTGAACAGATGTGGTATTTAAAAGCAAACTCAACCAAGTATTTGCAAGTATTGCAGTTGGCAGGCCATATAAAAATTACATAGGAAGTGCAATTTAATACCTTCACTCATAAGATTGAATGCCCAAAGTTGATACTTGAAAAGTAATTTAGAATGAGCCTAGGATAAAAGGGACACTCAGAGGACAGTAGCTTGACAGTATGCTCAAATCCCTTCTTAAAAGCAACCTCACATGGCTTAATTCATAGAGAGCTTAGTTTGTGTGCACAATCAACAGTACAATTTTAGTAGTATAAAACTAGCTCAGCTATTTGGAACTCAGGGAGGGCATTTTTAGAGGTATTGAAAGGCAATAACTAAAGTAATTTGACTTTATAGGCAGAATTGTATATTAGTCTTGAATTTCAATAATATAGTTGTTCAATTCTTTCATGTGTGTCTCTGGGTTGATTGCAGCATCAATCTTTACTAGTGGGAGTCCCAATATTGAGGGGGTGGTAACTTAATGTTCATAAAGCATAGCAAAAGAGTATTTTTCTGTTACTCAGTGTTTGCTTAGCAAAGTATGCAAAGAGAGCAGCAGGAGAAGCATATCCCAATTAGCAGTATCAGAGAAAGTGAGTTTCCTCATAATGATGACCATGATAGAATTGGATTGTTTGACAATTCTATTGGTTGAAAGGTTATATGGCACAAAGAAGTATTGATGAGTGTCCATAGCTTCCGAAATAGAGGTGTTGAGGCAAGCATTGAAATTAGTACTATTATCATATATTAAGACTTGAGGATACCCATTTCAGTAGAAAATATCCTGCAACAGGAAATTTTCAGTGGTCTTGGAAGTTATATCTTTGGTAGCTCTGGCTTCAACCCATTTACTAAAGTGGTTGAATGCTACAAAGATGAACCAAAATTCAGACCAAGAACAGGAGAGAGGCTTAACAGAATCAATACTCCCAGTATGGAAGGTATGCTTAGGGGGGATGAGATTGAATTGATGTTGGGAAGGTCAGGGTTGTTGGAGCTGACAAGAATGACAGGAGGTGAGGGCGTCAGGGATTAAGAGGGGCATGTTTTTCCAGTAGAAGTTTTTGTACAACCAGTCATGAGTTTTTGCTATACCTCCATGTCCAGTATCAACGTGGGCTTGGAGAATGATGGCTATTCTCATACTAGGACAAACGTAGGGCAGATAAGCATTGTTGACTTTCTTGAAGAATTTTCTATCTCAAATCACAGTATTTTTTGATAGGGCCTGGAATGCCAATTAAATGTCTTCTGGCTCAGTGGTCCAGGAGTCAGGGTACCCTATCAATTTTTATAGGCAATCAGCGTCTTCAGGATGGATAGCTAGTATAGACATACTTGAAAATCCATCAGTGTTCTGATGTTGTGCACCAGGACGGTGGACCATAGTGAAATTGTATCCTTGTAAGTGCAGATCACAACATGCTAATTGACCTTCAGGCTGTTTTAATTGCTGCAGCCACTTAAGAGATGAATGATCTGTGACTACAGTGAAGTGAGTCCTTTAACTGTAGTGCCAGAATTGTTTCACTGCATGTAAAACTGCTAGGCATTCTTTTTTTAGTGACATTATAGTTCTTCTCATGTTTGTTAAAGACTTGCAAAGAGTAGGCCAGGGGTCATTCCATGCCCTCATTGCCAAGCTGGGATAAGATGGCACACACAGCTACTCCACTGGCGTCAATGTACAAGATAAAACTCTTTATCATAATCAGGGTAGACTAGGATAGAAGCCTATTTGAGCTTGGCTTTGAGCGCTTCAAAAGACTGTTGTTGGCTGTCAGTCCACTCAAAGGGTACATTGCAAAGGAGTTGGACAAGAGGTTTTCTTAATTCAGCAAAGTCAGGGATGAATTGTCAACAGTACCTCATTATACCAAGAAACACTTGGACCTCTCTTAGGCTTCTGGGGGCAGCATTTTGCCAATGGCTTCCACAATATTATTAATAAGGTGTATTCCAGTTTGGGTGACCTCATGGCCCAAGAACTTGAGTCACTCTTTAAAGAAGGAGCACTTGGACGGTTTGAGTTTCAAGCCAGATTTGCAAATATTGATGAAGAAAGACTTGAGGTTTTACAAGTGGTCATTAAAGGTAGCACTGAATACAGTGATGTCATCAAGGTACACAAGGATGCAAGAGAGCTTTAGGTCTCGTAGTATGGAGTCCATGGCTCTCTGAAAAGTGGCTAAGCATTACAGAGTCCCTGAGGCATATGTGTAGGTTCATAGAGGTCTTCTGAGGTGACAAGGGCAGCTTTTTCTTGGTCTTCAGAGGACAAGTCAACCTACCAGTATCCAGATGCTAAGTCCATAGTGGAGAAAAACTTTGAGCCTCCTAATTATCTAAGGGTGTCATCAATTTGGGGCAGTGGATACAAGTCCTTTTTGGTGAGAGAATTTAAGCGGCAATAGTCTATCACAATAGTTTGACCTCCATCATTTTACTTAAGGACCAATAAAGGGGAGGCAAAAGGGCTCTGATAAGGGGCCAAGAGTCCAGCATCCAAGAGTTTTTTGAGCTCCTTGGAAACCTGGGCATCTTCTACTCTACTACAGTGGTTGGGTTTAGTGCAGAAGGGCAGAGCATCACCTGTGTTAATCTGGTGAATGACCCCTTTTGCTAGATCATATTCATTGGGCCCAGAAGCAAAGATTTTGTTAAACTAATCAAGCAGTTCTAGTATGTCTTTCTTCTAGATGGGCAATAGCTGCAGGAAATCAGCGGCTGTAAACATAGAGAGCAATTGAGGGTCCTCTTCTGGCAAATTGAAATTGCTGAATGTCCCAAAAGGGTAGAGAGAAACACTTGTTCAGCTCCTAGTATGCATCCATGTCCCACAACTTGACCTCTAGAAACCTGTATGGGAAAAGCGGTCAGGTTATCTAGTAACAGCTGTACAGGCTTTTTATGCGTGCAATCTAGGATCCCAGGGCATAACTGAGGCTTTTTACGGCTTAGAGATTCAGGAGAGTACAGCTCTAAGAACAACTTCTTGGGAAGCTTGTAGGATATCTGAGAGTCAATAATCACTTAAAGGCTAGGAGGGATTTTGATGGCTTTAGGAGCAAGTAGAGGATCACCTTCCTCTGCAGGACAAGAAGAAGAAGGGGAGTACATATTGAAAGAGCAAGTCCTTTACTTTAACAAAAAGATGCTCACAAGACTCAAGAACACAAGTCTTAAGGCGTTTGCCAGGGATGTGTGGAGGTTCCTCAAAAATTAATGGGACCTAATATCCTAAGAGAGATAGGTACCCATCCCTAAGATTAAAAATTACATTATACTATTGGAGGAATTGGGTGCCCACCAGGAGATTTGTTGTAAATTGCGCCATTAATGCTATTTTAATATGGCCTTTGAATAGTGATATGTGCAAAGATTTGGGAAGTTTTGCCTTTGATTTCAGGAATCCCTTGCCTTCCGTAAATAGGTCTGTTCTAATGTCCACCCATTCCGGAATATCATACCTGCCCTTGTCTGATCCTGGTATGACCTCATCCCAATGTGACCCCCTTGAACACTCTGTCTGCCTAATGAGTGATCATTGGCTCTTGTCTACTATTTAAGTAGAATCATTTCTTCTAATAAAGACAAGTTTATCCACATTTGTGTTGGCTTTAATATTCTTCAGGCCTTTTCCTTTCCTTTCTGCCAAAAGGAATTCCTCATCTTGTATTCCAGGAAATTAAGGCATGTTCCCTTATTTTTGCCCTGAAGGCTAACCCAAGGCCAGCTTCAAACCTTAAATCTTTTGTTACAAAGATTTCCCACCATTTACTTCTGGATGTTGTCCTCAGGAGCCAAACACAACAAAATGGTGCTCACCACAGGGACTGCAAGCCCCTTGATTACCCTGTTCCCACGTGCATTCTCTGGTTCTTCTCCCTTTGTTTCTGAAGTACCCAAAAAACCTAAAGTTTCTAGTTCTCCTCTAGAAGAAGACATAACCAATGCCCCTCAACTCCCATGATAATAGTGTTGTCTCCTGGGCCTGCTTGAGCCCCCTTTCAACTTTCTCACTCAATTATGAGCAGCTTGTGCCGCCACACGCTCCCTCCTCCACACAGGTACTGTGTCAATGTACTCTATCCCTGGTCTCTGTCCTGGGATGCTTCAAAAGACTTGTACTCCTTCCTCTTGGACTTTGGTCTCCCCCCCGTATTGATGGAGTAAATGGAGACCATTGGCATGAGAGTTAATTAATTTATCCAACCTGCCTTGGTTCATCATTGGTATAGTATAACAGTTCTGTTAAGTATTTAGCCAAATAAATACTCCAAGATATAAAGTTGCTCTGTTTTTGCTATTTATTTTTGTAGATAGATTTGGCTGTAATTCTTCAGATAAAGATTCCTGAAAACTCAGTATCTATATTTAATAAAAGAACAGAAGGTAGCTTTGTTAGTTAGGCCATACTAACTGACAAAACTAAGGCAAGATTGGCCAAATCAATCTTGGAGACTAGGCATCTCAAAAACAAGTTAATTGCCCAGAAAGATTAATTAATAAATACTGCAATATAATTAAGGAGGATTTAATTATATTGGTTAATTTCTTTGACTGTGTCAAGAGGTATAGTTAGGGGTAATCATAGGTAAACCCCCAAATTTGGGTTTAAAAATACTGTGGTGGTGTTTTGTTCAAGGTTCAAAGCGTTTTAACAGGTTGTTAAAACGCAAGAAAACCATTAAAATGTAACAGTAACTGAATAAAGGTAATAATGTCTAGAAATTCAGATGTGATCAGCTGGTTCCCAGTTGGAACATCAATAGCTGAGTTTTGGGATGTGTAATCCACAGGGTTTTGGCGCTGGGAGCTGGGGAAGCTCCATGCTGAATTGGTACATTGGGATGAATGGAGTCAGGTGACTTCTTCCCAATGTAGGTTGATTCTCATAGGTTGAGAATTATTGGTGATCTTTTAGGTAAAGATCTAGGCTTGGATGACTCAAATTTCATATACCATGTGAGATAAATCATAGGTTGATTCAGGAACCAGAGGGCTTTTCAGCCAAATATGCCCCAAATAGTATATAAGCAAAAGCAGCTAATTTTAAATAAAGATATACTGTCAATTTTGACGCTTTCCCCTCAACTTCTTTTTGATTATCATCTCTTCTTTGCTATCATTTGAAAGAGCAAAATTTGGGGTGCTTTGTGTAGAAAACACTGCTTCTAGGAAGAAGGTTCCTACCAGTTCACCCAAGGAGGGTTGAGCAAGTATGGAGGTCTCTATGATAGCATCTGAGGAATCTTTGGTAGAAGTGAAAGCGGAATTCAAAGAACTATATTATGAATATTTTTCCAAAGAGAGAATCCTTGCACAAGGAAATTGAGCTTATGGATGGGATTCATGGAACTTGTTGTTAGGGTTCAATGAAATTTTACAACAGGTTAAGGACAGAGCCAATCAGGAATTTGAGGCGTTAAGAAAAAGGGAGGAAAAAGTGTCAAAATTATGGCTTGTTGGAAAGATGACAATAAAGTGTTGTATCACAAAATTGCCTCCCTGGAGGCAAAGCTCCTTGAAGCTTTGTCACAGGAAGCTAATGGTAATAAGCGTCAAGGGGAAAGATAATGGCAAGTTTGACTATTTTGGACCTGGATCTGTCACAAAAACCCAGACCTAGAATGAAGGAGAGGCCCAATAGCATCAATGCTCACAGTGTGATAGAATGCTTAGGGGGGATGAATTTGAATTGATGTTGGGAAGGTCAGGGTTGTTGGAGCTGACATGAATGACAAGGGGTGAGGACGTCAGGGATTAAGAGGCGCATGTTTTCCCAGTCAAAGTTTGTGTACAACCAGTCATGAGTTTTTGCTATACCCCCATGCCCAGTATCAATGTGGGCTTGGAGGATAATGGCTATTTTCATAATAGGACAAACTTAGGGAAGATAGGTGTTGTTGACTTTTTTGAAGAGTTGTCTATCTCAAATCACAGTATCTTTTGATATGGCCTGGAGTGCTAATTGAATGTCTTCTGGTTTAAAGGGTCCAGGAGTCAGGGTACCCTATTAATTCATATAGGGGATCAGCGTCTGCAGGATGGATAGTTAGTATAGGCATCCTTGACAATCTATCAGCATTGTGATATTGCGCATCAGGACATTGGACTATAGTGAAATTGTATCCTGTGAGCGCAGAGCCCAACATGCTAATTGACCTTCTGGCTCCTTTAATTTCTGTGGCCACTTAAGGGATGAATGATCAGTGAATACAGTAAAGTGAGTCCCATAAAAGTAGTGCTAAAACAGTTTCATCACATGTAAACCTGTCAAGAATTCCTTTTTGGTGACGCTATAGTTCTTCTTGTGTTTATTGAGGACCCGTGAAGAGTAGGCTACCGGTCAATCCACCCCTCATTGTCAAGCTGGGATAAAATGGCACCCACAGCTACTCCACTAGCGTCAGTGTACAAGATAAACTCTTTATTATAATCAGGGTAAACTAAAATGGGAGCCCTTTAAGCTTAGCCTTCAGAGCTTTAAAGGATTGCTGTTGGCTGCCAGTCTATTCAAAGGGTACATTGGAAAGGAGCTGGAAAAGAGGTTGCTCAATTAAGCAAAGTCAGGGATGAACTGTTAATAATACCACATAATATTGAGAAATACTTTGATCTCCCGTAGGTTTTTTGGGAGTAAGCATCTTGTCAATGGCTTCCACCTTATTATTCATTGGGTGCATTTCAGTTTGGATGCCCTCATGACCCAATAATTTGAGTATTTCTTTGAAGAAGGAGCACTTGGAGGATTTGAGCTTTAAGCCAGCTTCTTTAATCTTGATGAAGACAGACTTGAGATGGCCTAAATAGTTGGTAAAGATAAAGCTGAACAAAGTGATATTATCAAGATATATGATGACATAAGAAGGGCTTCAGGTCTTGTAGAATAGATTCCATAGCTCTTTAAAACGCAGCCGGGGCATTGCAGTGTCCTTGGGGCATTTGAGTGAGTTTGTAAAGGCCTTCTGAAGTGATAATGGCAACCTTTTCCCAGTCTTCTGGAGACAAGTCAACCTATCAGTATTAGAAGCTAAATCCATAGCTGAGAAGAATTTCAAGCCTCCCAATTGTCTGAGAGCATTGTCAATCCTAGGCAACAAGTATGAATCATTTTTTGTGAGCAAGTTTATGTGGTGGTAATCCATCACAATGTGGTGTTTTTTGTCTTTCTCTTGAGGATCAATAAATGGGAGGCCTAAGGGCTCTTAGGGGGAGCAAGTAATACAGCGTCTTATAGTTGTTTGAGCTTTTTAGAAACCTAGACATCCTCTACCCTGCTGCGCAGTAAGGCTTGGCGTGAAAGGGCACTGCATCACCAGTATCTATCTGAGGCAATGATCCCTTTGTCTAGGCCATAATCTGTAGGTCCAGAGGCAAAAATATTGTTAAACTGATTGAGGAGTTCTAGTACATCTTTTTGCTGGATGGATGACATTTGTGGAATTTGGCAGCAGTTAACAAGGAGGGAACCTGAGGGTCTCCTTCAGATAGATTAAAGTCACTAAAGGTTTCAAAAGGGTAGAGGAACGCCACCTATTCTCCTCCTAATATGCAACCATGCCCTACAACTTAGCCTCAAGATACCTTCATAGGAAAAGCATTCAGGTCAGCTATCAACAGCTGTGCAGGCTCCTTATGAGTCCAATCTAAGATCCCTGGGCATAATGAAGGCTCTTTACAGCTTAGAGATTCAGGAGAATATAGCTCCAGAAATGACTTTTCAGGCAGTTTGTAAGATATCTGAGAATCTATAATCACTTGGGAGCCTGGAGGAATAGTGACAGCTGCAGAAGCAAGAAGAGCACACCTTCCTCTGCAGGACAGGAAGAAGGAGGGGAATAAACATTAGATGAATGAGTTCTGTACTTGAGCAAGAAGATGCCTGTGGGGTATTCAAGCACACAAATCTTATGGTGTTTGCCCAGGAGGCGCAGAGGCTCTGAAAAAACTAAAGGGACCTTGTATCCCAAGAGTGATAAGTATCCATCTAGAAGGTTTATAATATCATTATATTCTCAGAGGAATTGCGTACCAACCAGGAGATCATAACTTTTTTCTCTAGAACACCAGCAAATGATGCAATGAGGAGTTTTCCAAACCTCATAGGCAGGGCAGAGTAGGCACCAATGGCTCAAGTTTGAGTCATGTCAGCAGTACCATATTATTGAGTCTAGTTGAGGTCAGAGGCCAGCTTAAGCTTCTACATTAGCTTGTAAGATACCACATTGACTGGAGAACCTATGTCCAGGATTGCCCTGATTTTTACCTTTTGGGCTGTTACTTCCACACAGGTAGTATCTTTCCCAAAGGGGGGCATGACAGCCAGAACGTCTTGTGCAGCTTCAACTCTTTCTTCCATTTAGCTAAAATGCAATTTAATGCAGGAATTTCCTTATAGACAGTCTGAAACAGGAGAGATACAGACACATTCTGGAAGAGAGCTTCTGCTAGTTCAGCAGCTTCTTCAGAAGAATCTACCAGGACAGGAGGTCAAAGAGCCCAGGCTAGGTAAGGGCGAGCCACTATGGCCTTAGCTTTACTTGAAGGTGGGTGAGTGGTAGTTGTGGTTCTCCCAAGAAAAGCTTGTAAGGGACTGACACAGTTTCTGGGACAGTCAACACAGAGTGGCCATAACTATCTGATTCATTGTAGTCAGAATATTCAGGTTCAGAATCACTAGAAAGATTGTGGAACAGGTGAAGGATAGTTGGGCCAGCCAAAGAGAGAGATTCTTTTTCAGAGGGAGGATCAGGAGGAGAAAGGGGAGATTGGTCAGCAGAGAGTGTCTCTGCCTCTAAGCTGACCTCTCTTTTCCCGCCTGCTCCTTTGGGCTGTAACCCTCTACCCAAGGCTTGGTACAGGTACGCAAGTGGTACCCTGTTTGACCATATTTATGACATCCTTGCCTCTTAGGCTGTCTACTTGAGCCCAGAGTCATAATACACAGAGTACAGGAGGTAGTTCCAGCATTGTTGGCCTTATTTTTGCGCACTACGGTATTCCCATGGGTCAAGTGCATGTCCTGCAAGAGGGTCTTGATACTCTTCATTAAATTAAGAGAAGCTTTGTGGGCCTTGAAGTGCAGACACAGGGGTTGGTTCATCTTCAAAGTGTATGAACATGCTGTGTAAGCTTTACAGGGGTTAACTGACAACTGGTGATTAACTGTTGTCCTTCAATATAGAAGCAGTCAGCAAACTAAGACAGGGTTTCTTTGGTCTTAAAGGCAATATGCATAAACACATCCTTCTTGACTTCCAAGCTGAGATCTCCTCTGAACTCTTCAATTAAGAGTTGTTTAATCTCATCCCAAGTGACAATAGAAGGGAGTTAAGGGACCACAACTTCTTGGCACAAGGGATGCAGGTAGGTAAGAATATCCTTATTTTTAAGCTTTTTGGTAGCTTTTTGATTTGCGGTTTTGTAGTTTTTCAGAAAGGCGGCAATGGAAGAGGTTTTAGGGTCAAATATCTGCTTGAAGGAAGGCTTATAGTTGGGGTCAACAGATGATGAGGTAGATTGGCTGTTGTTGCCTGGGTTGGGAACACAGATGTGGGGATTGCCCTCAAACTCAGATTCTGTAGCAGGTTGTCTAGCCCAGAGAAATCAAAGGCTCTCCTCCAGGGTGTCTAGTGTAGAGCTATTCTGTCCACTGATATCTCTGGTGGTAGCAGCAGCAGCTCCAAATTCATCAATCTTAATCTGTTTTGCACTGTTAGTATACCAGCAATCTCATTGGTACAAGTGGCCAGGAAATTTTGTTGAGCAGTCAAAGGGGTAACCTTCCCATTTATTGTTTCCATCAAGCAAGAGAGGTTCTTGATCTCTGTCAGGGCCCATAATGGGCCAGACAAACCCCTATGTTTCATAGGGTCAATACCTGCAATGGAGAAATTGTGCAACTGAACAACCACACCGTCAATGAGCAGATTAACCCAAAGGAAACTTTTATTCTTAGTGGAGAATCAAACCCTGGTCAATGTTAAGCCTGGGGAAAATTGAAAACCGTCCCAAATACAAGTGGAAAAGATTTTAATTGGCCCACACCCTCTGAAACCCAGAAATGGGGACTTGGGTTACCAAATGGTCCAAATTCCTCTGCCAGCTTCCCCAGGGCAAAAATAATGAAAGGATCCATCTAACTGCCAAATCAGGAGTCACCAATGAAACATAGCTTGAGAATAATCCATTGAAAACCAATAAGAAGTTGCCAGTAAGCCCAATTGCAGATTCCCAGCAGGATATATCTGAGAACACTGGCATCCCCTTTCTTTGTTGAAATCTTAAAATTAAACATCTTTATGCTCAGGATTCCTTATTTTTTTGCAAGATCTATCTACTTTTGCACCAATATAACTATCCTGTTTTCATTTATTTGAAACTCCACTATACTTTACAACCTTGCATATTTGCTTTTCCTGGCCACCAAGAGTGATCATTTTGCCCTCCATGCTGGAGATCCCTACTACTCCTCCCTTACCAACTGTGCCTCCTGCCCAGGACTTTAGTAAGTTGGGTTTTGTCTATGTCACAGTATTGGGGCTGACTGACCAGGTTGTGCCCCATACTGGGAATTGGCAATCCCTAGCTACTGCAGTCAACTATCTGGCCAGGATTGCGCCTATTGTGTACTTGGCCTTCCAGGCCTGGCCTGCCTTCCCTGTGGGAGTCCAGTTGTATTCTGGCATGGGCCATGACAGTATGTCAACCATATCAAAACCAGTCACCCTGGGTACCTATTTTTCTTTGATTATAGGGGCATCTTGTATGCTTTTATTTTTGACCTCAGCTTACTACATAATACAGTATATGACCAAGAAACCAGAAAAGAACAAAAGCCAAGAAGAAATTGTCACCAAGTCATCCCAAATACAGACTTTGATCATCTCCACCTTAAACCAGAATACTGCTGCTCCCACAAAATTTCCTGACCTGCCAAAAATGGACTTGGCTGGCCTCAGAAAAGGAATGATCGTGATAAACGCCTTGTTCCATGCCCATCCCAAGAGCTTCAGAGACAACACTCAGAAGGTTATGATGGTGGCTGCCCAACTGAAGGATGACATCAGAAAACCCTTCTTGACCAGCCTCAAGGAAGATCCTGACCTCATACTATCCTACAATCAATTCCAGGAGAGAATGAATTCAGCAACCACCCCCGCGGGGCCAAGATCCAAGCCTAAATAGGGCTCATCCACCTGACCTAAAGAGAGATGGCCTGGAGACCTACATACAACAATTTCTACGCCTGGCAGAGGCAGCCAAGATTTCTGACAATATATAAGGCCTTAATTTCATAAAAAGTTTGAACCCACACCATGCCAGCTCAATGAGACACCACAAATGCGACCTCCCTAAAGACAAGCTCCTGGCTATTACCAGAGGCATGAACTTCAGCCAACCACAAGGATACCACGCAGGCCAACCCCAAAATAACCAAACCCCTGGTGCAAGTAGACTCCATTTGAACATGACCCCTAAAGAGTACCAACACCTAGTCAGAAGTGGGCTATGTTTCTATTGCCACCAGAGTGGCCATTTGTCCAAGGATTGTACTAGCTGCTCCAACAGAACCCAAGGAGCCACTATATCAGCAATAAACAATGCTTCCCAGTCTTATCCTATCATTGACACTACCTTATGCTATCACAACCATGAGGTGAACACTGTAGCCCTCCTAGACAGTGGGGCAACCCTCAACTACATGGAACATAGCCTAGCTGAGAAACTTGGTGTACCAATCCAGGGAAACTCCTGACTAGTAACCTTGGGCAACAAGACAACAGACCTGTCCCACAAATGTGAAGAATTTGTCTCCCTGAAGTTAAACACAAGACTGCTGCCCACCAGATTCCACGTCATGGAAAAGCTTCCCAAACCTATAGTGATAGGTTTTAAATGGTGGGTTGACCACCAATTGAACTTGGACTATAAGAACCATCAAGTGACTGTTGCTCATGAGAGCCAAACCTTAGAGGTTCCCTGCCTGAACCCCCAGCAGACCCCTGAGTTAAACAACATCACTATGGAATCCTGCAAAGCTGAGATCCCAAATTTTTTGAGGCCTTGAGAGTCCGTCTTCTCAGAAGAAAAAGCCACTTCCTTGCCTAAACAAAGTCAGTTTGACCACACCATTGACCTCCTCCCTGGAACCCAACCTAAGCAAGGTCTGTCTATAGTTGTAACATGAAGGAACAAGCCACCTTAAGAGAGTAATTGAACAAGATGTTGAAGAAGGGATATATATGTGTCTCCAAATATACTTGTTTGTCCCCTTTACTGAATGTTAAAAAGAAGGGCGGCAACCTACATCCTTGTGTCAATTACCAGGACCTAAACAGCATCACAGTGAAAAACAGATACCCTGTACTCAATGCTGAAGACCTCTCAGACCAGCTTTCAGGAGTCAATGTCTTCTCAAAGGTTGATTTGAGGGATGCGTTTAACCAGATCTAGATAAGGCCTGGTGACAAATAGAAGACCGCCTTCAAGAATAGACAAGGTCTCTACAAATACCTGGTTATGTTTTTTGGGCTGTGAAATGCGCTAGCACCTTTCAAACTATGGTGGACGTGGTATTGGGAGGACTCAAGGACCAGTGTTGCATAGCCTACTTAGATGACATCCTCATTTACAGTTGCACACCTGAAGAACACGTTGAACACCTTCAAGCTGTCCTAAAATGCTTCAAGGAACACAGACTCTTTGTCAAACTCCAAAAATGTGAGTTTTTCCAAGAAGAAGTAGAGTTCCTGGGGTACAATGTACTGAAAGAAGGTTTTGCAATGACGCCTGATAAAATAGAGGCTGTGACATCATGGCCTGAACCTAAGAACTGCAAGGAGTTCAGAAGTTTCCTGGGCTTGGCAAACTTCTGCTGGGAATTTTTCCAAAAATTTTCTTCTATCTGCCTGCCCCTGACCCACCTCACCTCTGAGAAACACCCTTTTATGTGGGATGACACCACCAAATATGCCTTTGAGTTACTAAAGAACATCTTTGTTTTTGCCCCTGTCTTGGCAATGCCAGCTTACAATAAACCTTTCATTGTGGATACAGATGCCTCCAACTTTGCATTGGGGAGTGTTGCTTCAGGAGGGGCATGATAGTAAGCTGCACCCTGTATCTTACTACTCAAGGAATTTCACTCTGCCTGTGTTGAACTATCTAATCTACAATAAATAGATGCTTGCTATCATCCAGTCCATGAACATTAGAGAAGATACTTGTGTGATGCCAACCACCCAGTGAAAATCATGACCAATCACAAGAGCCTGACATACTTCTTCAAACTGCAGCAACTGAATCAGCAACAAGCTAGATGGGCCCTATTCCTAGCAGATTAAAACTTATCAATCAGCTACAAGCCTGGCAAGATCAACATTGTACCTGATGCCCTAAGCTGAAGAGATGACATTTTTCCTACTGCCAAAGAGATTGTAGAATTCAACACTAAATCCTTGCTGTCCCCAAACATGATTGAGCCAATGCTCCTATTCCTGGAACTAGCCAGTAGAAGAGAAGAAATACACCTAGCTCAGACTGTAGACCAGCACTGTATCTCCATCATGGAAGAATTAAAGAAATATATCAACAGTTGTGCTATCAAACTGGTTACTCCCTACATGGAAACACCCTGAAGCTACACAAACGCACCTACATACCAGAGGGTTCACTGCACTTAGAGATACTGAAGGAATATCACAACTCTCCCATGTCAGGACACCCTGGGCATACAAAGACACTCAAAGAAGTCCAGAGAACCTACATGTGGCCCAGGAGGGAGCCAGAAATTGAAGGATACCTCAGTGGTTGCAAGACATGTGGACGTACCAAGCCTAAGCAAGGAAAGCCAGAAGTATTACTACAACCTCTTCAGATTGCAGAAGGCCCTTGGAAGTCAGTTTCCATGGACTTTATTGTGGAGCTATCCAATTCAAAAGGATTCAATGCCATTGTTGTAATTGTTGATTGTTTCACCAAAATGACTCACTTCATACCAACAATAACCAAAGTAACTGCAAAGAAAACAGCCACCTTATTCCAGAACCAAATATTCATGAACCACAGACTCTCACAAGAAGTGGTCTCAGACAGAGGCCCACAATTCACCTCCAAGTTTTGGGCCAAAATACTAAAGGACTTATAAACAAAAAGGTCATTGTCTACTGCATATCACCCCCAGAACAACAGACAGACCAAGAGAGCAAATCAGGTCATCTAACAGTACTTACAATGCTACATTAACTAGGAACAGAATAATTGGGTAACCCACCTACCAATGGCTCAGTTTATGTACAAAAACCAAGGCCACAGCTCCACTGGTATGTCCTCTTTCAAAGCCAACTACAGATTTAACCCCACATGGGATGCCCCCCACAGAAAGAGCCAACAACAAGAAGGACAAGACTGGGTCAGCAACATCCAAAGGTGCCAAGAAGAATGTGCCCAGAACCTATGAAGAGCTGTACAAGTATACAAGGACTTTGCCAATAAGAAACAGAGCCCTGCCCCCCAATTGAAGTAGGAGACTTTATGTACCTCAGCGCAAAGAACATCAAGACCACCACCCCTTGTGCTAGCTTGAGCCCCCAACAAACAGGTCATTACAAGATCTTACAACACATTGGTACCATAGCCTACCAACTAGAGCTTCCCCCAGATGGAAGATTCACAACATATTCCACTGCTCCCTGTTATCAAAGAAGAAAGGACCTTCTCTTCTGCACCAGATAGTGAGAACTTCTCCTCCACCCATCAAAGTAGGAAGCTTCACTGAACACAAGGTTGAAGCCATCCTGGGACACAAACTCCAATACCATAAACCCTAATTCCTGATCAAATGGAAAGGGTACCCCAATGAAGAGAATACTTGGGAACCAGAATCCAACCTTGAGAACGCCACTACCCTGCTAAAGGAAATAAGTCTCAGGATAAAAAGTTATGCTCTGCAAGCTTGACTATGGTGGGCAATGATATCAGGGCCCAAAATGGGCCAGACAAAGCCCTATGTTGCATAGGATCAACACCTGAAATGGAGCAATTGTGCAACTGAACAATTGCATTGTCAATCACGCAGATTAACCCAAAGGAAACTTTAATTCTAAGTGGAGAATCAAACCCTGGTCAATTCTAAGCCTGAGGACAATTGAAAACCGTCCCAAAGCTGAGTGGAAAAGATTTTAATTAGCCCACACCCTCTAAAACCCAGAATTGGGGACTTGGGCTGTCAAATGGCCCAAAATTCCCCTGCCAGCTTCCCCAGGGCAAAAATAATGAAAGGATTCATCTAACTGCTAAATCAGGAGTCACCAATTGAGCCCAGCTCAAGAATAATCCATTAACAACCAATAAGAAGTTGTCAGTAAGCCCAATTGCAGTTGTTGTAACTGTGCTGTTATAGCAGAGTTACAAGAAGAAAATATTTAGAAACTAGACAATATCCTTTATTAAAAAATAATGATTGTATAGCTATGTGTGAACCATGGGTAATAGGAACATGATTGTGTTGATCTCACAGCTGGATGGTGACAAGAGTGGCTTAATCCTGGTAATGAGTCAAGTGCTAAATTAAGTCATCCATTGTATGAGATCATAACTTGTTCATGTTGCTAATTCTGGGAATTTGAGTCAACTTCTTTGTTTGGCTATGGGTCAATGGAAGTTGGATTGTGGTTTGCAAACCCATTTAGTTGGAACCTTGTTAGAGGGTCAGCCCTGTTGTTTCAACACCTCCTCCTGGCTGAAGGTCAGCCTTGTCTGAGGGTAGGTTGTTGGGGAGGTTGCCAGGAGCCTGGGCGCCATACTGGACTAGCTGTTGTTCTGTGGCAGGCAGGGCAGTTTCACGTTGTTTTTGTCTTGCTTTGCAGGGTCTCAGGCAATCTTGATGTAGGATTTTATCTTGTTTGCACTTCCCAAGTCCTTGCACAAGGTAAGTGTTATTTTTGTTTAACTTTAGAATGATTGCTGAGCCTACTTTTTTGGGTTGTAGTTTGCTTTTATCAATGTTCATGACCCAAACTTTGTCACCAACTTCATGTTTATCTTGGATGGGGATAAATTTTTTTATAAGATGCATGTTTTCCTTTTATGTTTAATTACTGTTGGCCTCTATAACTTGAGGATCTGAGCGCGGGGGGCTTCACTTGGGTTTTCCAGTTTGAGTCCTGTTAATGCTTGGATGATATTGGGCTATGTGCCGTATACCAAACTCAAAAGGGCTTTTTCTGGGGGATCTGTTTACCTGGGTTCAGCACACAAGTAGTGCAGCCAATAGCTGCTTATACCAGTCTTCAGGTCTCCTAGCAGTGAGCTTGTCCAAGGCTTGCACAAGGCTGCCATTTAGCTGCTCTATACGTCCATTGGCCTGCGGGTGGTATGGTGTTGTCACAGTGTGCTTGACCCCGTTTTTGGTGAGGAATACATTGGTGTCTTCAGAGGTCAATTCTTTCCCTCCATTGGTTATCAGGAGCTCTAGCTTTCCAAAAATGATGATTATTTCTCTTTCTATGAACTGCTGCACGTCATTGCCAGTGTGCACCCTTACTGATTGGGCTACTGGCCATCATGTAGCAAAGTCTATAGTGGTGATAATGTATTTCTTATAATTGTGTTTCCCTGGCATGGGGCTGGCAATGTCAAGGGCTAACACCTTGAAGGGCAGTTGTGTGTGGAAGGGTAGTACTAATTTTGGTGGGGCTTTGCTTTTAGCAAATTTCTTGCACACTTCCTATTGGTCTAGGACTTCTTGAACATCATAATACAGGGTTTGACACCACGCCTTGTGTTTAAGGAACTCATATAGGTTGCGGCTCTTGGTGTGTCCTAGGTCTCTGTGATATTGTAGGATGGTGTCCACATTGCTGGTGTGTGGGGATGTAAGGGATGGTAGTCCTGTTGAACATTTTTCTGTGCAAGGTCCCATACACGTCAGTGAAAATGTGTTTTTTATGACTGTTTCCTTTGTTATATTGGTTGTGTAAGGAGGAAAGCCCTTGTCTTTTGTCTTTAGTACCAAGAGGGGCCAGTCTGGGCCAAGCACATTTTCTCCTCTCATGGCACGGGCATACAGGCGCAAGAGGGAGTCCACCATGAAAAGTTCTGGACCAGGTTTGTACTGTATGAGCATATTGAATCTCCACAAGAGTCCCATCCAGCGTGCTTGGAGACTAGATAGGTTTTCTTGAGTTTTGAAGTATATGAGCAACTTGTGGTTGGTCAATGCCGTGAATTATTCCTGTTGTTCTAGATAACAACACCATTTGATTAGGCAGTGCACAATGGCCAACAGTTCTTTGTTGTGGATAGGTTATTGTCACTTGCCATATGTCAACTTTTGTGACTCATAGGCTACAAGCAGGAAGTCACCATCATTATTTTTGATTCATAGTACTCCCCCAATGGATGCGTCTGAGGCGTCAGTTTCCATTTGGTATCCCCCGTCACATTTGGGGTATTACAGGATAGGAGCCGTTATGAGTTTCTCCTTGAGGCTTCTAAAACAGAGGTCATGTTGGGGGGGTCCACCCAAGCTTGGATTTGGCGCCATTTATGGCAGATAAAGGGGCAGTCAAAGCACCACAGTCAGATATGAAGTGGCGTACATAGGCCACCATCACCAGGAAGGTGCAGAGTTCAGACTTGATTTTTGGAGGTGGCATTCTGCAGATGGCCTGTATCTTCTGACTTTTGGGTTTAATGCCATCTTTTGAAACTATGTGTCCCAGGAAGGGCAGCTGCTCACGGAAGAACTGGAATTTGGAGGTTTGGCTAGCAGCTTGTGTTATGCCAGGGTAGTGAAGACTGCCTCTAAGTCCTTGTGGTGCTGCTCCACCAAGGGACTATAGACAATTGTTGTTTTTGGCTCCTGGGGACAACATACAGGAGGACACAGCGGGAAATTTTTATAACAAAAGATTTGAGGTTCAAAGCTAGCCTTGGGTTAGCCTTTAGGGAAAAATTAAGGGCACATACCTTAATTTCCTGGAATATAAGATGTGAAATTCCTTTTGGACAAAAGGAAAGGAAAAATCTTGAAGAATATTAAAGCCAACACAAATGTGGATAAACTTGTCTTTATTAGGAGAAATTATTCTACTTAAATAGTAGACAAGGGTGGATGATCACTCATTAGGTAGACAGAGTGGTAGAAGGGGTCATGCTGGGATGAGGTCATACCAGGATCAGTCACAGACAGGTATGATAGTCTGGAATGGGTGGATATTGGAACAGACCTATTTGCAGAAGGCAAGGAATTCCTGAAATTTAAAGCAAAACCAACTAAACTTTGCACATATCAATAATTGAAGGCCATATTGAAATGCCATTAATGGCACAATTTAAGACATCTCCCCCCTCAAGATTGGACACAGGGAGTTGATATTTGCGGAGAAATTTAGAATTTACCCGGGCAAAAGGATGGCTGGAGGACAATAGCTTCACAGTATACTTGACACCCTTCTTGTAGGTGACTTCACAAGGTCCAACCCAGAGGGAATCTAGCTTATGCACACGCCCCCAGTACAATTTTGATAATAGAGGACTAGGTCACCCACTTGGTACTCAGGGAGGGGGGCTCTGGAAGCATTAGAGAGCAAGAGTTCCAGGGCTTTGACCTTGTAAGCAGTAGAGTAGGTGGTAGCTTGGATGTCAATGATACGGTTAGTCAAGTATTGGATATGAACTTCAGGATTAGTAGAGGCGTCAACCTCCATCAACAGGGGTCTCAAGATTGAGGGGATAGTGGCTTCTTGTCCATACAGCATGGCAAAGGGGACTGGCCAGTCACTTGGTGTCTGCTGAGTCTATACGCAAAGAGGGCAGCAGGGAGGAAAATATCCCAGCTAGCAGCATCAGAGAGGGTAAGCTTCCACATGATGGACACAAGGGTGGAGTTTGCTTGTTCCATAGTCCCGTTGGTGGATGGCATATGGTGCAGAGAAGGATTGATGTGTACCCATAGTTTCTACAAAAGACGTTATTAGGTGAGCATTAAAGTTGGTCCCATTATCAGAAAGTAGGACTTGAGGGCAACTATGATAGTAGAAGATGTCTTGTAACAAGAAATAACACGTGGACTTGGTGGTTATATCTTTTGTTGCTCTGGCTTTAACCCATTTGCTAAAGTGGTTGACAGCTACCAAGATGAATTGACACCCAGACCTAGAATGCAGGAGAGGCCCAACTGCACCAATACTCCCAGTGTGGAAGACATTCTTATAGGGATGAGCTTGAACTGATGTTGTGAAGGTCAGGGGTATTGGAGCTGACAAGAATAAGGAGGCAAGGACTCTCAGGAATTAGGAGGCCCATATTTTCCCAATAGAAGTTTTTGCACAACCAGTCATGGGTTTTGGCTATACCTCCATGTCCCATATCAATGTGGGCTTGGAGAATGATTGCAACCCTCATGCTAGGACAAACATAGGGAAGAAAAGTGTTATTGACTTTCTTGAAGAGTTGCCTATCTTAAATCACAGTGTCCTTGGGGCATACAAGTGGGTTCAAAAAGGCCTTCTGAGGTGATAAGCGCACCATTTTCTCTATCTTTGGAAGACAAGTCAACCTATCAGTATCCTGAGGCAAGATCAATAGCAGAGAAAAACTTTGATCCCCCTAATCTTCTAAGCGCATCATTAATTCTAGGCAGAGGGTAAGATTCCTTTTTGGTGAGTAAGTTCAGGCAACGGTAATCCATCACAATGTGATGGCCTCCATCCTTCTTTTTGATGATCAACAATGGGGAGGCCCAAGGGCTCTGAGAGGGAGCTAGTAGCCCAGCGTCTAAGAGCTGCTTAATTTTCTTAGAGACCTGAGCATCCTCTACCCTGCTGCGGCAGTAAGGTTTGGCACAAAAGGTTGGGCATCACCTGTATCAATCTAGTGGATAACTCCCTTTGCTAGTCCAAAGTTGGTGGGTCCCAAGGCAAAGATATCCTTAAACTGGTCTAGCAGTTCCAGAACATTTTTTGTTGAAGGGTGACATTTGTGGAAAATCAGCAGCAGTGAAAAGAGAGAGTACCTGAGGGTCTCCTTCATGCAATTTTAAATCACTAAACATTCCAAAAGGGTAGAGGGACACAACTTGCTCTGAACCTAATATGCAACCATGCCCAACAACCTGTCCCTTGGTCACCTGCATAAGCAGGGTGATCAGGTTAGCTTACAACAGCTGTACAGGCTCCTTATAAGTTTGGTCCAAAATCCCAGGGCATAACTGAGGCTCTTTACAGCTTAGGGAATCAGGTGAGTATAGCTCCCAAAAAATTTTTTAAGGAAGCTTGTAGGATATCTGGGAGCCTATAACCACTTGGGAGCCTGGAGGAATGAAAATAGCTGTGGGGGCAAGAAGAGGCACACCTTCCTCTGCAGGACAGGAAGGAGGAGGGGAACACATATTGGAGGAATGAGTCATGTACTTGAGTGAGAAGATGCCAGTGGGGTATTCAAGCACGCAAGTCTTAAGACGTTTTCCTGGGAGACGCAGGGGTTCTTCAAAGATTAAAGGGATCTCATACCCTAGGAGTGATAAGTACCCATATCTAAGATTCACAATCACTTTTTCTCTTGAAGGAACTGTGTACCAACCAGGAGATTGTAACTTTTGTTTTTGAGGACAACCACAGGGGATGCAAAAAGAAGCTATCCAAACCTACTGGGCAGGGCAGAGCAAGCACCAATGGACTTGAGTTTGGGCCATGCCAGCTGTACCATATGACTGAGTGTAATTAAGGTCGGGAGCCGGCTTAAGTTTTTTCATTAGCTTGAACAATACCACATTGACTGGAGAGCCTGTGTCCAAGATAGCCTTTATCTTAACCTCTTGGATTGATACTTCCACATGAGTAGTATCTTTGACAAAGGTGTAAGACAGCCAGCGCATCCTGAGCAGATTCCATTTCTTTCTTCCATTTGGCCAGCATACATCTTAAGGCAGGAATTTCCTTATACACAGTCTGCAAGGGGAGCAAAACAGTCACATTCTGAAAGAGAGCTTCTGCTAGTTCAGCAGCCTCTTCAGAGAAATCTACCAAGACAGGGGGTACAATGAGCCTGAGCCAAGTAAGGACAAGCCACTACAGCCTTAGCTTCAGTTGCAGATGGGCAAGTTGTAGTTGTGGTTTTCCCTGAACGTAGTTTGTAAGAGACAGAGACTGTCTCAAGGACTGCCAGCACCAAGTAGCAATAACCATCAGACTTATCACAGTCAGAGTCCTCAGGCTTATAATCACTAGAGAGGTTACAAAGAAAGTGAAGGATAGTTGGGCCAGCCAAGGGGGAAGATTTCTTGTCAGAAGAAGGATCAAGAGGAGACGTGGGAAATTGGTCAGCAGAGAGCGTCTCTGCCTCTAAGATGATCTCTCTATTCCCGCCTGTTCCTTTGGGTTGAAACCCTCTATCCAAGAGTTGGTGCAGGTACAAGATTGGTGTCCTATTTGACCAGAGTTATGACATCTTTGTCTCTTAGACGGCCCACTTGAGCCTAGGGTCATAATGCGCGGAGTGCAGGAGGTGGTTCCTGTATTGTTGGCCTTATTTTTGCACACTATGGTATCCCCATGGGTCAAGTGCATGTCCTGCAAGAGGGTCTTGATACTCTTTATTGAATTAAGGGAAGCTTTGTGGGCCTTGAAGTGCAGACATAGGATTTGGTTCACCTTCAAAGGGTTCAAACATGCTGTGTATGCTTCCTGGGGAGTTAATTGACAAATGGTGTTCAACTGTTGTCCTTCAATGAAGAAAAAAATTGGCAAACTCAGCCAGGGTTTCTTTGGACTTTGATGTGATATGCATAAACGCATTCTTCTTGACTTCCAAGCTGAGATCTCCTCTGAACTCTTCAATTAGGAGTTGCTTCATGTCATTCCAAGTGACAATAGAAAGGAGTTTAGGGACCACAGCTTCTTGGCATGTGAGATGCAGGCAGATAAGAATATACTCCTTCTTACGTTCATCAGTGGCCCTGCGCATTTCAGTCTTGTAAATTGTCAGAAAGGTAGCAATGGTAGAGGTTTTAGGGTCAAATATCTGCTTGAACAAAGGCTTTTTAATTGGGGTCAATGAATGAGGAGGTGGATTGGCTGTTATCACCTTGGTTGAGGACATTAATGTGGGGATAGCCCTCAAACTTGGATTTAGCAGTAAGTTGTATAGCCTAGAGGGGTCAAAGGCTTTCCTCTAGGGTATCCAAGATAGAGCTGATAATTCCACTAATATCTCTATCAGTGGCAGAAGCAACTCCAAATTTTTCACTCTTAATTTGTTGTACTAATAAGGTGTCAGCAGTCCTATTGAGGCGTATGGCCAGGAAAGTTGTCTGGCCAACCAAGGGGATGACCTGTCCATTCATTGTCTTGGTAAAGTGGGAGAGGTTTTGTACCTCTCTCTCCAATGGACCTGCCTATCAGCAACATAATTTGTTACTTCTACTAGCTGATCCAGGGCAAGGGCGCAGTTGACCCAAGGTTGGCCTTCCAAACCAGGGCAGCAACCATGATTGCCCTGAGCAGGAGTATTAACAGCTTCAGTTTCCTCTTCACCTTCAGACTCAGAGGACAAGTCCTCAGGATTAAAGAGGTGTTGTCTTAAGTACTCAGTTTATCCTTGCAAAGTAGCTACTTGTTCAGTGAGCAAAGCAATGCAAGGGCCAGGCATAGGTTCAACTGGAGAAGAGTTCTGAATAGAAGATTGACGCCAAGTGGTAGCCTTGAGCTTGGATATTGCTTCCCATAACTTGGCTTCAAAGTCAGATGGGACCTCAACAAGAGAAGCAGGAGGTGTCACCTTGGTAGATGCTTATCTATCATCCACATAATTTTGTACTTGATATAGAGTGTTGCCTAGTGCAGCCTTACCCAGACCATATTAATGCTGCAGATGGCGGCCCCATGTATCAACATGAGCTCCAACCAATTCAGGTTGAGAAAGATTATGTTCTTAAATTGGTTAAGTTTGCTAACCAGAGTCTCAAGTTTTGGCAATGCTTTTGCAGAGAGGCCTCAATTTGCCCACGCCACGTTTCTTGATGCTCATAAAATTTGCATAGTTGATCCTTAATGTATCCAGGGAGCAAGGAACAAAGGGAATTCAGAGAGGAGGTCAAGTACTTCTGGGAGGCCAGCAAGTTGCACTGGTTATTGGAAATACACACAAAGAGACTGTGGGACCATTCTTGATATGCCATATTCTGACATGGTTGTTTGAGACAGCAGTGGCTACATCATTTACAAGCTGGTTCTGGGACATAATGCAAGTTGATGGTCAACCAGGGCAGATTGGATGAACTGGTTATATAACACGCCAATTGTATCCATGGACTCCATCAGCGCAGAGGGGGGAAATCAAAGTCCAAGAGGAAGGAATACAGGTCTTCAGAAGCATACCCAGGACTGAGACCAGGGATAGTATGCATTGCCACAGTTCCAGAGTCAAGTAGGGAGCAGGCAGCAGCACAAGCTTGCTTGTAGTTGAGAGAGAAAGCTGGAAGGGTGGCCCACAAGGGCCTGGGGGACAGCACCATTACCATGGGAGTTGAGAGGCATTTGTTATGTCTTCTTCTAGAGGAGGACTAGAAACTTTAGGTTTTTTTGGGTACTTCAGAAACAAAGGGAGAAGGACCAGAGAATGCACGTGGGGACAGTGTAACCAAGGGGCTTGCAGCCCCTGTAGTGAGCACCATTTTGTTGTGTTTGGCTCCTGGGAAAGACATCCAGGAGGGCACAGAGGGAAATCTTTATAACAAAAGATTTGAGGTTCAAAGCTAGCCTTGGGTTAGCCTTAAGGGAAAAATTAAGGGCACATACCTTAATTTAGTGGAATACAAGATGTGAAGATCCTTTTGGCAAAAAGGAAAGGAAAAAGCTTGAAGAATATTAAAGCCAACACAAATGTGGATAAACTTGTCTTTATTAGGAGAAATGATTCTACCAAAATATATACAAGGGTCAATGATCACTCATTAGGTAGACAGAGTGGCAGAGGGGGTCATGTTGGGATGAGGTCATACCAAAATCATTTAAAGAAAGGTATGATAGTCCGGAATGGGTGGATATTGAACTAGACCCATTTGCAGAAGGCAAGGAATTCCCAAAATTAAAAGCAAAACCAACTAAGTCTTTGCACATATCAATATTTGAAGCCCATATTGAAATGCCATTAATGGCGCATTCTACAACAACAATGATGTTTTCTAGGTAGACTAGGGTATGTTTGCCTATGTGTGGCAAAAATACTTTGTTCATGAAGGTCACAAAGGTGGAGGGGAGTTTGTCATGTCAAAGTTGAGTTCCACACACTTGTATAAACTATATTTAGTGTGGAAGGCTGTTTTGGGAATGTCTTCCTCCTTAATTCAAATCTAGTTGTAGCCTGCGGTTAAGTCAACCTTGGAGAAGACTGTGGCTCCTCCAAATATGTCAAAGAGATTTTCCATCAGTGGTAGTGGATACGGTTTTTGATGGTAACCTTCCTTTAGGGCTTGGTAGTCTGTGACCATACGTAAGGTACTGTCCTTCTTGGCCACAAAGAACACAGCAGCCCCAAAAGGAGACTGTGAGGGGCAGATAAGTCCTTTCTCCAATGCCTCCTTGAGATAGACGCATAGGGTGTTGTCTTTGTTTGGGGTCAGCCTGTAGATAGGACTTGCTTTGGGTACAGCTCCTTTGAGATGAATGGAATTTTGGATGTGTTTCCCAGGGATCAGCCCAGGTAGAGCTTCCTCAAAGATTTCTGGATGCCGGGCCATAATTTTGCAATCCTGAGGTGAGAAGGTATCCTGGTGATCTTTGAAATGTATGATCTTGTACTGGCAGGAGTCCCAGTCAATTGCCTTCAAGTTTTCCCTTTTATCCAGGGTCTCTGTGATGCGCACAAAGACATGGTTGTGTAGGAGTTAGTCCACTGAGTCAGGGTAGATCTTATGGTTGACATCTTCACGCTTGATGTCAAGACTGAAGTTTCCCATTCTACGTGAGGGTTGTTCTTTTGTAACCATCCAACCCCAGTACAATGTCAAACGTTGGGAAGTTGATGACGGGACCTTGGATGGTGGAATGGAGGTTCTCAAGCATGACAGAGAACGGGTGGTTTCCCTTGTCACGGCAATGTGGTGTTTGTTAGCCAGGACCACGTTTTTAATCCGCAAAGGATTAGTGGTTAGCTTGAACTTGTCTACAAAGCAGCTGTTGACTAGGGTTTAGTCTGCACCCAAATCCAGGAATGCTGAGCCTGTGTAACTGCAAAAACAGAAAGAATAGGACATCAGTTTATTGGGGTGTCTGGCAATGGTGTACAGTACCAGGTCCTCCAAGAATACTTGGATCATTGGACATTGGTCCATGTCCTTGGGTTGGTACTCATCATTGGGCAAGTCAGGAGCTGTGTGGGGAGATCTTGGCTTGCTTAATGCTCTCCCCGGGCTTTTCCCTTGTCTTGATTGCCTTGTGTGGCAGTGATGCGGAAATGGGTATAATTTGAATGGCCATTGTTCCCATTTCCATGTCTTCTTGAGTTTGTGGGTTTATGGTTGGTGTTATTTCTGTTGTTTCCAGGGGGTGGCCAAGTGGAGCACCTGCCTGTGTGGGAATCCTTGGGCCTTTTTGTTTTCCTTTTTGTGCCTTATGAAGGGCGTTGGAGTTTTTTTGCTTTCTCTTCTTTGCTATACAGGCTTTGTAGGTTGGTCACTTGGTCCAGGTTCACGTGTTTCATTACATGCAATGTAAGGGCGTCATAGTACATGAGGTGTGTGGCTGGGGTGTCAAAGGCCATGTCAGATGGTGCACAAAGTCATAGTTCCTTGTAGGCGCAGGTGAGTTCCTTCACAGTGCCTGTCTGGGTTAGGTTCTTTTCTTGGTGTATGATCATGAGTGCCGTGTCCTTAAGCACAAATCTTCCCAATAAGTCTTGCTTGAAGGTATCCAAGTTCTTGTTAACATATTCCTTGTGCCACTTGTCACACCAGGTGCCAGCGTTGTGGGTCAGGCGGATGGAGATTTCCGCAATCCAAAATTGCTGTGGGCATTCCATCTGGGCCAGCTTGCTCTGGGTAGACTAAATCCATTCAGCAGTGTTGTTGGCCCCGGCAAAAGGTTCCAAGGCAGAGCTTCACAGTCTTTGGGCTACGTAGGCGGGCATGGTGTTTTTGTTGTTTGTCGCAGAATAGAGGAGGGAGCCTGAAAGAGCCCTTGTGCAGACATAGCGTTGAAGGAGGGTAGTGGGATCACTGTGTTCTGGTGCAGGACAAAGCCATGGGGTATCTTGATATCAGGGGTATATGGGGTCCAGTCAGGCAGGAGGTCAGACATAATTCTGTCAAGGATTTGTTAGCCGCGGCGCATGCAGGCAACAGGCAGAATTTTACAAAATAAGGTAGGATGGATAACCTACCTATGTTCCAATGTTGTAACTGTGCTGTTTTAGCAGAGTGTTGTGAATACTGCTATTCACCATGTGTTGATATTGCCTTTGGTGGGCCATTTTAAAGACTAATTTCTTGCTTTTGCTTTTGCCTCTCAAAATTAGTTAGTGACTGAATCAGGGAATACAATTTTTTGGTTTCTTGATCCTGCGCAACTCACTTGCCCCACTCATGCTGTAGCAAGTGATCCTACCGTCCTGGTAGTGTTTTGTGGTATTCCTAACCACTATATAATTCCATTTTGTATTCATCAAAAAAATCCAAGTTCTATTCACATTTTTGTATTTGTGTCTTCTGTACTTCTGCGCCTCTCTCTAGACACAACTAGTAGAGATTATTCTTCCAGGGCTGCAAGTACAAATCCAATCCTAAGGTTAGGATTCCCTGTTTTGTATCTGTGCCGCGCCTCAGAACACAACAAAAATGGTACTCACTACAGGGGCTGTAAGCCCCTTGGTTATCCCTTTTGTGTCTACGTTTCCAGGTCCTTTGCCTTGCCTATACAAGAGCTGACTTCACCTGAAATTACTAGATCTCCTATTGAGAAAGCTATTGCTGGCACTCCTATTATCCCTACTGTACTGAACCTGGGGATAGTCCCTGCTAGTTGCTTACCCCATGGGTACCCCTGACTTAGAACAAGTCATGACAGTAGCCCGTGGCATAGCCCATTATAAAGCTATCCCTTGCCTTCAGCTACAGTTCAGTCAAGTGGAATACTATGAACTGATTGTGGATCCTCAAATGCCATAGCATCTTTTCATAATGGCTGGCTCCGCTGAGCACTTATATTTGTCCTTTGTGCAGCCTGCCTTGGCCCACCATCAAATGGTGTTGGGGCTTCACATCCAGGAAATCTTGTCTCTACAAGAAGCTGTCACTCATCACTGGGACCAGTTCGCTGCCTACCAACAGTGGATTCATTCCCTGTTTTCCATGGTATCTGACAATCAGTGCAACTCTGTTACCTCCCAGACCTGTTTGATTAATTCTATCAAAAAAATGCGCCAGTCCATCCCCAAATATGTGAGAGAGCGTCTACACAAGTTTCACCAGCCAGAACAACCCTGACAAACTCAAGTAGATTCCACCTTAAACACTTATCTCACCGACTCCGGACAACTTGTGCAACAGCTCAATGCATTCAGCACGTATTCCTTTGAGCAACTACAGCAGGTACAGACTTTGCTTTTAACAGCCTTAATGAACTCAGTGCAGTGTTTGATCAAGAAAGAGCTGCCACCGCTGCTGCTATAGCCAAAATCTAGAGTCAAGTGAATGAATTAGCTACGCCCAAGTCAGATGTTCCGCCCTCTCCCCCTTCTGATGATTTGGCAGATTGAGAGCAAAAAATATGGGACGCTATTTGAGAGCTACTTACGGCTAATTGCAGTCAAGGACGTCCTGCTGAGGTTCCTCAACTTGACCCCCAGGTGCTTGAAATGACTGCTCAAGTTGCAGAGCTACAGCAAGTGCTTGCCGCCCTACGTGAAATGATGGTAACTGCTGCTAGTCCAGTTGGGGTTGTTGATGAAGATGGTTGCTGCCCTGGCTTACCAGGAGCTCCTCAAATCCAATGCGCTAGGGAACTAATTGCCCTAGCTAATGAGGTGGATTAATTGAAGCAGGACCATCCTGAACTGGATAGAGATGTACAAGAGATGAATAGCGTGATTGACTCTGTGAATGATAGGTTTGCCCCTTGCCTCTCAGTGGGGCCATCTCTTACTTCTTGACTGACTGAGCTCTCCACAATAGTGACCACCTAAGGTCAACACTTAGATGCTACTGCACAACAAACCACTCAAGCTGTTGATACAGGTGCCCGCGCTAGTGAGACCCTGACTACCCTTGAAGAGAGTGTTTGTCAGCTATGGGCTAGATAGCCCCCCTCTGAATCCAAGGCAGAGTTTTCCCCACGTATAAACATACTTAATAGCAATAATGGTGGCCCAACTCCCAAAGCACACTTTAACCCTACCTTTAAGCAAGTCTTCAATCCCAAAACCTCAAACATTGCAGCTTTCCTAACTATCTACAAAACTGCCATGAGATGAGCTTCAGACAAAGTTAAGAAAGAACATATTCTGACCTGTCTACATCCAAATTGCCAGGAGGTGGTGGTGCCTGAGCTGCCCACCATTGAGATGTGGGAAGATATGAAGCAGCTTCTGATTGACAAGTTCAGTGGTGACCTTAGCCTGGAAGTAAAGAAGGACACCTTCATGCATATTGCTTTCAAGCCTAAAGAGACGCTAGCTGAGTTTGCAGAAAGATTCTACATAGAAGGACAGCAACTGATAACAAGCAGACAGTTGCCAGGCCATGAAGCCTACATGGCTTGTACTTAAGCCCTCAAAGTTAAACAACTTCTGTGCCTTCACTTCAAAGCCCATAAGTCTATAATTTCCTCCATGAAGAGCATAAAGACGCTGTTGCAGGATATGCACCTTACCCATTCTGGAGCAGTTGTTAGGGAAGGTCAAGCTACTTCTAACTCTGGTTCATCTTCCTGTGGTCCTTGCATTCTTACCATGAACTCACAAAATCCTCCTCAACGTCAAGGTTGCCAAAACTGTGATCAGATAGGTCATCATTCTTGAGTCTGCACCAACCCACAGGTTGAAGGGGCTGATCCAAAAGAGCAGGCAGGAAAAGAACAGTCAACCTAGAGGCAGAGACACTCTCAGTTGAAAATTCTTCCCAGTCTCTTTCAATCCCTCTCTCTATATCTGACTCCAAGCCTGCTGATAATGAGGCTCCTCCTATCCTCCTATTATTCCACAATATCTCTGACCTGAATGACTCTGATACAGACAACACCAATGCATATGGGTGCTATGTTCTGGCTGTTCCCAAAACCATTACAGTCCCCTATAAATTGCAATCAGGAAAGACCACAACTACCGCTAAGCCTTTGCCTGAAGCCAAAGAAATTGTCTCTTACCCTTACCTCACTTAGGCTAAGAGGTCCCCTGTGCTAGTGGAGTTGACAGAAGAAGCTGCTGAGGTTGCTGACGCTGTCTTCAATATGTATCTGTTTCACTCCCTCTTCAAACTGTTTATAAGGAGTTCCCAGGGTTGAGATGCATAATTGAGAAGTGGGATAATGAACTAGCAGAGGCTCAAGTTATCTTGGCTGGCCTTCTACCCTTTGGTTGCACTACCACTTGAGTAGAGATATCCATTCCAAAAGTGAAGATCAAGGTCGTTTTAGACACTGGCTCTCTAGTCAACGTTGTCTCCTCCAAGCTTGTGAAGAAACTCAAACTTGCTCCTGAACTTAATTATCACCAGTTGTATGGCATGGCTGGACTGTCTATGACCCGCGCCATAGGAGCGTACTCCGCTATACCCATGCAGTTTGGCAAGCTTCTCCTAGCTGTGCCAACAGTTTTCTTGGAAAACAAAAGTTACAATCTTTTATTTGGCATCCAGTTCCTTAGGGAATATAATGGGATAATCAACCTGAAAGTGGTTACCTCTCTATTCTGGGATACAAAGTCCCTCTGATCTTTGAAGAGCTGGCTAAAGTTCCCAGGAAGCGTCTTAAGACATGTGCCTTGGAATATCCCACTGGGGGTTTCAACCTCAAATATTGCACCCACTCTTCAAGCATGAGATGTCCACCCATGGCCTGTCCTGCTTTTGAGGGGATCCATCTCCTAGCCATGTTTGCTGTCATCATCCCCCCTGGCTCCCAGGCATCCTAGACTCCCAGATATCATATGAACTACCTGAACAAACCTTCTTGGAGTTGTATTCTCCCCCCTCATTAGGGCACAACAAACCTTATCTCTGTCCTTGAATCCTAGATGTATCCCATAAGGACCCTGTTCAATTGTTGGTAGCCAACCTGACTGCACTCCCCATGACCGTGTCTAGGGGGCAGATTGTCAGATATGACAAGTTGTTAGTGCTCCTGATGTCCTGTCTCTTCATCCCTTTAGAACGTTCCAAGATTTTAACCTACCTGAGGATGAGCCCCAAGTCCTATCCTTATTCACTGCGCAAGACGTTCCACAGCTGTTCCTGGTTCAACAGAAAGAGGTGCTAGACTTTCTAGACCAATTTTCTGACATCTTTGCAAAGGACAGTACCAACTATGGGTTAGCCAAAGGCGTTATTTATTAGATTGACACTGGCAACGCTCCCCTCTTCTGTGACAAACCATATTGCTGTAGCCGTGTGGAGGACGCCCAGGTATCTAAAGAGCTCAAACAACTGTTGGACGCTGGGCTGCTGGCACCTTCCCAAAGTCCTTGGGCATCCCCGCTACTCATCTTAAAGAAGAAAGATGGAGGTCATTGCATTGTGATGGACTACCGTCAATTGAACTCTTTGACCAAGAAGGACTTGTACCCCTTGCTGTGTATTGATGATGCTCTCTGACATCTTGGAGGCTCTAAGTTTTTCTCCGCAATGGATCTGACATCTGGATACTGGCAAGTTGATCTGTTGCCCAAGGATTGCCAAAAAGCCGTGCTCATTACATCTGAAGGGCTTTTTGAGCCTACTTGCATGTTGCAGGGACTCTACAATGCCCCAGCCACCTTCCAAAGGGCCATGGATACCATCCTCTGCAACTTGAAGCTGTCATGCATCCTAGTATACTTAGATGATATCACAGTCTTCAGCGCTACCTTCACCAATCACCTGGCTCATCTCAAAGAGGTGTTCATTAAGATTTGAGAAGCTGACCTCAAGCTAAAACCTTCCAAGTGCGCCTTCTTTAAAGAGTGTCTTGAATTCTTGGGCCATGAAGTAACCCAAACAGGGATTCATCAAATGACAAAGAAGGTTGAGGACATTGACAAAAGCTTCCACCAACCAACCTGTAAGAGATACAAGTCTTTCTAGGGATGATGGGCTACTACAGACAGTTTATCCCTGACTTTACAATAATAGCAAACCTCTAGTACGGCTGTTATGTAATGTCCCTTTTGAATGGACTGCCAGTCAGCAACAAGCCTTTAAAATACCTTAAGCAAAAACTCAAAGAGGCGCCAATCCTAGTGTATCCCAACTATGATAAGGAGTTCATTCTATACATTGACACTAGCAATCTTGCTATTGGGGCTATTCTGGCCTAACTAGATGGCAAGGGTGTAGATCATCCTGTGGCTTACACTTCCTGCGTGCTAAACAAGCACAAGAAGAATTACAGTGTCACAGAGAAGGAGTGTCTTGCTGTGTTGCATGCAGTCAATTAGTTCTACCACTATGTATATGGTACCCATTTTACTATTGTTACCAACTACGCTTTGTTTTAATGGTTACAACAATTTAAGGAGCCAGCAGGGGCGCCTAGCTAGATGGGCCCTATGTCTGCAGGGTTACAACTTCACTGTACTCCATTTCCCTGGGATTCAACATCAGAACGCTGATGGACTATCCAGAATGCCCATTCTTGATTTACATCCTGCAGAGGCTAACCAATTGTACAAACTAATTAGATATCCTTCTTCTTGGGAAAGCGAGACAGAAGAGGTCCAACTGGCATTTCCAAGTTATCCAAAGATACCCTCATATGCACCAATCTTCTCTTCAAAAAAGTATGAGATCAGTATCCGCCCTATGTATTACCCAGTTTTTGCCTCTTGTTGGTGTTGCAAGCTCATAAAGAGACTGGGCATGGAGGCATTGCTAAGACTTTTGGCTGGCTTCAGAAGAAATACTTCTGGGAAAACCTTTGCCTGCTAATCCAAGACGTCATAGCTAGCTGCCACAACTGCCAGCTGTAGAGGCCTCAAGCTGCTGCACACGAGCTCAAATTAGTTCCCCCTCAACATTCTTTTCACACTGTCAGCATTGACGCAGTAGGTCCTCTCCCCTGCGCACGTTCTGGGTGTTGCTTTATTCTGATTGCTGTTGGTCACTTCAGCAAGTGAGTAGAGGCTTGCCTACAAAGGACATCACATCTAATACAACTGCTGCCTTCTTATTACAAGATGTTTTCTACTGCCATGGCTGTCCTCAAGTGTTGCTCTTGGATAATGGGACTAACTTAAATGCCAAGATGTTAACCTCTGTTGTCAAAGCTTTGGGGTCCCACCAGTCATTCTATGCCCCCTACAAACCTTCTACCAATGAGGCAGTCAAGCGTGCTAATTCAACACTGGTCTCCATCATGATAAAGCTCACCTACTCTGACGTGCCAATTGGGACCTATAACTACCTGCTGCTCTCTTTGTGTATTGTCTTAGCAAACATTGTATCACTATGTACTCCCCCTTTGCTATGCTGTATGGGCAAGAGCCTACTAACCCATTGCTCCTGGTGGCCCCCCCTGCTTTCCTCTAATAAGGCCATGAATCCTGACTACCACATCAAGGATCTAGTTAACCGCATGCTCAACATACAGGCCACTGCCTACACTTCTGCATACAAGACTAAGATGCTAGAACTCTTCCCCAATAATGCTGGGCGCACCCCCTTGCCTGAATTTGATGTTGGCAACCATGTTTTTTACTACTAACATAGAGTAGGTGGGCGTGTGCATAAGCTGGACACTCTGTGGATTGGCCCTTTGGAAGTGACCTTCAAACAAGGGTCCAAATACACTGTAAAACTCCTCTCCAGTGGCCATCCCTTTGCTCAAGTGGATGCCAAGTTCCTCCACAAATACCACCCCCCTAAGGCCAATCTAGGGGATGAAAATGTTGTGAATAGCGCTATTCATCATGTGTTGATTTTGCCTTCAGTGGGCCATTTTGAAGACAGATCTCTTGCTTCTGCTTTTGCCTCTCAAAATGAGTTGGTGACTGAATCAGGGAATACAATTGTTTGGTTTCTTGATCCTGTGCAACTCACTTGCCACACTCATGCTGGTGGCAAGTGATCCTAACATCCTGGTAGTGTTTTGTGGTATTCCTAACCACTATTTATTCCATTTCATACTCACCAATAAAAATTAAGTTCTATTCACATTTTTGTCTTTGTGTCTTCAGTACTTCCGCGCCTCTCTCTAGCCATAACTAGTAGAGATTATACTTCCAGGGCCTCAGTGTAATCACATAGCCTTCCCTGTCATCTAACCAAGACTTTGTAAAAATCCAATCCTAAGGTTAGGATTTCCCGTTGTGTGTCTGTGCTGTGCCTCAGAACACAACACAGAGTTACAAGGGGAAAAATATTTAGAAGCTAGATAATAATCTTTATTGAGAGATAGTGATTATATAGTCAATGTGAATCAAGAACAACAGGAAAATGATTGTGTTGATCACACAACTGGATAGTGAAGGGGGTGGCCTGATCCTGGTAATGAGTCAAGTGCCAAAACAAGGTATCCATTGTAAGAGATCATCATCTGTTGATGGTGTTGGATTTGGTAATTTGAGTTGACTTCCTAGTCTGGCTTTGAGTGGCTGGGTAATTGGATTGTGGGATACAAACCTGCTTGTTTGGAACCTTGCTGGCAGGTCAAGCCTGCTGTTTTGACAGCAACAAACGCCAAAAAACCAATAATAACAACTGCAACTCCAATCAAAACAATGCAATTGCTGCCAGAGCGCAAACTGCTCTTGTCCTAAGAAAGAGGACACCGCCAAAGTGAACAATGCTGAAACCACAACCTGCTATGAATCTGACCCCACATTATATGACCTCAAAGGGCTCAAAACAGAGGAACAGGGAAAAGAGGAGGGAAACAGGCTTAAGTGCCCCTGTCTCCCCCCCCAAACTGTCAATAAATTGTATCAAGTCACAAACTTTGCTGCTCGCATCCCACGTGTCCCGCAATCCTCCATTTTTATGAATGTAAAAATTAAAGATTGCTCAAAACTTCTTGTCTATCTATGCACTTACAAATATCATCCACATAAAATTTTATTTGACTCTGGTGCACAACACACTATGATTAGCAAACCATTTGTAACCAAATACAAAATACCAGTTGTCAAATCCAACTTCAAATATGCCAGAATGGCAGACAAATTGAAAGTTCTACTTAGAAGCTTAACTACCCCCTTCAGAGATGACATCCAAGGCATCCAAACTTCCATCAAAGAACTTGTCATGAACAACATAAACTATAACATTGTAGCAGGCATGGACTGGTTCACCTGAGTGAACCCCAGCGTATGTTGGAAAATAAAAACCATGACCATCAAACTCAATGGAGCCAATTTTAACATCCTCAAAGAACCAAATGACCTCATTCTAAGAGACACAGTATTTGTCCAGGTCATAAACCAAGATGACTCAGAACATCTAACCAAAGATAGTACCCTCCACATAATGAGGTACACTGAGTTCAATAACATACAAACAACCAAGATCCAATGCCCAAAAATTGTAGCACTCCTAAATAAATATGCTCATGTATTTAAGGAAGAGCTCACAGAACTACCCCCTGAACGGGAGGTCAAACACAACATTGACTTATGCAAAGCCATGTCTAAACCTGCACCCCTCTACAGACTCTCCCCCATGGAGACACAAGCCCTCAAAAGTCATATTGAGGATAACCTATCTAAAGGATTTATTCACCCATCAGAATCACTGTGGGGAAGAAGTTTTATTTGTAAAGAAAAAGAAGGCTCACTCTGTCAGTAACAGACTACAGAGCTCTCAACACAAGCACAGTAAGGAACAAATATCCCCTCCCACTTATAGAAGATCTGTTTGCAAGACTCTTTGGAGCCAAATTTTTTTCCAAAATTGACCTCACCTCATGTTACAACCAATTTAAAGTAAAAGAAAAAGACATACCAAAACTTGTGTTCTGTACACAATTTGGATCCTTTAAATGTAGGGTAATGAACTTTGAGATGATACCTTTTCTTTTATAGCTTAGCTCACCTTTTTGAAATCTAAGCATTAATAAAGCAATCAAAGCGCATAAGAGTCTAAGTTTACTACAGGCTCTTATTATAGGTAAGAAAGGTATGGCAAACAACCCACTAGATCCTAGGCTAAGGTGGTCTAGGGTGAGAGGCGCACAGTCAAGGAACAGCTGGCATACTTTTCCAGAACCACCAAAAAAGGCCCCTTTGTGCCATCTAAAAGATGGCTAAAGTTTGTGACTCCTGAACAATGGTTCTAAGATATCACTAGAGCCCTCTCTAAGTCCTCTGCACCCATGGGATAAGATTCAACTTTGGAGGCAACCTCACTAAGTTCCAGGAGGCGGCCAAAGCAATTGCCACAGCGTATTCCAAGGCTGTGTTTCTTTGCCAGAGCCCGCTGAAGAACTTCTTTGATATTGGATTTCTCTGTAAAGATAATGCTGATCAGGCAGCTGAGTAAATCTTCATTCTTGAGATCACTGACCCCAGGATAATAAGACCCAGAAAGTCTACCCACCACTTGTACCTGGTTCAATCAATACACCACCCTCTTTATGCTCTTTGAGCCCTTGCTATTAGACATTCCCAGAGAGGAGGTTGAATACCATCTCAAGGAAGGGCTGTCCAGGTATGGGGAAATAGTGCAGTTTGAACTGCTCAAAAATCCTTACATGGGCCACTGTGACCGTACAATAGTCACTATCAAGTATTTAGCCAAATAAATACTCCAAAATATAAAGAATTTTGTTTTTGCTATTTATTTCATGTAGATAGGTTTGACTGGATTTCTTCAGATAAAAATTACTGGAAACTTGGTATCTATATTAAATAAAGGAATAGAATATGGGTGGTTAGTCAGGCCAGGCTACTAGTAAAATTTGGTAAGATTGGCCAAAGCAATATTGGAGATTAGGTGTCTTAAAAACAATTTAATTAACTGGGAAGGTTAATTAATATATACTTGGGAATATAATTAATGAGGATTTAAATATATTGTTGTGTTCTGAGGCGCAGCACAGACATACAACGGGAAATCCTAACCTTAGGATTGGATTTGTACAAAGTCTTGGTTAGATGACAGGGAAGGCTATATGATTACCTTGAGGCCCTGGAAGAATAATCTCTACTAATTGTGGCTAGAGAGAGGCGCAGAAGTACTGAAGACACAAAGTCAAAAATGTGAATAGAACTTAATTTTTATTGGTGAATATGAAATAGAATATATAGTGGTTAGGAATACCAAAAAACACTACCAGGACGGTAGGATCACTTGCCACCAGCATGAGTGGGGCAAGTGAGTTGTGCAGGATCAAGAAACCAAATAATTGTATTTCCTGATTCATTCATCAACTCATTTTGAGAGGCAAAAGCAAAAGCAAGAGATTTGTCTTCAAAATGACCCACTGAAGGCAAAATCAACACATGGTGAATAGCAGTATTCAAAACATATATTGTTTAATTGCCTTGACTGTGTCAAGAAGTTTGGTTAAGGTTAACCATAAGTTAACCCCAAATTTGGGTTAAAATCACCATTTTGGCAAATTTATTAGATTAGAAGCTGTCACACCTTGTTCAAGTTTTGAAGTGTTTTAATGGGTTCAATGCAAAAAAACATTAAATGTAAATATAACTAAATAAAGGCAATGATATCTAGGGATTTAGCTTTGATCAGCTGGTTCCTAGTTGGAACATTGATAGCTGAGTTTTGGAATGTGTGTATTCCATAGGGTTTTGGCGTCAGGAGCTGAGGAAGTTCCATGCCAAATTGGCACATTGAGATGAATGGTGTCAGAGGACTCCTTCTCATTGTAGGTTAATTCTCATAGGCTGAGAATTACAGGGGATCTTTTAGGAAAAGATATTGGTTTGGATGACTTAAATGTCATAGACCATGTGATGAATCATAGGTTGATTCAGGAAGCAGAGGGGTTTTCAGCCAAATATGCCCTGAATGGTATATAAGCAAAAATAGCTAAATTTCAATAAAGATATATTGTTGATTTCAACGCTTTCCCCTCAGTTACTTTTCAATTAGTATGTCTTCTTTGTTATCATTTGAAAGGGCAAAATTTGTTGTACTTTGCGTGGAAACTGCTGCTGCCAGGAAAGAAGTTCCTAAGAGTTTGTTGGAGGAATCTTGTGCAAGTCTGGGAGTCACCAAGACTGTGCCTGAGGAGGCGTTGTTGGAAGTAAAAGCTGTGTTTGAAGAATTTTATTCCAATTACTTTGCAAAAAAAGGGACTTCCGCTCAAGGAAATCAAATCTATGCATGGGATTTGTGGGACTTGTTAGTAGGATTTGACAAAAATTTACAGCAAGTGAAAGCCAGGGCAAATTCTGAGATTTAGGCTTTAATAGCAAGAGAAGAAAAGAGTGTTGAGATCATGGCTTGTTGGCTTGTTGGCAGGATGAAAATAAAGTGTTTTCCCATAAAATTGCCTCCCTGGAGGCAAAGATCCTCAAAGCTTTATCACAGGAAGGTAATAGTAATATGATTCAAGGGCAGAATAATGGTATGTTGGACTGGTTGGACCTGGATCTGTCACAGTCATCTGGCCACAGAAAGAGCCATGGCCATGATAAAACCCTTTGCAAATGACAGAATGGCCTTCATTCCCTGTTGCGCAACCATTATTAAGAAGGATGGCATCATGAGTAGCAAGTTCAAGGTATTCTCTGAAAAAAATCCGCCTATCTGTGTGCTAAGCTCTGCTCTTGGCCACAGAAAAGCTCTTTGTCCTATAACCATTGACGGAGTCTGGGCCGCAGAACAAGACACCCCCAAGGAGCACCAGAATAGTGAGCCAACAGGTACCTAATCCAATGCTCTTGTAGCCTTGGCCTGGGTAGCTATGGCAAAGTATGCAGTTGTAAAAATAATCACATCCCGCCAGAAAAAGGCTCATGCAAAGGCTTAGAATTTTTCCCAGCCTCAACCAATCAATGAGACAGAATCTGACCAAGAAGAAGCATTTCAACTCATGCAAACACCTGCACAAGAGACTCAGACAGTTCATACCAATGTGGTTGATGAACCAATAGAAATTCTGGAAAAAGAGATGCAGGAATTAATAGCCAACCTGGCCCAAGTTTTATTGGATATTTACCACAATGCAGTGGCTCAAGAGAATTTGTAGCAGGCTAAAACCCAGGATACACCTTATCATGAGCAGGCACTATCTGCACAGGAAAATGGAAGACCAATACACAAGGTCCAGACTAAACTTGCTGCAGTTACCAAGCCATCCCCTTACATAGTAGGAGATCCCAACCAGTCTAGGGCACCCAATAAAGCCAAAAATTCAGCAGCTAATGACAGTAGTGGCCCTACCTCTGGTAGGGCCACTAATGTATAGTAGCTGATGGACCCCAATAATGGGAAAACTCTTCTGCAAGATTACCTGCCCTGGTTCAGGCATAAAAAGGATTTTCCTGAAACCTCAAAGAAGTCCAATTGGCCCAGAAGTGCTAACAACTGCTTTGAGAAAGGCCAAATTATGCCCTTTACTCTTCCAGATAAAATTAGATTATAAGAAGCTGCATCTGAATTAATAGAGTTCACCATAGCATTAGTCAAGCAAGGAAGTAATTTGGGAACAAAAAACTTGGGCCAAAGGACCAAATTCTTTTGGATAAACACAGCCCGCAAATGCACCTTATTTGCTTCCATTAAACAACAAATTCTAAATTCAGGCCCTTTATACAATAACCACAAAGCGCCATACATCCAAGGTGGGACAGCAATTTTAAAATGTGGCCCAGCGGCTAACATGAAAATGTGAAAGCCAAATTCTCAGCAGATTGGTACCCACTTGTGATCTACCAGTCAACACTGAGGGCTCAGCCTAGAAATTTGGCACCCTAACTCAGCCACACCAGAGTAGGTCAGCTTGGAACAGGCATAGATCCTCCAACAAAAAAATGTGGGTGGACATTCCAAGGGTTAACAACCCGGATCAATTCAGATCAGTTTTTAGCCCTTTTATATTTCACTCCACTATGCATCAACTCTAGAGGTTACATCCCTTCCTTTTGGGATTATAATCTTAGGCATTAGACCTACACCATAGCCACACACAGATTTAGCCACACAAAATGTGTATCAGGCTGTTCAATAAAAAAATGCGGGCAGACAGCCCAAGAGAATTTCTGCTTGGGTTAGTCCAGATCAGCACATTTCAATTGAACTTTCTGCCCAGTTTTGACTCAATTTTCTATCAATGGGGCCCAAAAAGGGGCTCTGTCCCAAAAATCTTGACCCTCTCAAAACGTGCACACCACAGGCCACACATACAGAATGTAATTAAGCAACAAAAAAATGCAGGACAAAAGCCCAAACATCTTCTACCCGGTCTCTTTTAGGATCAATAACAATTCAATCTGGATTTGATGGCACCCACTATCCAAAAAAATCCTGAAAGCTATATTATCCCCTAAAATGGGATATGTAGCTTCTAAGCACTTATTCCCTTCAAAATCTTCTCACCCCACTCAAGGTTTTCCCCCTGTCCTGAAGGTTTCTTTGCCTTCTCTCTTTTTTCAGTTTTATATGAGACTTTTGATCATTACTTTTGGCCCTATGGGCTCGTTGTACCAGTCAGAAATTTCTGGGCAACTCAAATAAATGAACTTTGGGATGACCAACGCTCTCAAAACGTTTTTCACTATGATGAACCAAGCACTAAATGTTCTCTCAAATACATTATGATACCTTAAAAATATCATATTCTCAAATACCAAAGAGGAACACATTATGCATGTCCGCAAGACACTTGATCAACTCACAAAGCACAAACTCTATGCAAAGCCTAGCAAGTGCTAATTTATGGAAAAAAACTCTTTTTCTTGGGCCACACTGTCTCTGACAGTAGCATCAAATCAGATCCATATAAAATCAGAGCCATAAACAACATACAACACCCCACCTCTGTTAAACAAGTTAGATGCTTTCTCAGAATGGTAACTTACCTAAGGAAATACATCAAAGACTGTAGAAAGCTCACCACACCAATTAATGACCTTACTAAAGGTAATGCCAAAAATAAATTCATCAGGACACCAGAATGTGACAAAAATTTCCAACTATTAAACCATTCTCTGATTGAAGCGCCAATTTTGTAATACCCTAATAGCAACAGGTGCTATAAGTTTGAGTTAGATGCCAGTGACACTGCTATTGGTGCAGTGCTATGCATCTGCCAGCCAGGGCAGCCTGACTTCCTGCCAGTATGTCACAAAAGTAGAAAACTAACTAACACTGAGCAGAGGTACCCTATACATGATAAGAAATTTCTAGCAATATACCATACATGCAAGAAATGGAGATATTATCTAGAAGAACACTTAAACTTCTGAGTACCAACTGACCATAAATCCATAATATACTTTAAAAGTCATAATGCACTCACATGGCACCAAGCCAAATGGATGTCCCTGCTTGAATAGCTAAATCTGGACATACAGGATAAAAGGGGGCAGAGCTGGTCACATCTGATGCTCTCTCTAGGCTATGTTAGCCAAGAGAGGATCATCCTTACCACCTGGATCCTGACTGGCCCAACCTATATAACACTGAGTACAAGACAAAAGGGAAAGACCCCTCCACACATTAACTAACCCATGATACATTAGTAAGGAATGAAAAATAATTACACATGTCAAATGGTACAGTATACTGCATTGTTAAAGACAAACATTTTCCCTACATCCCACTTGCACAAAGAGTTAACACTATCCTAATAATCACCATCTACTAGTTCACACAAAGGCTAAAAATATAACCTCACTTTAAAAGAGATAGTATGGTGGCCCAATCTTAAACAAGACATAATTGATGTTATGAAAAAGTTCACAGTGTGTGAGAAATATGCCAGCACCAAGGCTCCCCAGCCAACAGTTAACCCAGTACCAGACCCTAAACCATTCAAGGTTTGGATTCTGGACTTAGTGGGACTCTTCCCAGAAACTAAAAAAACAACATTTCCTAATCATAGCCATCAACTTTGCCTCATGCTTGCCTATCTGCTGGGCAATAAAGAATTGCAAGGCAGAAACAATAAATTGCTTCATTAAAAAGGCAACAATAGCCAACTACAGTACTCCAGACTACATCATAAATGATGGAGCAACAGAGTTACCAGGTCACATAGTAAGCAACAATCTAAAAGCAAAAAATATCAAACAATCCACAGCCTTGCCCTAAAGGCCACATGCCAACAGCAGAATTGAACGCCTAAACGGCAGCCTTATCAGAACCCTTGAGAAAATAATGGATGGCAAAGCCAAAGACACATAGTACTATATGTGAAACATGAATTATTAGTATCCTGGGTCCACACCAATCAAGGGACAGGCTACTCACCGTTTGAACTAACATACAGATACAAAAAAGAGATAGTTACCTGCAACAACCAACCATACAGAAAAATCCCCCAGGAAAATCTCCCACAGTAGAACAAGTACCAACTCTACAGCACATACATCTCAAAGCTAAAATAGCAGAAACAAAAAAGCTCAAAACACAAAAGGTAATCTCTACAGAGGAACCACTCCCAAAAAACTCCCCCGTCTGGGTCCTAGCTAGGAACAGAAAGAAGCTGAATTCAGTACACAGGAGACTGGGAGAGTTATCAGATACAGACCAGACAGAAACACTTATTTAGTTAAGTTCCAAGGCGCTAAAAACCCTGTCATCAAGAAATACCACAGATCCTTCCTTTGCCTCAGCAAAGGGGAAAACTTGACTTGGCTAAAACCAACTAGAAAACAACTTCAGGAACATCAGGCAGAAGCTGTCAAGACAAAGCCCCCTTGTGATGTACCAGAGTAACCCCTTAAGGGGGGTGTCAAGGATATGAATGTACAAGTATTCTGGCTACCACCAACTCACTTAACATCCTGTCATTACCTTATTTGGTGCCCTTCCAATATGCAGTTCAAACTTCTGGAATTGGCAACAAACCAATATTATATGACTGCCCAAGTATCCAGCAACTCAAACACATCCTGCACATGACCATCCTTATCTTTGATCCAACTTAGATCCCTGCCACAACACAAGCTATATAAGTCTAAAGTATTAACCAATAAAACATACTTTTTTCTTCTTAATTTCATATTTTAAGCTTCCCAAAAATTTGCTCCTCATCACTTTATTGGATATGAATATATGATAAGATAGAGTATCTGGGAAGCCACATACTGTCCATGTTGTCATGGTAGTCATGGGGCTTATCCAAGTGACTGTTCCTCTTAAGTCACAATGCTTATCTAAGTTGTGTTCTGCTTAGGATTTGAGATGTTTTATCCCTGTGATAGATGGTCAAATTATAGTAGCGCCACCAAATTAATGATAAGTAGGGGATCATTTGGCAAGTCTTTCAGGGAGTTAATTCCCCAGGAGGGAGTAATTGAAGATATTGCAACAAAGGCATGAGTATATCCATCCTCATTTTTTCCTGACATTAGAAAGTAAATCATTGGTAAAACCTTATCACCATACTTTCCATGTATGCACAAAATTGGGGGGGGGATTTTGAGGCATGATGAGAAGGTCCCATCAGCCAATCAGGCTTTGGTTGCCATCAATCTCTTCAGATTCTCCTGGGTGGCATAGCAGATTTTTCTCTTATGCTTATCAGGGCCATTGCCATGAAAGAGAAAATCTTCAACTTTGGAGGTAGATTATAGCTCATTGGGCATATCCAGTTCCATTAGGGAGTTGGCGCTTCTTCTCACATTGTCAGACTTCCAGGAATTATCACTCACATACTTTTGAAAGTATCCAAAATATCAACAGCTATCTTTTGAAAACTGGTTGAATTGTGAATATCACTGGTAACTATCTCCTGGGAGGTAAGGCCCCTTTTGAAAGGCTGCCTCTGGTGCAGGTACCACTTTATTAGACGCTGATAGACCCCAGTTGGTTCCAGGCAGGTATGCTGATTGTTCAGCTTCTTAAACTGGGTGACCCCAGCTGTAGTCAGATGAGTAAGGCAGGCCCCTCACCTTTGTAATGATGAAGCATTAAGTGCTTCTGTTCATCATTACACTTAAACATTAAACCATCATGATAGAACCCAGATTTGCCCTTGGATGTCATTATTGAGAAAGAGATGGGAAGGACATCTGGTAATTGGAACTCCTCTTCATAATTGCAAATATGTTGGACTTTAAGGATATCCCAAGTCTCAAGGCCATCATCAGTGGGTGAGCATCCCCAGAGTTGTACAGGTCTTCATGTCTTCTTCTGAGATGTGGGGGGTGTCTCCTTTTCATCTGCCTGGCTATGGACAAACTTGTGCCCAGTTGGGCTCTTGAAGGGGCTGGGGGGTAGGTTCCTCTCTAGAAGGCTCATTTTCTGGGGAGGGAGAGGTCTCAGGGGTCTTCTTGGTGGCCTTGACAACCTTTTTGGTGATCTTATTGCTGGTCTTGGGGTCAGGCTTATTAGTTCTGGAAGGGATGGCCTTCTTTGGGTTGATGGGAGTTGACTTGAAGGTGTCTAGATGACTCAGAGTTAGCATTTTTTTGTTGTTTAAAAGCAGTATAAATTATTAATAAAAAGATTATTTTTAAGCAGAATCTAAAAGACAGAGTGCTTTTTACTATATTTTTTAAGTTTTAATAATTTGTTTTAACTGAAGTAGTTAACTAGTTGATACTCTCAAGAGGAGTAAAAGGGGGTTTTGATCAGAAAATTAGGGAGTTTTGATTCTGGCACTTCAATTTTGACACTCCCTAAAAACATAAGAAAACATAGCAACATATTAAATTAATTTAATATTTTTCTGAAAACTGCCAAAATCAGCAGTATTTACTAAACCTTCTAAAAAGCTAATTTAAACTAATCCAAAAGGCTTGAAACTTTAATGTTATAAAGCAAGTCTATAACCTTTAAAATGCTAATTTTAAGCTTGAAACTTACATTGGTTAAATATTTATAGTTTTGTAAAGTAGAGTGTTGGTTTGGTTAAAATGAACTTTTTGTCAAAACAGCAGGCTTGACCCACCAGCAAAGTTCTGAGTAAGCGGGTTTGTGACCCACAATCCAATTATCCAGTCACTCAAAGCCAGACTAGGAAGTCAACTCAAATTTTCAAATTCAAGAACATGAACCAATGATGATCCTCTACAGTGGATACCTCTTTTTGGCGTTTGCCTCATTATCAGGATCAAGCCACCCCCTTCACCATCCCACCATGTGATCAACACTATCAAGTTTCTGTTATCCATGACTCACATTAACTATATAATCAGTATCTCTTAATAAAGAATATTATCTAGTTTCCAATATTTTTCCCCTTGTAACTCTACTAAAACAGCACAGTTACAACAACTTTTTATTTCTGCACTTTCAATTATAATTATATATTGGAGCTTAGTTAATAAAATATTAACTTCCAATAATAATTTAAATATATTGGTAATCACTAAATCAGTGTGTTTTGAATTTTGATTTGAAGCATTTTCAATTTGCGCACTCTATTACTACACCCAGTAATTTACTAAGTGATTATATCAGATTTTTTTTCATTTAGCACTCTATCTTTTACGTAATAAAAATCACTGAAATTTTAATCAAATGGTTTACAGGTGATTGTGAACCTGTATGATACATTTTAGCTTATTTGGTTGAGTATGATATGTTTATGAAGCTTTTCTGATCATTTATATAGTGATAAAATCAATGTTAAGTGATATTTCAATTTTTAATTTTGATGTATTAAATATTAATTTGATGAGATTACTGGACTTCAATTTTTGCACTTTCAATTTTGTCCCCTATATTCAAAAGGATGAATAATATTTATTTTAAAAGCAAAATTAATTTAAGGTGTGTTTTAAATTGCATTGATTTGGGAACTTTGAACTTGGGTTTTCAATTTTAGCTATTAGTTAAAACATTTTAAAAAAGTCAAATTTAAGAAAAATATTAAATTTTTGGACAAAAGTTTTTATTGAAAAAAAGTGTGGAGATCAAAAAATCCATCGATTTGGAGATTTCAATCTCTGCACTTTGACTTTAGGCACTTGCCCAATCAATCAGGGTCCTGGAAACTCATGCCACAGAGTGTTCTGAAAGATAAGCAACCTCTAGAATTTTGTGACTCAGATTCGAAGGACTAAAGCTCCCCAAAATCATGATTGAAATACTGGAAGAGTCTGAATTCATGCATTTAGGCTATCCTCTGATAGATTGAAGATGACTTCTCCTATTTTTTGTGCTACTGCACAAGAGCTTAACATACTTTTCACTTTCAAGCACCAGAAACTTCTTGTAGTTGCCTGCAAGTGTTTTATATATACCTCTATCTGCTTGTACTGTGCCCTTGAATTTGAAGGGTCACCTGAGTATCTGCTTCACTTGAGTTGCCTGCTGGTGCTAGCTTCTTATATATAATACCAATTGGCGTAAGGTCTGTGAGTATATAGATCACCTTTATTTCAACAGGGAAAGCTTTTAAGGGGTTATAAACCTAACTCTACAAGATGTGAGAACTTGGAAGTTATATAGTTTGTTTTTCAAGAGGTAAGGGTTAAATCCAAATGAACTTTCAATTTTGATGCTACGGTTGCTGCATCCAGCTTGCCGGATCCACACCCCGTCAATGATCGGTTCGCTGTGGAAGGTGGGACCAATACCGAGGTTGATCCAAACGGTTGCAAAAACTGCCGATGGCTGGATAAATCAATGTCGTCTTGAACCCCGAATAAAATCGTGTTTCCATAAAAAAAGATGGCGGGATAAATCTTTCGGGTGGAGCGATAGAGAAGTTATGATGGGATAAACATGTTCGGTTTTGGGGGGCGATGTCATCTATGAACCTAGTTCACTGGGAACCCTGGGATCAGGTGAGAGCCAGGTTGCGGGGGGAGTAAGTTTTCTTGTGTTGATTGGATTTAATAAATTCTATTTGAAAACTTTGGGTGATTATATCCTTGGAGTTGGCTGAATGGGGAAATATGGGGTAGAGTAAATATTATGCAAGTTAAAGGATGTTTATTGGATCTGGAATGTTTTTAAAGTCGAGTTCGGAGTTGGTTGTTGGATGTGGGAAGGTGCTCCTGGTCCTTTGCGGGGAGGTGGACGCCAAACAGGTGAAGGATGGCATTCCTACGTTTGGCTTCGGTGCTGAGGATGGAGTGGGTAATGGACCCATCATCGGCGTAGAACTTGAGTTGGTCGTCCCTAAGCATCAACACACCTGGGGTGGGGGATGTGATGCGCTTGCGGAGGAGGATCAGTTGGTTGTATTTGATGGCAGTGTTGTGGGTGACGGCAAAGTGGATTGTTTCAATGTCACGGGGAAACAGCGGGGCATTTGTAAAGAAGTAGAGTGGCATCCATCCAACTTCACCCGTCTTGTCCTTTGTAAAGTGACACTTTGGGACTCTAGCCCGGACAAGGTAGAGCGGTGGGAAGGGGAGGGTGGGATCAATTGCTCCCATGGGATGCTGGCGCACAATCTGCAGCTGCACTCCTCCTGGGATGGGGACTCTTGGTCCAACCAGAGACTCTTCTGATGGAAGCTGCAGGGGGGCAAAGATACCAAAGCGACCAAAGCCCACGTCGACAAGGAACTTCTCGTTGCCTAGAAGGACAACCAGGACGTAGTGGCGGATCTCCGTCATGACTGCCTGGGATTTGTTGGAGTCGAATGCAAAGTTGATGACCGTCTTGCCTCCGACGCCGTAGTGGCGAAATCCCAGCTGGCCAAGGATGTTGGCAAGGAAGACGCCGTGTTCGAAGCAGGAGCCATCCCTCTTCTCGTCCATGAACTTGCGGTAGATGGCTTGGGGATGTAAGCTGGAGCCTTTGGTGGAGTATGGGTCTAATGGATCGGTGGGGTACTCGGCGGGGTGCTGGGTTTGGTGGTAGTAGACATAGGAGAGGTTGCCGTATGGGAATGTTTCGGTGTGTTTGAGGACAAGCTTTGCCAAGTCTTCGTAGGTTAGGGTTGGGGTTTTTAAAAAACCAATGTATTGCAGGTAGCGAGTGACTTGAGCAGCTGAGTAGCCATGTGTAGGTTGGTTTCCAAGGTAAGTTTCGTTCTCCATGCCTGTCTAAGATGGAGCGGATGGTTTATATTGGGTTGATTAGGAAGGTATCCTAATTCCACTTGAAACCCCGTTAGTTTCAATTGGGATCCACTTGGGGAATCTTGAAAAGGGAATTGTGACTAGCAGTGGTGGGATGGTAGGGAAACTAAAGGGTATACAAGTGGAAATGAAAATATTTTGTTCTCTGCCGGCGCCAATTGCCCGAGCACGGCAGATATCAGGGTTGTTGAAGCATTGAGAAATGTGGACAAAGAAAATGTTGACTGCTTATATTCCGTACCAATGCATATTAAGGGAATTGTGATTGTCAATATTGATTGGCCGAATTGCCTGCAAAAAGTTGTCTATTGCTAAACACATTTAATATCACCCCATTCAACTGCCTAAATATTAAATAACCATGCATTAGTAAACATCTCACATATCCTTTTAAAGAGCAAGACCATTTATACAACCTTACAATTGCCTCCATATTGACCAACCATGTGCTACCAGACAATGTTAAAAATAAATTCCTATTTTTACTCACCAACCCAACAATTCGAATCCACGCCACATTGCTTATTGGCTTTAACTTGCCAGCTGGAAATCAATTCGGTCATTAAGCCCGCCAGCCAAGCAAAGGTTTATCGACATCCACTGCTTCCCAAAGTGGATCCCCCGAACCCTTCCCTCATAAACAATTTGCTAACACTACCGTCAAGTTAAACTTTGACAAGATACTCTACCACCACCGACCTAAGATCGTAACCACACTATATGACAAGCCTTGCAAACCAGCCTGGATATCTTATTAGTTACTCATTCTTTAGGGAAACATAACGCTCATCTACTGTACTATAGGATACGAGTAGTACCAACTTGAAATTTTCATAATATACTTAATAGACCCTATACATTCAGGAAGAGTTTCATCACCTGGCTCTCTACTAGGGATACCCTCTTTATAGAGTATTTCTAGAGAATACCAGTGTCAAGTTGCGCTTTATTAATTAACATAATGAAGAACTCAGGCAAAAGTCTTAAATACAGAAGACTTGTGGTTCTGGCTTTAAGCCCGTTTGATCTGAGTATGAGTAATAAATATCTTCCTAGCAAATAGAAGATGGGCGCTGTGACAGATCCAGGTCCAACCAGTCCATCCTGCCATTATCCTTGTTGTAAATTGCGCCATTAATGCTATTTTGATATGGCCTTCAAATATTGATAGCTGCAAAGATTTGGCTGGGTTTGCTTTCAATTTTGGATATTCCTTGCCTTCCGCAAATGGGTCTGGTTCAATTTACACCTATTCTGGATTATTGTACCTATCTGTGATTGATCCTGGTATGACCTCATCCCAGCATGACCCCCTCAGCCACTCTGTCTTCCTAATGAGTGATCACGTCTCTCATCTACTATTTAAAATAGAATCATTACTCCTAATAAAGACAAGTTTATCCACATTTGTGTTGGCTTTAATAATCTTCAAGCTTTTCCCTGTCCTTTCTACCAAAAGGACTTTTACATCTTGTTTCCCAGAAAATTAAGGTATGTGCCCTTAATTTTGCCCTGAAGGCTAACCCAAGGCTAGCTTCAAACCTAAAATCTTTTGTTATAAAGATTTCCCGCTGTTTCCTCCTGGATGTTGTCCCCAGGAGCCAAACACAACAATCCTTCCCTTGACTCTTACTGCCATTACCTTCCTTTGACAAAGCTTTGAGGAGCTTTGTCTCCAGGGAGGCAATTTTATGAGACAACACTTTGTTATCATCCTGCCAACAGGCCATGATCTCAACGCTCTTTTCTTTTCTTGCCCTTAAAGCCTCAATTTCATGATTCCCCTTTGCTTTCACTTGCTGTAAGATTTTGTCTTATAATACTAACAGGTTTCAGGAATCCCACACATAGATTTGGTTTCCTTGGGCAGAAGTCCCTTTTTTTGCAAAGTAATTGGAGTATAACTCTTCAAACGCAGCCTTTACTTTCACCAAGGACTCCTCATGCACAGTCTTGGTGACCTTCAAGCTTTCCCAAGCTTCCTCTAAAAAACTTGTAAGAACCTCTTTTCTGGCAGCAGCAGTTTCCACATGAAGTACTCCAAAATTGGCCCTTTCAAAATTTAACAAAGAAGACATAATAATTTAAAAGATAGTTGAGAGGAAAGCGTTGAAATCAACAATATATTTATTAAATTTTAGCTGTTTTTGCTTATATATCATTTGGGGCATATTTGGCTGAAAACCCCTCCAGTTCCTGAATCAACCTATGATTCATATCACGTGCTCTGTGAGATTTGAGTCATCCAAACCTAGATCTTTACCTAAAAGATCATAATATTTCTCAACCTATGAGAATCAACCTACAATGGGAAGAAGTCACCTGACTTCTTTCATCTCATTGTACCAATTCAGCATGGAGCTTTCTCAGCTCCTGGCGCCAAAACTCTGTGGATTAAACATCCCAAAACTCAGCTATTAATGTTCCAACTGGGAACCAGCTGATTAACCCTGAATTCCTAGGTATCCTTGCCTTTATTTAGTTATCTTTGCATTTAATGATTTCTTTGCCTTAAAGCCCATTAAAATGCTTTAAAACTTGAACCAGGCGCCACTGCGGCACCCAGGAACTTCCCCAGACGGCGCCTTGGCGCTTCTCAAATCCATTGGGTGGTGCAGCGGCGCTTTTAATCCAAAATTTGGGGGTTTACTTATGGTTGACCTTGACCAAACTTCTTGACAAAGTCAAGGCAATTTAATCAATATAATTAAATCCTCATTAATTATATTCCTGTGTATTTATTAATTAATCTTCCTGATTAATTAAACCGTTTTTGAGACATCCTGTCCCCAGATTGACTCGACAAATCTTGCCTTTTTTTCTTTTGAACCTAGATATCCAGTTTTCAGGAATCTTGACCTTAAGACTTTCAATCCAACCTATCTACATGCAATAATCAGAAAAACAGAGATAAATTTATATTTCAGAGCATTTATTTGGCTAAATACTCAATAGTGACTGTTGTAAGGTCACAGGCGCTAAAGATTCAATGTCAAAATTAATGGGCATAAATGAACTTATTTTATTGGAGAAAAGTACATTCAAATTTATACCCAAAAGCTTAATCCTAATAGCCTAAGTGGAGGTAACCCAAGTACCAAGAGGCCAGTAGGGATCTGAAAGGCTCTGTTATTGGTATCACCCATATTTTGGTAAGGAGAACTCCTCAAAGCAAAAACTAAGGCTTTCACATGAGTCATTCTTCAAACCGCCATTTACTAGGCCAATTGTAATCCCTAGTGAATTCAAATTCTCAACAGATCTCGCCTCAAGATTAGAACTCTGGGGGATGGTAGGTGCAAAGGAACTTGGCGTGGACCCAAGCAAAAAGACAGCTGGAGGAATTCATCTTCATAGTGTACTCAGGACCCCTCTTGAAGATCACAGTCAGAGGGCCAACCCAGAGGGAGTCAAGCTTATGAGCTCATCTACTTATCCTATGTTAGAGTATATTACCTGATCTCAAATGATGAACTTAGGGACGGGGGAGCAAGATGTGTTGGAACGTGATAACTCCAAGGCATTAGTCTTATAAGTGAAGGTGCAGGCAGTTGCTTAGATATATATGACCTTATTAGCTAACTCTTTGACTTGCTGTTCTGGATCAAGTGCATTGTCTAGCTCAATCAATGTATGTCCCAAGGTTGAGGAGATGGTGGCCTCTTGCCCATATAACATTGCAAAGGGGGAGAACCCAGTTGTGTGATGCTTACTCAATCAGTAGGCAAAGAGGGCAGCAGTAAATTATAAGTCCAAGTTAGAAGCATCCAAATAGGTTAAGTTGCACATGATATAGATTGGAGTGAAATTGGCTTACTCTATAATACCATTTGTTAGGGGGTATAAGGATCATCAAAGGACTGGTGGATACTTATAGCCTCATTAACAAGGTAATCAGGAAAGAATTGAATTTAGTGTCATTGTCAGAAAGGAGCACTTGAGGACAACTATGGCAATCAAACATGTCCTGTAGTAGGAAATTTAGTCATTACTTGGTGGTAATGTTTTTGGTTACCCTGGCTTCCACCCACTTACTAAAATAATCTACTACAATTAGGATGAATCTAAATCTAGAGCAAGAGCAAGGAAGGGGACCTACTGCAATCACACTGATAGTGTGGAAGGCGTGCTTAGGCAGTAACAACTTAAACTCATGTTAAGAAGGACAAGGGTGTTGCAGCTGACAGCTGTGACAAGAGGCCAGCACATCACAGATCAAAATTCTCATATTTTCCCAATAATAGTGCTTTTTTAACCAGCTGTGAGTTTTTGATATCCTATCATGACCAGTATACAGATGATCTTGTAGTACTACTGATATTTGCAAGCTGGGTAAAACATACTGCAAATACAAGGACCCAACCTCTTTTAATAGCTGGTTGTCTCTGATCACTGTATCTATCACTATCTTTTTTACACTAGGTGTGTCTCCTTAGGATCTGACTCCCAAGCTGTGAGGTAACCTATGAGTTCATACAATCAGTCTGCTTTGGCGGGGTTTAAGGCTAGGATGTGCATCCAAGATAGGTCATCTGTGTTCTGGTGTTAAACTCCAAGGCATTGGATCACAGTGAAGTCATAGCCTTGCAGCTTCAGGGCCCAGCGCCCAAGTTGCCCTTATGGCTCTTTCAGTTGTTGCAGCCAGCAAAGAGAGGAGTGGTCTGTGATTACAGTGAAGTGTGTGTCATCTATTTAATGAGAGAGCTTCTTGGCTACATGTAGCACAGCTAAGCACTCCTTTTACATCATGCTATAGTTCTATCATGCTTATTGAGGATACAAGATGAATAGGTGGCAAGTTAATAATGCCTTTGCTGTCCAGTTAGGCCAGGATGACTCCCACTTCAATGCTGCTAGTGTTGATATACAAAATTAATCCCTTGTCTTAGTCAGGGTATACCAGTATGCTGCTTTCTTTAAATGGTGCTTCAGTGCTTCAAAAGATTGTTGCTGGCTGTCTGTCTATTTGAAGGGAACACCTTGCAGTAGCTGAACTAATGGCACACTGAGTTCAACAAAGTTGTGGATAAACTTTCAATAGTATCCCATCATCCCTAAAAAGACTTGTATCTCCTAGAGATTAGTGGGGGGCAACATGTTTTTGATGGCATCTGTTGTAAATGCCAATATTCAGGCTCTTTTGATTATGCCTTTGTTGGGTTATTTTGAGGACATATCCCTTATTTTCACTTTTGCTCCTCAAATGGGTCTATTTACAAAGATAGAAATTCATCTATTTGTCTTGCTAGTTCTGCGCAACTCACTCACCCCACTCATACTTGTGGGAAGTGATCCTACCATATTTTTATTGTTTTGTGGTAACCACAAACATTATATAGTTCTTTTCAATACCACCAATAAAATTAAGTTCTATTCACATTTCTGTCTTTGTGTTTTCAAGTACTTTGGCGCCTCTATATAGCCACAACTAGTAGAGATTTATTATTAAGAACCACAAGGTTATTGCATCACCTTCCCTGCTATCTAGCCAAGACTTAGTAAAAATTCAATTCTAAGGTTAGAATTTTCTGTTGTGTGTCTGTGCCAGGTTTCATAACACATCAAAAATGGTGCTCAATAAGGGGGCTGTGTTGTGTTTGGGTATGTCATGAATGCCGCCATTCACCATATTTTGATTTCGCCATTGATGGCTTATTTTGAGGACAAATATCTCTCTTTTGCTTTTGCCTCTTGAAATGAGTCTATATCTGAACTGGAAAATACAATTGTTTGGTTTCCTGACTCTGCACAACTCACTTGCCCCAGTCAGCTTGTGGCAAGTGATCCTACTGTCCATGTACTGTTTTGTGGTAAAGCTACACAGTATATATTCCTTTTTATATTCACCCATAAAAATTAAGTTCTATTCACATTTTTGTCTTTATGTCTTCCAGTACTTTGGCACCTCTCTCTAGCCACAACTAGTAGAGATTATTCATCCAGGGCCAAAAGGTAATCACATAGCCTTTCCTGCCATCTAACCAAGACTTAGTATGAATCCAATCCTAAGATTAGGATTCCCTGTTGTGTATCTGTGCCGCACCTCAGAACACAACAAAAATGGTACTCACTACAGGAGCTGTAAGCCCCTTGGTTATCCCTCTTACATCCACATTTTCAGGACCTTTGCCTCCTCCTATACAAGAGCCACTTAACCTGAAATTATCAGCCCTTCTATTGAGGAATAAATTGCAGACCTGCCTATTGTCCCTACTGTACTGAACCTTGGGAATGGTCCCTGCCTAGTTGCTTACCCCATGGGTACCCCTGACTTAGAACAAGTCATGGTAGTAGCCCTTGGGATAGCCCCTGAAGGATCCATCTCTTGCCTCCAGTTGCAGTTCAGTTGGGCTGAATACTACAAATTGATTGTGGCTCCTCAATTTCCACAAAATCTCCTCTCACAGGCCGGCTCTGCTGAGCACCTACTGTCATCTTTTGTGCAGCTTGCCTTAGCCCACCATCAAATGGTGTTAGTGCTCCACATTCAAGAAATCTTGTCTCTATAAGCAGCTGTCACTCATCACTGGGATCAGTTTGCGGCCTATCAACAGTGGATCTATTCCCTGTTTTCCCTAGTATCAGAAAATCAGTGTAGCTCTGTCATCTCCCAGACCTGTTTGGTAAATTCCATTGAAAAAATGCGTCAATCCATCTCTGAATATGTCAGAGAGCATCTACATGAGCTTCACCAGTTAGAACAGCCCTGGTACGCCCAAGTTGATTCCACCCTGAAGGCCTATCTCACCAACTTCAAACAACTTGTACAGCAGCTCAATGCATTCAGTCCTTATTCCTTCAAGCAACTGCAGCAGGTAGCAGACCTTGCCGCTAAAGGCCTTAATGAGCTCAGTGCGGAATATGATCAAGAAAGAGTTGTCACTGCTGCTGCTATTGCCAAACTCCAGACTCAAGTGAATGAATTATCTATGTCCAAGCCAGATGCTCCGCCTTCCCCCCAACAGATGATTTGGTGGATAGAGAGCAGAGACTATGGGATGCCATTCAAGAACTATGTGCGTCTACCTTCAGTCAAGGACAACCTCCTGAAGCTCCTCAGCCTGATACACAGGTGCTTGCTTTGACCACTCAAGTTGCTGAGCTACAGCAGGAACTTGCTGCCTACATGAAATGGTGGTAACTGCTGCTAGTCTAGTTGGGGTTGCCAATGAAGATGAATGCTGCCCTGGCTTGTCAAGAGCCCCTCAAATCCAATGTGCTAGGGATTTGATTGCCCTAGCTAATGAGGTGTACCATTTGAAACAGTACCATGCCAAGCTAGAAAGAGACGTACAAGAGATGAGTGAATTGATTGACTCAGTAAACAACAGGTTTGCCCCTTGCCTCTCAGTGGACCATCCCTTACTTCTTGACTGGCTGAGCTCTCTACAGTAGTAACAACCCAAGGCCAGCGCCTAGATATTACTGAGTGAAAGACCACTTTAGCTAATGATACAGGTGCCTGCGCTGTTGAGACTCTGACTACCCTTGAGGAAAGTGTTTGACAGCTGTGGGATAGACAGCCCCCCTCTAAATCTGAAGCAGAATTATGCCCACACATAAATGTACTCCATAGCAACAATGGTGGTCTAACTCCTGAAGCACATTTCAAGCCTACCTTTAAGCAAGACTTTTATCCCAAAACCTTGACTATTGCAGCTTTCCTAACTATCTATGAAACTGCCATAAGACGAGCATTGAATGAGGTTAAGAAGAAAATATTTTGACCTGTCTACACCTGACCTGCCAAGAGGTAGTGGTGCCTGAGCTACCCACCATCAATTCTTGGGAAAATATGAAGCAGCTTCTGATTGACAAATTTGGTGGTGATCTTAGTCTAGAAGTGAAGAAGGACGCCTTCATGCACATTGCTTTCAAACCTAAGGAGACCCTAGCTGAATTTGCAGACAGATTCTACATGGAAGGGCAGCAACTGATAATGAGCAGACAAATAACAGCTCACAAAGCTTAAATGGCTTGCCCTCAAGCCCTCAAGGTTAACTAGCTTCTGTGCCTCCATTTCAAAGCCCATAAAGCTATGCTTTCCACCATGAAGAGCAAAAAAGACGTTGTTGCAGGATATGTACCTTACCCACTCTGGAGCAGTTGTTTGGGAGAATTGTGCTGACTCTAACTCTAGCTTGTCTTCCTGTGGCCCTTGAATCCTTACAATGAACTCAAAAATCCTCCTAGACATCAAGGTTGCCACAACTGCGGCCAGATAGGACACCATTCTCTAGTCTGCACCAATCCTTGGGTTGAAGGAGCTGATCCTAAGGAACAGGCGGGAAAAGAACAGTCAACCTAGAGGCAGAGACGCTCTTGGTTGACAATTCTTCCAGTCTCCTTCTTCCCCCCTCCATTGCTGACTCTGAGACTGCTGACACTGAGGCTCCTCCCATTCTGCTGCTATTCCATGACATCTCTGCTGACTCTGACATGGATGATTCAGATGTAGAGGACTCTAACGCCTATGGGTATTCAGTTCTTGCAATCCCCAAAACTATTGCAGTCACTTATAAGTTATGTTTGATGAAAACTACAACAACCACCAAGCCACTACCTGAAGCCAAGGAGGTTGTCTCTTGCCCTTACCTTACTTAAGCTAAGAGATTCCCCATGCTTGTAGAGTCATCTAAGAAGCTGCTGAGGTTGCTGAAACTGTATTTAAGAATGAGTCAGTTTTGCTTTCACTCCAAACTGTTTATAAGGAGTTTCCAGGATTAAGATGCATAATTGAGAATTAGGATAAAGAACTAGCAGAGGCTCAAGACATCCTGGCTGTCCTCCCACCCTTTGGTTGTACTACCACTTGCATAGAAATATCTATACAGAAAGTGAAAATCAAGGCTGCCTTGGATACTGGATCTCCTGTTGCCATTGTCTTCTCAAAGCTTTTCAAGAAGCTCAAGATTGTCCCAACCTTAATTATCATCATTTTTATGGTACAGCTTGCTATCCATGACTTGCGCCATAGGAGCATATTCTGCTCTCCCCATGAGGTTTGGCAAGCTTCTCTTAGCTGCCCCTGATGTTGTCTTGGAGAATGAGAGTTGCAACCTCCTAGTTGGTACTCAATTTCTTAGGGAATACAATGGGATCATCAACTTGAAGGATGGTTACCTCTCTATCTTAGGGTACAAAGTCCCTCTGATCTTTGAGGAACCAGTCAAAGTTCCCAGAAAGCGCCCCAAGACGTGTGCTTTAGAATATCTTACAGGTGTTTTCACTCTAAAATACCGTACCCACTCCTCTAACATGAAGTGTCTGCCTATGGCTTGCCCTGCGTCTGAGGAGATCCCTCTCCTGGCTATTTCCAGTATAACTATTTCCCCTGGCTCTCAAGCCATCTTGGACTCCCAAATCTTGTATGAGCTACCTGAGTGTACATTCCTGGAGTTGTACTCCCCTCCCTTGCTAGGTTGCAATGAACCTTACCTCTGTCCTGGAATCCTAGATGTCTCCAATAAAAACCCTATTCAATTGCTAGTAGCCAACCTAACTGCTCTCCCCATAATTGTATCTAGAGGGCAGGTTGTTGATTATGACAAATTACTGAATGTACCTGATGTCTTTTCACTTCATCCCTTTGGTACATTCCAGGATTTAACCTACCTGAAGATGAGCCCCAAGTCTTATCTTTGTTTACTGAACAATACTTCCTGCAACTATCCCCGGTTCAGAAGAAAGTGGTGCTTCATTTGCTAGATCAAATTTCAGAAATTTTTGCCAAAGACAGAACTGATTATGGTCTAGCCAAAGGTTTTATTCATCAGATTGATATTGAGGATGCTCCCCCTTCCATACTAAACATATTGCTTCAGTTGCGTGGAGGATGCTCAGGTGTCTAAAGAGCTCAAAAAACTGTTAGACTCTGGGCTACTGGCCCCTTGCTAAAGTCCTTGGGCTTCACCCTTACTCATCCTAAAGAAGAAGGATGGGGGTCATTGAATTGTGATGGACTATCAACAATTAAACTCTTTAACTAGGAAGGACTCTTACCCCTTGCTGTGTATTGATGATGCTTTCTGCTGTCTTGAGGCTCTAAGTTCTTCACTGCAATGGATCTGGCATCAGGATACTGGCAAGTTGACCTTTTGCCCAAGGACCTCCAAAAGGCCGCTCTCATTACATCTTAAGGGCTTTTTGAGCCTACCTGTATGCTGCAGGGACTCTGCCATTCCCCAGTCATCTTCCAACAATCCATGGGCTCCATCATCCGCAACTTGAAACTGTCATGTGTCCTAGTATACTTAGATGATATAACAGTTTTCAGCGCTACCTTTACCAATCACCTGGCTCATCTCAAAGAAGTGTTCATAAAAATTTAAGAGGCTGGCCTCAAGCTAAAAACATCTAAGTGTGCTTTCTTCAAAGAGTGTCTTGAATTCTTGGGCCATGAAGTTACCCAGACCAGGATTTGCCCAATGAATAAGAAGGTTGAAGCCATTGACAAAATGCTTCTGCCCACCAACCTGCAAGAAGTACAAGCCTTTCTGGATATAATGGGATACCACAGGCAGTTCATCCCTGACTTTGCTAATACTAGTGAACCTCTAGTTCAGCTATTACATAATGTCACTTTTGAATAAACTGCTAGCCAGAAGCAAGTCTTTGAGACCCTTAAACAGAAACTGCAAAGAGGCTCCTATACTAGTGTATCCTGACTATGATAAGGAATTCATCCTATACACTGATGCTAGCAATCTTGCTATTGGGGCTATCTTGGCCCAACTAGACAACAAAGGTGTGGCCATCCTGTGGCTTATACTTCCTGTGTCCTGAATAAGCATGAGAAGAACTACAGTGCGACCAAGAAGGAGTGCCTTGCTGTGCTGCATGCCATCAAACAGTTCTGCCACTATGTGTATGGTACCCATTTCACTGTTGTAAACAACCATGCTTTGCTTAAGTGGTTACAACAGCTTAAAGAGCTAGAAGGATGAATATCTAGATGGGCCCTACGTCTGAAAGGTTACAGCTTCACTGTGCTCCATTGTCCTGGGATTCAACATCAGAACACTGATGGCTTATCCAGAATGCCCATCATTGCTCTTCATCCTGCTGAGGCTAATTGACTGTATGAACTGATTGGATATCCTTTCTCTTGGGAAAGCAAGAAGGAAAAAGTCCAATTAGCCCTGTCCAAACTATCCAAGGATACGCTTATTTGAGACAATCAGCTCTTCAAGAAAGTACAAGACCAGTACCTGCCTTATGTACGGCCTAGTCTTCAAATTTTTGTTGGTGTTACAAGCTCATAAAGAGACTGGGCATGAGGGCATTGCCAAGAACTTTGAATGGCTCCAAAAGAGTTAATTCTGGGAAAAACTTTGTCTGCTGATTCCAGACGTCATAGCTAGTTGCCACAACTGTCAGCTCCAGAGACCGCAAGCTGCCTCCCATGAGTATAAATTAGTTCCCCCTCAACATGCCTTTCATACTATTAGCATTGACGCTGTAGGTCTTCTCCCCCTGCTCCTGCTCTGGTTGTTGCTTTATCCTAATTGCTGTTGATCACTTCAGCAAGTGGGTAGAAGTTTGCCCTACTAAGGACATTACTGCTAATACAACTGCTGCCTTCCTGTTGCAGGATGTTTTCTACTATCATGGCTGCCCTCAAGTGCTGCTATCTTACAATTGGACTAATTTCAACACCAAGTTGGTAACCTCTGTTATTGAGGCCTTGGGGCCTCACCAGTTCTTCTATGCCCCCTATAACCCTTCCACCAATGGGGCAGTTGAGCGTGCAAATTCAACACTAGTTTCTATCATGAGGAAGCTCACTCACTCTGACGCTGAAAACTGGGATCTATACTTACCTGCTTCTCTCTTTGTGTATTGCCTTAGCAAACATTGTGTCATTGGGTATTCCCCCTTTGCTATGCTGTATGGATGTGAGGCTACCACTCTGTTGCTCTTGGGGCCCCCCTACTCTCCTCTGATAAGGCCATGAATCTTGACAACCATATCAAAGATCTAGTCAACCACATAATTGACATAAAGGCCACTGCTTATACCTTTGTGTATAAGACCAAGATGCTTGAGCTCTCTCCTGATAATGCTGGACGCTCTCGCTTGCCTGAGTTCAACATTAGGGACCATGTTTTCTACTATCAGCATAGAGTAGGAGGACACACTCACAAGCTAGATATGTTGTGGGTTGGCCCTCTAGAAGTGATCTTCAAGCAAGGGTCCAAGTACATTGTGAAACTCCTCTCTAGTGGTTATCTGTTTGCCCAAGTGCATTCCAAGTTCCTCCCCAAGTACTACCCTATTAAGGCCAATATAGAGGGGGGCAATGTCATGAATGCCGCCATTCACCATGTTTTGATTTTGCTTCAATGGGTTAATTTGAGGACAAATCTCTCTATTTTGCTTTTGCCTCTCAAAATGAGTCTATATCCAAACTTGTAAATACAATTGTTTGGTTTCCTGACTCTGTGCAACTCACTTGCCCCACTCATGCTTGTGACAAGTGATCCTACGTCCTGGTATTGTTTTGTGGTATTGTAAACCACTATATATTAAATTTCTTATACACCAATAAAAATTAAGTTCTATTCACATTTCTGTCTTTGTGTCTTCAAGTACTTTGGTGCCTCTCTCTAGCCACAACTAGTAGAGATTATTCATACAGTGCCACAAGATAATTGCATAGTCTTCCCTGCCATCTAAGCAAGACTTAGTACAAATAATCCTAAAGTTAGGATTCCCTGTTGTGTATCTGTGCTGCGCCTCATAACACACAAGCTTGAAGCACCAACAAAAGGCAAAGACTAGGTTGTACATAAGGCAGGTACTGGTCTTGTACTTTCTTGAAAAGTTGATTGTTAAAAATGAGTGTGTCTTCAGATAGCTTGGATAGGGCAACCTGAACTTCCTCTGTCTTGTTCTCCCAAGAGGAAGGGTATCCAATTAGTTCATACAGCCAATCAGCCTCAGCAGGGTGTAGAGCAAGGATGATCATTCTGGACAATCCATAAGCATTCTGATGTTGAATCCTGGGACAATGTAGCACAGCATAGGTTTAGCCCTGCAGGCTGAGAGCCCATCTAGATAGTTGTCCTTCTGGTTCCTAAAGCTGTTGTAACCATTTAGCAAAGCGTGATCAGTGACCACCGTGAAATGGGTCCATACACGTAATCAAAGAACAGCTTGACAGGATGCAACACAGCAAGGCATTTTTTTCTGACACTGTAATTCTTCTCTGTTGTGAATACCACTATTCATCATGTTTTGATTTTGCCTTTGGTGGGCCATTTTGAAGATAAATATCTTGCTTTTGCTTTTGCCTCTCAAAATGAGTTGATGACAGAATCAGGAAGTACAATTGTTCAATTTCTTGATTCTGCGCAACTCACTTGCCCCACTCATGCTAGTGGCAAGTGATCCTACTGTACTGGTAGTGTTTTGTGGTATTCCTAACCACTATATATTCCATTTTGTATTCACCAATAAAATCTAAGTTCTATTCACATTTTTGTATTTGTGTCTTCTGTACTTCTGCGCCTCTCTCTAGACACAACTAGTAGAGATTATTCTTCCAGGGCTGCAAGTACAAATCCAATCATAGTTTAGGATTCCCTGTTTTGTATCTGTGCCGCGCCTCAGAACACAACAAAAATGGTACTCACTACAGGGGCTGTAAGCCCCTTGGTTATCCCTTTTGCATCCACATTTTCAGGTCTTTTGCCTCCTCCTATACAAGAGCCACTTAACCTGAAATTATCAGCCCTTCTATTGAGGAATAAATTGCAGACCTGCCTATTGTTCCTACTGTACTGAATCATGGGAATGATCCCTGCCTAGTTTCTTACCCCATGGGTACCCCTGACTTAGAACAAGTCATGGCGGTAGTCCTTGGGATAGCCCCTGAAGGATCCATCCCTGGCCTCCAGTTGCAGTTTAGTTGGGCTGAATACTACAAATTGATTGTGGCTCCTCAATTTCCACAACATTTCCTCTCAGCAGCTGGCTCTGCTGAGCACTTATATTTGTCCTTTGTGCAGCCTGCCTTGGCCCACCATCAAATGGTGTTGGGGCTCCACATCCAAGAAATCTTGTCTCTACAAGCAGCATTTACTCATCACTGGGACCAGTTTGATGCCTACCAACAGTGGATTCATTCCCTGTTTTACATGGTATCTTACAATCAGTGCAACTCTGTTACCTCCCAGACCTGTTTGATTAATTCTATCAAACAAATGCGCCAGTCCATCCCCAAATATGTGAGAGAGCGTCTACACAAGTTTCACCAGCCAGAACAACCCTGGCAAACTCAAGTAGATTCCACCTTAAACACTTATCTCACTGACTTCGGACAACTTGTGCAACAGCTCAATGCATTCAGCACGTATTCCTTTGAGCAACTACAGCAGGTACAGACTTTGCTTTTAACAGCCTTAATGAACTCAGTGCAGTGTTTGATCAAGAAAGAGCTGCCACCGCTGCTGCTATAGCCAAAATCTAGAGTCAAGTGAATGAATTAGCTACGCCCTAGTCAGATGTTCCGCCCTCTCCCCCTTCTGATGATTTGGCAGATTGAGAGCAAAAAATATGGGACGTTATTTGAGAGCTACTTACGGCTACTTGCAGTCAAGGACGTCCTGCTGAGGTTCCTCAACTTGACCCCCAGGTGCTTTAAATGACTGCTCAAGTTGCAAAGCTACAGCAAGAGCTTGCTGTCCTACGTGAAATGATGGCAACTGCTGCTAGTCCAGTTGGGGTTGTTGATGAAGATGGTTGCTGCCCTGGCTTACCAGGAGCTCCTCAAATCCAATGCGCTAGGGAACTAATTGCCCTAGCTAACAAGGTGGATTAATTGAAGCAGGACCATCCTGAACTGGATAGAGATGTACAAGAGATGAATGGCGTGATTGACTCTGTGAATGATAGGTTTGCCCCTTGCCTCTCAGTGGGGCCATCTCTTACTTCTTGACTGGCTGAGCTCTCCACAATAGTGACCACCTAAGGTCAACACTTAGATGCTACTGCACAACAAACCACTCAAGCTGTTGATACAGGTGCCCTTGCTAGTGAGACCCTGACTACCCTTGAAGAGAGTGTTTGTCAGCAGTGGGCTAGATAGCCCCCCTCTGAATCCAAGGCAGAGTTTTCCCCACGTATAAACATACTTAATAGCAATAATGGTGGCCCAACTCCCAAAGCACACTTCAAGCCTACCTTTAAGCAAGTCTTCAATCCCAAAACCTCAACCATTGCAGCTTTCCTAACTATCTACAAAACTGCCATGAGATGAGCTTCAGACAAAGTTAAGAAAGAACATATTCTGACCTGTCTACATCCAAATTACCAGGAGGTGGTGGTGCCTGAGCTGCCCACCATTGAGATGTGGGAAGATATGAAGCAGCTTCTGATTGACAAGTTCAGTGGTGACCTTAGCCTGGAAGTAAAGAAGGACACCTTCATGCATATTGCTTTCAAGCCTAAAGAGATGCTAGCTGAGTTTGCAGACAGATTCTACATAGAAGGACAGCAACTGATAACGAGCAGACAGTTGCCAGGCCATGAAGCCTACATGGCTTGCACTTAAGCCCTCAAAGTTAAACAACTTCTGTGCCTTCACTTCAAAGCCCATAAGTCTATGCTTTCCTCCATGAAGAGCATAAAGACGCTGTTGCAGGATATGCACCTTACCCATTCTGGAGCAGTTGTTAGGGAAGGTCAAGCTACTTCTAACTCTGGTTCATCTTCCTGTGGTCCTTGCATTCTTACCATGAACTCACAAAATCCTCCTCAACGTCAAGGTTGCCAAAACTGTGATCAGATAGGTCATCATTCTTGAGTCTGCACCAACCCACAGGTTTAAGGGGCTGATCCAAAAGAGCAGGCGGGAAAAGAACAGTCAACCTAGAGGCAGAGACACTATCAGTTGACAATTCTTCCCAGTCCTTTCAATCCCTCTCTCTATATCTGACTCCAAGCCTGCTGATAATGAGGCTCCTCCTATCCTCCTATTATTCCACAATATCTCTGACCTGGATGACTCTGATACAGACAACACCAATGCATATGGGTACTATGTTCTGGCTGTTCCCAAAACCATTACAGTCCCCTATAAATTGCAATCAGGAAAGACCACAACTACTGCTAAGCCTTTGCCTGAAGCCAAAGAAATTGTCTCTTACCCTTACCTCACTTAGGCTAAGAGGTCCCCTGTGCTAGTGGAGTTGTCAGAAGAAGCTTCCAAGGCCGCTGACACTGTCTTCAAGAATGTATCTGTTTTACTCCTTCTTCAGCTTGTTTAAAAGGAGTTCCCAGGATTAAGATACATGATTGAGAAGTGAGATAAGGAATTAGCCGACTCAGGATGTCTTGGCTGCCCTTCCACCCTTTGGTTGCACTACTACTTGAGTAGAGATATCCATTCAAAAAGTGAAGATCAAGGCCATTCTAGACACTGGCTCGCCAGTCAATATTGTCTCCTCCAAGCTTGTGAAGAAACTCAAACTTGCCCCTGACCTTAATTATCACCAGTTGTATGGCACAGCTGGACTGTCTATGATCTTCACCATAGGGGCATACTCTGCTCTACCCATGCAGCTTGGCAAGCTTCTCCTAGCTGTGCCAGCAGTTGTCTTGGAAAACAAGAGTTACAATCTCTTAGTTGGCACCAAGTTCCTTATGGAATATAATGGGATAATCAACTTAAAAGATGGTTACCTCTCTATTCTGGGATACAGAGTCCCTCTGATCTTTGAAAAGCCGGTTAAAGTTCCCAGAAAACGGCTCAAGACATGTGCCTTGGAATATCCCACTGGGGGTTTCAACCTCAAATATTGCACCCACTCTTCAAACATGAAATGCCCACCCATGGCTTTTCCTGCGTCTGAAGGGATCCCTTTCCTAGCCATGTCTTCTGTCATCATCCCACCTGGCTCCCAGGCCATCCTAGACTCCCAGATATCATATGAACTACCTGAACAAACCTTCTTGGAGTTGTACTCTCCCCCTTGTTAGGACGCAATAAACCTTATCTCTGTTCTTGGATCCTAGATGTCTCCCATAAGAACCCTGTTCAATTGTTGATAGCCAACCTGACTGCTCTCACCATGACTGTGTCTAGGGGGCAGGTTGTTGGATATGGCAAGTTATTGAGCGCTCCTGATGTCCTATCTCTTCATCCCTTTGGCACATTCCAAGATTTTAACCTACCTGAGAATGAACCCCAAGTCCTATCCTTGTTCACTGCGCAAGACGTTCCACAGCTGTTCCTGGTTCCACAGAAAGAGGTTCTAGACTTTCTAGACCAATTTTCTGACATTTTTGCAAAGGACAGTACCAACTATGGGTTAGCCAAAGGCGTTATCCATTAGATTGACACTGGCAATGCTCCTCCCTTCCGTGCTAAACCATATTGCTGCAGTCGTGTAGAGGTTGCCCTGTTATCTAAAGATCTCAAACAACTGTTGAACGCTGAGCTGCTGGTATCTTCCCAAAGTCCTTGGGCATCCCCGCTACTCATCTTAAAGAAGAAAGAAGTGGGTCATTGAATTGTGATTGACTACCGCCAATTGAACTCTTTGACCAAGAAGGACTCCTATCCCTTGACACATATTAATGATGCTCTCCAACGCCTTGGAGGCTCTAAGTTTTTCTCTTCAATGAATCTGGCATCTGGATACTGGTAAGTCAACCTATTGCCCAAGGATTGCCAAAAAGCCACGCTCATTACCTCTGAAGGGCTTTTTGAGCCTACTTGCATGCTGCAGGGACTCTGTAACGCCCTGGCCACCTTCCAAAGGGCCATGGACTCCATTTTCTGTGACTTGAAGTTGTTTTATGTCCTAGTATACTTGGATGATATAACAGTTTTCAGTGCTACCTTCACCAATCACCTGGCTCATCTCAAAGAAGTGTTCATAAAGATTTAAGAGGCTGGCCTTAAGCTAAAACCTTCCAAGTGCGCTTCTTTAAAGAATGTCTTGAATTCTTGGGCCATGAAGTAACCCAGACCAGGATTTTTCCAATGACTAAGAAGGTTGAGGCCATTGACAAAATCTTCCACCAACCAACCTGCAAGAAATTCAAGTCTTTCTGAGCATGATGGGTTACTACAAACAATTTATCCCTGACTTTGCTAATACTAGTGAACCTCTAGTCCAGCTATTACGTAATGTCTTTTTTGAATGGACCACCAGTCAGCAGCAAGTCTTTGAGATCCTTAAGCAAAAACTCAAAGAGGCGCCAATCCTAGTGTATCCTGACTATAATAAGGAGTTCATCCTATACACCAACGCTAGTGATCTTGCTATTGGAGCTATTCTGGGCCAACTAGACAACAAAGGTGTAGATCATCTTGTGGCTTACACTTCTTGCATGCTAAACAAGCATGAGAAGAATTATAGTGTCACAGAGAAGGAGTGTCTTGCCGTGTTGCATGCAGTCAATTAGTTCTACCACTACGTATATGGTACCCATTTTACTATTGTTACCAACTACGCTTTGTTTAAATGGTTACAACAATTTAAGGAGCCAGTAGGGGCGCCTAGCTAGATGGGCCCTATGTCTGCAGGGTTACAACTTCACTGTACTCCATTTCCCTGGGATTCAACATCAGAACGCTGATGGACTATCCAGAATGCCCATTCTTGATTTACATCCTGCGGAGTCTGATTGGTTATACAAACTAATTGGGTACCCTTATTCTTGGGAAAGTGGGACAGAAGAGGTACAACTGGTTTTGTCCAAGCTATTCAAAGATACCCTCATACGCAACAATCAGCTCTTCAAGAAGGTACAAGACCAGTATCTGCCTTTTGTACGACCCAGTCTTTGCCTCTTGTTGGTGTCGCAAGCTCATAAAGAGACTGGGCATGGAGGCATTGCCAAGACCTTTGACTGGCTTCAAAAGAATTACTTCTGGGAGAACCTTTGCCTGCTGATCCCAGACGTCATAGCTAGCTGCCACAACTGCCAGCTGCAGAGGCCTTGAGCTGCTGCCCACAAGTTCAAATTAGTTCCCTGCAACATGCCTTTCACACTGTCAGCATTGACACAGTAGGTCCTCTCCCCCATTCACGTTCTGGGTGTTGCTTTATTCTGATTGCTGTTGATCACTTCAGCAAGTGAGTAGAGGCTTTCCTACAAAGGACATCACATCTAATACAACTGCCACCTTCCTGTTACAAGATGCTTTCTACCGCCATGGCTGTTCTCAAGTATTGCTCTCAGATAATGGGACTACCTTCAATGCCAAGAAGGTAACCTCTGTTGCCAAAGCTTTGGGGTCTCACCAGCCATTCTCTGCCCCCTACAACCCTTCTACCAATGAGGCAGTCAAGCGTGCTAATTCAACACTGGTCTCCATCATGATAAAGCTCACCTACTCTGACGCGCCAATTGGGACCTATACCTACCTGCTGCTCTCTTTGGGTATTGTCTTAGCAAACATTGTGTCACTATGTACTCCCCTTTTGCTATGCTGTATGGGCAAGAAGCTACTATCCCATCTTTCTTGGGGGGCCCCCTGCTTACCTCTGATAAGGCCATAGTTCCTGACGGCTATATCAAAGATCTAGTCAACCACATAATTGATATACAGGCCACTGCCTACACTTCTGCATACAAGACTAAGATGCTTGAGCTTTCTCCCAATAATGCTGGATACTCCCCCTGCCTGAATTTGATGTTATAAGGTCTTTCCCATAATGGTGCAAGGTTATAAACTAAAGCGTGCAAAGTGTTGGGATTCAAATTTAGAAGATATAAGAATGTAGGTACTGTCTGTAAGATGATCTTACAAAAACCGGCTAAAAACCTATATTGCATAACAAATGGAGTAATAGAGTTTAAAAACCCTAAGCAAAGAAGATAGAATAAAGTGTTCAATAGTGAACAATTTGTAACTAAAGGAATATTGATATTAGGATATTCTCCATCTGCAAATTGTTACATATAACTATTGAAAGTTTCCTTAAGGGAAAAAAATGGATACAACAAGCCTAAGGCTTGTTGTTTTACAAGTTCCATTTGGATTAAGGGAAAAGCTAAACTAAGAAAATGAATTTAAAGAAAACAAAATTCTAAAAATGACAAAATTAAAGTTTTAAAAATTGTAAAGTTGAAGGGGAAGAAATCACTTAGAATTTTGGCTTAAAGCCTACTCTTCAAAAGCTCTTTATTTATAGTAAGAAAGCCTTTTATGTTGACAATGATCACCAGGGAGGAAGAAGCCAAGAAGAGGAGCAACTGGGGAAGTTTGGAGAACCAGAGGCAAGAAAAAGGAGAAACAGAAGCCAGTACTCTATGCAGATCTGCTGGTAAAACTGGGGAGGCGGCAACAACGCAAGCAGGAGTTTTGAAGGTAATATGGATGAAAATATTCTAACTTAAAGTAAAAATATATGTAAATTAAGAATCAGGAAGTCAAAGCAACAACAACAGCAACAATTTGAACGCAAATCACGTAAAACAAAGGTAAGAATACTTTAAAATAATAAATTATTAACAATTTGACCTAACTTTCAAAATTAATAAATAACCCAAAAGATTAAGTAAATAATGAAAAATAACTTAATCATATTTTAAGAAGCCTGCCCTTTGGGGCAGGGCATGACAGATGTTGGTGACCATGTACTTTACTACCAACACAGAGTAGGTGGTCAGCACATAAGTTGGACTCTCTGTGGATCGGCCCTTTAGAAGTGACCTTTAAACAAGGGTCCAAATACACTGTGAAGCTCCTCTCCAGCGGCTGTCCTTTTGCTCAAGTGCACGCAAAGTTTCTTCATAAATACCACCCCCCTAAGGTCAATCTAGGGGAGGGAAATGTTGTGAATACCGCTATTCACCATGTTTGGATTTTGCCTTCAGTGGGCCATTTCAAAGATGAATCTCTTGTTTTTGCTTTTGCCTCTTGAAATGAGTTGATGACAGAATCAGGAAGTACAATTGTTCAGTTTCTTGATCCTGCACAACTCACTTGCCCCACTCATGCTGGTGGCAAGTGATCCTACCGTCCTGGTAGTGTTTAGTGGTATTTCTAACCAATATATATCCCATTTTGTATTCACCAATAAAAATTAAGTTCTATTCACATTTTTGTCTTTGTGTCTTCTGTACTTCCACGCCTCTCTCTAGCCACAACTAGTAGAGATTAATCTTCCAGGGCCGCAAGTACAAATCCAATCCTAAGGTTAAGATTTCCCATTGTGTGTCTGTGCTGTGCCTCAGAACACGAGATTCTCATACTTGTTCAGAACACAAGAAGTATAAGCTACAGGGTAATCCATATCCTCATTAACCAGCTGAGCCCATATAGCCCCAATATCCAGGTCACTAGCATCATTATATAGGATGAATTCCTTATTGTAGTCAGGATATACTAGGATGGGAGCCTCTTTGAGTTTTTGCTTGAGGGTCTCAAAGGCCTGTTGCTGGCTAGCAGTCTATTCAAAAGGGACATTACACAACAGTTGGACTAAAGGTTTGCTAGTGTTGGCAAAGTCAGGGATGAATTGTTTGTAGTAACCCATCATGCTCAGAAAGACTTGAATTTCTTGCAGGTTGATGGGTGGAAGCATTTTGTCAATGGCCTCAACTTTCTTGATCATTGGGCAAATCCGTGTCTGGGTCACATCATGACCCATTAATTCAAGGTGTTCCTTGAAGAAAGCACACTTGGATGGTTTCAACTTAAGGCCAGCCTTTTGAATCTTTATGAACTTTCCTTTGATGTGCGCCAAGTGATTGGTAAAGGTAGTGCTGTAGGCTGTTATATCATCTAAGTATACTAGGACACATGACAGTTTCAAGTTGCGGATGATGGAGCCCATGGATTGTTGGAAGATGACTGGGGCATTGCAGAGTCCTTGTGGCATGCGTGTAGTCTCAAATAGTCCTTAGGAAGTGATAAGTGTAGCCTTCTGTCTATCCTTAGGAGAGAGATCAACCTACCAGTACCCAGAAGCTAGATCCATAGTGGAGAAGAATTTGGAGCCCCCAAGGCAGCAGAGAGCATCATCAATGTGTGGTAAGGGATAAAAATCCTTTTTGGTTAAGGAGCTTAATTGTTGGTAGTACATCAAAATACAATGACCTGCATCCTTCTTTTTCAATGTGAGCAAGAGGGAAGCCCAAGGATTTTGGGAAGAAGCCAGTAGTCCAGCGTCTAATAGCTGCTTGAGCTCTTTAGACACCTGAGCGTTCTCCACGCAACTGCAACAATATGGTTTAGCGCGGAAGAGGAGAGCATCACCAGTATCAATCTGGTGAATAACGCCTTTGTCTAGACCATAATCAGTGCTATTCTTAGCAAATATATCTGAAAACTGATCCAGCAAGCCAAGCACCTTCTTTTGTTGAACCAGGAATAGTTGCAGGAAGTTTTGCACACTGAACAGGGATAGGACTTGGGGCTCACCTTCAGGTAGATTAAAATCCTGAAACATACCAAAGGGATGTAGCAATATGACACCAGGAGCATTTAAAACTTGCCATAGTCAACAACCTGCCCTCTAGACACATGTGTGGGGAGAGCAGTTAAGTTGGAAACCAGCAATTAAACAGGGATTTTATTGGAGACATCTAGGATTCCAGAACAGAGGTAAGGTTCATTGCAACCTAGCAAGGGAGGGGAGTACAACTCCAGGAATGTACACTCAGGTAGCTCATACAAGATTTGGGAGTCTAGGATAAATTGAGATCCAGGTGGGAATGGTTACAGCAGAAGCAGCCAGGAGAGCAATCTCCTCAGACGCAGGGCAAGCCATAGGAGGACAATTCATGTTGGATGAGTGGATACAGTATTTTAGGGTGAATACACCAGTGAGATATTCTAAAGCGCACATCTTGAGGCTCTTCCCGGAAACTTTAACAGGATTTTCAAAGATCAGAGGTACTTTGTACCCTAAAATAGAGAGTTAGCTATCCTTCAAGTTGATGATTTCATTGTATTCCCTAAGAAATTGAGTACCAACTAGGAGGTTGTAACTCTCATTCTCCAAGTCAATAACAGGCGCAGCCAAGAGAGCTTGCCAAACTGCATGGGAAGAGCAGAATAAGCCCCTATAGCGCAAGTCATGGGTAGCCCAGCTGTGCCATACAACTGGTGATAGTTAAGTTCAGGGGCAAGTTTGAGCTTCTTGACAAGCTTTGAGGAGATAACACTAACAGGAGATCCAGTGTCCAATACGGCCTTGATGTTCACCTTTTGGATGAATATTTCCACACAAGTGATAGTAAAACCAAAGGGTGGAAGAACAGCCGGGATGTCCTGGGCTTCTTCTAGCTCTTTGTCCCATTTTTCAATCATGCATCTTGAGCCTGGAAACTCCTTATAGACAGTCTGGAGATTAAGTCAGACTGAAACATTCTTGAATACAGCGTCAGCAACCTCAGCAGCTTTTTGGGATGACTCTACAAGCATGGGGAATCTCTTAGCTTGAGTAAGGTAAGGGAAAGAGACAACCTCCTTGTGACAGATCCAGGAAATTCATGCTTGCTTCTTCATTATCCCGGTCTGACTCTTTTACAGTTTGACAGGGAATCTTTTATGTAAGCTTCTATGAGCTTGGATTCCAGGCAATCAATCTTGGCGTTAAACTTGTTGCCATCTGGTGATCACTTTCATGTTTTTTGCTTCATATAGTCTTAGCATCAGACTATCTCTTTCATTCCATAGTAGTCTTCTTTCAGTTAAAAGTCAAAAACATAAAGCATAAAAAGATTGAGGGGAAAGCAACCACTGTCACACATAAGTATCATTTTTTATTAATTATTATCATGTTTCCATTATATGCCAATGAGATGCATTTGGCTGAAAACCTCTCCAATTCCAGAATCACACCTGGATTTCTATTACATTGTTTATGACATAATGGCGTCATTCAATCCAGATCTTTACCAAAAAGATCTTCATACTCTTAACCTATAAAACTGTGCTCTAATACATTCCAGAATCACCCAATTCCTTCTGTGGAAATGTATTAATTCAGCATGGAACTTTCTAAGTTCCTGGCGCCAAATCCTGGTGGAATCTACGTATTCCAGATCCAGATCTTTACCTAAAAGATTTTCACACTTCTCAACCTATGAGAAGGTGCCTAAATCATTCCAGAATCACCTGACTCTTTACAGTGGAATGTCTTGTTTCAACTTGAAGCATTCCAAGCTTCCAACGCCAAAACCCTGTGGAATCATGTATTCCAGATCCAAGCTATCGGTGTTCCAACTGGGAATTAGCTGATCCATCCTAAATACCCAAGCATCCTTTCCTGTATTTAGATGTTTTTTTCTGTTAATTAAACCTATCAATTAACTTAATTAACCTTTGCAGTTAATTAACTCACACCAAAGACCACATGTCATTGTCAATTAATCAGACTAGTTTCACGCCGTATAATCACTATTATTAACACTTATACGCTGTACAATTACTAGTTCACATAGTAATAACCATACATTATATGGCAGATAGCCTTTGATTTGATACTGGATCAAGTCAGCTATTATACAGTGTATAATCACTAACTTGAACCACCATCTTAATGACTCAACTTGGCGTGCTTGTTAATCTCAACCTGGCCACAAGGGAAATCCTTGAAGGTAAGGCTGTTAGTGAAGAAGATATAGAAGCCTGGAGTAGACTATCACTCCCTATCCCAACAATCCTTAGATGGCACAAGGCAGGATTCACCCCGGTTACCACTGTCAAGTGGGAAAGGGAAGGATTCAACACACACTCAGCTACTTACTGGAAAGATGCGGAAATTTTACTCAAATGGGCGGCACCTATGCGTAGACTGGGCCAAAAAACTGAGGAAGTCCTGGAATGGATGAAGCTCTCTCCACACCTCAAGGAGATCTCCCAAGCAGTTAAGGCTAAACTCCCACTAACTACAGCAAAATAATGGAGAGTACGCGGGTTTAACCTATATGAAGCCACTGAATACTTCTTGGTCTTTGTACCGGTAGCCCACGCTGGAGCCCTAAGAGGACTAAAGATACGGGCGGATAAACTCACTGTTTTCTACAACATTTTCACAAGAGAAGGAACTGCCCTCCAATGGGCAACAAGTGGCATGACTATGGCCCAAGCAAAGTCATGGAGAGATATGGCATTCCTACCGGAGGAAGCCATAGACTGGGGAAACCAAGGTTTTAACCCCAAAGACGCCAGAAGATGGGCGTTTATAGGCATTAGCCTGGAAGATGGAAGGAAAAACAGAGAGGCAAGATGGAACCCAGATAAGGTCCACTTGTGGGGACCTTTTACAAACTGGACCCCAGAAGACACCACCAAATGGATGTCCAATAGATAGACCCATGAGGAGATGAAATACTGGTTGGGCAAGGGCCTCTCTAGGAGCAATGCCCACTTGTGGCAAACAGTAGGAGTCACTACCCTACTCCAAAAAACGCTGGAGAACACCAACATAACACTGGAGGAGTGGGAGAAGTGGCGCCACACCACCTCACTTGCAGAAGCAGCCATGTGGATTGCCAAGGGGTTCTCACCTATCACGGCAGCACTCTGGATGGAGAGTAAGATCTCCCCTAGCGACACTGCCAAGCTTAAGGGTGAACTCTCACAAACAGTTGCAGGACTATGGCTCAGAGAAAGAATTGAAGCTGACGACATCCTCAGATGGAAATCCCTCCTCCCAATTCCAACCACAGCAGGTGAGTTCAAAAAAAAGGGGTTTCACCCCAGAGGCCGCGGCTGAATGGTACAACATTGGAACCCAGGCAACCGAGGCAGCAATCTTCAGCCAAGGTAGATGGAACCCAGTCACGGTGATAAACTGGCTTCATATTAATAGATTAAAATACGGAGACATCCATAAATACATTCACCCCAACATTAACCCAGCGGACGCCATCTTGTGGAAAGCAGCTGGGTTCTCCGCACAAAAAGCAACCCAGTGGTTGGTTATAGAGGTTAACGTAACCCTAGCTACGACGCTTAAAAACATAAAAATTCCCCCCATCATGGTAAATGATTTTCTCAATGCTGGGTACACCCTGGACGAGGCTATGGAACTAGTAATAAAGAAAATCCCGCTTAAATCAGCACCGCCCCCACGACTTGCTAGTAAGGAAAAGAACATGTCCTACCGTGATCGGGTTAAGCGAGGACTGGAAACGGAACTAACCAAAGAGGGATTCATACCCTTTGAAGAGTTTCTGCGGGAACACACGGCCCAAGGAAACCCTATAAGAACACTCCACGCTCCTCAATTAACAGCGCTATCAGGATCTACGTCAACAACCTAACTAAAGGGTCAATCAAAAACTGTAAGGACGCAATTTATGCGGCTCTAGAAAAAAAGTTCCCTTCACAACAAGTAGATAACCACTGGGCCGTAACGGAAGGTTACCTAGACATAGGATTTACCACAGCCAAACTAAGAGATGAAGCACTTAACCTGGAGATATACAACAATGGAGTCCCTTGAAAGTTGAAACTACTTGCTACGTTAAACAACGCGCAAAATGGGTAACTTACACTAACCTTCCCACCCATAAAGATAGATTCTGGGTGCAAGAAGATATAACGGCGGGCCTTTCTTATTATGGAGCCATTGTAGAAACGAGTGTTGAAGGAACAGATAGGGCAAAGTGTATGCGCCCCAAGACAATCCACGTCCTCCTAGACATGGCGCCCATTGTCAAAAGCCGAGGTAAACCAATCCCACGCTTCATTTGCCTCCCGGGATGGGCCAATACAATAACATATGTGGAACCCAAGTCAGAAAGACCAGTATGCCGGTTCTGTTACCAGATGGGGCATACGGCTTACCATTGTACCCACAGAAAAGGCTGCTACTTCAGTGAGATAGACCAGGACAAAGAGAACGGGGTAACAAAAGTGAGAGGAAAAACCTTTTTACGCCTGAAACCCAAGTGGTGGCTCCCAATGGAAGTCACAGAGATCCCCAACATGCGGGCAATCCAACAATCCATGGCCACAAGACACAAAGTGGACTGGGACTGCGTAGAGAGCCTCTCTAATAGAGAAGTGATTGAAGATCACGACAACCCATCCACCCCTGCACCAGTCTACATGGACGAGGAACCCCCCCTCAACGCCCGGACAATACACCCGGACACAGAGGTGTGGCACAAGGCTAACAACATAAAAAAGTCACCCCCCGGTAAGAAAACCCCCACAAAGGGGGATAAAGACGGGCCACCTCAACCTTCAGAAAAGCCGCCCCAAGCATTCAAAGTAAACATGCCGGCCCCATCTCAACAACGCAAACAAGGTAACCCAATCCTGATGCCAGGGGATCAGGGGATGACGACAGACTTTAGTGCCAATCAATTTGCTGCATTTAAGAAGTTTGTCCCTCCCCCTAATATACCTAAGTCAGACACAGGCATAAAAAAAGCGCATGGAACCCTGAAAACAACCCCAAAAACTATCCTCATACTCGTGGGTCGGGCGGTAGTTTATAATGATTATTGGAACAACTAACGCATGCAGCATGGGAAACTGGGCTATACGCGCAAAAAAATTACACCACTATAAAAAACAAAAAAATAGACCTCCTAGTCATCTCCGAAATACAAGGCCACAACACCTCAGACTACCACCCCCTCGACCCCGATCCTCAAGCCCACCCATGGTCACGACAGGCCAACCTCAAATCAATTGGGGGAAGCATGCTGCAATTGTAGCCCTCAAACCCTATATAGATATAATATTTGTGGAAAGCCACAAAGATGACCAAATAATAATAGTAAACGCAATAGACAAAAGGACTGATAAAACATATCAAGCCATTGGAGTATACATATCCCCACAGTTCGAAGAGAGAAAATCCCAATGGAACACTCTGAATACAATTGAAATCACAGCCAACCCAATTGTGGCGGGGGACTTTAACTTCTGGACCGATAAGGCGAGGGATACTTTCCCAATCCGAGAACAAACCCATCACAAGACAAAGACAATGCTCAAATACATGGCCCGCAAAGGACTCATCTTCACACTGGATGAGGAAGACGATGGCCCGGGCACACTGACCAGATGGGAATACAATGTGAAGGGCCTCCTAGTCAAGGGAAGCCGACTAGACTACATCCTAATCCCAGGTGAGATGGCAGGAATCACATCTAGGTCCACAGTAATCACATTGTCAGTGAGCGACCGCATGATTGTAATAGTCCACATCTTGACAACAAAACCCCCCAAGCCAGCATGGTCAATTAGTCCAGCCACACTTCAAAATATTGAATGGGTTAGATCAATGGAAAAAACATTACCGCCCATCATCAATGAACTGAAGGAAGCTCACCCGTCAAACCCTGACCTGCGGTGGATAAAACTGAAGGAGGCTATAAAAAACTTGACATCTAAACACGAAAAAATCTGGAAGGGTAAGAGATATCAGAACCGGACCAAAGCTGAAACGCTCCTGGCCTCGATACTTAAGTCAAAACCAGAAGACACAGCCCTACACAAGAACTGGTTCTTGGCCTTCCAAACAGCAACAAGAGACCTGAGAACAATCCAAAGGAAAGAGGAAGCTATAACAAGAGTTAACTCTACGTACAGATTCCAATGCCTCCTAGGATCAACTTCCAAAACGGGACTTGCAGACCTTAAGTTCTCAAAGCTTCGAACTCCCATCCTAGAACTTCTAAATGAACAGGGTGACCCAGTCATGGAAAGAAAAGAAATGGAAGTAGCTACAACAACCTTCTACTCGAAACTTTTCACCAAATCTGAGGTACACGAATCTTCAAGGATTCAACTTCTTGAGTTGGCAGGTCCAAGCCTAATTAAATGCTCAGGCTTGGAAGCCAAAATGATCACCTACCCAATAACCATAGGAGAGGTATCTCGCGCGCTTAAAGAAGCCCCAAAAGGGAAATCACCAGGCCCAGATAACATCCCTGTGGATGCATACAAACATATCAAGGAAGTGATCTGCGAAGAAATGGTAACACTGTTCAATCACTGCCTCAAAAAGAAAATCCAAATCCCCGAAGGGAATAAGGTAAACATATGACTTATCTTCAAGAAGGGAGACACCAGAGATATCAAAAATTGGAGACCCATAAGCCTGTCAAACGCCGACTACAAAGTGCTGACCAGGATCCTGTCAAATCGACTAATGAAGGTGGCAAGTCGGGTACTACACCGCGATCAAAAAGGATTCATGAAAGATAGGTCAATCTGGAAAAATATAGAGACGGTGCAAAAAATCCTCCAGAGCACTATGAAGCAACCAAATGGCCTCCTCATGTTTTTAGACATGGAGAAAGTCTACGATAGAGTTGATTGGGGATACCTGAAAGCAGCATTACAAGCGGTGAATATACCAGAAGTATTCCTAGATTGGTTGACCACGCTCTACACAGACCTATCCGCACAAGTATTGATTAATGGTAACCTAACACCCCCATTTCAAGTACACCAGGTTCTACGACAGGGAGACCCAATGTCTTCTATTCTGTTTAACTTTGCTGCAAACATTCTACTGGCAGCTGCCGACGCCAGACTCCAAGGTGTGCGCCAAGCGGAACAATGGCCACTCAAGGCCCTGGCTTTTGCTGATGACACCGTTTTTGGACTATCATGCAAAAGAGATGTAACGACATTTCAACAGATAATAACACTGTATGAGAAAGCCTCTAACGCCAAAGTCAACACCAACAAAACCATAGTGGTCAAATTAGGGGAGGAGGGATATGATCCCCTGATAGGATACACTATGGGGGATGACGACGCAATATTCCGCCACCTGGGTATCCTATTTTCCGGAAAGGGCATAGCACTTCTGGAAATGGAGTCAAAAATAATCTCAGACCTGGTAGACCAAACGGGGAAATGGAAATACAAACTCATAAACTTGGAAACAAGAATCCAAGCACTAAACATCTGTCTACTCAAAGATTTGGTATGTAGCTCACCTAGTCCCATTCTCCAAGGAATTTGAAAACAAGATCAAAAGCATTACAAGAAACTTCCTGTGGGGTAAAGCATCCTCAGCACCGGTCAAACTTGAATACCTACAGAAACCAAGAAAGGTGGGAGGCATGGGACTTCTACCGGTAGCAGATAAAGCCTGCCAGATCTGGTCAAAGGGCTTCCTAGCCTCAATAGAAGCTTTCTACAGGTCCCCCACCCTAGGCAGAGCCACAAACTGGGTAGTGTCGATGATACCGGACAAACCAATCACAACCAACTCCCTCCAAGAATGGATGCTGGCCCATCCGGGACTCCAGGCAAAAAAAGGAAGTGCTCCATTCTGGAACGAATCATGGAGGGCCCTCAGGAGAGCATAATGGTCAGTTAAAAAGATGGACCTTGACAAAGAAGACACAGCAAAAATAAGGGGTCTGAATCAGGCCCTGGAGACCTTGACAATAAACCTTGAAAGAGGTCTTATTATTAATTAAGATTGCGACAATCACTTACCCTACGTATTAGAAAGGGATAACATCCAACTCAAAGACTTTCAACACGGATAGGAAAACCAACCTGAAGTGCAAACAACCCAAACTTTTCTGTGACTGGACAAGGGAGGAACAAGACATTGCCATATCACTGAAGGACCTCATCAAACTCATGAACTGCAAACTAGTGATATTGAACCAGCAAACAGTGACATGGCAAGTGTTTAACAGAGCATACTGCACTGATGAACACAGCGGCCCAGACTACCCATACAAGGGGTGTCAACTCTGTGGCCACTCTTTGACAGGGATAACACACCAGTACTTTACCTGCCCAAAAAGCAAACTGATATGGAAACTGATATATAAGACAATAGGATTAAAACCAAGGTTTGGACCAACCCTAGCAAAGACATCTTTGTAAAATTGCCCCCCACCACACCGCCGCAACTGTGCGCAGTACTGTTCCACAATGCGCTGTAGCAGATACACAATGCAAGGAAAGACTACATTGTTAAGACTAAATTTACCTCCCCCGCAATCTCGCTACTTAGCTTTTGGCTAAGGTAGTCAACACCCTGGAACATATCTCCAAATTTGGGAGACTGATCCCGGGAGGTAAGAAACAAATAGAAAACCTGACCAAGGGCAAAAGTATCCTGTACTTCTGCCACTCTACAGGGTGTCTAGCCTTAAACTGAACACCCTTGGCTCCCAATTCCCACCCTGGATGAGCTGTTTTACTCTGGGCACTCCCTGATGGATATCCCCCACTCCCCCAATAAAGCAATTTCTTGGTTTAAAAAAAATTGGCGTGCCTGTTAAGCTTGACATAAACTTATTGCTCAATTAAATGAGTTCAAGGTTTGAATCCCTATCAGGGTTTTCCTTCTTTTTTACCCTAGGTATTAATCAACCTCTATGATTAATTAGTCAGTTTGAGAACCCTAGTCTCATAATCTGAATTGTTCAGATTATTCATTTTGGCCCTCAATTAGTGCAGCCTAATTGATTCCTGGGTATCAATTAACCTTCATGGTTAATTAGACGGTTTGAGACACCTAGTCTCATAATCTGAGTTTCTCAGATTATTCATTTTGACCCTCAATCAGTACAGCCTAATTAATTCCTGGGTAATTCATTACTACACTGGAAAGTCTCTCCAAGGCCAATTCTATTGTTTTGAATTTCAACCTATGAAATTCATCACAATTCAACCTCTTTGTGAAACCACAGCCCAATGTGACTGTAGTACGGTCACACTCCTTGGCTTCAGGTAGTGGCTTGGCGGTTGTTGTGGTTTTCCCAGAACATAACTTATAGGGGACTGCAATAGTTTTGGGATGGCAAGAACTGAATACACATAGGCGTCAGAGTCCTCCACATCTGAATCATTCATGTCAGAGTCAGCAGAGATTGTCGTGAATTGGGCCTGGTTGATGTATTGTGGTTTAACGTCTATAGTGTTATCTTTGGAGAGTATGGTTTCAGGCCTACACACAAATTAATACAAGTCTTAAAGACTCTGAAGTCTTTACCCTTAAATCTAAGGTAACAACTAAGTAGAGTGTAAAAGCAAGTAGGTAATGTGTGAAAGTATAAAAGTATATTTATTGGGAGAAAGAAGGGAAGTTTATATACCAAAAAGGCTGTGTAATTGATGCAGGAGTGTTATTAACACCTGCACCATTGTCTGGAATATTACAGCATCTTCTAGTGTCCACCAGGCTCTTGCATCCGCATTTCTTCCATTTGGGGATGATCTGAATGATCTGGCAGGGAATAGTGGATGCATGTTACCCTGGAGTGGCTGCAGCTTGAGCTGCCCATTATGAAAGCCGCTTACAGTTACCAAACTTAGTCCAACTGGATGTAACAAGTTGGCCAAATCATTGTAACATCCAAGATACAATTGGAATTGCAAATCCATCAGATCTGACGGATTTGGGTGCAAACCAAATTAGCCTTGACTACCAGGATTAATTCCATTGATAGCCTTGGCCATTCTAATATGCACCTAATTTACGGCATTTCCCACCACTAGAATGGGCAAAGGTTATAAATAGAGGGTACTGGAATCAAGGGCTGCATATGTCAGGTAATTATTCCAATAAAGCCTTTTCCACTGTATATTGCCTTATTCCTTTCTTTCTCTGAAGACTGGACAACAACCCATGGCATTTTTTCATTAGGTTTTCTTTTTCCGGATTGTTGTCCTAAAGGGGGTTTACTCATGAGTACTAGGAGCAGCACACATGTATTGAGTGTGTACTCTAGTAATCAAGTGGCCAGTATTTTGATCCTTAGTGTAGTTCTCAGGATCCATTTTCTGGTTGGTCTTAATAGGCCCTTGCCATAGCATGACAAGTGTGTTCTCACATCCATATCCTCTATTACTATAGAAGTATACAGCATCACCCACCTTATACAAGAGGAGGATAGGATGGCAATTAGGAGTGTGGTCTACATCCTTCTTCTTGATGTTCAACTTGGCATGATAGTCTTCAGCCTCTGTATTGATCAATACCTGGGGCAACTTCTGGAGGTAGGCTTCTGGGGTGACAGACAGTCTAGGCTTCATCAGGGAGAGCAAGTAGCAGGGCAAGTCAGGTGGGTGTCTATGGGAGAGTTGAAGGAGTGGCTTGTCAGCAGTTCTGCTGTACCTAATGTTAAGTACCATGGAAGGATGATAGAGCAATCTATTACATGCATTTGTGGTCTTGTTGTTGTGGGAGGTAATCAATTCCTGATATTAATCCTGTTTGGATAGCGCTCTCTGTATGAAAACACGTCCTGTGGGTCCTTGATCAACAATCACTGAGTCCAGTTGCAAGGAGGAGCATATGTTAGCTATCCATAGGTACTTGTATTCCATGAATAGACAATCATCCTTTACATTTGCAATCACCAAAGAGTTCTCTAGAGCATAATATACTATGGCTATCTCCTCCCCCCACAAAGACAGGTCAGTCAGTGGGTTATAGTGCATCTCATCATGTATGAAAGCAACAGGGGCAATATCTGGAAGTCTTGAGAGGCAGTCTTTCTTTTGTGTTGCGTTACAAGAATAAGACAGGGCATTCTTCTCATCTGGATCTGCTTTAGTAGGGAGGAGTTCTCTTCCAACCATAGGATAGCTTCTTTGATAGAAGTTTGGAACTTCAGAGTAATGACTAATGGAGAGTTCATACCTACTCTCTTCTTGTTGAGACAGTACATAACCCATGTCTGTGAGGATGAGGATTTTATGTTCAACAGAGGTCTTGAGGAGGATAAAATATAAGAAAGAGACACACATCATTGTTCTTTTCAGTTCATCAAGGGCAACTTGGAAGGCAGCAGAGGTAATGATCAATCCAAGCTTCATACTGATAAACTGTATCACCTCTTTCTCAATGTGGATGATGCACTTCTCCTGAACCTCAGAAGACAAGCATAGTTTCCAGTAGCAATGCTTCTGTAACTGAGTAAGGGTCTTGTGTATTCCTTCATGTTCTCTAGCTTTGTGTGAGGCAACTACAGAGTCTGTTCTGAGTGAGGGGCATAAATATGGCAACCAGTTATCCTTGTAGAGCTTAAAGAGTTGAAAATATTTAACTTTGGTGTCCACTGAAAGCTTCTTAAGAACACTTTGGATTTCAGTGTGCTCTTCCTCCCACAAAGATTAGTCAACCGTTAGTTTGTTGTAAAGCTCATCAGCAATAGAGGACACAAGGGCAACGGTAGGCAGTTGTGAGAGACAATCTGCATTCTGGTGAACGGCGCCAGCACAATGCACTATGTCATAGTCAAAGACTTTCAATTTAATGGCCCAGCAATCAAGCCTTCATCCTGGGTCCTTCAATGTCTTCAGCCACTGGAGAGAAGAATGGTCAGTACCAACAGTGAAGTGTACACCATGCAAGTATACTCTAAACTGCTGGTATGAGTAAATTATTACCAGGCATTTTCTTTCAGTGACAGTGTAGTTGCGCTCATGACAGTTGAGGGTTATGGAGCAGTAGCCAACAAGATGGTCTAGTCTATTCCCATCTAGTTGGGATAGGACACCACCAATGGCAGTGAGGCCAACCAAAGAGTCTCAAGGGATCAAGGCCAAGGCCAAGGATGGGATTACAGAAAGTCCTAACTTATCAAATCCAGCAAAGGCTGAAGCTTGGAGCAGATTGGCATGTTCTTCCAATCTGACATATCCCAAAAGCTGATTCTTTTGAACAGTCAAGAGAACAGGGCTAAGGTTATCTATAAGGATCTGGAGCTCTTCAGTTCCAGGCATGACTAGTCCAGGGCATATCCAAGGTTCCAGACGGAAGGCACCATGATGACAAAAACATTTTCCATGTAATTCTAAGAGGATCTCCAATGAAAGACCAGTGTGATGAATCACTTGAGGAATGAATTTAAAAAAAGAGTGCTACATGGGTTCAGTAAATTGGCTGAGTATCTGGAGCCTCTCTCTAATAAAAGTTTCATAAGCAGCAAGAGTGATCAGGAAAGCCACATTCAAGTTCAGTGTCCAGTAGCACTGGATAATCAAAGGTCTCAAACTTCTCTCATAAACTGGATGATCTCAAGAAAGTCCTGGGAAGATGCTTGGTTTATACCAGCATGGCTGTTGTCCTCTGATAGAGTAGCCTTAGGAGTCTTTTGGAGAAGTCTTCTCAGTTGGTTCAGTACAGGATCTGAAAGGTGAACTTTTCCTCCCTGGGTTTCAACAGGTCCATGGCATGGGTATGGGAAGGGCTTGGCAGTTCCAGGATCTTCAGGAGGCAAAAGTTCAGACAGATAGAGGAGGCTTTTGGAAGGTATGAAGTCCAACTATCTCAACTTCATGGAGGACAACATCATCATCCTTAGCTGAATCTTCACCTCTGATATTGTGATCAACAGGAGAGGATTCCAACAGATCCAGAGAAATTAATGCTTTAGGTGCAGCCAAGGATGTACCTTTATCCTTTCTGATTAGCACCTCCATGAAATTTACTTCATGGACCAAATCCTGGTTCTTTTCACTGTACTCTTCATGGATGATTGGTGATTTGGTGGGCTCCACTTAAGTAAGAGATTCTTTAGGCTCAAAGATATCCACTGCAATTTCCACTTGATCTTCTTCTGCAAGGTATTGAGCCTCACTAACTTGATTGACTTCACAAGCCAAAGAATCAGAATGTTTAACCCTGCTCAATGATCCAGCAATAGGAGCATTAGGTGACTCAGGGCTATTTATGGAATCATAAGAGTTTTCAGAAGCATCCAAGTGGCAGTCCTGAGGTGTGCTAGTGATTCTCAAACCATTGAGGGGGCTGGCTTTGGTACAACCTTGTGGGTAGTGGAGTTTTTTTCTTTATCACTCTTTGGAGGTACTGATAGGAGTAACTAAAGCCAAGGTAGGGCATAATAGTATCAAAGGAATTTTGACACAAGCTGTTGAGCAGATATTTGATCTTCTGCTCTTCAGTATAACCAACAGTAAAGGTTACACTTTATCCAAGAAGGCAAGTACATCTTCACCAAAGTAGAAGTCAGGAAGAGAGCTATTCCCTCCCAGGGCTGAAATAAGACCACAGCGGGGGTGTCCTGCAGGTTTGGCGTATCTGGTAAGATACATATTGGAGTGAGCACCAATGTTGTGAATTGGGCCTGGTTGACGTATTGTGATTTAATGTCTATAGTGCTAGCTTTGGAGAGTATGGTTTCAGGCCTATACACAAATTAATACAAGTCTTAAAGACTCTGAAGTCTTTACCCTTAAATCTAAGGTAACAACTAAGTAGAGTGTAAAAGCAAGTAGGTAATGTGTGAAAGTATAAAAGTATATTTATTGGGAAAAAGAAGGGAAGTTTATATACTGGAAAGGCTGTGCAATGGATGCAGGAGTGTTATTAACACCTGCACCATTGTCTGGAATATTAAAGCATCTTCTAGTGTCCACCAGGCTCTTGCATCCGCATTCCTTCTATTTGGGGATGATCCGGATGATCCAGCAGGGAATAGTGGATGTGCGTTACCCTGGAGTGGCCGCAGCTTGCATCTGCTCATTATGAAAGCTGCTTATAGCTCCCAAACTTAGTCCAACGGGATGTAACAAGTTGGCCAAATCATTGTAACATCCAAGATACAATTGGAATTGCAAATCCATCAGATCTGACGGATTTGGGTGCAAACCAAATTAGCCTTGACTACCAGGATTAATTCCACTGATAGCCTTGACCATTCTAATATACACCTAATTTACAACAGACATGTCATGGAATAGCATCAGAATGGGAGGAGCCTAAGTGTCAGCAGGCTCAGAGTCAGCAATGGAGGGGGGATTGAAGGAGACTGGGAAGAATTGTCAACCAAGAGCGTCTCTGCCTCTAGGTTGACTATTATTTTCCCACCTGTTCCTTGGGATCAGCTCCTTCAACTCAAGGATTGGTACAGACTCAATAATTGTGACCTATCTGTCCACAGTTATGGCAACCTTGATTTTAAGGAGGATTCCGTGAGTTCATGGTGAGGATATGAGGGCCAAAGAAAGATAAAACAGAGTTAGAGGCAGCATAATTATCCCGCACAAATGCTTAGAATGGGTAAGGTGCATATTATGTAACAGTGTCTTTATGCTCTTAATAGAGAAAAGCATGGCTTTATGAGACTTAAAGTGGATAAACAGAAGTTGATTAACCTTGTGGGCTTGGGCGCAAGCCATGTAAGCTTTGTGAGCTGTCAATTGTCTGCTTGTTATCAGTTGCTGTCCTTCCATGTAGAATCTATATTTAAATTCAGCTAGGGTCTCCTTAGGTTTGAAAGAAATGTGCATGAAACCATCCTTCTTCACTTCTAGACTAAGATCACCACCAAATTTTTCAATCAGAAGCTGCTTCATTTTCTCCCAAGTCTCAATGGTGGGCAACTTGGGCACCACTATCTCCTAACAGGTCGGGTGCAGCAGGTTTTAATATGCTCCTTCTTAACTTCATCAGAGGCTCTCCTCATGACAATTTTTTAGATAGTTAGGAAAGCTGCAATAGTAGAAGTTTTGGGATCAAAGACTTGCTTAAAGGTAGGCTTAAAATGTGATTCAGGAATTGGACCACCATTGTTGCTATTGAGTACATTTATGCGCGGGGAGAATTCTGCTTCAGACTCAGAGGGGGGCTGTTGGGCCACAGCTGACAAACACTCTCTTCAAGAGTAGTCAGGGTCTCAACAGTGCAGGCACCTGTATTATTAGCTAAGGTGGTCTGTTGCTCAGTAACATCTAGGCGTTGGCCTTGTGTTATTACTACTGTGGAAAGTTCATCCAGCCGGGATGTAAGAAAAAGACCCACTGAAAGGCAAGGAGCAAACCTATCATTCACCAAATAAATTAACTCACTCATTTCTTGTACGTCTTTATCAATCTCAGAGTGGTCTGGTTTCAAGTGGTCCACTTCATTAGCTAGAGCTATAAACTCTCTAGCACAGTGAGTGAGGGGGGCTCCTGACAAGCTAGGGCAACAGCCATCTTCATTGACAACCCCAGTTGAACTAGCAGCAGTTGTCATCATTTTGCGTAAGGCAGCTACCTCTTGATGTAATTCTGCAACTTGAGTTGTTAAAGCAAGCACATGGGGATCTTGCTGAGGTGCTTTGACAGGGCTACCTTGAATACAAGTGGATTTTCTTAGTTCTTGAATGGCATCCCACAGCTGCTGTTCTCTATCCACCAAATTATCAGAATGAGGGAAAGGCGGGGCATCTGGCTCAGATGTAGACAATTCATTCACTTGAGTCTGGAGTTTGGCAATGGCAGTGGAAATGACAGCCCTTTATTGATCAAATTCTTCACCAAGTTTGCGGAGGCCTTTAGTAGCAAGGTCTGCTACTTGTTGTAGTTGATCAAAGGAATAAGCACTGAACTCATTTAGCTGCTGCACAAGTTGTTTGAAATTGGTGATATAGGTGTTCAGGATGGAGTCTACTTGGGTTTGCCAGGGTTGTTACAACTGGTGAAACTCATATAGACGTTCTCTGACATATTTGGGGATAGACTGGTACATTTACTCAATGGAATTGACCAAACAGGTCTGGGAAGTGACAGAGTTGCGCTGATTGTCTGACACCAAGGAAAACAGGGAGTGGATCCATTGTTGATAGGCAGCAAACTGATCCCAGTGATGAGTTCCGGCTGCTTGTGGAGACAAGATTTCTTGAATGTGGAGCCCTAACACCATTTGATGGTGGGCTAAGGCAAGCTGCACAAAGGATGTCAGTAGGTGCTCAGTGGAGCCAGCTGCTGAGAGGAGACACTGTGGAAATTGCAGAGCCACAATCAATCTGTAGTATTCCACATTAACTGAACTGTAATTGGAGGCAAGGGATGGCTCCTTCACGGGCTATCCCAAGGGCTACTGCCATGACTTGTTCCAAGTCAGGGGTACCCAAAGGGTAAGTCACTAGGCAGGAATCATTCCCAAGGTTCAGCACAGTAGGGACAATAGGTGGTTCTGCAATTTATTCCTCAATAGGAGGGCTGGTAATTTCAGGTTAAGTGGCTCTTAAATAGGAGGAGGCAAAGGACCTGAAAATGTGGATGCAAAAGGGATAACCAAGGGGCTTACAGCCCCTGTAGTGAGTACCGTTTTTTGTTGTGTTCTGAGGCGCGGCACAGACACACAACAGGGAATCCTAACCTTAGGATTGGATTCATCCTAAGTCTTGGTTAGATGGCAGGGAAGGCTATGTGATTACCTTGTGGCCCTGGATGAATAATCTCTACTAGACGTGGCTAGAGAGGCGCCAAAGTATGTGAAGACACAAAAACAAAAAAGTGAATAGAACTTAATCTTTATTTGTAAATATGAAATAAAATAAAATATATAGTGGCTGGCAATACAACAAAACAGTACTAGGACAGTAAGATCACTTGCCACAAGCATGAGTGGGGCAAGTGAGTTGCTGCAGGATCAAGAAACCAAACAGTTGAAAACCCCAATTCAGAACCAGACTTGTTTTAAGGGGCAAAAGCAAAAGCAAGAGGTTTGTCATTGAAATAGCCCATCAAAAGCCAAATTGAAACATGACAAATGACGGCATTCAAAAAAAATCTTTGATCCTAAGACCTCCACCATTGCTGCTTTCCTAACAATATATGAGACTTCAATGAGTAGGGGTACCAAGGAACTTAAAAAGGAACATATTTTTACCTGTCTGTACCCCACTTGCCAATAAGTTGTAGTTCCTGAAATCCCCTCCATTGTCACTTTGGAGTTTATGAAGTGCCTTCTTCATGAGAAATTTGGTTGATACCTAAGCCCTGAAGTCAATAAGGATGATTTATGCATATTGCTTTCTAACCAAGGAAACTCTGGCTGAGTTTGCTGATTGCTTCTACATTGAGGGGCAACAACTCATTACCAGTTGTCAGTTGAATCCTCAGGAAGCATGGACAGCTTGCTCCAATGCTTTTAAAGTGAACAATCTCCTGTGCTTACACTTTAAGGAACATAAGACATCTCTTACTTCCATGAAGAGCATCAAAAACCTACTGAAAGACATGCATTTGCCACATGGAGGAACTGTGGTCCGCAAGAATAAGGCTAATACCACTGGAACTACTTCTTGAACCCCACACATCATGACTCTTGGATCTAATGGGCAGCCCAAGCAAGGGTGCCACAGTTGTGGTCAAATTGGACATCACTCACGCTCCTGCAGCAACTCTTGTGTAGAGAATTGCAACCCAAAAGAGCAGGCTGGAAAAGAGAGGTCAGCTTAAAGGTAGAGACACTCTCTGCTGACCAATCTCCCCTGTCTCCCCCGTCTCCTCCTGATCCTCCCTCTGAAAAAGAATCTCCTCCTTTGTCTGGCCCTACTATCTTTCACCTATTACATTATCTCTCAAGTGACTCCAAACCTAAGGATTCTGACTATGATGAATCAGATAGTTATGGCTACTCTGTGCTGGCTGTCCCTGAAACTGTGTTGCTTCCCTATAAAATTCAATCAGGGAAAACCACCACTACAGCTTTCCCACCTTCAGCTGAGGCTAAAGCCATGGTATCTTGCCCTTACCTTGCTCAAGCTCATTGATCTCCCATCCTAGTGAACTCCTCAGAAGAAGCTACTGAGTTAGCTGAGGAGCCTTTCCAGAATTTTACTGTGTCCTTACCTTTGCAAACTCTATACAAGGAAATTCCTGCCTTGAAATGCATGCTAGCAAAATGGGAAAAGGAACTGGAAGCAGCACAGGATGTCCTGGCCGTCTTACATCCTTTTGGAAAAGATACCACCTGTGTAGAAGTATCAATACAGAAGGTTAAGATTAAGGCCATCCTGGACACAGGCTCTCCTGTCAACGTCGTATCCTCCAAGTTGATGTAGAAACTCAAATTGGCTCCCAATCTCAACTGTACTTAGTCTTACAGAACTGCTGATATGGCTCAAACTTGGGCTATTGGTGCCTACTCTTCTCTGCCAATGAGGTTTGGGAAGCTTCTCATTGCTTCCCCTGCTGTTGTTTTGAAATAAAAAAGCCATGATCTCCTGGTAGGCACCTGATTCCTTTGAGAATATAACAGGATTGTAAACTTACAATATGGATACCTTTTGCTCTTAGGATATGAGGTTCCTTTGATTTTTGAGGAACCTCCACGCCTCCCAGGAAAACGTCTTAAAACTTGCGTGCTTGAGTACCCTATGGGTATCTTCTCTCTCAAGTATAGGACTCACTCCTCCAACATGTGCACCCCTCCTCTTTCCTGCTCTGAAGAAGAAGGTGTCCCTCTACTTGCTCCTGCAGCTGTAACTATCCTTCCTGGCTCCCAAGTGATCATCAACTCTCAGATATCTTACAAGCTACCTGAGAAGTTGTTCTTAGAGTTGTACTCTCCTGAATTCTTAAGTCACAAAGAACCTTGGTTATGCCCTGGGATCCTAGATCAAACTAATAAAGAGCCTGTACAACTTCTGCTAGCCAACCTGACAGCTTTGCCCATGCAGGTTTCTAGAGGCCAAGTTGTGAGACATGGACGCAAATTAGAAGCTGAACAAGTGGCTTCTCTCTATCCTTTTGTGACATTTAGTGATACAACTTACCAGAAGAGGACCTAAAGTGCTCTACCTGTTCACAGCTGCTGATTTCCCGCAGCTATTGCCCATCCAGCAGAAAGACGTACTAGAACTGCTTGACCAGTTCAACTACATCCTTGCTTCTGGGCCCAATGACTATGGTCTAGCAAAAGAAATCATCCATCAAATTGACACAGGTGATGCTCTGCCTTTCTGCGCTGAACCCTACTGCTGTAGTAGGGTAGAAAATGCCCAGGTTTCCAAGGAGCTCAAACAAATCTTGGATGCTGGACTCTTGGCTCCTTCTCAGAGCCTTTGGGCCTCCTCCTTACTGAGCCTCAAGAAGAAAAAAGGGGGCCACCGTATTGTGATGTACTATTGCTACCTGAATTCTTTCATAAAAAAGGATTCATACCCACTGCCAATAATTGATGATGCCCTTAAACAATAGGGAGGCTCAATGTTCTTCCCCACTATGGACTTAGCATCAGGATACTGGAAGGTCAGCTTGTCAACTGAAGATTGAGAGAAACTGCCCTCATCACCTCTGAAGGCCTCTACTAACCCACGTGAATGCCTCAATGACTCTTTAATGAGCCAGCCACTTTTCAGAGAGCCATGGACTTCATCCTACAAGATCTAAAGCTCTCCTGCGTCCTTGTTTACCTTGACAATATTACAGTGTTTAGTTTCACCTTTATCAATTGTTTAGATTTTCTCAAGGCTGTTTTCCTCAAGATTCAAGAAGCAGGCCTGAAGCTCAAACCTTCCAAGTGTTCCTTCTTTATATAGCAACTTGAATTCTTGGGCCATGAGGTCACCCAGACTGGAACACACCCCATAAATAATAAGGTGGAAGCCATTGACAGTACGCTGCCTCCCACAAACCTACAGGAGGTCCAAGTATTCCCAGGCGTGATGGGATACTATTGACAGTTCATCCCTGATTTTGCTGAACTATGTGAACTCCTTGTCCAACTCCTCCATAATAAGCCCTTTGAATGGACTGGCAGCCAACAGCAATCTTTCAAAGCTCTGAAGACCAAACTCAAAGGTGCACCATACTAGTCTACCCTGATTACAATAAAGAGTTCATCCTATACACCAACACCAGTGGAGTAGCTCTAGGTGCAATCTTAGCCAATCTTGATGATGAAGGTGTAGACCAACCAGTAGCCTTTTCTTCACATGTCCTCAACAAGCATGAGAAGAATTATAGCATCACTGAAAAGGAATGCCTGGCAGTCCTACATGCTGTGAAAAAGTTTTGGCACTACATCTATGGGACCCACTTTACCATAGTCACTGACCATTTTTCCCTCAAGTGGTTGCAGCAACTAAAGGAATGCCGTAAATTGCACCATTAATGCTATTTTGATATGGCCCTTGAATATTGATATATACAAAGATTTGGTTGTTTTTGCTTTCAAATTTTGGAATTCCTCACCTTCTGTAAATGGGTCTGCTCCAATTTCCACCCATTCTGGAATATCATACTTTCCCAAGTCTTTCCTGGTATGACTTCACCCCAATATGACCCCCTTGCCCACTCTGTCTACCTAATGAGTGATCATTGACCCTTGTCTACTATTTAAGTAGAATTAATTTTCTAATAAAGACAAGTTTATCCACATTTTTGTTGGCTTTAATATTCTTCAAGCTTTTTCATTTCCTTTTTTCCAAAAGGAATTCCTCATCTTAAATTCCAGAAAATTAAGGTATGTGCCCTTGATTTTGCCCTGAAGGCTAACCAAAGGCTAGCTTTGTTGTAACTGTGCTGTTTTAGCAGAGTTACAAGGGGAAAAGATTTAGAAACTAGATAATAATCTTTATTGAGAGATAGTGATTATATAGTCATTGTGAATTAAGGATAACAGGAACATGATTGTGTTGATCACACGGTTGGATGATGAAGGGGGTGGCTTGATCCTTGTAATGAGTCAAGCGCCAAAATGAGTTACCCACTGGGAAGGATCAGCTTCTGTTCATGTTATTGTATTTGATAATTTGAGTTGACTTCCTAACTTGGCTTAAGGTGAATGGATAATTGGGTTGTAGTCACAAACCTGCTTACTTGGAACCTTGCTGGCGGGCCAAGCCTGCTGTTTTGACCCCCCCAACTGAAGGTCAGCCTCCTCTGGGGGCAGGTTGTCAGGGAGGTTGTTGGGAGCCTGGGCGCTATACTGGACTAACTGTTGTTTGGTGGCGGGTAACACAGTCTCTTGTTGCCTTTGTCTTGCCTTTCAGGGTCTGAGGCAATCATGGTGAAGGACCTTGTCCTGTTTACGTTTCCCAAGCCCTTGCACAAGGTAAGTGTTGTTTTTGTTTACCTTTAGGATGATGGTAGGGCCAAATTTTTCTGGTTGCAGTTTACTCTTGTTGGTATTCATGACCCAGACCTTGTTGCCAACCTTGTTTCTGTATTTGATGGGGATGAAGGTCTTTTGTAGATGCTTTTCTTCCTTTTCTGCTTGGTTGCTATTGGCCTGTATGACCTGGGGATATGAGCGGGGTGGAACCTTATCTGGCATCTCCAGCTTAAGTCCTGATAGAGCCTGGATGATATTGGGTTGCCTTCCATAAACTAACTCAAAGGGACTTTTTCCAGTGGATCTGTTTACATGGGTCCAGCATACAAGCAATGCAGTTGGTAGCTGCTTGTACCAGTCCTCAGGTCTCCCGGCAGTGAGTTTAGCCAAGGCTTGCAAGAGGCTGTCATTCAGCTGCTCCACGCGTCCATTGGCCTGAGGGTGATAAGGTGTTGTCACTGTGTGCTGGACCCCATTCTTGGTGAGGTATACATTGGTATCTTCAGAGGTCAATTATTTGCCTCTGTCATTTATCAGGAGTTCTGGCTTTCCAAACTTGCTGATGATTTTTTTCCTATGAAGCATCATACGTCATTGCCAGTATGTGTTTTGACTGCTTGTGCTACTGGCCACCAAGTGGCAAAGTTGATGGCAGTAATAATGTACTTTTTGTCATTATGTTCTCCAGGCATAGGCCCCACAATATCCAGGGCCCACACCTTAAATGGTAGTTGTGTGCGGATGGGTAGTACTGATTTAGGCGGGGTCTCACTCCTTGCAAAATTTTCACATACTTTGCACTGGTTCAAGATGTTGTGTTCTGAGGCGCAGCACAGATACACAACAGGGAATTCTAACCTTAGGATTGGATTTGTACTAAGTCTCAGTTAGATGGCAGGGAAGGCTATGCAATTACCTTGTGGCCCTGGATGAATAATCTTCTACTAGTTGTGGCTAGAGAGAGGCGCCAAAGTACTGGAAGACACAAAAAAATGTGAGTAGAACTTAATTTTTTATTAGTGAATAAAAAATGTAATATATAGTGGTTTGCAATACCACAAAACAATATCATGACAGTATGATCACTTGCCACAAGCATGAGTGGGGCAAGTGAGTTTTGCAGAGTCAAGAAACCAAACAATTGTATTTCCCAATTCAACTATAGACTCATTTCAAGAGTCAAAAGCAAAAGAGAGGGATTTTTCCTCAAAATTGCCCACCAAAGGCAAAATAAAAACATGGTGAATAGCAGCATTCACAACACAAGACTTCCTGAACATCTCAATATAAGGTTGGCCACCAGGCCTTGTATTTTAGGTATTTGTAAAGGTTAAAACTTTTTGTGTTGCCCAAGTCTCTGTGGTAGTGCAAGATGGTATTGACTTGCTGATGTGTGGGAATGTATGGGATGGTTGTCCTGTTGGACATTTTTTGGTATAGGGTTCCATAGACGTCGGCAAAAAGGTGCTTATTTTTAATGTCAGTCTCTCTTGTTATATCTGTAGTGCCGGGGGGAATCCTTTGTCTTTTGTTTGTAGTACTAAGAGAGGCCAGTCTGGGTTGAGCCCATTCTTGCCCCTTGTGGCTCTGACGTATAGTTGTGACAGTGCATCAGCCATGGCCAGCTCTGGGCCCAGCTTATACTGTATGAGCATATTGAATCTTTCCAGAAGCTCCATCCACCAGGCTTGTCTGCGGGATAGGTTTGCTTGGGTCTTGAAGTAGATGAGAAATTTGTGGTCTGTCAAGGCTTTGAACTCTTCTTGTTGTTTTAGGTAGCAACACCATTTGACTAGGCAGTGCACAATTGCCAACAGCTCCTTATCATGTATGGGATACTGGCACTTGCCATCTGTCAACTTGCGTGATTCATAGGCCACAGGTAGGAAGTAACCATTATTGTTTTTGATTTGTAGTACTACTCCAATGGATGCGTCAGAGGCATCTGTCTCCATTTAATATTCCCCATCAAGTTTGGGGTATTGAAGGATGGGTGCCATTGTGAGTTTCTTTTTAAGGCGTCTGAAGCAAAGGTCTCGTTAAGAGGTCCATACAAACTTGGATTTGGCACCAGTAATGGCAGACATAGATGCATTTAGGACGCTGCAGTTGGGTATGAATTGTTGTACATGGGCAACCATCCCCAGGAATGTGCGGAGTTTTGACTTGTCCTTTGGCGGTGGCATTTTGCAAATAGCCTGGATCTTCTGGCTGTCAGGTTTAATGCTGTCTTTCAAAACTATGTGTCCCAAGAAGAGTATTTGTTTGTGGAAAAACTGGCACTTGGAGGGCTTAGCTAGTAGCTTATGTTGCGCTAGCGTGGCAAAGACTACCTCTAGGTCCTTGTAATCTGTTCCACTGAGGGGCTGTAGACAATGATGTTGTCCAGGTATACCAGGGCATGCTTGCCAATGTGGGGAGCAAACAGCTTTTTCATGAAGGTCACAAAGATTGATGGGGCGTTTTTATACCAAATTTGAGTACCACACACTTGTATAAACTATATTTAGTGTGGAAGGCTGTTTTGGGAATGTCTTCTTCCTTGATACAGATCTGGTTATAGCATGCAGTCAGATCAATCTTGTAGAAGACTGTGGATCCTCCCAAGGCTTCAAAGAGATTAACAATCAGTGGTAGTGGATAACAATTTTTGATGTTAACTTTGTTTAGGGCTCAGTAGTCTGTGACTAAGCGCAGGGTACCATCATTCTTTGCTACAAAGAATACAGCATCACCAAAAGGGGACTGTGAGGGGCAGATAAGTACTTTCTCCAATGCCTCTTTGGGGTAAGCACACAGGGTGTCATCCTTGTTTGGGATGAGGCAATAAATGGGTCGCTTTAGGTACTGCTCCTTTGAATTGGATGGAGTGTAGATGTATTTCTCCGGTGGCAACTTGGGTAGAGCCTCCTTGAAGATTTCTGGGTGTTGAGCTACAATTTCACAATCCTGAGGTGTGGTGGTGTTCTGGTGATCTTTGAAATGGATAATCTTGTATGGCAAGAGTCCCAGTCAATTGCTGTTGTGTTTGGCTCCTGGGGACAACATCCAGGAGGACACAGCAGGAAATCTTTATAACAATTTATTTGAGGTTCAAAGCTAGCCTTGGGCTAGCCTTCAGGGCAAAATTCAGGGCGCTTACCTTAATTTCCTGGAATGCAAGATATGAAATTCCTTTTGCAAAAAGGAAAAGAGAAAGCTTGAAGAATATTAAAGCCAACACAAATGTGGATAAACTTGTCTTTATTAGGAGAAATGATTCTACTTAAATAGTAGACAAGGGTCAATGATCACTCATTATATAGACAGAGTGACAGAAGGGATCACGTTGGGATGAGGTCATACCAGGATCAGTCATGGACAGGTACAATAATCCGGAATGGGTGGATATTGAACCAGACCCATTTGCAGAAGGCGAGGAATCTCTAAAATTGAAAGCAAAACCAACTAAATCTTTGCACATATCAATATTTAAAGGCCATATCAAAATGGTATTAATGGCACAATTTACAACATCTCCCCCCAAAAGATTGGACACAGTGAGTTGATATTTGCAGAGGAATTTAGAGTATACCTGGGCAAAAGGACAGCCGGAGGACAATAGATTCACAGTATACTTGACACCCTTCTTGTAGGTGACTTCACAAAGTTCAACCCAGAGAAAATCTAGCTTATGCTCACACCCCCAGTACAATTTTGATAATAGAGGACTAGGTCACCCACTTGGTACTCAGGGAGGGGGGCTCTGGAAGCATTAGAGAGCAAGAGTTCCAGGGCTTTGACCTTGTAAGCAGTAGAGTAGGCGGTAGCTTGGATGTTAATGATACAGTTAGTCAAGTCCTTGACATAAGCTTTGGGATTAGTAGAGGGGTCAACTTCCATCAACAGGGGTCCCAAGATTGAGGGGGTAGTGGCTTCTTGACCATACAGCACGGTGAAGGGGGACTGGCCAGTCACTTGGTGTCTGCTGAGTCTATATGCAAAGAGGGCAGCAGGGAGGAACAGATCCCAGTTAGCAGCATCAGAGAGGGTAAGCTTCCACATGATGGACACAAGGGTGGAGTTTTCTTGTTTCACAGTCCCATTGGTGGATGGGTTATATGGTGCAGAGAAGGATTGATGTTTACCCATAGTTTCTATAATGAACATTATGAGGCAAGAATTAAAGTTGGTCCCATTTTCAGAAAGCAGGACTTGAGGGCAACCATGACGGTAGAAGATGTTTTGCAACAAGAAATTAGACGTGGTCTTGGCAGTTATATCTTTTGTTGCTCTGCTTTGACCCATTTGCTAAAGTGATTGACGGCTACCAAGATGAATTGACACCCAGACCTTGAACTCAGGGGAGGGCCAATAGTGTCAATACTCACAGTGTGAAAGGCATGATTAGGTGGGATGAGCTTGAACTGATATTGTGAAGGTTGGGGGCGTTGGAGCTGACAAGAATGACAGGAGGCAAGGACGTCAGGAATTAGGAGGTGCATGTTCTCCCAGTAGAAGTTCTTACACAGCCAGTCATAGGTTTTTGCTATGCCTCTGTGTCCCAAGTCAATGTGGGCTTGGAGAATGATGGCAACCCTCATGCTAGATCAGATGCAGGGCAGAAAAGCGCTGTTGACTTTCTTGAAGAGTTGTCTATCTCAAATCACAGTGTCCTTGGATAGAACTTGTAGGGCCAGACAAATATCTTCTGGTTCAATGGCCCAGGAGTCAGGGTACTCTATCAATTTGTATAGGCAATTGGCGTCAGTGGTGTGGATGGATAGTATGGGCATTCTTGACAAACCATCAGCATTTTGATGTTGCGCCCCAGGGCAATGTATTACGGTGAAATCATATTCTTGCAGGCGTAAAGCCCAACAAGCTAGTTGACCTTAGGGCTCCTTTAATTGCTGCAGCCAATTTAGGGAGGAGTGGTTGGTGACTACTGTAAAGTAAGTCCCGTAGATATAGTGTCTGAACTGTTTCACTGCATGCAAAACAGCTAGGCATTTCTTTTCTGTGACACTATAATTCTACTCATGTTTGTTGAGGACTTGCAAAGAGTAGGCCACAGGTCAGTCTACGCTTTCATCATCAAGTTGGGCTAAAATGGCACCCACAGCTACTCTGCTTGCTTAGTGTACAAGATAAACTCCTTATCATAATTAGGGTAGACTAGGATAAGAGCCTCTTTGAGCTTGGCTTTCAGCACTTCAAAAGACTGTTGTTAGCTATCAGTCCACTCAAAGGGTATGTTGCAAAGGAGTTAGACAAGAGGTTTGCTTAATTCAGAAAAGTCAGGGATAAATTGTCAATAGTACCCCATCATACCAAGAATCACTTGGACCTCTTGTAGGCTTGTGGGGGGCAGCATTTTTTCAATGGCTTCCACCTTATTATTCATAGGGTGTATCCCAGTTTGGGTGACCTTGTGGCCCAAGAATTCAAGTTGTTCCTTGAAAAAAGAGCATTTAGAAGGTTTGAATTTCAGGCTTGCCTCTCAAATTTTAAGGAAGACATCTTTGAGGTAGTCCAAATGGTTGGTAAAGATGGAGCTGAACACAGTAATGGCATCAAGGTATAAAAGGACGCAGAAGAGCTTCAAAACTTGCAGGATGGAGTCCATAGCCCTTTGAAATGTAGCAGGTGCATTGTATAGTCCTTGGAGCATACAAGTGGGTTCAAAAAGGCCTTCTGAGGTGATAAGCTCAGCCTTTTCTCTATCTTCAGGATAAAAGTCAATCTGCCAGTATCCTGAGGCAAGATTCATAGCAGAGAAAAACTTTGACTCCCCTAATCTTCTAAGTGCATTATCAATTCTAGGCAGAGGGTAAGAGTCTATTTTGGTGAGCAAGTTCAGGCGGTGGTAATCCATCACAATGCAATGTCCTCCATCCTTCTTTTTGAGGATCAAAAATGGACTGTCCAAAAGGGCTCTGAGAGGGAGCTAGTAGCCCAGCGTCTAAGAGCTGCTTAAGTTCCTTAGAGACCTGAGCATCCTCTACCCTGTTGCAGCAGTAAGATTTGGCACAAAAGGGTACAGCATCACCTGGATCAATCTGGTGGATAACTTTTTCCTAGTCCATAGTCAGTGGGTCCCAAGGCAAAGATATCCTTAAAATGATCTAGCAGTTCCAGAACATCTTTTTTTGAATGGGTGACAGTTTTGGGAAATCAGCGGCAGTGAAAAGGGAGAGAACCTGAGAGTCTCCTTCCGGCAAGTTGAAATCACTAAACATTCTAAAAGGGTAGAGGGACGCCACTTGCTCTGAACCTAATATGCAACCATGTCCAACAACCTTTCCCTTGGTCACCTGAATAGGCAGGGTGGTCAGGTTAGCTTACAACAGCTGTACAGGCTCTTTATGAGTTTGATCCAAAATCCCAGGGCATAACCAAGGCTCTTTACGGCTTAGGGAATCAGGTGAATATAGCTCCAGAAAGGATTTTTCAGGAAGATTTAGGATATCTGGGAGTCTAAAATCACTTAGGAGCCTGGAGGGATGATAATAGCTATGGGACTAGAAGAGGCACACCTTCCTCTGCAGGACAGAAAGGAGGAGGGAACACATTTTGGAGGAATGAGTCCTTTACTTGAGTGAGAAGATACCAGTGGGGTATTCAAGCACGCAAGTCTTAAGACGTTTTCTTGGGAGACGCGGAGGCTCTTCAAAGATTAAAGGGATCTCATACACTAGGAGTGATAAGTACCCATCTCTAAGGTTCAAAATCTTGTTGACTCTTGAAGGAACTGTGTACCAACCAGGAGATTGTAACTTTTGTTTTTGAGGACAACCACAGGGGATGCAACAAAAAGCTTCCCAAACCTCATGGGCAGGGCAGAGTAAGCACTAATGGATCAAGTTTGGGCCATGCCAGCTGTACCATATGACTGAGTGTAGTTGAGGTCGGGAGCCTGCTTAAGTTTTTCATCAACTTGGGCAATACCACATTGACTGGAGAGCCTGTGTTCAAGATAGCCTTGATCTTAAACTTTTGGATCAATACTTCCACACAAGTAGTATCTTTCCCAAAGGGGGGTAAGACAGCCAGAACATTCTGAGCAGCTTCTAATTCTTTCTCCCATTTAGCCATCATTTATTGTAAGGCAGGAATTTATTTATACACAGTCTGCAAGGGGAGCAATACCGTCACATTCTGAAAGAGAGCTTCTGCTAGCTCAGCAGCCTTTTCAGAGGAATCAACCAAGACAGGGGGATAATGAGCCTGAGCCAAGTAAGGTTGAGCCACTACAGCCTTAGCTTCAGTTGCAGATGGGCAAGTTGTAGTTGTGGTTTTCCCTGAACGTAGCTTGCAAGGGACAGAGACTGTCTCTGAGGCTGCCAACATCAAGTAGTCATAACCATCAGACTCATCACAGTCAGAGTCTTCAGGCTCAGAATCACTAGAGAGGTTATGAAACAAGTGAAGGATAGTCGGACCAGCTGAGGGGGACAATTCCTTGTCAGAAGGGGGATCAGGAGGAGACAGGGGAGATTGGTCAGCAGAGAGCGTCTTGGCCTCTAAGCTGACCTCTCTTTTACTGCCTGTTCCTTTGGATTACAACCCTCTACCCAAGGGTTGATGCAGGTATGTGAGTGGTGTCCTACTTGACCACAGTTATGGCATCCTTGTCTCTTAGATGGTCCACTTGATCCTAGGGTCATAATGCACGGCGTACAAGAAGTAGTCCCAGCATTACTGGCTTTATTTTCACGCACCACTGTACCCCCATGGTTAAATTGCATGTCCTGTAAGAGGGTCTTGATACTCTTCATTGGAGTAAGGGAAGCTTTGTGGGCTTTGAAGTGCAGACATAGGAGTTGGTTCACCTTTAAAGCATTCAAACATGCTGTGTACGCTTCCCAGGGAGTTAAATGACAACTGGTGATCAACTGTTGTCCTTCAATGTAGAAAGAATTGGCAAACTCAGCCAAGGTTTCTTTAGGCTTAAATGTGATATGCATAAACACATCCTTCTTGACTTCTAATATGAGATTTCCTCCAAATTCTTCAATTAGAAGTTGCTTAATGTGCTCCCAAGTGACAATAGAAGGGAGTTTAGGGACCACAACCTCTTGGCACGTGAGATGCAGGCAGGTAAGAATATGCTCCTTCTTAAGTTCATTGGTGGCCCTACACATTGCATTCTCATAAATTGTTAGAAAGACAGCAATGGTAGAGGCTTTAGGGTCAAATATCTGCTTGAACAAAGGCTTATAAGTGGGGTCAATGGATGAGGAGGTGGATCGGCTGTTGTCACCTGGGTTGAGGAAGTTAATATGGGGATTGCCCTCAAACTTGGATTTAGCAGCAGGTTGTCTAGCCCAGAGGAGTTGAAGGCTTCCCTCTAGGATATCCAAGGTAGAGCTGTTCTGTCCACTAATATCTCTAGTGTGGTGGCAGCAACTCCAAATTTGTCAATCTTAATTTGTTGCACCAATAAGGTGCCAGCAATCCCATTGAGGCAGGTGGTCAGGGAAGTGGTCTGAGCAACCAAGGGGATGACCTGTCCATTCATTGTCTCAGTAAAGCGGGAGAGGTTTTGTACCTCTCTTTCCAATGTGTCCTGCCTATCAGCAACATCATTTGTTTCTTCTGAAAGCTGATCCAGTGCACATGCACAGTTGACCTGGGGTTGGCCTTCCAAACCAGGACAGCAACCACTTTTTTTCTGAGCAGGAGTATTAATGGCTTCAATTTCCTCTTCATCTTCAGACTCAGAGGACAAGTCCTAAAATTAGAGAGGTGTTGCCTTTAATACTCAATTTGCCTCAAAAAATAGCTACTTGATCAGTGAGCAGAGCAATGCAAGGGTCAGGCATAGATTTGACTGAGAGGGTGGTTCTGAACAGAAGATTGACGCCAAGTGGTAGCCTTGAGCTTGGCTATTGCTTCCCATACCTTGGCTTCAAAGTCAGATGGGACCTCACCAGGAGGAGCAGGAGGAGTCACCTCAATAGATGCTAATCTATCATCCACATAACTTTGCACTTGATATAGAGTGTCACCTAGTGCAGCCTTATCCAGACCATATTGATGCGGCAGATGCCGGCCCTAAGAATCAACATGAGTTCCAACCAGTTTGAGTTGAGAATTAATATGTTCTCAAAATTGGTTAAGTTTACTAACCAGAGTCTCAAAGTCCTGGTGATGCTTTAGCAGAGAATTATCAATTTGCCCACGCCACATTGCTTGGTGCTCATCCAATTTGCATAGTCAATCCTTGATGTATCAAGGGAGCAAGGAGCAAAGGGAATTCAGCAAGGAGGTCAAGTACTTCTGAGAGGCCAGAAAGTTGCACTGGTTATAGGAAATACACACAAAGAGGCTGTGGACCATTCTTGATATGCCATGTTCTAAGCATGGTTTTTTGAGACAGCGGTGGCTACAGCATTTACAAGCTGGTTCTGTGACCTAATGCAAGTTGTTGGTGAACCAGGGCGGGTTAGATGAACTGGTTGACTAACACACCAATTGTATCCATGGACTCCATCAACACAGGAGGAGATCAAAATACAAGAGGAAGGAATACAGGTCTTCAGAAGCATACCCAGGACAGAGACCAGGGATAGTATGCATTGCCACAGTGCCAGAGTGAATTAGGGAGTGGGTGGCAGCACAAGCTTGCTTGTAATTGAGAGAGAAAGCTGGAAGGGGGGGCACGCAGGCTCAGAGGACAGCACCAGTACCATGGGAGTTGAGGGGGCATCAGTGATGTCTGTTGTGTTTGGCTCCTGGGGACAACATCCAGGAGGACACGGCGGGAAATCTTTATAACAAAAGATTTGCGGTTTGAAGCTAGCATTGGGTTAGCCTTCAGGGCAAAATTAAGGGCACATACCTTAATTTCCTTGAATAAAAGATGAGAAAATCCTTTTGGCAAAAAGGACAGGAAAAAGCTTGAAGATTATTAAAGCCAACAAAAATGTGGATAAACTTGTCTTTATTAGGAGATTTGATTCTACTTAAATAGTAGACAAGGGATGGTGATCACTCATTAGAGAGACAGAGTGGCCAAGGGGGTCACATTGGGATGAGGTCATACCAAGATCAGACAAGGGAAGGTATGGTATTCCTGAATGAGTGGATATTGGCCCAGACCCTTTTACCAAAAACAAGGAATTCCCAAACTTGAAAGCAAAACCAGTCAAATCTTTGAATTTACCATTATTCAAAGGCAATATCAAAATAGCATTAATGTCGCAATTTCCAAGATCTCTCCCCTCAAGATTGGATATAGGGAGTTTATATTTGCGGAGAATTTGGAGTGAACACAGGCAAAAGGACGTCCAGAGGACAGAAATTTAACGGTTTACTTGATACCCTTTTTAAATGTGATATCACAGGGCCCAACCCAGAGGGAATCTAGCTTATGAGCTCTACCACCTGTACAATTCTGGCAGTAGAGAACCAGTTTGCCTATTTGATACTCAGGGAGGGGGGCTCTAGTAATTTTGGATGGGGAGAGCTCAAGAGCCTTGACCTTGTAAGCAGTGGAATAAGCTGTCCTTTGGATGTCAATGAACCAATTAGTTTAAGTCTTTAATATGGGCATCAGGATTTGTAGACTCATCAACTTTGATCAAGGGGGTCCCAAGATTGAGGGGGTGGCGGCTTCACGCCCATACATCATGGCAAAAGGAGACTGACCAGTCACTTGGTGTCTACTGAGGCAGTAAGCAACGAGAGCAGTAGGGAGGAACATATCCCAATTGGCAGCGTAGGAGAGCGTGAGCTTCCTCATTATGGACACAAGGGTGGATATTTGCTTGTTTGACAGTTCCATTGGCTGAGGGGTTATATGGTGCGGAGAACAGTTGGTGGGTCCCCATAGCCTTGACAATAGACGTGATTAGGCGAGCATCAAAGTTGGTACCATTGTCAGAAAGCAGGACTTGAGGGCAGCCATGTTGATAGAATATGTCTTTGCAGCAAGAAAGTAGCCGTGCTCTTGGCAGTTATATCTTTTGTTGCTCTGGCTTCAACATATTTGCTAAAATGGTCTACGGCAACTAAGATAAACCAACACCTCAACCAAGACCAAGGTAAAGGACCAACAGCATCAATAATCACTGTATGGAAGGCATGCTTTGGAGGGATGAGCTTAAACTGGTGTTGGGATGGGCAAGGGCGTTGGAGCTGTCAGGAATGACAGGAGGCAAGGACATCAGGGATTAGAAGGTGCATGTTCTCCCAATAGAAGGTTTTTCATAACCAGTCATGAGTCTTTGCTATGCCTCCATGTCCAGTGTCAATGTGAGCTTGGAGGATAATGACTATCCTCATGCTAGGGCGGACTTAGGGTAGGTAGGTATTGTTAACCTTTTTGAAGAGCTGCCTATCAAAAATTACAGTGTCCTTGGATAGGGTTTGTAACACCAGGAGAATGTCTTCTGGCTCAGTGGTCCAAGAGTCAGGGTACCCTATTAATTTTTATAGGCAAACAGCGTCAGCGGGGTGGATAGATAGAATTGGCATCCTTGACAAGCCATCAGCGTTCTGGTGTTGGGCCCCAAGAAGGTGTATCACAGTGAAATTGTAACTTTGCAGACGCAGAGCCCAACGTGCTAGTTGACCTTCAGGCTCCTTTAGTTGTTGCAGCCATTTGAGGGAGGAGTGATCTGTGACCACTGTGAAGTGGGTCCCATAGATGTAGTGCCTGAACTGTTAGACAGCATGCAACATCGCCAGACATTCTTTTTCAGTGACACTATAGTTCTTATTGTGTTTGTTGAGGACCCGTGAAGAGTAGGCTGCAGGTTGATCCACACCTTTTTTGTCAAGCTGGGCTAAGATGGCACCCACAGCTACTCCACTAGTGTCAGTATACAAGATGAACTCCTTATCATAATCAGGATAGACCAAGATAGAAGCCTCATTGAGCTTGGCCTTCAAGCTTCAAATGCTTGTTGCTGGCTGTCAGTCCACTCAAAGGAGTTGTTGCAAAGCAGTTGGACAAGGAGTTCACTCAGTTCAGTGTTGTAAATTATGCAATTAATGCTATTTTGATATGGTCTTCAAATAATGATAAATGAAAAAATTTGACTTGTTTGGCTTTTGAGTTTGGGAATTCCTTGCCTTCTGTAAATGGGTCTGATTCAATATCCACCCATTCCAGATTTTGTACCCGTTTATTAATGATCCTGGTATGACCTCATCCCAACGTGACCCCCTCAGCCACTCTGTCTTTCTAATGAGTGATCACCATTCCTTGTCTACTATTCAAAGTAGAATCATCTCTTCTAATAAAGACAAGTTTATCCATATTTACGTTGGCTTTAATATTCTTCAAGCTTTCTCCTTTCCTTTTTGCAAAAAGGACTTTCTCTTCTTGTTTTCCAGGAAATTAAAGTACATGACCTTAATTTTGCTATGAAGGCTAACCCAAGGCTAGCTTTCAAGCTCAAATCTTTTTTATAAAGATTTCCTGCCATTTACTCTTGGATGATGTCCCCAGGAGCCAAACATGACAAAATGGTGCTCACTATAGGGGCTGCAAGCCCCTTGGTTACCCTGTTCCCACGCACATTCTCTGGTCCTTCTCCCTTTGTTTCTGAAGTACCCAAGCAACCTAAAGTTTCTAGTCCCCCTATAGAAGAAGACATCACCAGTGCTCTCTCAAATTCTATGGTATTGGTTCTGTCTCCTGGGCCCGCATAGGCCCCCCTTCCAGCTTTCTCTCTCAATTATGAACAAGCTTGTGCTGCTGCCTGCTCCTTTTCTATTCTGGCACTGTGGCAATGCACTCTATCCCTGGCCTCCGTCCTGGGTACGCTTCTGAAGACCTGTACTCCTTCCTTTTGAACTTTGGTCTCCCCCCTGTGTTGATGGAATCCATGGATACTATTGGCGTGTTGATCAACCAGTCATCCACCCTGCCCTAGTTCACAATCAACTTGCCTTAGGATCCTAGAATCAGCTATTAAATGCTGTAGCCACCGCTGTCTTAAATTAACCATGCTCAAAATATGGCCTATCAAGAATTTTCCTACAGTCTCTTTGTGTGTATTTCCAACAACCAACACAATTTGCTGGCATTTCAGAAGTACTTAACCTCCTCCCTGAACTCCCTTTGTTCCTTGCTCCCTGGATACATCAAGGACCAACTATACAAATTGGATGAACATCAGACAGTGTGGTGTGAGCAAATTGAGGCATTTCTGCTAAACCATTGTTGCAACCAAGGTTCAAGACTTGCCTGCTAACGTATCTTACAATACACAGGGGGCGCTCAATGAGCCGCCCCTTGACATATCTAACGTTATGGATTAATCTGATGGCAATATCAAATGGCGGGTATTTCATCCTAATTAGGAGTGCTGCCAATTTGACTTGCTGATTCCTGCATGAGTTATTCCTTAGCTCCAAACCTTACATGGAGCTTCCCACTATGCCACCCCCTTGTGGCCTTGTGGCTTTCCCCATATATTATATTAATCACAATATTCTACAATAAACAGAACCTTATTCTTATTATTCTGTCCTTTCTATTGGACTGTTGTCTTCCCAAATTCCAAATACTGAATCCACATTGGTTCAGTTGCAACACCATTGCCAAGATTTCGAGACTCTGGTTAGTGAACTTGACTAATTCAGGGAGCATGTCAACTTGCAACATGAATTGGTGGGAGCTCATGTTAATACTTGGGGCTGCCATCTGCAGCATCAATACAGTCTGGATAAGGCTGCACTAGGCAACACTCTATACCAAGTGAAAAATTATGTGGATGATAGGGTAGCGTCTATTGAGGTAACTCCTACTGCTCCTCCTGTTGAGGCCCCATCTGATTTTGAAACCAAGGTATGGGAGGCAATTGCCAAACTCAAGGCTACCACTTGACGTTAAGCTTCTGTTAGAACCCCCCTCCAGTCAAATCAATGCCTGACCCTTGTATTGCCTCCCTCACTAATCAGGTGGCTACCTTGCAAGATGAAATTAAGTACTTAAGACAGCGCCTCTCTAATTCTGAGGACTTGTCATCTGAATCTGAAGATGAAGAGGAAGGTGAAGCCATTAATACTCCCGCTCATGGCAATCATGAATGTTGCCCTGGTTTGGAAGATCAACTGTGCACGTGCACTAGATCAGCTTGCAGAAGTGTCAAATGATGTAGCTAATAGGTAAGACACATTGGAAAGAGAGGTACAAAACCTCTCCTGCTTTACCAAGACACTGAATGGACAAGTCATCCCCTTGGTTGCTAAGACCACTTCCCTGACCACTCGCCTCAACGGGATTGCTGGCACCTTGGCAGTACAACAAATTAAGATTGACAAATTTGGAACTGCTGAAGCCACTGCTAGGGATATTAGTGGAAAGAACAGCTCTACCTTGGATACCCTAGAGGAAAGCCTTTGATACCTTTGGGCCAGACAACCTGCTTCTGAATCCAAGTTTAAAGGCAATCCTCATATTAATGTCCTTAACCCTGATGAAAACAGTCAGTCCTTGTCCTTGTCTATCAACCCAAACTACAAACCGACCTTCAAGAAGATATTTGATCCTAAAACCTCTACCATTGCCACCTTTCTAACCATTTATAAAACTGCAATGCATAGGGTTACTGAAAAACTCAAAAAGGAACATATCCTCACCTGTCTCTATCTCACATGCCAAGAAGTAGTAGTCCCCAAGCTCCCCTCCATTGTCACTTGGGAGGACATGAAGCACCTCCTTATTGAGGAGTTTGGAGGAGATCTCAGCTTGGAAGTCAAGAAGGATGCATTTATGCACATTGCCTTTAAGCCCAAGGAAACCAGGGCTGAGTTTGCAGATTTTTTCTACATTGAAGGCCAGCAGTTAATCACTAGTTGACAGTTAACTCCCTGGGAAGCCTACACGGCTTGTTCAAATGCTTTGAAGGCAAACCAGCTCTATGCCTACACTTTAAGTCACACAAGGCTTTGCTCACTTCTATGCAGAGCATTAAGACGCTCTTGCAAGACATGCATTTGACCCATGGAGGTACAGTGGTATGTGAAAATAAAGCCAGCAATGCCAGGACTACCTCTTGTACACCACACATTATGATCCTGGGTGCTGATGGAAAGGCTAAGAGGCAAGGTTGTCATAACTGTGGTCAAATAGGGCACCTCTTGCTTACTTGCACCTTCCCTTGAGTGGAAGGTTGTGACCCCAAAGAACAGGCAGGAAAAGAGAGGTCAGCTTATAAACAGAGACACTCTCTGCTGACCAATTTCCCCCGTCTCCCCCTGATCCTCCTTCTGATGAGGAAGCACCCTCCTCCTCTGGCCCAACTATTATATTTCATTTATTTCACAATCTGTCCAGTGATTTAAACTCTGAAGATTCTGATAGTGAAGATTCTGATAGTTATGGCTATACTGTCTTGACTGTTCCGGAAACTATCCCTGTCTCATACAAGCTTTGCTCTGGGAAGACTACCACCACTTCCTGAGTACCTGCAAGTGAAGCTAAAACCATGGTGGCTTGTCCTTACCTAGCTCAAGACCATTGACCTCCTATCTTGGTTGCTTCTTATGAGGAAGCAGTCAAGCTAGCCAAAGCTCTCTTCCAAAATGTAACTGTATCTCTCCTGCTACAAACTGTATATAAGGAGATTGCTGTGTTACGGTGCATGATAGCTAAATGGGAAAAGGAGCTAGAGGCTGCACAAGATGTGTTGGCAGTCTTGCACCCTTTAGGAAAGATACAACTCACGTGGAAGTATCAATCCAAAAGGTTAAAATCAAAGCCATCTTGGACACGGGTTCTCCAGTCAATATATTATCTTTAAAATTAATGAAAAAACTTAAGCTGGCCCCTGACCTCAACTACACTCAGTTGTATGGCATTGCTGGCATGTCACAAACGCGGGCCATTGGTGCCTACTCCGCTCTACCCATGAGGTTTGGGAAACTCCTCATTGCTTCCCCTGCTGTAGTACTTGAGAACAAAAGCTATGACCTCTTGGTTGGTACTCAATTCCTCCAATAATATAATAGGATTGTAAATTTACAATATGGATACCTTTCAATTTTAGGATATGAGGTTCCTTTGATTTTTGAGGAACCTCCACGCCTCCCAGGAAAACGTCTTAAAACTTGTATGCTTGAGTACCCTATGGGTATTGTCTCTCTCAAGTATAGGAATCACTCCTATAACATGTAAACCCCTCCTCCTTCCTGCTCTGCAGAAGAAGGGGTACCTCTTCTAGCACCAGCGGCTATCACCATTCCTCCAGGCTCTCAAATGGTGATTAATTCTCAGATTTCTTATGAGCTACCTGAAAAATTGTTCTTGGAACTCTACTCACCTGAATCCCTAAGTTGTAAAGAGCCCTGCCTGTGTCTTGGGATTCTAGATCAAACCCACAAAGAGCCCATACAATTACTTCTTGCTAACCTACGGCCCTGCCTATGCAGGTGACCCAAGTCCAGGTTGTAGGTCATGGTTGTATACTGGGAGCAGAGCAAGTGACCTACCTCTACCCCTTTGGAACTTTTAGTGATTTCAATCTACCTGAAGACAATCCTCAAGTTCTCTCCTTGTTCACTGCTGCTGATTTCCCCCAATTGTCTCCTGTCCAACAAAAAGACATGTTAGACCTGCTCAATCAGTTTAGCAACATCTTTGCCTCTGGACCTACGGATTATGGCCTGGCTAAGGGAGTCATCCATCAGATTGATACTGGGGATACACCCCCTTTTTGTGCCAAACCATACTGCCGTAGTAGGGTGGAGGATGCTCAGGTGTCTAAGGAACTCAAGCAACTTCTGGACACTGGGTTACTGGCTCCTTCTCAAAGTCCTTGGGCTTCCCCATTACTGATTCTCAAGAAGAAAGATGGTGGACACCACATTGTAATGGACTATTGCCGCCTGAACTCTCTCACTAAGAAAGACTCATATCCCTTGCCCAGAATTGATGATGCTCTCTGATAGCTGAGTGGTTCCAAGTTTCTCTCAGCCATAGATCTAGCCTCTGGCTACTGGCAAGTTGACTAACTCCCAAAGAAAAAAAGGCTGCACTTATCACCTCAGAAGGCCTTTTTGAACCCACCTGTATGCCTCAAGGACTCTACAATGCCCCTGCTACATTTCAACGGGCTATGGACTCCATCCTACGTGACCTAAAGCTCTCTTGTGTCCTAGTGTACCTTGATGACATCACTGTGCTCAGCACTACCTTTACTGACCACTTGGAACACCTCAAGGCTGTCTTCATCAAGATTTGCAAAGCTGGCTTGAAACTCAAACTGTCCAAGTGCCTCTTCTTTAAGGGCTGTCTTGAATTCTTAGGTCATGAGGTCACTTAAACTGGAATCCACCCCATGAATAACAAGGTGGAAGCCATCAACAAGATGCTACCTCCCACAAATCTTTGATATGTTCAAGTATTCCTTGGCGTGATGGGCTACTACCAACAGTTCATACCTGATTTTGCTGAACTGAGTGAACCCTTTTTCTAGTTGCTTTGCAACTTCCCCTTTGAATGGATGCACAGCCAACAACAAGCATTTGGAGCGTTGAAGGCCAAGCTCAAAGAGGCTCCTATCTTGGTCTATCCTGATTATGATAAAGAGTTCATCTTGTATACTGGCGCTAGTGGAGTAGCTGTGGGTGCCATCTTAGCCTAGCTTGACAACAAAGGTGTTGATAAACCTGTAGCCTACTCTTCACGGGTCCTCAATAAACATGAGAAGAACTACAGTGTCACTGAAAAAGAATATCTGGCAGTGCTGCATGCTGTCAAAAAGTTCAGGCACTACATCTATGAGACCCACTTCACAGTGGTCACAGATCACTCCTCCCTCAAATGGTGGCAACAACTTGAGGAGCCTGAAGGTCAACTAGGACGTTGGGCTCTGTGTCTGCAAGGGTACAATTTCACTGTGATACACTGTCCTGGGGCCCAACATCAGAACACTGATGGCTTGTCAAGGATGCTAATATTAGCTTTCACCCCGCTGATTCTGATTACCTATACAAATTAATAGGGTACCATGACTCTTGGACCACCAAGCCAGAAGACATTTGCTTGGTGCTCCAGACCCTATCCAAGGACACTGTAATTTGTGGTAGGCAGCTCTTCAAAAAAGTTAACAATGCCAACCTACTCTACGTTTGCCCTAGCATGAGGATAGCCATACTCCTCCAGACTCACATTGACACTGGACATGGAGGCATAGCAAAGAATTATGACTGGTTGTGCAAAAACTTAAATTGGGAGAATATGTGCCTCCTGATCCCTGATGTCCTAGCCTCCTGTCATTCCTGTCAGCTCCAACACCCTTGCCTGTCCCAACACCAGTTCAAGCTCATCCCTCCAAAGCATGCCTTTCACACTGTGAGTATTAATGCTGTTGGGTCTCTCTCTTGGTCTAGGTCTGGGTGTTGGTTTATCTTAGTTGCTGTAGACCATTTTAGCAAATATATTGAAGCCAGAGCAACAAAAGATATAACTGCCAAGTGCATGGCTACTTTCTTGCTGAAAAGACATCTTTTATCAACATGGCTGCCCTCAAGTCCTGCTTTCTGACAATGGTACCATATTTAATGCTTGCCTCATCACTTCTATTGTCAAAGCTATGGGAACTCACCAATTGTTCTCTGCGCCATATAAACCCTCAACCAATGGAACTGTTGAACAAGCAAACTCACGCTGATGTTCATAATGAGGAAACTCACGATCTCTGACGCTGTCAATTGGGATATGTTCCTCCCTGCTGCTCTCTTTGCTTACTGCCTCAGTAGACACCAAGTAACTGGTCAGTCTGCTTTTGCCATGCAGTATGGGATTGAAGCTGCCACCCCCCAATCCTGGGACCCCCTTGATTGAAGTTGATGTGTCTGCAAATCCTGAGGCTATGTTAAAGACTTAACCAATTGTATCATTGACATCCAAGCAACAGCTTATTCCACTGCTTACAAGTTCAAGGCTCTGGAGCTCTCCCCGTTTAATGCTGATAGAGCCCCTCTCCCTGAGTATCAAATAGATGACCTGGTTCTCTACTACCAGAATTGTACAGGTGGTAGAGCTCATAAGCTGGATTTCCTCTGGGTTGGGCCCTGTGATATCACATTTAAAAAGGGTATCAAGTAAACCGTTAAATTTCTGTCCTCTGGACGTCCTTTTGCCTGTGTTCACTCCAAATTCTCTGCAAATATCAACTCCCTACATCCAATCTTGAGGGGAGAGATCTTGGAAATTGCAACATTAATGCTATTTTGATATTGCCTTTGAATAATGGTAAATTCAAAGATTTGACTGGTTTTGCTTTTGAGTTTGGGAATTCCTTGCTTTCCTTAAATGGGTCTGTGCCAATATCCACCCATTCTGGAATACCTTACCTTCCCTCGTCTGATTCTGATATGACTCATCCCAATGTGACCCCCTTGGCCACTCTGTCTTCCTAATGAGTGATCACCATCTCTTGTCTACTATTTAAGTAGAATCAAATCTACTAATAAAGACAAGTTTATCCACATTTGCGTTGGCTTTAATAATCTTCAAGCTTTTTCCTGTGCTTTCTGCCAAAAGGACTTTCTCATCTTGTATTCCAGGAAATTAAGGTATGTACCCTTAATTTTGCCCTGAAGGCTAACCTAAGGCTAACTTTGAACCTCAAATCTTTTGTTATAAAGATTTCCTGCCGTGTCCTCCTGGATGTTGTCCCCAGGAGCCAAACACAACAACTACAAAAAGAGCCAAATCCCAAGATAAAGGTGCAGAAGCCCAAGATAAAATAGCTGGAACTAAAGGGAAGAAACGGAGCTGAAGCAAAGTGCAGGAGCCCAAGATCAAGTACAAGGAGTCCAAGATATTGTTGAAGTGCTCCAAAGTATTGGCAAACCCATATAGTTTTCCATATTTCAGGCAATATACAAGAAGTTTTTAAAAGAATCTTTCTTCTGAAAGTAAATAAAGACCTTTTTGAATACTGCCCAGATTTTATAATAGTAAAAATAAGCCCTATGAGTTATTTGCCTAATATCTTCCACTCTAGCCAAGGGAAGGAAGACACTTACCGCCAAAGCTGTTGAAGTTTTGCCACTAGTAAGTCTTCCTAGGAGGAGTGAAGAGATTGACTAGACACCTTGAGATGGCAAATAGAAAAATAAATTTATTAGAAATCAGTTCACTAGGTTGGTGAAGGACTGGTACAGGCCTACAGAGGGACTAAAACCAGCTGAAGTACACATGCATTGTAAGGATACCTGTCTAGTGATAGAGAAAGTATTAAAAAAGTTTGCAGTAATGCAGGCCAAGTATAAAAATCTTTTAGCAAGCCATCTACTGCCACTAGGGGATGACATCTTCTTCCAGTTTTTCCCTGGCTAAGACCTAAGACACACTATGAGGACTGGTAAACAGAAACCTCACAGGCCTCTTGGCTAAATATAGTGATCTCAGATGACAGTGTTGATACACAATCTAAATTAGCAGCTGCCTGTGCATGTTGTGCAAACAGGGCCATGCTAAAGGACGCAGGAGAAAGAAAACAATCATGTATAGTACTTGGGGAGGGGCTTGTGAGTTGGGAGTGATCATATACAGATGTTTCACCGTTGGAAGACCCAGCATAGCCATAAATGATTTTGTCAAGGCCTGGAAACATCTTGTTGACTTGGTTGTTATAGAAAGAAGACATAATAAATTTTTATTTAAAAAATTAAACTTAAAAATGAGGATTGTATATTTGAGTCAATTTTATTGTTAAGTATGTTTGCCAGGAAATCCTGATCTATCAGGGTTGGCTGATCCATATTCCCATCAATAAAGCTATGGGTCAATAATAGACAGGTCACAGCCAGATGCAAGACATCTATTTTGAAATATGGAGAAACTATATCAAGTCTAATATAGTTTGAAATCCAGAAGACACATGGGACATTCCAGGTCACAGGTCATTTGTTGATCCAGAAGCTTCTTTAAATAAGTGCTGGACATTCTGGGAACCAAAAATAGACAGAATTCCGCCAAACAGAATAAATACAGAAAATTACAACATCCTGATTCACCAAAAATGGGATGGAAGACCACCTGTGCAATTTGTGCATTACACCAAGCACAAGATGGGATCTGGTCCTATGGATGTCAACTTAGTTGATCTTAACTAAGTCAAGAGATATTCAGGCTGAAGAGGAAAAATCAGTAGCCTAGGATATTACCTCATTTCAAAACCTTATTTGGGTTTGGAATCCAACTTTGGGAGTTGAGATTAGTAGCTTGGGGATGATAGGCTAGCTAGTAAGAGTTATCCACAGCTAGACACTAGTCTGGCCCCTACTTTTACACTATAAAAAAGTCTTCCCAAGACCACTTGAAAGGCAGACAAAAAATAAGAATCATCAACATTACTGCTAAACTGATTAGTAGTAGTGTCAAGTACAATAAGAGTGTATTATTGGTACTTCCAGAATCCTGCCAACCCCCCACAGCCGGTGTCTTGTCCCAAAGACCACAGGACTCTCTTTTTACTTGGCTCCAGTAACCACAGGACTCTGCCAGTTACTGCACTCACACTCACCAATTGGAAGCACATCTGTCCCCATACAGATATCCCAATCCTAACATGATTAACTCACATAATAAAAACAACAACTCTTCTTCTTCAAGACCACAAAATCTTGACAGTGGTGCTCACTAAAAAAACAATCTTTCACTGGTGTCAAGTCAAGGCACTGTCTTGCCCTTGTTGACCCCCAGCTTTGTTGATAAGTACGGGGGGATACATGGAGACCAGCAACACAAAGCAGGATCAACCCTTCCATTTAGTGCTGACTCCATATGAAGCACCCACACTTCTGCTGGATATGATCCAGCTTGACATTACAGGGACTGCTGTTGCCATGGACCAACAGCAATACAACATAAAGGAGGTACATGCCGTCTTGCAAGCTTTGCAACATGGTAGACATAACCTCAATGATCCCCAAGGCAACGCCAAGTTCAATTTGTTCCAGATTAATTGTACTACCAACAAGCTGAGTAACAATTTCCACAGATACCAGGATGTCACTTGCACCCAACTGGGATAGCTCCTCCAACTAGATCAGAGCAGGGTCCAAGAGGTGCTTGCATATTTTGTGCACCTAGCAATCAAACATATTCAACAACTGGTTGTCAGGCAGGAGCAGGAGCTGAACAAGCTCAACTGCTTTTGCTCCAAGCTGCAGCCAGCCAACTTTAATTTGGTCAGTCAACTAAATGTCAGCTTCATAACTATAAAGACCGTTGTGGAAGATTTATGTGACTCCACCGCCTTTGCCCATGGTAGGGTAGACAAGATAGTCAGCTAATTCAATGACCAGGTTAATCAGCTTGTAGGTGGCGTCCTGGATAATTGAGGCCTAAGCGCACAATGAGTTGCAGATGTAACCAACCATTGTGTAACATTAAGTCACCACTTGCAGATGTTGCCCAGTAACCAAGATCATGTAGATCTTGTTACCCATCAGGAGAACTTGCAACAGTCAATTAGAGACAACTGCACCAAGCAGGACGCTTGTCACTCCAAGTTAGTAAATTATGTCAACAAGATTACAGAAATGGTCAACAAGTTGAAGACCCCCAGCTGTAGTCATCATATTGTTATGAAAAACAGGAGGACCATTAGTGCTATCTGGATCATGTTGAATATGGTTATGACCAGAAAAACTATGAGACATAGTAAAAGATGCGCAGAATCTAGCATCTGAGCTATATGAAGACATATCAGGGCTCCACTGTGATCTTGCTACTGCTGAGTTCCAGACCAAAGAACTGTTAAGCCGGAAGAATCTTTTAGCCAGTACCTTTTTAACAGCAGAGAACAACTACAATTCTCTACTAGAACAGGTACATAGAAACAAAACCTCATGTAAGGAATTTAAAGCTAATGTGTTAGCCAGACTGGCTAGATTGGTAAATTTAGCCTCCTCTGAAAGTAGCACGTCTTCAGGCAGAAGAGTGTTGCCTGTACCAGCATCAAGCCCAGAGCAGAAAAAAAAACTCTTCATTGCCTGATTTCTTTGACCTCTCTCCTGACCACGTGAGTAAAAATTCAGGTGAGACCCATAGAGTTCCTCAGGGAGTATCAGCCTTGCCTCCTATCACTCCCTTGTCAGTACCGTGTGCTATTAATACCCACACCACTAGAAAGGAAGTCATGGAACTGACTTTCCTTGATCATTTGTTTAAGCCACTTAACCTGCCAAAGTTTGATAGAAATGGAAACATTTGAACTTTCATCTGTCTCTTTGAAATGTCCATGAGAGGTACAAGTGATCATATGAAGGCAACCACCCTCATAAAAACTCTTGACCCCACCTGTGTAGAAGTCATCATGCCCCGCCTACCATTGGACAATTGGATTTATGAAGACATACACCAGGCTGTCATTGAGGAATTTGGTAGTGAAACCAGATTACAGGCTCAAAAGACAGAGTTCAGTTTATCTTGTTCAAGAAATACAAGTCTGTTCAGGACTTTGCCAACTGCTTCTATCATGAAGCTCAGGTTCACTTGAGCACTGGTGTCCTGTCTGAGTTGGACTGCAGAATCACCATGGGACGTGCACTATAGCCATACAAGGAGTTAGCTAATGTCATTTTCCATGTTTTGGATCAATCTAGCTCAACCCTTTGGATCACCAGCTATTTGAGCTGCCTAGGGGCCCAGTTTGGAGCCCCAAAAAAGGCATAATAATGGCGCACCTACCCCAACCAAGGATAAGGCTCACAAATCCAAGTCCAAAAACGGCGCCCCTGAAACCACCAATAAATCAGAGAGCAACTACAAGGCCAAGGACCCACCAGGCCTTTGCCACAAATGTGGGAAGAAAGGACACTGGGCCAGCGCTTGCAAAGGAAAAGGGCGTGAATCCTCAGTAAATGTGGTGGTCAACTAAAAGCATGAAAACCAGGGAAAAGCCAAGGCGGGTCAGTAGAGGAATATACTGAGTCCACTGCCTCCCCTATTTCAAAAGAACCAGACTTTCAGCCAGCAGAAGCAGCTAATAAAGTCCCTTCTGAGGCAACAACTCCAGAGGCATCAATATTAGATCTGCCCTTGGTCAGTCAGATGTCCCACTTTGCCCCCAAACAGGAATTAAAAAGAGGATCTTTTACACATGCTTATGTCAGATGAACTTTATGTCATTCCTGCCAGAGGTAGAGTACACCCAAGAAATATTGGGTCAAACGCTGTAGAGACAGTTTCCAAACTGTAAACGGCTCAAGTACAGGAAACTTGCCTTGCTTCCAATCCTAGCGTAGCTAGTGACCTACCTTCCTTGAAGGGAGTACAATTCTCTCTTCTAATTGAGACCATTGAGGCCAACTTTCCTGAGATTGACCAAAGTCTCAAGAAGTACTTCAATACTCTGGCACCCTTGGGTGTACACGTATTAAAAATTACACTCTGAACTCCTTTCTGCATATACTTATGCAGATATCTCTTTTAATAAATCCAAGGTTGCGCCGTAATAGATAGTGGCGCCCCTATTAATATTGTGTCCTTCTGCCTTGTCAGAAAGCTAGGTATTGCTCCTAACATTATGCACACCAGGGTATATGGTACTGCTGGCAAACATACCACCACCTCTGAAGGAGCTTCTGGTGCTCTGCCAATGCGCTTTGGCTCCATTGCAGTGTTGTTGTAAAGCTAGCAGCAAAGGGTTGCTAATTTCTACAAACGGTTAGTTAGAGATCTAATTCTTATTACTATACCTGTTGATGGTATAGTGGCATCCTGTAAAAGGACAGAAGAATATAAAGGTGTAAAGACAAAAGTAGTGTTTATTGTGATTGTGTTGCACTTATATAGTGGGAGGCGGGGGAATTTCCACCAGGGGAAGGGAGGCACAGAAAAAATGACCTTTCTAATGGAGGAGAGTGGATTGGCACAGCAGAAAGTCCTGCACAAGATAACAACTGGTTTCACGCGGCTTTTCATAAAGAGGTAGGTGGCAACAACTTTGTTGTTCTATTATTAACCTTGTAAGTAAAGCCTGTGTCTTATGCACATTTGAAAGGTGCTTTGAACACCCGCTTTAGAGGCATTTTAAATGTCTTTACTTTTAGTAAAACCAGAATGCAATAAAGCAATTGCGCAATTGTTCTGTTGCTTAATCCCTAGATAGACAACTTAAGGTCTAATCCATTCAGGATCTGTGACATTTCCCTCCACTGGATTAGACAACAGTGTTAAAAATGGCTGGCGTCTCAAGGTGACAGCTATAATGAACAGTCACTCTATAAGAGTCACAAGAAGAGTCTTGAAGAAGGTACAAGTGGTAATTCCTAAGAGACCCAGACCTACCAGGGAGGTGGAGGTGGATAAGACCATTAAGAAACAGGTAGTCTTGCATGATGTGGATGGCAGCTATCTGGATTTGGGGATTCAGCTAGATCAGCTACTGGTTCCTCAGCTGGCCTTAGTGGGGACAGACCCATTATTTGCTGCATTGTTCCTAGCCTTGAGTGAGCCCAGGGAGGTGACGGAAACTGGGTTGCAAAAGGATAACAGCATCCATTGGCGGTTTTTTATGTGAGAAGCAGAAGAGTACTTGAAGGCTCAGTTGAAGAATTTCCAATTTGAGGGCCAAGTTCTCTTGGTCTTGCAGCAGGGGACGGTAAACAGCATAGTCAAGTCAGTCCTTTGCGCTTGGGCAACACCTGGGGTTACCAAGGCTCAACCAGTCAGTTGGAAAATCTCTGACAACTTTGAGTAACGTCTTTGGCAAGCCTTCCAGGAAGTGTTGAAGTCATAGACAGTGGAGGGGACTGCTCATCTGATACTAATGGGGACGGCTGGCAACCTTGTTATTTGAGGAACCAACCACTGTGATACCAAGCAGGAGGAGAACATGGGGGTCTTCCTTGAGTGGGCCTTATCCTTATTCTACAGGGTGGGTGGTCAGGTCACAGTAGAGTATGCCCTTTGTGAGAGTCTTCTGTGGGACTGTATCTTCTTGGGGGTTGCCTTTCCTGTGGACATTGGGGTCAATTGTGTGTCTTGCTTGGTGGGGGTTTGTTGCCCAATCCTTGGTCATTGGCTTTGCGGATCTGTAGGCAACCAGTTGTGTTTCTTGGACGCCATTCAGGTGGTAGAACAGTTGGTGCAGTATTGGAAGAGTCTTGTAAGTCTCCAATAAACACCTTGTTCTTTTATTCTTATTCCTCATACTTTGGTGCAACACTATAGCAAACAGGACAACAACCCATGGAATTTTTTAATTAGGCTTTTGTTTTTCAGGTTATTGTCCTCATTGGGGCTTACTCTTGGTCACTAGAAGCAGCATGCATATAATGAGCGTGTACTCTAGTGATAAATTTCCCAGAGTGGGGCTCCTTAAGGGTGTAGGAGCCACGGCCAGTCTTTTGAATAACTTGAAATGGGCCTTGCCAAAGGGAGGCAAGTTTGGGTTTGCGGCTGTACCCTCTATTGCTGAAGAAGAAGACTGAGTCTTCTACCAGGTAAGTGGGTAAGGCAGGGCGTTTAGATGCAGCTTGTTCTAGGTCCTGCAACTTATGGTTTAAGTTTACAGTGTAGGCCTCTGATTGCAAGAAAATAAGGGTTTGAACTGACTTGTTAAGGTATGCCCCTGGGGACACAGCCAGGCTGGGCTTTACCAAGGAATATAGTAAAGGGGGAAGTCCTGGTTGCCGCCGTAGAGCAGTTGGAAGGGTGGCTTGCTAAAGGCACAATGGTACCCAATGTTATATGAAAAGGTGGCCGCAGGAAGGAAGGTATCCCATTCAGTCTCAATTTGGTGACTGAGCTACCAGAGTATCTGGACCAGGCCCCCATTAGTGTGCTCTACCATGCCATTTGTCTATGGGTGATAAGAAGTGGATAGTGTCCCACAAATTCCCATCAGTTGGTTGAGGCAGAGGATGATATAACTGGTGAAGTTGGTACCATTGTCTGTCAGCAGAATATGGGGGCAGCCATGTTTGTATATGATATTCTCCAAGATGAACGTGGCTGTCACCAGTGCAGATTGGTTGGGGATTTCCTTGGCCTCTACCCATTTAGTCAGATGATCAACCGCCACAATGATGAACTTGTTGCAACTGTTGGTAGCTGGCAGGGGGCCCACTACATCAATGGCTACAGTGTGGAAGGCAAACCCAGGGCGTACAAGTCTGTGTTGAAACTTGGCAACCTTAGGCCTCTCAATGTTGCAGTCATGACAATTGGCTAGCGTATCTACTATATTAGTGTACATTCCTTCCCAGAAGCAGTGCTGCTGTAACAGAGCTAATGTCTTCTGTATATCACCATGACCAGTAGTCTTGTGAGCGGCCACCACTGAGTCCATGCGCAGGGATGGTTGTATGTAGGGTAGCCAAGAGTCTCCACAAAGCTTAAGGAGTTGTCTCTTAGAAACCTTGGTATCAACAGCTAGCTTCTTGAGAGCTCTCTGTATCTCTACCAGCCCTCCCCTCACAAAGAAGGATCCTCCATAAGCTTGTCATAGAGAATGTCAGCCATGGGAGATACTAAGGCAGTAGTGGGAAGGCAGGAGAGACAGTCAGCATTCTGGTGGGCAGATCCAGCTTGATGAATGATTTTTTAGTCATAAGCCTGAAGTTTAATGGCCCAACACGCCAGACGTCCTTCAGGGTCCTTGAGGGTCTTTAGCCATTGCAAAGAGCCATGGTCTGTTACAACTGTGAAATGTACACCATGGAGATAGACTCTTAATTCTTGGTAGGAGTATATCACAGCCAGACACTCTTGTTTGGTGACAGTATAGTTCCTCTTGTAAACATTAAGTGTACGTGAGCAGTATCTAACAGGGTTTTCAAGTCCTTTGGAGTCCAGTTGGGAGAGAACACCCCCAATTGCAGTCAGAATAGAATCTGTATGAACCACAAAACGGCTTGGCAAAGTCAGGGTAGGTCAGTACGGGGGCTGCAGTCAGTGTTCTCTTGAGAGCATTGAAGGCAGATTGGCACACTAGGCTCCAGAAGAATTTCTTATCAGCTCAGAGAAGCTGAAAAAGGGGGCTTGCCCAGGGATGCAAAGTGGGGATGAAGCAACAGTAGTACCAAATCATCCCCAGGAAGACCTGCACGTCCTACTTATTGGCTTGATCTGCATTTTCTCAATGGCTTCTACCTTCAGAGGTACAGGGCGGAGTCCATCTTGGCTAATGATGAACCCCAAGAACTCAAGGTGCTCCTTGAAGGAGTTGCACTTGCGTGGCTTGAGCTTGAGATTGGCTGCAAGTAACCTCTGGAAGACTTCCTCCAAGTGTTGTAGGTGATCATTAAAAGTTTGGGAGAACACATTAATGTCATCCAGGTAGACCAAGACACTGGTGAGTTTGAGGTCTTCCATCACTGCATCCATGGCCCGCTGGAAGGTAGCCAGGGCATTGGACAGACCTTGAGGCATCCTTGTGGGTTGGGATAGCCCTTGGTCAGGGATGATTGCACATTTTTCTTGATCAGTGGGGGGTAGATTAATATGCCAGTACCCACTGATAATGTCCATGTGCTGAAGAACTTGGCGCCACCCAGTTGGTCCAAGGTATTGTTAAATGAGGGAGGGGATATGAATCCTTCTTGGTAACAGCATTCAGTTGACAGTAGTCAATCACCACACAGCTGCTACCATCCTTCTTTTTGACAATCAGGAGAGGGGAAGCCCAAGGGCTTTTACTGGGGACCAGTAAGCCAGATCCCAATAGCTTCTGAAGCTCCTTATTAGCCACAGCATGATTGACTTGACTGCGCTGTATAGGTCTGGAAAGGATAGGTGGACTGCCTTGGGTGTCAATATGATGAGCAAAATCTGCAGCTTTGCCCAGGTCATAATCATCCTTGGCAAACACATCCTTATACTGGGCAAAGATATCAATAGCTTGATCCTTCTGCTCTTTGGTGAGGCCAGATAGCTAGTCACGGCTTATGATTGATAGCACCAGTGATTGCTCACAGGGTAGACCCAACTCAGAGAAGTCCGCAAAGGGGGCAGTCTCCTGCAAGTTGTCATGCTCTTCCACTTGTATATAAGCCAGAAATTGGTGTTTGGAGACAACCATAGCTTCACAACTCATGTTGGCCAAGAGTATGAGTACCTCCTTCTCACTTGGCATGAGGATTCCTGGTGCAACCCATGGTTTTAGTCTGGAGGCATTAGGAATGCCAAAGATTTCTCCATGAGTGCCAGCTGGTAGAGCCAGCAAGAGGCCTGTATTGTGGATTACCTAAGAGCCAGGTGGGATAGTCACATTACAGGAGGCGTAGACTGGGATACTCTTGGCTTCTCTGATTGAGAGAGGTGGCACCTTGACCTTCTTACTACGCAGCGTATAAGCAACTGGAAGCTCTCCATTGGCGTACTCCAGATTGATGTAGTCAGATAGCGTAAGGGCAGGTCAGACAGGCGATTGCCATGGTAGAACATGGGTATGGAGTGGCCCAATATTCCAAACTTATGGTCTTTGTGGTTAGTCACAGTGCCATACTGAACCATGAAGCTAGTCCCAATAAGAATGTTATAGCTGTTGTTTTCCAGAACTATAGCAGGAGCAGTGATCATTAGCTTCCCAACGCAAAGAGGGAGAGAAGATTAGGCTCCTTTTGCTCTAGTGGTCTGTGGCCCAGCAGTACCAAACTCTTCATAGTAGGCCAAGTCCGGCGCCAGCTTAAGCTTCTTAACCAGCTGTGAGGATATAATGTTCCCAGGAGCACCAGTATCCAGTATGGCCCGGATATGAGTCTTGTTCACTATCAGGTTGATATAGGTACAATCCTGGTGGTCCTTTCTGATCTCCACAATCTTAGAGACCTGGTGTATGATTAGTCCTTTGAACTTCTACAGGAAAGTAGCCATGGCAGCTCCCACATCTGGGCTTACTTCCTTGAGGGATTCTAGCAGTGCTGAGACGTTTACTGTACAGAGCAGCTTGGCCAGTTGTTCAGCGCTGTCCTCCTCATGGGTGACTTCAACACCTGGTTGAGCCAGTCGTTTTTCAGAGGGTAAGGACACTGTTCTCCAAGCTATTTGGGGGATAACCACCTCAGGGCAATATGTAGTCCAATGAGTTTGAGTGTTAACAGTGAGGACTCAATGTAGGAGGTCCTCTTGAACTCCTTTGGATTCAGCATCCTTGTGTATTGGTTGGGAGTTGAAGTCAATCAGAGAGGGTTCATCCTTAGGATTGACCTCAGAGGATGGCAAGGCAGCAGGCCTCTGATCTGACTGGTTGGGGGGCAGTGGTATGAGGGGGAGATGAGGGTGTCAAAATTACAAAGGCAGCCAAGGATTTCTCCTTATCCTGGCTGCTTAGTAGTTTTTTGACTGGTCCTCATTGTCCTCCTCAATATCAGCGTCCTTGGCGTAGTCCTCCTCAGTGTTCTCCATGCCTACATGGTGGACCTTTTGGTGCAGATTCTTACATTCCCAAATGAAGTGGCCAGCCATACCACATTTGAAGCAAGTACGGGGAGCGTTGCTGACTGGAACAGGCCCAACCTTGTTGGAAGGCTTGGGCATCTCCACAGCCACACAGGGTCTATAATCAGCTTGCTGGCAAGGGCGGCCTTCAGGAAGAGGGACTTTGAATTTTTCCTTGTAGGTACGTAGGAGGTAAATCAGATCTGGCATGGTGTGAGCGTTGTAAATGCCTGACTTAAGAGCCAGAAATAGTTCTCAGTTGACGCGTACAGCATTGAGGAGTGCTGACTGCACATCAATAAACTTCACAGCGCTCATAGACAACAGGGTTTGAGCTTCAAGATAGAATCTAGAAGTGAAGTCTTCTAGGGTTTTCCTCACCTTTAACTTGGTGTCAGCAAAGTCCATCTTGTGACCAAGAAGTGCTTCTTGGCTACCAAATTCTTCTGTCAAGGCCCTGGAGACGTTGACAAAGGTCCAGCCATTCTCAGGGAGACACAGCAAGAAATAGTTTGAGTCTTGGCGTCCAAACAGTTGATAATTGTGGAGACCCTCATGGCATTGTCTGCGCCATTCATGGAGTTCTGGTACAGATGTAAAAACATGGCCACATTGCTCTTGCGGTCAAACTTGGGTAGATTGACAGGCTTGAAGTTGTTGGTGCCATGTTGGAGGAGGGCAGGTGTGATCCTCACTGGAGAGTGGGTGAGACAGGAACGTCTAAGGTAGAGGCAGCAAACCTAGCCTCAGAGGTATAATGACAATTTTCCTCTCACTGGGCTTTGTGTTCACCTTCTCTGTCTTGAGCAGCTCTAGAAGCTTCAGGGGTGGCCAGAACGTCATCCTTGGACTCCATTACTGGCTCTAATACTTTCACAGTGTTGGGAGCCAACTGAGTGTGGTTATCATTGCTTTTATAGCTATGATAGAACTCAGGACTAGAGGACCTCTGTGGGCTGTGGTGACTCTTGGAGTTGATGGACATAGCCTGTAACTTGGCGGCCATAATCTTACTGTCCATATTATCTATTTGGCTCTGGAAGGCGTCCAGGAGAAGTTGCTCTTTTCCAGCTCATATTGATAGACCTTGTTCTCCTGACGGGTGATATCCAAGTCATCTTCCAGAGAGGTGATGCACTTTTCATGGGTGGCAAGCTCAGCTTGGAGCAAGGCTATATTTTCCTTGTCCACCCTGACTTGGGTCTGGCTATTGGCTCTGTCATGCAATTGGCAAAGTTTGAGACAATCCTGAAGCTCTGACACGGTGTGGTAGCCATCAAACAGGAAGGCAAATTGGCGCTCTGCTGGACTGATTCCGCCTGCATCTTCTTGTAGTAATTGAAGAGCTCAAGGATATCTTGACCAAGAAGGTGGCTAGAGGGGGAGTTGTCTGTAGCAGTAGACGTGAGGGTGAACAAGGGGATGATATAAAGGCGGCAGGCTAATATTTCCACCTCATGAGTCAGGCTTCAAACCATGAGGCCATTATCAAGCACGTGGGTAGTAACCACACTAATCCAATTGGCGTCTATACCCTGATGGGTGAGAGTTTCTTCCACATGCACTGGAACTAGCTTATATATACTCTTTTCAATGGCATCAACTTAGTGAATAATGGTGCTCTGGGCGTTGGTAACTTTGGCAAGATACTGATTGATGGTGGTGAAAGTATTGCCAAGCTCAGAGTAAAAGACCTGGAGGAACGTCTATTGGTTGGATACCAGTATTCTCTGGCCATGCACTAGGCTTTGGATACAACCCAGGTGCATTCAGTTGTAGCATACAGCAGGATATGTGAATTGTTGTAGGTAGTCCTTGATATGTTCAATAGTACAAAGGTCACAACGGAGCTGGTCAGGGTTGACCTGGGAGAGATTCTGAAAGGAACCCAAGGAGTTTTCAGCAGAAGGCTGCTGAATGGCCAGGTGGTTGGAGCAAGCACCATTGCCAGCAGCACCAGCATCCATGGCGTGTATGGCACTACAGATGGTGTCCTCAGAAGGTAAAGAGTTGGTGTCCAACTCCAAGGGGGCAGGGGCTTGTAGAAGCAGTGGTCGGCCAAAAACAATAGCCTGGGGGGCGTTGATATTCTAGCATGAAGTGGCTAAGTTTGGGCAGGCCATAGAGAGCGCCTGCTCTTTCCCCAGCATGGGAATTAGCATCAGTAAAGGCCAGTGCCTGGTGGTAAGGAGAAGCAGTGGCAGGAGACTGGGCCAGGGGCATTCCTCCCTCTTCATTGAAATGACCACAGGGCTGGGGGCTGGTGGTGTTGAAAGACATGAGTGCCAATGCTGTAAAGCTAGCAGCAAAGGGTTGCTAATTTCTACAAACGGTTAGTTAGAGACCTAATTCTTATTACTATACCTGTTGATGGTATAGTGGCATCCTGTAAAAGGACAGAAGAATATAAAGGTGTAAAGACAAAACTAGTGTTTATTGTGATAGTGTTGCACTTATATAGTGGGAGGTGGGGGAATTTCTACCAGGGGAAGGGAGGCACAGAAAGAATGACCTTTCTAATAGAGGAGAGTGGATTAGCACAGCAGAAAGTCCTGCGCAAGAGAACAACTGGTTTCACGTGGCTTTTGTTAAAGAGGTAGGTGGCAACAACTTTGTTGTTCTATTATTAACCTTGGAAGTAAAGCCCATGTCTTATGCGCATTTGAAAGGTGCTTTGAACACCCGTTTTAGAGGCATTTTAAATGTCTTTACTTTTAGTAAAACCAGAATGCAATAAAGCAATTGCGCAATTGTTCTGTTGCTTAATCCCTAGGTGGATGACTTAACGCCTAATCTATTCAGGATCTGCAACAAGTGTCCTCTCCTGCCGTGGTCCTACCCAGTGAAAAAAAACAACGTGCTTGTTGGTACTGCATTTATATATAAATATGGAGTTATATTGGACATGAAAGACAACACTCTGACTATCCTTTTTCAGGCCATCCCACTGTATTACACTCAGGATGTTAAACCATCAGCTAAGGTAAAACCTAGCATTAAACTGGCATACAAGGACAGTGTGGTGGCAGTTTCCTACACCTGTACGGGGAAAAAGAGGAAATTGTTGCCTACCCAAATTAAGGAGCACAAAGAAATTCTGATCTGTTCTCAATCAACCCTTACACTTATATCTGGCCAACAGCAGGTTGTGAATACAGGACTGACTTTGGACATCCCCACAGGACTATATGGCATCGTTCATCAGTCATGGGGACACTCAAGATTTGAACCTTGCATTGCCCCAGGGATAATCATTACTGGCCACAGTGAAATCTACATCCTGTTGGCCAACCTTCAAGGACACAATATCTGTAAAGTTATGCCTCCCCCTTGGGCCTCTACTTTAATTCTCACCAAATGCTTGGGGATCTTTGCTAACTTACGCCTGTATATTTTCCAAAGATTTACTGAAAAAACCCAAGAAAAGTCCTCACACTATTAATTGCAGAATTATTTTTAAAATGCCCTCATATAACCCACCCAAGAGACACCTCTGGCTAAATATCATGTGCAAGAGCGCTTAGGAGCAGTGGTAATTGCATTCAAGACAGGTTCCTTAATTTTTAGTTGGGTCAGTTTTCTCTTTGATTTTGTCCATTTGGATTTTTCCAGATTTTCCTGCCTCAAGAGATGCATCCATATTCCCTCATATCATTGGTCAATCAGTTTTGGACATTCAACTTCCCATCCAAATTCCATCCCCTCCCTTTAAATGAATGCAGGAGTTGTGAAAGACCTTGCTTCATATTCTCTAATCTAATAAAGTTTGAAATTTGTTAGTCTAATTTGGCCATTTGGTTTTTTCTGTTGCTTTTGGTGTTCAGTTGATTCCTTCCCCCCCTTTGGCCTCCCAGAAATTTTTGGTGAAAAACTTTTGGCTGTTGTTAAAACCGCAATTTTATTGTGGTTGAGAGCTTGGTTTTATTTCCTCTTAATCTGCTCCCCAATTCTCACAATATCCACATCAAGCAGGACCAGATTGTTGGGTTTGTCCATCTTCTTCTGGTTGAAGAGCTGGACAGGTTTGAGTGTATTGGAGACTTTTCATAAATGGGATTACCTGATCAAGTTGAAACCATAGCATATGTGACCACACCACTAGCCGACCTCTCTTCCCTCAATGATACTTGTTGTGATCTGAGGCATGGCACAGAGCCACAACGGGAAATCCTAACCTTAGGATTGGATTTATAATAAGTCTTTGTTAGAATGGCAGGGAAGCTATGCAATTACCTTGTGGCCCTGAATGAATAATATCTACTAAGCATGGCTAGAGAGGCACCAAAGTATGTGGAGACACAAAGACAAAAATGTGAATAGAACTTAATTTTATTAGAAAATAGGAAATGGAATATATGTGGTTTACAATACCACAAAACAATACCAGGACAGTAGGATCACTTGCATCAGGCATGAGTGGGGCAAGTGAGTTGCGCAGGATCAGGAAACTGAACAACTGTATTTCCCAATTCAGAGCCAGCCTCATTTCAAAGGGAAAAAGCAAAAGAAAGAGATTTTTCCCCAAAAAACCCAACAAAGGCATAATTAAAACATGGTGAATGGCGGCATTCACAACATTACCCCCTCTAGATTGGCCTTAGGAGGTTGTGGGGTTCCTGTCCATCAGTCCCCAAAGTGTGTCCTGGATTGTAGCCAGGGACTGGCTGGAAGGGGTTGTCATTCTCTAGTAAGGGGAAATGTATCTCAGAAATATGTATAGGGGTCAAAATAGGCTTTTATTCACTCTCAGTAAGAAGATCCCCTTAGAAACCTTTGGTATATGGCCTGGGGGGTCAAAGAAACAATATGGATTTGCCAATACTTGGAGTCCTCCAACAATATTCTGGACTCCTTGTACTTGGTCTTGGACTCCTGCACCTTAATCTTGGACTTCTGCTCCTTAGACCTGGACTCCTGCTCCTTAAACTTGGACTCTGGCGCCTTAGAATCAGACTTCTGTGCCATGCTTAGGATCCAGCTCCTTATTCTTGGGCTCCTGCTCCGTTATCTTGGGCTTCAGCTCTAACCAAGCTCCTGCTGGTGATCAAAGGCTTCCAAACACCTTTGGACAGAAACTTAAAAGGCCTTAGAAAGATCCTGTCAAAGACCTGGAAAGACCTCCAAAAAAGACCCTGTCACTTTCCAGCCAGCCACCTTCTTATAGTGTCCTTTTCCCAACAGTTCCGCCTTCAAAATGGCTTTCTTCAGAAGTTTAAACCATTGCCGCTCACTTTTCCCTATAATAACTTAAGCTTACATACTTACTTTCTCAAAAGCTTAAAGTATTAATTCACTACTTCCTTGCATATACTTTAAGCTTTTGGCTTCCAACCAATTAATTTCACCAGGAAACCTGCCAGAACTCAACTAATGAATGTAGAGCACAGAAATAGACCATTTATGAAGTTTCACCGGGATTCAACTAGAAAAATAATTTCCACAGCTCAACCTGCACAAATGACAACTCTTTGCACACAAAAGCAGAAAACCAGTCCATTATTCCAGCACCATTTCTTCCTGCATTCAGCTTAACTCCATTTAAATAGTAGAATACTATTTAAGCTTTTCTTTGTGGAACTCTTCAACGTTTTCCCCATATACTTACAAAAATTGTAAAATCCAAGGAAAACATCGCACCAAACAACTTTGTATCCAGCTCTCATAGCAAAATACCTTCATCTATCTTAGGAACTTAATAAATAAATATCTTACACACACTTCTATCCACATTACTTCTTGATTTTAATACTAAACCAAGGCAAAACATTCCACATCTTACCACTGTGGCAAATCAATTTGGCAAAATATTGGTTCATTTCTCTGGACTACCAGTTCTTCATCATCATCCTCTGATCCTTCAGCCAGCTCCTGTATCATGATCAGCTAATCCTGCATCATGATCTTCAACCACATTTTACAGCTCTTCAGCTTAATCAGCAATCAGTTTATATCAGTCAACAAACAGCCTATTCCAGGCTCCAAACAGCTTATCAGTCCTCTGGCTACTCCTTTATCATGACCAGCTACTCCTGCATCATAATCTCTGAGCCCTTCAACTTATCCTCACTAGGAACCACCTTAGTTCCCTCTGCACAATGAACCATTTTGGTCCCAAACTTCAATATGAACCAACAGTACCTCAACTAGTCTTCTTTGTGATCAAACAGTCCTTCTTACTAGTCTTCTCTGTTAATTCCATGAACCACCTTGGTTCTTTATCTCAGTCTCTGTTACCAGAACTTGTAGACCCAGGCATGAGTCTACATTAAACTGGAGTTTGACTGGGCCCTTGCAAGTGGCACTCCACTTAGGCCATTCAACCATAGATCAATGTCTATGTGTTGTCTACTCACCCAGGTGATTAAGTCTGAGCTTTCAGTTGCAGAGTAATCAGCTCTACTTCCCAGAGGCCGGATCACATCAATTTCTGCAGCTGCTTCCCCAAGAAAACCGCCTTGGTGACACCTCCAAGAAAATCTATACCCTTCAATGCTCACTTTGGGTTCTCTCCCAAAGCTCCCATAGGGGCATAAACAAGGACACCCTACCAGTCTGTTAGGTAGGATGCTTTCTCACAGACCTCATGTAAGTGTATCAGGGTACATAGAGCCCTCAGAGCTCTTCCCCTCCCTGGCAGCCCGTGTTACCTGCCAAGGGTCCAAAACCTTCTCCCCCCCAGACAGACAAAGTTCCCTGCTTGCTATCTCAGTCTTCACCCTTCTGCAGCCACAGTTCCCTGCTAGGTGAAGAACTAAAGCCCAAAGCAGCCAATATTTTCTGCTGGGTGGAGGCAACATCTGCTTCTGGTAGTCCTTTGTTACCTACCAGCCAGGACTTACTTACCCTAGTACTCCTATGTTACCTACTAGGCTCACCTTACTTACCCCTAGTAGTCCTATGTTACCTACTAGTCCTCTACCTGCAACAAACAACCAAACTTTTGCTTGGCCAACATTAGCCCTGCCTGCAAACCACCAAACATGTGGACTGTCACAGCCTTCATCTGTTATCAAGAGGTCAGGCTTCCCAAACTTTGCTATTATATCTTTGCCAATGAATTGTCTCACATTGTTGCCTTTATGTTCTTTTGTGGCTTGTGCTACAGGCCATCTGGTTGCATAGTTGATAGCTGTGATGATTTACTTCTTGCCTTTGCTTTCACAAGGCATATGTCTCACAATATCCAATGACCATACCTTGAAGGGTTGTGTGATGGATACAGGTACTACTGACTTGGGTGAAGCTTTGGTTTGGGCGTACTTCTCACAGACTTTGCATTGCTCCAGTACTTTTATGATGTCATATATCATGTTGGTCCACCAGTAGTGTGTCTTGAGTTATTCATGCAAGTTTCTGCTACAGGTGTGTCCCAAGTCTCTGTGATATTGGAGGACTGTGTCAATCTTTTGTGTTGACAGGACTTAGGGTACAGTGTCACAATTTGGAATATTTGGTGAAGGGTACCATATACGTTTTTAAACAGGTTTTTGTTCTTGAGGACTTTCTCTTGGATGTCCATTGGTGTGCCAGGTGGGAACAATTCCTGGAGATTTCCCATGATTAACATGGGCCAGTCACAGTTTCCATCAGTGTGAAGGATGTGTTTATTGTATAGCCTTGATAGGGTTTCTGCAGTAAGCATCCCCTTGCCTGGCTTGTATTCAATTTTCATGGGATATCTCTGTATGAGACTCATCCATTTGGCTTGTCTTCTTGACAGGTGTTGTTGTGTTTTAAAGAATATCAATAACTTGTGGTCGGTGAGTACCTTAAACGTCTGGGCTCCTTCCAGATAGCATTGTCATTTCATGAGGCAGTGTATGATGGCTACCAACTCCTTGTTGTGTATGGGGTATCTTTGTTTGCCATCTGATAGCTTAATTGATTCATATGCCATGGGAAGAAAGTCCTTTTGGGCCATTTGGATATGGAGGACTCCCCCTATGACATAGTCAGAGGCATTGATTTCTAGCTAATAGATACCCTCACAGTTCAGGTACTGTAGGATGGGGGCAGTAACCATGCATTTCTTCAGTTGGTGGAAATGTTAATCTTGTAAGGGTGTCCAGACAAATTTGGTTGTTTTCCCAGTGATGGCTGACAAGGGAGCTGTTAGGGCGCCCCAGTCAGGGATAAACCTGCATACGTAGGCTACCATTCCAAGGAAAGTGCAGAGTTTTCTCTTGTTCCTTGGGGCTGGCATCTCTGTTATAGTGTTTATCTTATCTGGATCCAGTTTAATGACGTCCTTGATGATGATATGACCAAGGAATGGAAGTTCAGTTGAGAAGAACTTGCATTTGGATGGCTTGGCAATCAATTGGTTTTCTTCCAGGGTACAGAGAACTGCACAGATGTCTTCCCAGTGTTGTTTTAGGGTTTGGCTGTAGATGACTATGTTGTCCAGGTAGATGATTGCTCTTTTTCCAATGTGTTCCTTGAATACTTCATTCATGAACGTTAAAAAGGTACTGGGAGTGCTCATCATGCCAAAATTGAGAACAACACATTCAAAGGATCTGTATTTAGTTTGAAATGTGGTCTTTGGAATGTCTTCAAGTTTCACGCAAATTTGGTGGTAACCTGCTGTCAAATCAATTTTTTTTTGAAGATTTGGGACTCCCCCAGGGCATCAAAAAGGTCATCAACGAGGGGAACAATAAACCTGCTCTTAATTGTGACCTTATTGAGGGCCCTGTAGTCTGTGACCAGGCAGAGTCCTCTGTCTTTCTTTGCCACAAAGAAGACAGTGGCACCAAAGGGTGACTTTGAGGGTCTGATGAGGCCTTTTTGAGTGCTTTGTCAAGGTAAGCCTTTATGGTGTTGTCTTCTTGTGGTGGGAGGCAGTAGATGGGTTGTGCTTTAGGTACACTCCCTTTTAGGTTGATTTTGTGTTATATACCCCAATCAGGGGGTAACATGGGTAGTGTCTCTTGGAATACAGAGGGGAATTCACTGACTAGCTGGTCTCTAATTGGGGTCTGTTTGTGTCAAGTTTCTGTAATTTTGAAGTGGATAACCTCATACGTATAGGTGCTTCAATTGATTTTTCTGGGTTCAGTTTCTTCTCCTGTTTCCATGATTTTAACAAATATGTGGTCCCTAATGAGAGTGTCAATATGTGTTGGGTATACATGGTGGTGGATTTCTCCTTGCTGTATGGTGAGGGTGGCACTATCCCAGTTGATATGAGGTTTTGTCTTTTTCATCCAGTCCAGGCCAAGTATGACATCATAATTGGGGATTAGTATGATAGGGCCACTAATTGTTGTTTGTACATCTCCAATTTGGGCGCAAAAAGGTTTTGTCTCATGGGTAACTGGTGTGCTTTGGTTGTCCGCCATGAAAACCCTCTTGAGGCTACTTCAAGTGATAGGTAACTTCATGAGGTCTGTGCTACTCTTGTTGATGAGAGATTGATCTGCTCCAGTGTCAAATAGTGCTGTGCGCTGGTATCTACAAAAGTGGATAGGATAAGTGAGGAGTTTATTTCCAGTTTAGGCAGCAAACAGTAGAGGATTGCTGGAGGGAACTTAAATCATGGTGATTGAATCCACATCATGTTCTCTGTACAAGTCTTGTGAAGTGGGGGAGGGTGGCTCTCCTAAGCACTCCTCTGATCTTTTCCCTCCTTGTTGGTATCTTTGGTGCTGGACTGGCTGGCTTGTGCAGTGTGATTCCCGGTTTGAGGATGGGTATTGTTGGCTCAGTTGTTTTTCTTATTGGGGCAAGGTTCTCTCTTAGCTGCAGGGGTTTCCTTGCACTTGTTGGTGGCGTGTAGATTGTCAGACTTCTGAGCTTTGCGCTTTCCTTCTAAAAATACATCCCAAGGTTCTTGCAGCAAGTCATGTCAAACTGACATCTAATGTGTGTGGGAAGGCCATTGTAGAAGTCTAGGCGCGGCCCAGGTTCATCAAAGTTGATGGTGTTGGATGCTCAGTTGTGTAGTCCTTCATATTCTGCAATGTACTCTTTGATAGTTTTGGTCATTTTGAAGGTTTGAATCTTGGTCATTATCACTACATCTGAGTCCTTCATGGAGAACTTTTTGAGGAATGCGGCCTTGAACATTTCCCAATTTGCCTTCTGGTCAGGGTGTTGGGCTAGCCATTTGGTTACAAAACGTGAAACAGTCCCTGTGACGCAAAGGGCAATCTTGCTGATCCAGAGTCTTTGAGGGTAGTCCACTTGTTCAAACTTGCTTTACATACTGTTGATCCAGAGGGAGGCGTTTTTGCAGCGTAGTCCTGAAAAGGCACCACTTTCAGCGGTGTGCAGGTGTTGAAACACAATATTGGGTATCTCAGGCTGCAGAGGCACTGTTGTGGTTAGTGTGGTGAGCAACAGTCTGAAGGCTTTGAGATATTTGTACTGATCAGTGGGCACAAGGACGTTATTGTAGATGACAAGGCCTGTGGGAATGTCTTGTCCTACTTTGTAATCTCTCCAGCCATTAGGGAGTACCATTGTTTGAGTTCTTTTCTTGAGAGGAATTTTTCCTTTGAGTTGGGTAGGTATGGATAACCTACTTTGTTACCACTGTCAAGCTTATACTTCTGGGAAGTATAATAAATAAAATAAGGGGAAGATTTAAGAAGAGAATGATACTTTATTGAATATGAATATAGGCTAATATATAGTATCATGACAAGCCACATGTTGTCCATATACGTCATGGAGGTCATGGGGCTTATCTGAGTAATGTTCCTCTTGATTCACAGGCTTAATTAAGTTGTGTTCCATTTAGGACCTGGATTTTGTGATCCCTCTCATAGATGATTAACTGATAATGGTGCCACCAGTTTATTGACTGGCCAGTGAACCATTCAGGGAGCCGGTTGGTGATTTACTTGGGGCGTTAATTCCCTGAGAGGAAGTAATCAAAGATGTTGCAAAAATCCCATTATATTCCCTAAGGATTGAGTACCAACTAGCAGGTCATAGCTCTTGTTCTCCAGGATAACGGCAGGCGCAGCCAAGAGTAGCTTTCCAAATCACATGGGCAGAGAAGAATAAGCTCCCATAGCACAGGTCATGGACAGCCTAGCTATGCCATACAATTGATGATATTTAAGGTTGGGGGCAAGTTTGAGTTTCTTGACCAGCTTCAAGGACACACATAACAGGAGACCTGTGTCTAAGACAGCCTTAATTTTCATCTTTTGGATGGATCTTTCAACACAAGTGGTGGTGCAACCAAAGGAAGAGAGGACAGCCAGAATGTCTTGGGCTTCTTTTAGTTCTTTGTCCCACTTTCAATCATGCATCTGAAGCCCGGGAACTCCTTATAGACTGTCTGGAGAGGGAGCAAGATGGAGACGTTTTTGAACACAGCGTCAGCAACCTCAGCAGCTTCTTTCAAAGACTTGATAAACACAGAAGATCTCTTGGTTTGGGTGAGGTAAGGGCAAGAGACAACCTCCTTGGCTTCAGGCAGAGGCTTGGCAGTTGTAGTAGTCTTCCCAGAACATAGCTTATAAGGAACTGAAACAGTTTCAGGGACAGCCAGGACAGAGTACCCATAGGCATCAGGATCTTCTACATCAGAGTTGTCCATTTCAGAGTCATCAGATATGTTGTGGAATAGCAACAGGATGAGAGGATCCTCATTGTCAGCAGGCTCGAAGTCAGCAATGGAGGGGGAACTGGAAGAGACTGGGAAGAATTGTTAACCAATAGCGTCTCTGCCTCTAGGTTGACTGTTCTTTTCCCGCCTGTTCTTTGGGATCAGCTCCTTCAACTTCAGGGTTGGTGCAGACCCAGGAATGGTGACCTATTTGCCCACAGTTATGGCAACCCTGGCGTCAAGAAGGATTCTGCAAGTTTATGGTAAGGATACATGGCCCACCTGAAGATGAACCAGAGGTAGAGGCAACACAATTATCCTGAACAACTGCCCCAGAATGGGTAATTTGCATATCCTGCAACAGTGTCTTTATGCTCTTCATGGAAGAAAGCATGGCTTTATGGGCCTTGAAGTGAAGACACAGGAGCTGATTAACCTTGAGGGCTTGAGCGCAAGCCATGTATGCTTCATGTGCTGTCAACTGGCGGCTTGTGATCAGTTGTTGTCCTTCCAGGTAGAATCTAACTTCAATTTCTGCTAAGTCTCCTTTGGTTTGAAGGCAATGTGCATAAAGGTGACCTTCTTCACCTCCAAACTAAGGTCACCCCCAAACTTGTCAATCAGAAGCTGCTTCATATCTTCCCAGGTTTCAATGGTGGGCAGCTCAGGTACCACCAACTCTTGGCAGGTCAGGTGTAGACAGGCAGAATATGTTCCTTCTTGACTTCATCTGAGGCTCTTCTCATGGCAGTTTCTTATATAGTTAGGAAAGCTGCAATGATTGAGGTTCTGGGGTTGAAAACTTGCTTAAAGGTAGGCTTGAAATGTGCTTCTGGAGTTGGGCTACCATTGTTACTATTGAGTACGTTTATGTGTGGGGAGACTTCTGCTTCTGACTTGGTGGGGGTCTGCCTGGCCCACAGCTGGAAAACACTATCTTTGAGGGATGTCAAGGTGTCAGCAGTGCAGGAGCCCGAATTATTAGCAAGGGCGGTCTGCTGCTCAGTAGCATCCAGGCGCTGACTCTGTGTAGTTACTATTGCGGAAATCTCAGCCAGTCAGGAAGTAAGAGACAGGACTACCAAAAGGCAAGGGGCAAACCTGTCATTTACTGAATCAACCACTTCAATTAGTTCTTATACGTCTTTATCAAGCTCAGAGTGATCTTGCTTCAGGAGGCCCACTTCATTGGCTAGAGCTATCAACTCTCTAGCACAATGAATGCAGGGGGCTTCTGAAAAGCCAGGGCAATAACCATCTTTTCCCACAACTATAGCTAGAATAACTACAGATGACATTGCCTCACCCAAAGTAGTAACCTCTTGTTGTAATTCAGCAACCTGAGCCGTCAGTGCAAGCACTTTAGGGTCAGACTGAGGGACTTCAGGGGGTGATCCTGACTGCAGGTAAATGCTATTAAATCTCAAATGGCATCCCAGAGCCTCTGTTCTCTATCTGCCACCTCATTGGATGGAGGAGAAGTCAGGGCATCTGCTTTGAAGGCAGACAGTTCATTTACTTGAGTCTGGAGTTTGGCAATGATAGTGGAGGTAGCAGCCCTTTCTTGATCAAAGTCCTCACCAAGTTTGCAAAGGCTCTTTGCAGCATGGACCTCTACTTGCTGTAATTGTTTAAAGGAATAAGCACTGGCTTCTTAAGTTGTTGCACAAGTTATTCAAAGTTGGTGAGATAGGCGTTTAAAGTAGAGTCTACTTGGGCACGCCAGGGCTGTTCCAGTTGGTGGAACTCATGAAGGCGCTCTCTGACATACTTGGGGATATATTGGCAAATTCTTTCAATGGAAGTGATCAAACAAGACTGGGAGGTTACAGAGTTGCGCTGATTATTGGATACTAAGGAAAACAGGGAATGAATCCAATGCTGGTAGGCTGCAAACTGATCCCAGTGATGGGTGACAGCGGCTTGCAACAAAAAATCTCCTGAACATGAAGCCCTAATACCATTCAATGATGGGCCAAGGCAGGTTGTACAAAGGAGGACAATAGATGTTCAGCAGAGCCAGCCGCCAAGAGAAGATGCTGGGGAAATTGTGGCGCTACAATCAATTCATAGTATGTGACCTTACTACAGTCACATTAGGCTGTGGTTTCACAAAGAGGTTGAATTGTGATGAATTTCATAGGTTAAAGTTCAAAACAATAGGATTGGTCTTGGAGAGACTTTCCAGCGTAGAAATGATATCCAGGAATCAATTAGGCTGTACTAATTGAGGGCTGTAATGAATAATCTGAAGAATTCATATTATGAGACTAGGTGTCTCAAACCGTCTAATTAACCATAGAATTTAATTGATACCCAGGAATCAATTAGGCTGTACTAATTGAGGGCTGTAATGAATAATCTGAATTATTCAGATTATGAGGCTAGGTGTCTTAAACTTATTGATTAACTGGGAAGGTTAATTAATTGATAGCCTGGAATATGATTGATGAGAATGTAATTATAGGGCCAAAATGGACTTGACTGTGTCAAGTAAAGACTTATTGTCTTCAAACAGATTAATTAACTGGGAAGGTTAATTAATATATGCTTGGAATATAATTATTGTGGTTTTAATTCTATTGCTTAATTGCCTTGACTGTGTCAAGAAGTTTGGTTAAGGTTAGCCAAAAGTAAACCCCCAAATTGTGGTTTAAAAGCGCTGCATCAGCAGATTCATTGGGTTAAAAGCGCGCTGCACGGCCTAATGGATTTGCAAAGCACCAAGGTGTTGCTATCAAATTTTTTCAAGCGCTTGGGCGCCGCCTGGTTCTAGTTTCAAAGTGTTTTAATGGGTTTTTAATGCAAAAAACCATTGAATGTGAAAATAACTAAATGTAGACAATGGTGTCTATGCATTCAGGATTGATCAGCTGGTTCTCAGTTGGAACAGGGATAGCTTGGATCAGGAATATGTATATCCCACAGGGTTTTGGCGCTGGAAGTCCAGAATGCTTCAAGCCAAAGCAATAAATTTCCCCAGAAAGAATCATGCAATTCTGCAATGTATTATGGACATTCTTATAGTTTAAGAGTGTGGAGATCTTTTTGGTAAAGATCTGGATTGGATGACGCTGTTATGTCATAAACCATGTGATAGGAATCCAGGTGTGATTCTGGAACCAGAGAGGTTTTCAGCCAAATGTACCCCAATTGGTATATAATGGAAACATGATAATAATTAATAAAAAAATGATACTTATGTGTGACAGTGGTTGCTTTCCCCTCAATCTTTTTATGCTTTATGTTTTTGGCTTTTAACTGAAATAAGACTACAATAGAATGAAAGAGATGGTCTGCAGCTAAGACTATGAGAAGTAAAATTTTTTGGAAGTGATCACCAGATGGCAACAAGTTTAACACCAAGATTGCTTACCTGGAATCCAAGCTCATCAAAGCTTACATAAAGTATTCACTGCAAAACTGTAAAAGAGTCAGACCAGGATAACAAAGAAGCAAGCATGATTTCCTGGATCTGTCACATAGTATTCTGTCTGATTGAACTGAAGCTGGAGGCAAGGGATGGCCCCATCACAGGCTATCCCAAGGGCTACTACCATGACTTATTCCAAGTCAGGGGTATCCAAAGGGTAGGCCACTAGGCAGGGACCACTCCCAAGGTTCAGCACAGTAGGGACAATAGGCGGGTTAGTGATGTCTTCTTCAATAGAAGGACTGGTAATTTCAGGTGAATTTGGCTCTGTATAAGAGAAGGCAATGAACCTGAAACGTAGTTGTGAAAGATACAACCAAGGGGCTTACAGATCCTGTAGTGAGCACCATTTTTGTTGTGATCTGAGGCGCAGCACAGAGTCACAACAGGAAATTCTAACCTTAGGATTGGATTATTAAGTCTTAGTTATAATGGCAGGAAAGGCTATACAATTACCTTGTGGCCCTGAATGAATAATCTCTACTAGGCGTGGCTAGAGAGGTGCCAAAGTACATGGAGACACAAAGACAAAAATGTGAATAGAACTTACTTTTATTGGAAAATAATAAATGGAATATATAGTGGTTTACAATACCACAAAACTATACCAGGACGGTAGGATCACTTGCCACAGGTATAAGTGGGACAAGTGATTTGCGCAGGATCAGGAAACTGAACAATTATATTTCCCAATTTGGAGCCAGCCTCATTTTGAAGGGCAAAAGCAAAAGAAAGAGATTTGTCCTCAAAATAACCCAACAAAGGCAAAATTAAAACATGGTGAATGGCGGCATTCACAGCAATAATGAACAGGAGCAAGCCAGTGCGCTATTTGAGAAATACCGCTGTATATTTTTGGAGGACAGCTTTGATCTTGGGTGCACCAATGAGGTCACTTGTCACATAAGCACAGGTGACAACAAGCCTGTTTGCCTCCAATCAATTTGACTCTTGAAGGCCAGTGAAGAGACTGTGAGTAATTAAATCCAGCAACTTCTTGACAGAGGAATGTTGATTCCATCCAAGAGTCCTTGGGTGTCACCCATCCTGATAGTAAAAAAGAAGGACAAGAGTAATCAAGTAGTCATAGACTACTGACGTCTGAACTTAATAACAAAGATAAACTCCTACCTACTGCCCAGGATTAACAACGCACTAAGCCAACTTGGAGGGGCCAAATACTTCTAAGCCATACACCTCATATTGAGGTACTGGTAGATCAAACTCCCATCAGAGCAGCAAGAGAAGTGCACAATAATCACTTCTTAAGGCCTATTCCGACCAACCCAAATGCCATAAGGGTTATGGAATGCACCAGCAACCTTTCAACAGGCTATAAACACTATACTGGTTAATCTTAAGCTCTCCTGCATTCTAGTTTACCTGGATAATATCAATGTGCTTTCAAAAACCTTCACTTAAAAGCTTGAGCACTTGGAGGCTGCCTTCAAGAGACTGGCAGACGCCAACTTGAAGACCAAACCCCAAAAATGTCAGTTCTTTAATAATCAGTTGGAGTACCTTGGATTTGTGGTGGATACAACAGGACTCTGCCCCCAGCCAGCTATAGTAGAGGCAATCACCAGATGAAGAAGCCAGAAAGCAAGTGTAATATCCATGTCTTTTTAGGGATGGTAGGATACTACCCTTGCTTCATCCCCAACTTTTCTTGTACCAGCAAGCCCCTGTTTCATCTACTAAAGAATGAAATCCCCTTCCTGTGGACAACAGCAAGCCAAGACACTTTTGATGCCCTCTTCACCAGCCTATCCTTTAGCCCGGTGTTGATGTACCCAGATTTCAGCAGACCTTTTGTTGTACATATGGATGCTTTATTATCTTCTCTAGGGGCCGTTCTTTCATAGTTGGATGACACAGGGGTGGAGCACCCAGTGGCCTATGCTAGCCGCTCTCTGAACGTACATGAATGTAACTACACTGTCACTGAAAGGAAATGCCTTGCTGTGATATACACCTCAGGCAATTTAGGGTATACTTGCATGGAGTACACTTTACTGTGGTCACAGACCACGCTAGTCTCAGTTGACTAGTGTTGTGAAATTTCAGACTATCTAAACTAGCTAAATCTACACACTAAAGTTTATCTAAAATAAAGCATAGATAAAATATATTAATAATCCTAAGGCTATTTAAGGCTTACTAAACACCAAATTTAACTGCTAAATAAAAGGCAATATCAAATTATGTGATAAGTTAAAGGTTAAAAGCTGTGTTTATTAAACTCATATGGGTTGATAATAAGCCTGAGTATTTTAGCTCCACCAGTTGAATCCAATTGCAATTGAGGGATTCAACTTAGGGAATTCATTGTCAAAAGTATCAATGTATTTGTTCAAATTATCTCAATATCAATTAGAGTGAAGTACTCAATATTGCAACAGCCAAAAAGCCTTAGGGAACCAGAAGGGCGCCTTGCCCAATGGGCATTAAAGTTCCAGGTTTTCAATTATATCATAGTTCACTGCCCAGGCGCCAACCACCAGAACACAGACTGCTGATTTAGACTCCCAAAAGTTGCTATAGTAGTAACCCAGGCCATCCTACTGTACAATAAGATGTTCAACAACCAGCTCAAGGACAAACCAGACGGAGTACAGGCTATCCTCTGCAAGCTCCAAAAAGACTGCAAGGTTGAGAACCAGAAACTGTATAAGTACCACAAGGATGTTAAATACATTTTCCCAAGGCCTTCAGAGCACCTGGATCTGATAATAGCCGCCCACAAGGCCATGGGCCATGATGGCTTAAGGAAGAAAGTTCACCAACTTCAAATACACTACTACTGGGAATCACTCCTCTTTGGCGTAAAAGAGACCCTGACTTACTGTAAGGAGTATCAACATAAGACTCCTTTTACTAGTAAGCACCAATACAAAGCAGTAGAGCCCAAGTTTGCTTGGCATACTGTTAGTATAGATATAGTAGGGCCCCTGCTCATGTGTGTTGGTTTTTTGCACTATATTATTGTAGAAATTGACCACCTTACCTAATGGATGGAAGCCAGAGCTTTCCAGCACGTAAGCACCAAGTCAACTTCCAGGTTTGTGTTGGAACAGATCATTCATTTTCACAGCTCCTCTCAGTTTATTCTTATGGACAATGTAACAAATGTTGTAACTGTGCTGTTTTAGCAGAGTTACATGGGGAAAATATTTAGAAGATGCATAATAATCTTTATTGAGAGATAGTGATTATATAGTTCATGTGAATCAAGGATAACAGGAACATGATTGGTGATCACACAGCTGGATGATGAAGGGGGGTGGCTTGATCCTGGTAATGAGTCAAGAGCCAAAACAAGTTATCCACCATGAAGAATCATCATCTGTTCATGTTTTTGGATTTGGTAATTTGAGTTGACTTCCTAGTCTAGCTTTGAGTGTCCGGGTTATTGGATTGCAGGTCACAAACCCACTTGCTTGGAATCTTGCTGGAGGGTTGAGCCTGCTGTTTTGACAATAAAAATAAAAGATAAGTTGCAAAGAAATATTATTTATTAGAGGATGCAAATTGCAAAGGGGAATGCAGTTATTCCAGGGAATTATACCCTGAAATCAAATTTTCTGTGATTGTGTTCAATTGAGACCACATACTCTTTTGGACGTGGTGGACAACTCTGGATGCGATTGCTAATGAGGAGGCGCTGAGCAGCCCAGTGGTGGCAGAGCGCCTAATAAAAGGCAATTGCAAAAGAAAATTGATTAGCAAATTCTTTTTGGGAGGCACGTAAAACCCATACAATGATACCAGTGTAAAGGAGTTGTACAGGACATGCTTAACTGTCCTATAACCCCGCGGTGTCTTCTGGAGTTCAAGTGCTAAGTGGCATATATTAATTTGAATAGGTACATCCTCTAACTTTTTGACGTTGGTTTTAATATGCAATGTACAGTAGTTTTTGAAGCTATGGCAACAACCAGAAATACCTCAGATTTAAACAAAATGATTTCAGATCTAAACAAAATCTAATTCAGCAAGATTCAAGATTCAAATAATTCAAATAATTCAAATAATTTGGTTAATAAATGAACTGTCAAACAAAAAACAAAATTTCACTAGCCCATTATACAAAATTATAGAAAACATCAAGAAGCGTTGTTTAAACCACAAACAAAATGAACTGACATAGCAAGTGAGATGAAAAATTGCTGCTAAAGAGTATATTATAATTAAATCAGGATTTATGAGGCACCAATAAAAGGACTAAAATGAAACAAAATTTGAGCAATCTGGAAGCAAGATCCCACAAGCACAAAAAAATGAAGTCACACAAGATATGTAGTATGAGCAGCCTAAAATAGAAGTATAAAAGCTTAACAGCCAAAAAACAGTTTCAGGGACCCACTTCACCAGAATAAGATCTCTGTACTCCATCCAGTATTCCATATTGATTTCAGGCAAGGTGGCCATTTTCATCAACCCAGCAGTGGCACTCACATTCTTCATAACAGGAATCACAACCAAGAGGACAAAGTCAGTGTTGTAGGAGATCAAGAAGAGTGTCATAAATAGTAGTAAAGCTAATACACCCAAGCCACCACCAACATTAGTAGTAAGCATTCTAGGCACTAGCTGGGTTTCTTATTTCTAACTATTGTAGCAAGCAGTAAATCTGGGAATTGGGAACTGGATAAAGGTTTTTCTAAACAAACAATAATAAAGAAAGGGCATTATTCACTTATATAACCATAGGGTCTAACATTAGGAGATCTCAAACACATCTGTTACTTATCAGGGGCTACAGGTGGAGCTCAAAGTTGATCACAAGCATGAAACGTTTGTAGTTATAAAATGGGTCAAGCAATGTGAAGTTTCACCATACCCAAGAAGTGAAACAACCAAGAGATGATTGGGTGGATGGATAATTATGGACATGTTCAGAAAATCCAAACCAACATTGAGAATAATTTTAAAATACCTTAAGTGTAATTATTGATGACAGGAATTGGTTCCTGACAAACAACTATCTAATTTAGGAACAGAGGCATTTTATTCATTTTGCGGCTCCTAATTTGTGTATAATAGTTTTGAGAACCTTCTAAATATGAAATGATGATTATAATAAAAATAAATCATAAAATTTTAAACATCTACTTTTAGTGATTTTATCCTAGGTTTTGTTGTGAATGCCGCCATTGACCATGTTTTGATTTTGCCTTTGATGGGTTATTTTGAGGACAAATCTCTTGCTTTTGCCCTTGCCTCTCAAAATGAGTCTGTATCCAAACTTGGAAATACAATTGTTTGGTTTCCTGATTCTTTGCAGCTTGTTTGCCTCACTCATGCTTGTGACAAGTGATCCTACTGAACATGTACTGTTTTGTGATAAAGCTACACAGTATATATTCCCAATCTTTATAACTAATAAAATTTAATTTAAATTCACATTTTTGTATTTTTGTCTCCCAGTGCTTTGGCGCCTCTCTCTAGCCACAACTAGTAGATATTATTCATTCAGGGCCACAAGGTAATCATGTAGCCTGCCCTGCTATCTAACCAAGACTTAGTACAAATCCAATACTAAGGTTAGAATTCCCTGTTATGTGTCTGTGCTGCACCTCAGAACACAAAAAAATGATGCTAACTACAGGGGCTTTAAGCCCCTTGGTTATTCTTTTTGCAAACACATTTTCAGGTCCTTTGCCCCCTCCTATACAAGAGCCAACTTCACCTGAAATCAACAGTCCTCTTATTGAGGAAGACATCACAGACCCACCTATTATCCCTAAAGTAATGAACCTTGAGAATGGCCCCTGCCTAGTGGTCTACTCTTTGGGTACCCCTGACTTGGAAAAATTCATGGCAGTAGCCCTTGGAATAGCCTGTGATGAGGCTATCCCTTGCCTCCAGCTTCAGTTCAATTGGGCAGAATACTACAAATTGATTGTAGCGCCACAATTTCCCCAGCATCTCCTCTTGGCAGCTGGCTCTGCTGAACATATATTGTCCTCCTTTGTACAACCCGCCTTAGCCCATCATCAAATGATATTAGGGCTTCATGTTCAGGAAATTTTGTTGTTGCAAGCTGCTGTCACCCATCACTGGGATCAGTATGCCGCCTACCAGCAGTGGATTCATTCCCTGTTTTCCTTAGTATCCAACAATCAGTATGACTCTGTCACCTCCCAGTCTTGTTTGGTCACTTTAATTGAAAGAATGCGCCAATCTATCCCTGAGTATGTCAGAGAGCGCCTTCATGAGTTCCACCAACTGGAACAGCCCTGGCGTGCCCAAGTAGACTATACTTTAAACGCATATCTCATTGACTTTGAACAACTTGTGCAAAAACTTAATGAGTTCAGTGCTTATTCCTTTGACCAATTACAGCAAGTAGCAGTCCATGCTGCAAAAGGCCTCTGCAAACTTGGTGAGGACTTTGATCAAGAAAAGGTTGCTAGTGCCACCACCATTGCCAAACTCCAGACTCAAGTAAATGAACTGTCTGCCTTCAAAGCAGATGCCCTGACTTCTCCTCCATCCAATGAGGTGGCAGATAGAGAACAGAGGCTCTGGGATGCCATTTGAGATTTAAGAGCATTTACCTGCAGTCAGAATTACCCCCCAAAGTCCCTCAGCCTGACCATAAGTACTTGCTCTACCAATTCAGGTTGCTGAATTACAGCAAGAGGTTGCTACTTTGCATGAGGCAATGGCGTCTGTAGTTAGTCCACCTGATGTTGTGGGCAAAGATGGTTGCCCTGGCTTGTCAGAAGCCCCCCACATCCATTGTGCTAGGGAGTTAATAGCATTAGCCAATGAAGTGGACCTCCTGAAGTGAGATCACTGAAGCTTGATAAAGACGTATAAGAACTAATTGAAGTGGTTGATTCAGTAAATGACAGGTTTGCCCCTTGCTTTTTGGTAGGCCCGTCCCTTACTTCTTGACTGGCTCAGCTTTCTGTGGTAGTAACTACTAAAGGGTTGGCACCTGGATGTTACTGAGCAACAGACTGCCCTTGCTAATAATATGGGCACCTGTACTGCTGACTCCTTGACTACCCTCAAAAATAGTGTTTGTCAGTTGTGGGCCAGGCAGCCCCCCACCAAGTCAGAAACAGAATTCTCCCCGCACAAAAAATGTACTCAATAGTAACAATGGTGGCCAAACTCCAGAAGCACATTTCAAGCCTACCTTTAATCAAGTTTTTGATCTCAGAACCTCAACCATTGCAGCTTTTCTAACTATCTATGAAACTGCCATGAGAAGAGCCTTGGATGAAGTCAAGAAGGAACACATTCTGACCTGTCTATACCCAACCTGCAAAAGAGGTAGTTGTGCCAGAACTGCCCACCATTGAAACCTGGGAAGATATGAAGCAGCTTCTGATTGACAAGTTTGGGGGTGACCTTAGTTTGGAGGTGAAGAAGGACGCCTTCATGCACATTGCCTTTAAACCAAAGGAGACCCTAGCTGCATTTGCAGATAGATTCTACCTGGAAGGACAACAACTGATCACAAGCCACCAGTTGACTGCACATGAAGCATACATGACTTGCGCTCAAGCCCTTAAGGTTAACCAGCTCCTGTGTCTTCACTGCAAAGCCCATAAAGCCATGCTTTCTTCCATGAAGAGCATAAAGACATTGTTGTAGGATATGCACCTTACCTATTCTGGAGCAGTTATGTTGGAGAATCATGCTGCTTCTACCTGTGGTTTATCTTCACATGGACCGCGTATCCTTACCATAAACTTGCAGAATTCTCCTTGACGCCAGGACTGCCATAACTGTGGGCAAATAGGTCACCCTTCCCAGGTCAGCACTAACCCTCAAGTTGAAAGAGCTGATCCCAATGAACAGGCAAGAGAAGAACAGTCAACCTAGAGGTAGAGAAGCTCTTGGTTGACAATTCTTCCCTGTTGTTGTAAATTGTGCCATTAATGCTATTTCAATATGGCCTTCAAATAATGATAGTTGCAAAGATTTTACTGGTTTTGCCTTTGAGTTCAGGAATTCCTTGTTTTCTGTAAATGGGTCTGGTTCAATATCCACCCATTCTGGATTATCATACCTGTTTGTGAATGATCCTGGTATGACCTCATCCCAACGTGACCCCCTCAGCCATCTGTCTTTCTAATGAGTGATCACAGTCCCTTGTCTACTATTTAAAGTAGAATCATTACTCCTAATAAAGACAAGTTTATCCACATTTGTGTTGGCTTTAATAATCTTCAAGCTTTTTCCTGTCCTTTCCGCCAAAAGGACTTTCACATCTTATTTTCCAGGAAATTAGGGTATGTGCCCTTAATTTTGCCCTGAAGGCTAACCCAAGGCTAGCTTCAAACCTAAAATCTTTTGTTATAAAGATTTCCTGCCGTGTCCTCATGGATGTTGTCCCCAGGAGCCAAACACAACAAAACGGTGCTCACTACAAGGGCTGCAAGCCCCTTGGTTACCCTGTTCCCATGTGCATTCTCTGGTTCTTCTCCCTTTGTTTCTGAAGTACCCAAACAACCTAAAGTTTCTAGTCCCCTATAGAAGAAGACATCACCAATGACCCCTCAACTCCTATGGTATTGGCTCTGTCCCCTGGGCCCGTGTGGGCCCCCCTTCCAGTTTTCTCTCTTAATTACAAGCAAGCTTGTGCTGCTGCTTGCTCTCTCTCCACTCTGGCACTGTGGCAATGCAAACTATCCCACGTCTTTGTCCCAGATACGCTTCCAAAGACCTTTTACTCCTTCCTTTTGGACTTTGGTCTCCCCCTGCATTGATGGAGTCCATGGATACAATTGGTGTGTTGGTCAACCAGTTCATTCAACCTGCCTTGGTTCACCATCAACTTGCATTAGGATCCCAGAATAAACTATTAAATGCTGTAGCCACTGCTGTCTCAAACAACCATGATCAGAATATGGCATATCAAGAATGGTACCACAGTCTCTTTGTGTGTATTTCTGATAACCAACACAACTTGCTAGTCTCTCAGAAGTACTTAACCTCCTCCCTGAATTCCCTTTGTTCCTTGGATACATCAAGGATTGACTATCAAAATTGGATGAGCATCAAGCAGCGTGGCGTGAATAAATTGAGGCCTTTCTGCTAAAGCATTGCCAGGATTTTGAGACTCTGGTTGGTGAACTTAACCAATTCCAAGAACATATTAATTCACAACTTGAATTAGTTGGAGCTCGTTTTGATACTTGTGGCTGCCATCTGCAGCATCAATATGGTTTGCATAAGGCTGCACTAGGCACCACTCTATCTAAAGTACAAAATTATGTGGATGATAGAGTTGCGTCTATTGTGGTGACTCCTCTGCTCCTCCTGTTGAGGCCCCATCTGACTTTGAATCCAAGGTATAGGAAGCAATAGCCAAGCTCAAGGCTATCACTTGGTGTCAATATTCTGTTCAGAACCCCCTCCAGATGAACCTATGCCTGACCCAAGCATTGCTTTGCTACTGATCAAGTAGCTACTTTTCTAGGCAAAATTGAGTATTTAAGGCAACATCTATCTAATTCATAGGACTTGTCCTATGAGTCTGAAGATGAAGAGAAACTGAAGCCATTAATACTCCTGCTCAGAAAAAAAGTGGTTGCTGCCCTGGTTTGGAAGGCCAACCCCGGGTCAACTGCGCATGTGCACTGGATCAGCTTTCAGAAGTAACAAATGATAATGCTGATAGGCAGTACGCATTGGAAAGAGAGTTAAAAAACCTCTCCTACTTTACCAAGACAATGAATGGACAGGTCTTCCCCTTGATTGCTCAGACCACTTCCCTGACCACTTGCCTCAACAGGATTGCTGGCACCTTATTGGTGCAACAAATTAAGATTTACAAATTTGAGTTGCTGCTGCCACCACTAGAGATATTAGTGGACAGAACAGCATTACCTTGGATACCCTAGAGGAAAGCCTTTAGCTCCTCTGGGCTAGATAACCTGCTGCTGAATCCAAGTTTGAAGGCAATCCTCACATTAACGTCCTCAACCCAGGTGAAAACAGTCAGTCCTCTTCCTAGTCATTGCTCCAAATCACAAACCAACCTTCAAAAAGATATTCAAACCTAAAACCTCTACCATTGCTGCCTTGCTAACAATTTACAAGACTGCAATTTTTAGGGCTACTGATGAACTCAAAAAGGAAAATATCCTCATCTGTCTCCATCCCACATGCCAAGAAGGGATGGTCCCCAAGCTCCCCTCCATTGTCACTTTGGAGGACATGAAGCGCCTCCTTATTGAGGAGTTTGGAGGAGATCTCAGCTTAGAGGGTAAGAAGGATGCATTTATGCACATTGTCTTTAAGCCCAAGGAAACCCTGGCTGAGTTTGCGGATTGCTTTTATATTGGATGCCAACAGTTAATCACCAGTTGGCAGTTAACTCCCCGGGAAGCTTACACAGCTTGTTCAAATGCTCTGAAAGTGAACCGGCTTCTATGCCTACACTTTAAGGCACACAAGACTCACTCACTTCCATGAAGAGTATTAAAACACTTTTTGCAAGATGTGCATTTGACCCATGGGGGTACGGTGGTATGTGAAAAAAAAGCCAGTAATGAAGGAACTACTTCTTGTATGCCGCAATTTAACGTTGGGTGCAGGTGGACAGACTAAGAGGCAAGGTTGCCATAACTGTGGCCAAATAGGGCACCACCCATGTGGAAGTATCAATCCAAAAGGTTAATATCAAAGCCATCTTGGACACAGGCTCTACAGTCAATGTAGTATCTTCAAAACTAATGAAGAAACTAAAATGACCCTTGACCTCAACTACACTCAGTTGTATGGCACAGCTGGCATGGCACAAACTTGGGCCATTGGTGCCTACTCCGCTCTACCCATGGCGTTTGAGAAACTCCTCATTGCTTCCCCCGCTGTAGTCCTTGAGAACAAAAGCTATGACCTCTTGGTTGGTACACAATTCCTTTGAGAGTATAACTAGATTGTGAACTTACAAGATGGATGTCTTTTGCTCTTAGGATATGAGGTCCCTTTGATTTTTGAGGAACCTCCGCACCTTCCAAGAAAACATCTTAAAACTTGTGTGCTTGAGTGCCCCACAGGTATCTTCCCTCTCAAGTATAGGACTCACTCCTTCAACATGTGCGCCCCTCCTCCTTCCTACCCTGCGGAAAAAGGGGTACCTCTCCTTGCTTAGCGGCTATCACCACTACTCTGGGCTCCCAGGTGGTGATTGATTTCCAGATCTCTTACAAACTACCTGAAAACTTGTTCTTGGAACTCTACTCTCCTGAATCCCTAACCTGTAAAGAACCCTGCCTGTGTCATAGGATTCTAGATTTAACCCACAAAGAGCCCATACAATTACTGCTTGCTAACCTGAAAGCCCTGCCCATGCAGGTGACCCAAGGCCAGGTTATAGAGCATGGATAAATACTGGGAGCAGAACAAGTGGCATCTCTCTACCCTTTTGGAACTTTTAGTGATTTCAATCTGCCTGAAGACAATCCTCAATTTATCTCCTTATTCACTGCTACCAACTTCCCCCAACTGTCTCCCATCCAACAAAAAGACAAGTTGGACCTGGTCAATCAGTTTAGCAACATCTTTGCTCTCAGGACCTACGGACTATGGCCTAGATAAAGGGGTCATCCACTAGATTGATACTGGAGATGCACCCCCTTTGTGCCAAACCATACCGCTGTAGTAGGGTAGAGGATGTTCAGGTGTCTAAAGAGCTTAAACAACTACTAGACGCTGGGATACTGGCTCCTTCTCAAAGTCCTTGGGCTTCCCCATTACTGATTCTCAAGAAGAAAGATGGTGGACACCACATTGTAATGGACTTATCACTGCCTGAACTCTCTTACTAAGAAAGACTTGTACCCCTTGCCCAGAATTGACAATGCTCTCAGATGGCTGGGTGGTTCCAAGTTTTCCTCAGCCATGGATCTAGCCTCTGGATACTCACAAGTTAACTTACCTCTTGAAGATAGATAAAAGGCTGCACTTTTCACCTCAGAAGGCCTTTTTGAACCCACTTGTATGCCCCAAGGACTCTGCAATGCCCCTGCTACATTTTAACGGCTATAGACTTCATCATACATGATCTAAAGCTCTCTTGTGTCCTCATGTACCTTGATGACATCACTGTATTCAGTGCTACCTTTACTGACCATTTGGAACACATCAAGGCTGTCTTCATCAAGATCCGCAAAGCTGGATTGAAACATAAACTCTCCAAGTGCTCCTTCTTTAAAGAGCAACTCAAGTTCTTAGGTCATGAGGTCACTCAAACAGGAATCCACCCCATGAATAATAAGGTAGAACACATTGACAAGATGCTACCTCCCACAAATCTGCAAGAGGTCCAAGTGTTCCTTGGTATGATGGGCTACTAACAAAATTTCATATCTGATTTTGCTGAATGTTGTGTTTGGCTCCTGGGGACAACATCCAGGAGGACACGGTGGGAAATCTTTATAACAAAAGATTTGAGGTTTGAAGCTAGCCCTGGGTTAGCCTTCAGGGCAAAATTAAGGGCATGTACCTTAATTTCCTGGAAAACAAGAAGAGAAAGTGCTTTTGGCAAAAAGGACAGGAAAAAGCTTGAAGATTATTAAAGCCAACACAAATGTGGATAGACTTGTCTTTATTAGGAGAAATAATCTACTTTAAATAGTAGACAAGGGACAGTGATATCTAATTAGGAAGACAGAGTGGCTGAGGGGGTCATGTTGGGATGAGGTCATACCAGAATCATTCAAAGACAGGTACAATAATCCAGAATGGGTGGATATTGAACCAGACCCATTTATGAAAGGCAAGGAATATCCAAAATCAAAACCAAACCCAACTAAATCTTTGCAGCTATCAATATTCAAACGCCATATCAAAAAGCATTAATTGTGTGATTTACAACATTTCCCCCTCAAGATTGGACACAGGGAGTTGATACTTGCGGAGAAATTTGGAGTGAACACAGGAAAAAGGATGTCCAGAAGAAAGTAGTTTCACTGTATACTTGACACCCTTTTTAAAGGTGACCTCACATGGCCCAACCCAGAGGGAATCCAGCTTATGAGCTCTACCATCTATACAATTCTGGTATTAGAGAACTAGATTGCCTATTTGATACTCAGGGAGGGGGCTCTAGCAGTATTGGAAGGGGAGAGCTCCAGAGTCTTGACCTAGTAAGCAGTGGAATAAGCTGTCGCTTGGATGTTGATGATACAATTAGTTAAGTTTTTAGCATGGGCCTCAGGATTTGCAGACACATTGACTTTGATCAAGGGGGCTCCCAAGATTGAGGGAGTGGTGGCTTCACGCTCATACAGCTATGGCAAAAGGAGATTGGCCAGACACTTTGTGTCTACTGAGGCGGTAAGCAAAGAGAGCAGCAGGGAGGAACATATCCCAATTGGCAGTGTCAGAGAGTGTGAGCTTCCTCAAAATGGACATAAGGGTGGAGCTTGCTTGTTTGAAAATTCCATTGGTTGAGGGGTTATATGGTGCAGAAAACAATTGGTGGGTCCCCATAGCCTTGACAATAGATGTGATGAGGCAAGCATTAAAGTTGGTGCCATTTTCAGAAAGCAGGACTTGAGGGCAGCCATGTCAATAGAAGATGTCTTGCAGCAAGAAAGTATCCATGGTCTTGGCAGTTATACCTTTTGCCGCTCTGGCTTCAACCCATTTGCTAAAATGGTCTACAGCAACTAAGATAAACCAACATCATGACCTAGACCAAGGGAAAGGCCCAAAAGCATCAATACTCACCGTGTGGAAGGCATGCTTTGGAGGGATGAGCTTGAACTGGTGTTGGGACAGGCAAGGGCGTTGGAGCTGACAGGAATGACAGGAGGTGAGAACATCAGGGATCAAGAGGCGCATGTTCTCCCAATAGAAGTTTTTACACAACTAGTCATGAGTTTTTGCAATTCCTCTGTGTCCAGTATCAATGTGAGCTTGGAGGATAATGGCTATCCTCATGCTAGGGCAGATGTAGGCTAGATAGGCATTGTTGACTTTTTGAAGAGCTTCCTATTTCAAATCACAGTGTCTTTGGATAGGGTTTGTAACACCAGGAGAATGTCTTCTGGCTCAGTGGTCCAAGAGTCAGGGTACCCTATTAATTTAGTATAGACAATCAGTGCCAGCAGGGTGGATAGCTAGTATAGGCATCCTTGACAAGCTATCAGCATTCTGGTGTTGGGCCCCAATATGGTGTATCACAGTGAAATTGTATCCTTGCAGGCGCAGAGCCCAACATGCTAATTGCCTTCAGGCTCCTTTAGTTGCTGCAGCCATTTAAGGGAGGAGTGTTTGGTAACCACAGTGAAGTGGATTCCATAAATGTAGTGCCTGAATTGCTTTACCTCATGCAACACTTCCAGGCATTCCTTTTTGGTGATGCTATAGTTCTTCTTGTGTTTATTGAAGACCCGTAAAGAAGAGGCTACAGGTCAATCCATGCCTTTATTGTCAAGATGGGCTAAGACGGCACCCACAGCTACTCCGCTTGTGTCAGTATATAAGATAAACTTCTTATCATAATCAGGGTAGACTAGGATAGGAGCCTCTTTGAGCTTGTCCTTCAGCGCTTTGAATGATTGCTGCTGGCTGTCAGTCCACTCAAAGGGGATGTTGCAAAGGAGCTGGAAAAGGGGTTCAATCAATTTAGCAAATTTGGGTAAAGATGTCAATAGTAACCCATCATACCAAGAAATACTTGGACCTCCCAAAGATTGGTGGGTGGTAGCATCTTTTCAATGGCTTTCACCTTATTATTCATGGGGTGGATTCCAGTTTGGGTGACCTCATGACCCAGGAATTTGAGTTGCTCTTTAAAGAGGGAGCACTTGAAGGGTTTGAGTTTCAAGCAAGCTTCTTGAATCTTAATGAATACAGCCTTGAGATGTTCTGTTGTAAATTTGCTATTCACCATGATTCAATTTTGCCTTTGATGGGCCATTTCAATGACAAATCCCTCTCTTTCTCTTTCACCTCTCAAAATGAGTCTATAGCTGAATTGGGAAATACAATTGTTTGGCTTCTTGACTCTGCACAAATCACTTGCCCCACTCATGCTTATGGCAAGTGATCCTACTGTCCTGGTATTGTTTTGTGGTATTGCAAACCACTATATATTACATTTCTTATTCACCAAAAAAATTAAGTTCTATTCAAATTTTTGTCTTTGTGTCTTCAAGTACTTTGGCACCTCTCTCTAGCCACAACTAGAAGAGATTATTCATCTAGGGCCACAAGGTAATTTCATATCCTTCCCTTCCATCTAACCAAGACTTAGTACAAATCCAATCCTAAGGTTAGGATTCCCTGTTGTGTGTCTGTGCCGCGCCTCAGAACACAACATGTTCTAAGTGGTCAGTAAAGTTGGAACTGAATACAGTGATATCATCAAGGTATATAAGGATATAAGAGAGCTTTAGGTCTCATAGGATGGAATCCATAGTTCTTTTGAAATGTAGCTGGGACGTTGCAGAGTTCTTGGGGCATTTGAGTAGGGTCATAGAGCCCTTCAGAGGTGACGAGAGCAGCTTTTCTCAATATTCTGGTGATAAATTAACTTGCCAGTATCTAGAAGCTAGATTCATAGCAGAGAAAAACTTGGAACCACTCAGCCGTCTGAGAGCATTGTCAATTCTGGGCAAGGGATACAAGTCTTTATGAGTGAGAGAGTTCAGGCGGCGGTAGTCCATCACAATGTAATGTCCTCTGTCCTTTTTCTGGAGAATCAATAAAGTTGAGGCCCAAGGAATTTGAGAGAGAGCCAAGAGAACAGCATCTAAGAGTTGTTTAAGCTCTTTAGAGACCTGGGCATCCTCTACTCTACTACAACAGTAAGTCTTGGCATGAAAAGGTGGTGCATCACCAGTATCAATCAGATGGATGACCCCTTATCTAGGCCATAGCCTGTAGGTCTGGAGGCAATGATATTGGTAAACTGGTTGAGCAGTTCCAACACATATTTTTGTTTGATGGGAGACAAATGGGGGATGTTGGCAGCAGTGAATAAGGAGAGAACTTGAGGATTGTCTTCAGGTAGATTAAAAATCACTGAAAGTTCTGAAAGGGTGGAGGGACATCACTTGTTCTGCTCCCAATATACGGCCATGACCTACAACCTGGCCCCAAGACACCTGCATGGGTAGGGCTGTCAGGTTGGCAAGAAACATTTGCATAGCTACTTGTGAGTTTGATCTAGGATTATGGACACAATCAGGGTTCTTTACAGCTTAGGGATTCAGGTGTGCAGGGTTCCAGGAATGACTTTTTGGGTAGTTTGTAAGAAATTAGAGAGTCTATAACTACTTGGGAGCCTGGAAAGATGGTGATAGATGCAGGGGCAAGAAGAGAAACACCTTCCTCTGTAGGACAAGAGGAGGAGGAGTACACATGTTGGAGGAGTGAGTCCTATACTTAAGAGAAGTTACTTTGGAATACTCAAGCACAGAAGTTTTAAGACGTTTTCCTGGGAGCTGCAGAGTTTCCTCAAAAATCAAAGGGACCTCATATTCTAAGAGCAAAAGGTATCCATCTTTTAGGTTCACAATTCCATTGTATTCTCAGAGGAATTATGTACCAACCAGGAGATTGTAGCTTTTGTTTTCTAGGACAACAGCAGGGAGGCAATAAGAAGCTTCCAAAACCTCATTGGTAGGGCAGAGTAGGACCAATGGATCAAGTTTGTGCCATACCAGCTGTGCCATACAATTGAGTGTAATTGAGGTCAGGAGAGATTTTAAACTTCTTCATTAGCTTGGATGATACTACATTGAATGGAGAACCCGTGTCCAGAATGGCTTTGATTTTAACCTTTTAGATTGACACTTCCATAGGGTTGTATCTTTCCCAAAGGGGGAAAGATGGTCAACACATCCTGTGCAGCTTCTAGCTCTTTTTCACATTTAGCCAACATGAATTTTAAGGCAGGAACTTCCTTATACACAGTCTGCAGTGGGAGAGATACAGTTAAGTTTTGGAAGAGAGCTTTGGCTAGCTTGGCAGCTTATTCAGAAGAGTCTACTAAGACGGGAGGTCAATGGGCCTGGGCTAGGTAAGGGCGAGCTACTATGGCCTTGGCTTCACTTGAAGGTGCATGAGAAGTAGTGGTGGTTTTCCCTGAGCAAAGCTTGTAAGGAGCAGACACAGTTTCTAGAACAGCCAAAACAGAGTAGCCATAGCTATCAGATTCTTCACTATCAGAATCTTCAGGTTTGGAATCACTGGAGAGAACATGGAACAGGTGAAGAATAGTTAGGCCAGATGAAGGGGGAGATTCCTTTTCAGAAAGAGGATCAGGAGGAGACAGGGGAGATTGGTCAGCAGAGAGAGTCTCTGCCTCTAAGCCAACCTCTCTTTTCCTGCCTGTTCCTTAGGGTCACAACCTTCTGCCTGGGGATTGGTGCAGGTGCGTGAGTGATGCACTATTTGACTGCAGTTATGACATCCTTGCATCTTAGGTTGTCCACCTGAACCCAGAGTCATAATGAGCGGTGTACAGGAGGTGGTCCCGCGTTACTGGCTTTATTTTCAAGCACCATAGTACCCTCATGGGTCAAATGCATATCTTTATTACAAAAGTAACAGTTTCAAAGCCCCAAACAGGAATTGAACCCGCTCCTAGCCATCAGACGGGGCTAGCAGGCAGGGGAGTTTTCTGTTGACTAGTGATTAACTGTTGACCTTCAATGTAGAAGAAATCCACAAAATCATCCAGGGTTTCCTTGGGCTTAAAGGTTATGTGCATAAATGCATCCTTCTTGACCTCCAAGCTGCAATCTCCTCCAAACTCCTCAATAAGGAGGCGCTTCATGTCCTCCCAAGTGACAATGGAGGAGAGCTCAGGGACCACCACTTCTTGGAATGTGAGATTAAGACAGATGAGGATATGTTCCTTTTTGAGTTCATCAGTAGCCCTAAAAATTGCAGTCTTGTAAATTGTTAGCAAGGCAGCAATGGTAGAGGTTTTAGGGTGAAATATCTGTTTAAATGAAGGCTTATAGTTGGGGTTAAAGGATGACAAGGTGGATTAGCTGTTGTCACCTCGGTTGAGGACGTTAATGTGGGGATTGCCCTCAAACTCAGATTCAGCAGCGGGCTGTCTAGCCCAGAGGAGTCAAAGGCTTTTCTCTAGGGTATCCAAGGTAGAGCTGTTCTTTCCACTTATATCTCTAGCGGTGGTGGCAGCAGTTCCAAATTCATTGATTTTTATCTTTTGTACTGCCAATGTGCCAGTAACCCCATTGATAGAAGTAGTCAGAGAAGTTTTTTGAGCAACCAGAGGTATAACTTGTCCATTTATTATCTCTGTGAGTTGGGAGAAGTTTTTCACCTTGCGTTTTAGAGCATCTTGCCAATCTGCCACATCATTAGTTACTACCGCTAAGTGATCTAAGGCAAGAGCACAGTTGACACAGGTTGGCCTTCCAATCCAGGGCAGCACCCATGGTCAAGGTGAGTAGGAGTACCAGAGACTTCAGTCTCCATTTTGCCATCAAAATCAGAGGTTGAGTCATCAGGGTCAGAGAGGTGTTGTCTCAAATACTCAATCTTGCCTTGCAAAGTAGCTACTTGGTCAGTTAGCATGGCAATGCAAGAATCAGGTGTAGGTTCAACAGGTGGAGGATTTAGATCAGAGGCTTGACGTCAAGTAGTGGATTTGAGTTTGATTATATCTTACCTATCTTAGCTTCAAAGGCAGACAGGATATCAACCAAAGGAGCTGGCGGAGTCACTTCAATGGAGGCCACCCTATCATTGACATAGTTTTGAACCTGACTCAGAGTGTTTCCCAAAGTGGCCTTATCCAAGCCATACTGTAAGTGCAGATGTTGGCCCATGTATTGACATGGGTCCCAACCAACTCAAGCTGGGTATTAACATGTTCTTGAAACTGATTGAGTTCAGCAACTAGGGTCTCAAAATACTGACAATATTTTAGGAGGATTGACTCTATTTGCATGCCAGGTAGCTTGATGATCATCCATGTGATGGATCCAGGAAATTCATGCTTGCTTCTTTATTATCCCAGTCTGACTCTTTTACAGTTTGACAGGGAATCCTTTATGTAAGCTTTGATGAGCTTGGATTCTGGGCAAGCAATCTTGGCGTTAAACTTGTTGCCATCTGGTCATCACTTCCACGTTTTTTTGCTTCTCATAGTCTTAGCTGAAGACCATCAATTTCATTCCATGATAGTCTTATTTCAGTTAAAAGCCAAAAACACAAAGCATAAAAAGATTGAGGGGAAAACAACCATTGTCACACATAAGTATCATTTTTTTAATTATTATCATGTTTTCATTATATACTAATTGGGGTACATTTGGATGAAATCCCCTCTGGTTCCGGAATCACACCTGGATTCCTATCACATGGTTTATGACATAACGGCATCATCCAATCCAGATCTTTACCAAAAATATCTCCACACTTTTAAACTATAAGAATGTCCCTAATACATTGCAGAATTGCATGATTCTTTCTATGGAAATGTATTGCTTTGGCTTGAAGCATTCTGGACTTCCAGCGCCAAAACCCTGTGGGATATACATATTCCTGATCCAAGCTATCCCTGTTCCAACTGGGAACCAGCTGATCAATCCTGAATGTATAGACACCATTGTCTATATTTAGTTATTTTTACATTTAATGGTTTTTTGCCTTAAAACCCATTAAAACCCTTTAAAACTTGAACCAGGCGCCACCGTGGCGCCCAGGAACTTTCCTAGGCGGCACCTTGGCACTTTAAAAATCAATTAGGTGGTGCTTCTAACCTAATTAATTTGCCAAAACGGAGCTTTTAAACCACAATTCAGGGGTTTACTTTTGGCCAACATTAAATAAACTTCTTTACACAGTCAAGGCAATTAAACATTACAATTAAATCCTCATTAATTATATTCCCAGCTTATATTAATAACCTTCCCAGTTAATTAATCCGTTTGAAGACAACAAGACTTTACTTGACACAGTCAAGTCCATTTTGGCCTTATAATTAAATCCTCATCAATCATATTCCAGGGTATCAATTAATTAACTTTCCCAGTTAATAAATTGCATTTGAGACACCTAGCCTCATAATCTGAATTGTTCAGATTATTCATTTTGGGCCTCTTTTAGTACAGCCTAATTGATTCCTGGATAATCCATTAACCTCCATGGTTAAATAGACAGTTTAAGACACCTAGTCTCATAATCTGAATTGTTCAGATTATTCATTTTGGCCCTCAATTAGTACAGCCTAATTGATTCCTGGGTTTTATTACTATGCTGTAAAATCTCTCCAAGGCCAATCCTTTTGTTTTTAATTTCAACCTATGAGATTCATTACAATTCAAATTCTTTGTGAAGCCACAGCCTAATGTGACTATAGTACAGTCACAATCCAGTTCACAAAGACAATCTTAATATATCCAGGGAGCAAGGAGCAAAGGGAGTTTAGGGACAAGGTCAAATACTTTTGTGAAGCTAGCAAGTTGCACTGATTATCTGAAATGCAAGCAAATAGACTATGTGGCCATTCTTGATAGGCCATATTTTGTACATGATTGTTGGAAACAGCGGTGACTAAGGCAGTCAAGAGCTGGTTTTGAGATCCCAACACCAACTGATGATGGACCAGCGCAGGTTGGATAAACTGGTCAACTAACACACCAATAGTCTCCATCAATTCCATGAGCGCAGGGGGAAGACCAAAATCCAAGAGGAAGTAATATAGGTCTTTGGAAGCATAACCAGGTTGGAGACCAGGGATAGTGTGCATTGCCACGGTGACTGTGTGGAGGAGGGAGCAGGCAGCGGCACGAGCTTGCTTGTAGTTGAGTGAGAAAGCTGGGAGGGGGCCCATGAGGGCTGGGGAGACAGCACCATTACCATAGGAGTTGAAGGGGCATCAGTGATATCTTCTTCTAGAGGGGGACTAGAAATTTTAAGTTGCTTGGGTACTTCAGAAACAAAGGGGAAAAATCAGAGAATGTACGCAGGAACAGGTTAACCAAGGGGCTTGCAGCCCCTGTAGTAAGCACCATTTTGTTGTGTTTGGCTCCTGTAAACAACATCCAGAGGACAAGGCAGAAAATATTTATAACAAAAGATTTGAGGTTCAAAGCTAACCTGGGGTTAGCCTTCAGGGCAAAATTCAGGGCACTTACTTTAATTTTTTGGAATACAAGATATGGACTTTCTTTTTGCAAAAAGGAAAGAAAGACTTGAAGAATATTAAAGCCAATGAAAATGTGGATAAACTTGTCTTTATTAGGAGAAATGATTCTACTTAAATAGTATACAAGGGACAATGCTCACTCATTAGGTAGACAGAGTGGCAGAGGGGGTCACATTGGGGTGAAGTCATACCAGGATCAGACAAGGGAAGGTATGGTATTCCAGAATGGGTGGATATTGGTACAGACCTATTTACGGAAGGCAATAAATTTCTGAAGTTGAATGTGAAACCAACCAAATCTTTGCATATATCAATATTCAAAGGCCATATTGAAATAGCATTAATGGTGCAATTTCTGACATTACATAACATTTTAGCTGTAACCAGTGTTTTGCTTTTGACATCAAGAAAAAACCAGTGTCAAGAAAATATATGGGGTTTTATCTAAAAATACTGACTTAAAAATTTGGAATTTAAAATTTCTCAAAGGAAGATTAATTTCCAAACTTTAAAAGTCAAAATTTAGGCTTGAAGCATGACATCATCTGCAAAACTGCTTTTATGTGGACTGTAACATAGCTCTTCCCCAAGATATCCTCTATCTTTACAAATTAACCCAGGCACAGGGGCATTTGGCCTTCAAACCACTTCAATAAATGTGGGTGAACTCTCTCTAGTTTGTGATCCATCACCTTGCTAATTCACCTCAACTGGAAATTGGGTCCTGGGGACACACCACTTATTAGGAAGGGACCAATCCACCTCTTTAACCCACGCCTTGTGATTTTCAGTAATCTTCAATGATAAAATCACACCAGATCTCCTTCCTTGAACCAAGGGTTCATTCTGGACCTGTTCCAAGCATTCCACTTGGGCTGGCATACAAACTGTACCTGCTGCAATTTTTTCTTGCATGTGAATACACCTCCCTAATCAGCTTAGCATGGGCCTTTACTGCCTTTGCATGGTTCTTTCATGTCTGGTAGCTTGCATGCCCCACCTCATTACTGAGCAATATTTTTCTTCTGTACAACATTTTGAACAGACTGAAGCCAGTATTAGAATGTGGCATTAGTCTGTATGCCATCAATGCATGAGCCATGTGTATCCTCCATTATGTGAGAACTACTCTGCAATCTACTCTGTGGCCTGCTTTAACATCCCAATGGTCCTCTCCACCAACCCATTTGACTCTGGGTGATAGTAAAATATAAAGCTATGTGATAAATTCCATTTGAACACATCTTCTTCATCTCTTGTCTAGCATAGGGCGGCCCCTGATCCAAGATAGTCCTCTCTGGACACCCATGTCTCAAGATCAGGCATTCTTCAATTGAGATGGTTATCTGGTACCCATTCTTGCCTACACCACCTTCAATTTGATCCACTTTGTAAAGATATCCACAGCTACCAAGAAATACTCCTGTGATAGTCCACATATTGTGTGGTTTTGCAGGTGGGGCTAATTTTGGTCAAGATACAGTCTAGTGGCTTTTGACAGATAGAGGCCTAGTAGGGAACATTTGCTACTATGGAGAGGTAAGGCCTGTCTAGTAGTTTACAAAGGACTACTAGAGGCAAATAATGAACCAGCCCAGCAGGGAACTTTGACTGCTAGGGGGCTAGCTAGTTGTTCTCACCCAGAAGGAAATACTGGCTGCTAGGGGTGAGGAATGTGATAGCCAAGCAGGGAACTTTGACTGCTATGGACTAGTTAGGTGTCTTCATCCATCAGGGAACAATGGCTGCTAGAGTGGGGAGTGAACCACCCTGGTGGATAACACAGACTACAAGAGAGGGTTAAAGATGTGACCCTAGTGGGCAATGTGAGCTGCCAGGGAAGAGAGAAGCTAAGATAGCTCTAGGTGCCCTTGTGCGCTTACAGGAGGTCTGTGGGCAAGCACATTACTTAATGGATTGGTAGGGTTTTCTCATCTGTGTTCCTTTGGGGGCTTTGGAGAGGTCCTAAAGCTATCATTTGGGGCATGGATAAGATCAGGAGTGTTACTAGGGTGGTTGCTTGGGGAAGTAGTTGCAGAACTTGGTATGATCAGGCCTCTGGAAATTAAAGTTGATTAATTTGCAACTGAAAGCTCAGACTTAATCACCTGAGTGAGTAAAGAAAACTGCATAGACATGAGGATTGTCTGTGGTTGAATGGCCTAAGTGGAGAACACTTTCAAGGCCCAGTCATACGCCAGTAGCCTTATAGAATTATTGTCTGATTCTGAGGTATTGGTAAAAGAGACTGGAAATGAAACCAAAAGTGGTTCAAACAAAAAGATCCCAGTGAAAACTAGTAATAAAGACTGTATGATCACAGTGAGACTAGTTAAGGGACTGGCAGCTGATAGTGAGAAATGGAACCAAGATGGCTCATAGTGAGGACTGGAACCAGAATGGTTCATGGTGCAGATGAAACTGGAATCCCAGTGAAAACCAGAAGGACCATCTGAAAAGGACTGGCTGATGGACTAGCTGATGAATGTGTAAAGTTACGCCTCCCCCTTAGGCCTCCATTTCAATTCCTGCTGAATGCTTGGGAATTTCTACCAAATTATGTTTGAATATTTATCTGAAAGATTACCAAAAAAGCCCAAGAAAGGCCATCAATTTAATATTTTAGAATTTTCTGAAGATGCCCCCGCCTAACCCACCCAAGAGACACCTCTGGTTAAATATCATTTGCAAGAGCAGCCGGGAGCAGTGGTAATTGCATCCAAAGCATATTCCTGATGTTATTTGGTTCAGTTTTCCTTTCAACTATGCCCATTCAAAATTTGTCAAGATCTTCCTACATCAAGAAATGCATTTGTATCTGCTTTTATCATTGGTCAAATGGTTTGTGATATTCAATCTACCACTCTAATCCTATCACATCTCTTAATTGAATGCAAGTGTTGTAAAAGACCTTGCTTCATCATTCTCTACTCTAATAAAGTTTAAAATTTGTTAGTTTAATTTGGCCTTCTGGTTTTTCCTGTTGCTTTTGGTTTTCAGTTGATTCCTTCTCCCCTTTGGCCTCCCAGGAATTGTTGGCAGCAATCTTTTGATTGTTGCTGAAACTGAAATTTTATTGTGGTTGAGAGCTTGGTTTTATTTCCTCTTAACCTGCTCCCCAATTCTCACAGGATGAGGAAGAACTGGCTGAAGGACTTGAAGGACATGATGTAAGACTAGCTAAGGAACTGGAAGTTGACTGAGAAAAACTAGCTGAAATATAGACATGAGCTAGGATGCTTGTTTTGGACTTTTGGAAGAGAAAATGATAAGAAAGAAGTAGTAAAAGAATTAATTAATACTGCCAAAAAGATATGATAAAAGGATTGAGTTAGTTATCATATAATTAAGAGAAAGGAAAGAAAAAATAGTTTACAGTGTTTTAACTGTGAATTTATTAAGATTTGTTTGAGTGTGATCAAGCTGGAAAGAGACTGGAAGCAAGATAGAGAAACTATTGGGACAAAAGGCTGGAATTTTGCTGAAATGGTTGTGAGAGGCATAAAAGCAAGCAATGGGCAAGTTCAAAGTGGTGAAATGCGGAAGAAAATGCAGAAAAACTCAGGGAAACATTGAATAATTGAGGGTTCAAAAATCCATTAAGTAAAACATAGGCAGAAGCGCTCAAATTTTTCCTGAGAAATGTGTTGGGAATTACAACAAAACTGTTTGAAACACGGAGCAGTTGTTTATCTGGAGCAAGACAGTGCTGGGTTTAAACCATGGTCAAGAGCAAGTCATTTGGGTGAACTTTTTGGCAAAATAATTGAATCTAGGCGTCTGATTGGCTGCAAGTCAAAGCTTGTTTGATCAGTGTTTTGAAGGCTTTAACTGAAATGTTTAAGCCTAAAAGTGAGGAAATGAAGCATGGAAAACTGGCTTTTAATTGGTGGAAGTAAGATAAAAGGTTTTTTTATTGTGAAAAAGAAGAAACTAAATAGTTTAAGCTTTCAAAACCAAGAGTTTTGATACAAAGCAAGGACTGAAACAAGGAGCTATAAAAGGGGAAGCTATCTGAAGCTTTTCAGGGACTCAGAACAGTGGATTAAAAAGACCACAAGTTCTACAAAAAGATCTAAAGCCCAAGATAAAGGTGCAGAAGCCCAAGATAAAAGAGCTGGAACTGGAGAGAAGGAACTAAACTGAAACAAAGTATAGGAGCCCTGGAATGAAGCGCATGAGCCCAAGATAAAGAAGATGGAGTCCAAGAAAAAGATGCAGGAGCCCAAGACAAGTACAAGGAGTCCAAGATATTGCTAAAGGGCTCCAAAGTATTGGCAAAAACATATTGTTTACCAGATTTCCAGGCAATATACCAGAAGGTTTCTAAGGGGACCTTCCTTCTGAAAGTGAATAAAGACCTATTTTTACCTCTGCCTGTTGTGATATGAGGCACAGCACAGACACACAACAGGGAATTCTAACCTTAGGATTTTATTTGTACTAAGTCTTGGTTAGATGGCAGGGAAGGCTATGCAATTAACTTGTGGCCCTGAATGAATAATCTCTACTAGTTGTAGCTAGAGAGAAGCGTGGAAGTAAAGAAGACACAAAGACAAAAATGTGAATAGAACTTAATTTTATTGGTGAATAGTAAAATGGAATATATAGTGGTTGGCAATAGCACAAAACACTACCAGGACGGTAGTATCACTTGCCACCAGCATTAGTGAGGCAAGTGAGTTGCGCAGAGTCAAGAAACTGAACAATTGTATTTCCTGATTCAGTCATTAACTCATTTTGAGAGGCAAAAGAAAAAGCAAGAGATTTGTCTTCAAAATGGACCACCAAAGGCGAAATCAATACATGGTGAATAGCAGTACTCACAACATAGCCCTCCTCTAGATTGGCCTTAGGGGGGTAGTATTTACAAAGGAACTTTGCGTGCACTTGAGCAAAAGGACAGCCACTAGAGAGGAGCTTTACAGTGTATTTAGACCCCTGTTTGAAAGTCACTTCTAAAGGGCCAATCCACAGAGAGTCCAACTTATGTGTGCAACCACTTACTCTTTGAAGGTAGTAAAGTACATGGTCACCAACATCAAACTCAGGAAGGGGGGAGCGTCCAGCATTGTTGGGAGAGAGCTCAAGCATCTTGGTCTTTTATTCAGAGGTATACTCTGTGACCTGTATGTTAATTATGCAGTTGACTAGATCTTTGATATACACATCAGGATCTATAGCCTTATCAGAGGAGATTAGGGGGGTCCCAAAAGCAACAGAGTGGTGGCCTCACGCCCATACAGCATAGCCAATGGGAGAATATCCAGTGACAAAATGCTTGCTGAGACAATAACCAAAGAGAGAAGTGGGTAAGTATAGATCCCAATTAGCAGTGTCAGAATAAGTGAGTTTCCTCATGATAGAGACCAGAGTCAAATTTACATGCTCAACCACCCCATTGGTACAACCATTATAGGGAGCAAGAGGGATTGGTGGAACCCCAAGGCATTGACAACAGAAGTCACTAACTTAGCATTGAAGTTAATTCCATTGTCAAACAACAATACTTGAGGACAGCCATGGCAAAAGAATACATCTTGCAACAGAAAGGTAGCATTTGTCTTGGCAGTGATGTCCTTAGTAGGACAAGCTTCCACTTGTTTTTTGAAATGATTAAAAGCAATTAGGATAGAGCAGCAACCCAAGCAGGAGCAGGAGAGAGGCCCTACAGCGTCAATTCTGATAGTGTGAAAGGAATTTTGAAGTAAGACTAGCTTGAATTCATTAGAGGCATGTCAAGATTGTTAAAGCTGGCAGTCATGACAACTATAAATGACGTCTGGAATCAGCAGGCAGAGGTTCTCTAAAAAATAGTTCTTCTGAAGCCAGTCAAAAGTCTTACCAATGCCTCCATTCCCAGTCTCTTTATGAGCTTGCGCACTAACAAGAGGCAAAGACTGGGGCATACATAAGGCAGATACTGATCCTGTACTTTCTTGAAGAGCTTATTGTTGCGTATGAGGGTATCTTCAGATAGCTTGGAGAAGGCGAGTCGGACCTCTTCTGTCTTGCTTTACCAAAAGGAAGGGTATCCAATTAGTTCATACAGTTGATCAGCCTCAGCAGGGTGTAGAGCAAGGATGGGAATTCTGGACAATCCATCAGCATTTTGGCGTTGGATCCCAGGATAGTGTAGCACTGTAAAGTGTAGCCTTGCAGGCAGAGGACCCATCTAGCTAGCTGTCTCTCTGGTTCTTTGAGCTTCTACAGCCACTTAAGCAAGGCGTGGTCAGTGATCAAAGTGAAATGGATGCCATACACATGATGGAAGAATTGTTTGACTGCATGCAATACTGCAAGGCACTCTTTCTCTGTTACGCTGTAGCTCTTATCATGATATTTGAGGACACAAGAAGTATACTCTATAGGATGGTCCACACCTTTGTTGTCTAGTTGGGCCAAGATGGCCCAAATAGCAAGGTTGCTAGCATCAGCGTACAGGATGAATTCTTTATCATAGTCAGGATACACTAAGACAGGAGCCTCTTTGAGTTTCTGTTTAAGTGTCTCAAAGGCCTGTTGCTGACTAGCAGTTCATTTGAAAGGGACATTATGTAACAGTTGTACCAAAGGCTTGCTAGTGTCAGCAAAGTCAGGGATAAACTGTCTGTAGTAATCCATCATGCCCAGAAAGACTTGTACCTCTTGCAGATTAATGGGTGGAAGCATTTTGTCAATGTCCTCAACTTTCTTGGTCATGGGGTGAATCCCTGTCTGGGTTACTTCATGGCCCAAGAATTTAAGACACTCTTTTAAGAAAGCGCACTTAGATGGTTTTAACTTGAGGCCAGCCTCTTGAATCTTTATGAACACTTCTTTGAGATGAGCCAAGTGATTTGTAAAGGTAGTGCTGAAGACTGTTATATCATCCAGATACACTAAGACACATGAAAGCTTCAGATCACACAGGATGAAGTCCATGGCTTGTTGGAAGGTAGCCAGGGCATTGCAGAGTCCTTGCAACATATGTATAGGCTCAAACAGTCCTTCTGAGATGATAAGTGTGGCTTTCTGTCTATCTTTGGGATAGAGGTCAACTTGCCAGTACCTAGATGCTAAATTCATAGCATAGAAGTACTTAGAGCCTCCAAAGCAGCAGTTAGCATCATCAATACATGACAAGGGGTAGGAATCCTTCTTGGTTAAGGCATTTAACCGTCAATAGTTCATCACAATGCAGTGACCTCCCTCCTCCTTCTTCTTCATTATGAGCAAAGAAGAGGCCATGGACTTTAGGAAGGAGCAAGCAGCCCAGCGTCTAATTGTTGTTTTAGCTAATTAGATACTTGGGCGTCCTATACTTGACTGCAGCGGTAAGGTTTAGCTCAAAAGGGGGGAGCATCACCAGTATCAATCTGGTGAATAACTCCTTTGACTAGATTGTAATCAGTGCTATATTATTCAAAGATATCTGAAAACTGATCTAGCAGATCAAGCAACTCTTTCTAATATCCCAGGGATAAATTTGGGAAGTCTTGTACAGTAAACAAAGATAGAACTTAGGGCTTGTCTTCAGGTAAGTAAAATCCTGGAAAGTACCAAAGAGATGTAGCCATAGAACATCAGGAGCATTTAGCAACTTGCGATAGTCAACAAACTGACCTCTAGACATATGTATGGGGAGAGCAATCAAGTTGGCTACCAGCAATTGGACAGGATCTTTATGAGAGGCATCTAAGATCCAAGGGCTGAGTTAGGGTTTGTTGCAGCCTAGCAAGGGAGTAGGGTAAAGCTCCAGGAATGTGCACTTATGTAACTCATTTGATATATGAGAGTCTTATATAGCTTGAGAGCCAGGGGGAATGGTCATAGCAGAAGTGTCCAAGAGAGGAATCCCTTCAGACGCAGGGCAAGCCATAGGAGGGCACTTCATGTTGGATGAGTGGTACAGTATTTTAGAGTAAAGACACCAGTGAGATATTCTAAGGCACACGTTTGAGGCGCTTTATAGAAACTTTGATAGGCTCTTCAAAGATTAATGGGACCTTATACCCTAAAATAGAGAGATAGTCATCCTTTAAGTTGATGATCCCATTGTACTCCCTAAGGAATTAGGTACTAACTAAAAGATCATAACTCTCATTCTCCAGGACTACGGCAGGCCCAGCTAAGATTAGTTTGCTAAACCACAATGAGGAGCAGAAAAGGCCCCTATAGTGCAAGTCATGGATAGTCCAGCTGTATCATACAACTGGTGATAGTTAAGGTCAGGGGCAAGTTTGAGCTTCTTGACAAGATGCAAGGTGACACATTATCAGGAGATCCAGTGTCTAAGACGGCCTTTATTTTAACCTTTTGAATGGATATCTCTACACAAGTAATATTACAACCAAAGGGTGGGAAGACAGACAGGATGTCCTGGGCTTCTGATAGCTTTTTGTCCCACTTTTTGATCATGCATTTCAAGCCTGGAAACTCTTTATAGACAGTCTGGAAAAGAAGCAATACTTGAACATTCTTGAATACAGTGTCAGCTACTTCAGCCGCTTCTTTGAAAGATTCTACAAATTCAAAAGACCTTCTAGCTTGAGTGAAGTATGGACAAGAGACAACCTCTTTGGCTTCAGTTAGAGGCTTGGTAGTTGTTGTAGTCTTCCCAGATTGTAACTTGTAGAAGACTGCAATGGTCTCAGGAACTGCAAGAACTGAATATCCATAGGCGTCAGAATTGCCAATGTCTGAATCATCCATATCAGAATCATCAGAGATATTGTGAAACAGCAGCAGAATGAGAGGAGCTTCAGTGTAAGCAGGCTAAGAATCTGCTATGGAGGGGGGAATCAGAGTAGACTGGGAAGGATTGTCAACCAAGAGCGTCTCTGCCTCTAGGTTGACTGTTCTTTTCCTGCCTGCTCCTTGGGGTCAGCTCTTTCAACCTAAGGATTGGTACAGACTTGAGAGTGGTAACCTATTTGGTCACAGTTGTGGCAATCTTGGCGTCTAGGAGGATTCTGGGAGTTCATGGTGAGGATGCAAGGGCTGCAGGAAAAAACCAGAATTAGATGCAGATCAATTCTCCTGCACAACTGCCCCAGAGTATGTTACGTGCATATCCTGCAAAAGCGTCTTTATACTCTTAATAGAGGAAAGCATAGCCTTGTGAGCTTTAAAGTGGAGACACAAGAGCTTATTAACCTTGAGGGCTTGAGCACAAGCTATGTAAGCTTCATGTGCTGTCAGCTAGTTATCAATTGCTGTCCTTTATATGTAGAATCTGTCCACAAATTTAGCCAGATTCTCCTTGGGTTTGAAAGCAATGTACATAAAAGCATTCTTTTTCACTTCCAAACTAAGGTCACCACCAAATTTATTGTAAATTGAGCCATTAATGCTATTTTGATATGACGTTCAAATAGTAATATGCAAAGATTTGGTTGGTTTCACATTTGACTTCAGAAATTCCTTGCCTTCCGCAAATGGGTCTGGTTCAATCTCCACCTGTTCTGGATTATTGTACCTGTCTGTGATTGATCCTGGTATGACCTCATCCCAAGGTGACCCCCTCAGCCATTCTGTCTTCCTAATGAGTGATCACCATCCCTTGTCAGCTATTTAAAGTAGAATCATTACTCCTAATAAAGACAATTCTATCCACATTTGTGTTGGCTTTAATAATCTTCAAGCTTTTTCCTGTCCTTTTTGCCAAAAGGACTTTTATATCTCGTTTTCCAGGAAATTAAAGTATGTGTCCTTAATTTTGCCCTGAAGGCTAACCCAAGGCTATCTTCAAACCTAAAATCTTTTGTTATAAAGATTTCCTGCTGTGTCCTCCAGGATGTTGTCCCCTGGAGCCAAAAACAACAAAATGGTGCTCACTACAAGGGTTCCTGTCTTATAGGCCTTTTGTGAGCCTGAAATTACAACATTGGTGCTCACTACAGTGGCTACAAGCCCCTTGGTTACCCTGTTCCCACGCGCGTTCTCTGGTCCTTCTCCCTTTGTTTCTGAAGTACCTGATCAAACTAAAGTTTCTACTCCCCTCTAGAAGAAAATATCACCAATGCCTTCTCAAATCCTATGGTATTGGTTCTGTCTCCCAGGCCTGTGTGGGCCCCCTTCCAGCTTTCTCTCCCAACTCAAGCAAGCTTGTGCTGCAGCCTGCTCCTTTCTTCATTCTGGCACAGTGGCAATACACTCTATCCCTGACCTCTGTTAGAGTACGCTTCTGAAGACCTGTACTCCTTCCTTTTGGACTTTGGTCTCCACCTGTGTTGATGATTCCATGGATACTATTGGCGTGTTGGTCAACCAGTTCATCTAACCTGCCCTAGTTCACCAACAACTTGCCTTAGGATCCCAGAATCAGCTATTAGATGCTGTAGTCACCGCCGTCTCAAACAACCATGCTCAAAATATGGCCTATCAAGAATGATCACACAGTCTCTTTGCTTGTATTTCTGACAGCCAGCGCAACTCACTGGCGTCACAGAAGTACTTAACTGCCTCCCTGATTTCCCTTTGTTCCTTGCTCCCTGGATACATGAAGGATTGACTATGCAAATTGGATGAACATCAGGCAGCGTGGTGTAAGCAAATCAAGGCCTTTCTGCTAAACCATTTTCAGGACTTTGAGACTCTGGTTAGTGAGCTCAATTAATTCAGAGAGCATGTCAACTTGCAACTTAAATTGATAGGAGCTCATATTGATATTTGGGGCCGCCATCTGCAGCATCAATACTTCTGGATAAGGCTGCACTAGGCAACACTCTATACCAGGTGCAAAATTATGTGGATGACAGGGTAGCATCTATTGAGGTGACTACTCCTGCTCCTCCTGTCAAGACCCCATTTGATTTCAAAACCAAGGTATGAGAGGCCATCACCAAACTCAAGGCTACCACTTGACGTCAAGCTTCTGTGCAGAACCCCCCTCCAGTCAAACCAATGCCTGACCCTTGTACTTCCTCCCTCACTGATTAGGTGGCTACCTTACAAGGTGAAATCAAGTACTTAAGACATTGCCTCTCTAATCCTGAAGATTCAACATCTGGATCTGAGGATGAAGAGGAAGGTGAAGTTGTTAATATTCACGCTCATGACATTTATGGTTGTTGCCCTTGTCTGGAAGGTCAACCTTGGATCAACTGTTTGTGTGCTCTAGATCAACTTGACAAAGTGAAAAATGATGTAGCTGATAGGCAAGACACATTAGAAAGAGAGGTCCAAAACCTATCCTGCTTTACCAAGACCCTAAATGGACAAGTCACCCCCTTGATTGCTCAGACCACTTCTCTGGCTACTCGTGTCAATGGGATTGCTGGCACCTTGGCGGTACAACAAATCAAGATCAACAAGTTTGGGACTGCTGCTGCCACTGCTAGGGATATTAGTGGGCAGAACAGCTCTACCTTGGACACTCTAGAGGAAAGCCTTTGACTTCTCTGGTCCAGACAGCCTGCTGCTGAATCCAAGTTTGAAGGCACCCTCCTATTAACGTCCTTAACCCTGGTGAAAACAGTCAGTCCTTGTCATCATCTATTCACCCAAACTACAAACCAACCTTTAAACAGATATTTAATCCAAAGACCTCTACCTTTTCTGCCTTTCTAACCATTTATAAAACTGCAATGCATAGGGCTACTGAAGAGCTCAAGAAGAAACACATCCTCACCTGTCTCCATCCCACTTGCCGGCAGGTTGTGGTCCCCAAGCTCCCCTTCATTGTCACTTGGGAGGATATGAAGCGCCTCCTTATTGAGGAGTTTGGAGGAGATCTCAGCTTGGAAGTCAAGAAGGATGCATTTATGCACATTGCTTTCAAGCCCAAGGAAACCCAGGCTGAGTTTGCAGATTGTTTCTACATTGAAGGCCAGCAGTTAATTACCAGTCAACAGTTAACTCCCCAGGAAGCCTACATGACTTGTTCAAATTTTTTGAAGGTGAACCAGCTTCTATGCCTATACATTAAGGCACACAAGGCTTTGCTCACTTCCATGAAGAGTATTAAGACACTCCTACAAGACATGAATTTGACACATGGGGATACAGTGGTACGTGAAAATAAAGCCAGCAATGCTGGGATTACCTCTTGTACGCCACACATAATGACCCTGGGTTCTAGTTGACAGGCTAAGAGGCAAGGCTGCCATAACTGTGGTCATATTGGGCACCACTTGCGCACTTGCACTAATCCTCAAGTGGAAGGTTGTGATCCCAAGGAACAGGTGGGAAAAGAGAGGTCAGTTTAGAAATGGAGACGCTCTCTGCTGACCAATCTCCCCATCTTCCCCTGATCCTCCGTCTGATGAGGAAACTCCCTCTTCCTCTGGCCCAACTATCCTTCATCTATTTCACAATCTTTCCAGTGATTCAGAGCCAAAAGATTCTGATAGTGAAGACTCTGATAGTTATGGCTATTCTGTCCTGGCTGTTCCAGAAACCATCCCTGTACCATACACGCTTTGCTCTGGGAAGACTAACACCTCTTCCCAAGTACCTGCTAGTGAAGCTAAGTCCATGGTGGCTGCCCATACCTAGCCCAAGCCCACCAACCTCTTGTCTTGGTTGATTCTTCTAAGGAAGCAGCCAAGCTAGCTGAAGCTCTTTTACAAAAAGTAACTGTATCACTCCTGCTACAGACTTTATACAAGGAAATTCCTGCATTACAGTGCATGCTAGATAAATGGGAAAAGGAGCTATAAGTTGTGCAAGATGTGTTGGCAGTCTTGCCCCCTTTGGAAAAGATGCAACCCGCGTAAGAAGTATCAATCCAAAAGGTTAAGATCAATGCCATCTTGTACACGGGTTCCCCAGTCAACGTTGTATCTTCCAAACTAATGAAGAAACTTAAGTTGCCCCCCAACCTCAACTACATGCAGTTGTATGGCACAGCTAGCATGTACAAACACAGGCCATTGGTGCTACTCTGCTCTACCCATGAGGTTTGGGAAACTCCTTCTTGCTTCCCACGCTGTGGTCCTTAAGAAAAAAAGCTATGTCCTCTTGGTTGGTACTCAATTCCTCCAAGAATATAACGGGATTGTAAACTTACAAGATGGATACCTTTTGCTCTTAGGATATGAGGTTCCTTTGATCTTTGAGGAACCTCCGCGCCTCCCAGGAAAACGTCTTAAAACTTGCGTGCTTGAGTACCCTACGGGTATCTTCTCTCTCAAGTATAGGACTCACTCTTCTAACATGTATACCCCTCCTCCTTCCTGCCCTGCGGAGGAAGGGGTACCTCTGCTAGCACCTGCGGATATAACCATCCACCCAGGCTCTCAGGTGGTACTTGATTCCCAGATTTCTTATGAGCTACCTGAAAAGTCATTCTTGGAACTTTACTCACCTGAATCCTTAAGTCATACAGAGCCCTGCCTGTGTCCTGAGATTTTAGATCAAAGCCACATTGAGCCTGTACAATTACTGTTTGCTACCTGACGGCCCTGTCCATGAAGGTGACCCAAGGCCAGGTTGTGGGACATGGTCATATACTGGGAGCAGAACAAGTATCCTCCCTCTACCTCTTCAGACTTTTCAGTGATTTCAATCTACCTGAAGATAATCCTCAAGTTCTCTCCCTGTTCACCACTGCTGATTTCCCCCAACTGTCCCCTGTTCAACAAAAAGACGTGTTGGACCTGCTCATTTAGTTCAGCAACATCTTTGCCTCAGGACCTACGGACTATGGCCTAGCTAAAGGAGTCATCCATCAGATCAATACTGGGGATGTGCCTTCTTGCTGTGCCAAACCATACCGCCGTAGTAGGATGGAGGATGCTCAGGTATCTAAAGAACTGAAACAATTTCTGGACGCTGGACTACTAGCTCCTTCCCAAAGTCCTTGGGCTTCCCTGTTACTGATTCTCAAGAAGAATGATGGTGGACACCGCATTGTAATGGAATATTGTCGCCTGAACTCTACTAAGAAAGACTTGTATCCCTTGTCCAGAATTGACAATGCTCTCAGACGGCTGGGTGGTTCCAAGTTTAACTCAGTCATGGATCTAGCTTCAGGATATTGGTAAGTTAACTTATCTCCTGATGACCAAGAAAAGGCTGTGCTTATCACTTCAGAAGGCCTTTTTGAACCTACTTGTATGCCCCAGAGACTCTGCAATGCCCCTGCCACATTTCAACGGGCTATGGGTTCCATCCTACAAGACCTAAAGCTCTCTTCTGTCCTTGTGTACCTTGATGACATCACTGTATTCAGTGCTACCTTTACCAACCACTTGGAAAACCTCAAGGCTGTCTTAATCAAGATTTGCAAAGCTGGCTTGAAACTCAAACCTCTCAAGTGCTCCTTCTTCAAGGAACGTCTTGAGTTTTTAGGTCATGAGGTCACTCAAACTGGAATCCGCCACATGAATAATAAGGTGGAAGCTATTGACAAGATACTACCTCCTACAAACCTACGGGAGGACCAAGTATTTCTTGGTATGATGAATACTAGCATCAAATTATCCCTGACTTTATTGAACTGAGTGAACCCCTTGTCTAACTGCTTTGCAACGTCCCCTTTGAATGGATTGACAGCCAACAACAAGCATTTGAAGCACTGAAGGCCAAGCTCAAGGAGGCTCATATCTTAGTCTATCCTGATTATGATAAGAATTTTATCTTGTACACTGACACTAGTGGAGTAGCTGTAGGTGCCATCCTTGCCCAACTTGACAATGAAGGTGTGGATTGACCTGTAGCCTACTTGTCAAGGGTCCTCAATAAGCATGAGAAGAACTACAGTGTCACTGAGAAGGATTGTTTAGCAGTGCTGCATGCGTGAAACAGTTTTGGCACTACATTTATGGAACCCAATTCACAGTGGTCACAGATCACTCCTCCCTCAAATGGCTACAACAGCTAAAGGAACCTGATGGTCAACTATTGTGTTAGGCTCTACGTCTACAAGGGTAAAATTTCACTGTAATACACCGTCCTGGGGCCCAACATCAGAACGCTGATGGCCTGTCAAGAATGCCTATCCTAGCTATCCATCCCGCTGACGCTGATCCTCTATACAAGTTAATAGGGTATCTTGACTCTTGGGCCACTGGACCAGAAGACATCTTCTTGGCACTGTAAACCCTATCCAAGGACACTATAATTTGTTACCAACAACTCTTCAAAAAGATCAATAATGCCTATCTACCTTATGTTTGCCCTAGCATGAGGATAGCCATTATCCTAAAGCACATATTGACACTGGCCATGGGGGCATAGCCAAGACTCATGACTGGTTGTGTAAAAACTTCTATTGGGAGAACATGCGCCTCTTGATCCCTGATGTTCTCACCTCCTGTCATTCCTGTCAGCAATAACGCCCTTGCCTGTCCCAACACCAATTCAAACTCATCCCTCCAAAACATGCCTTCCACACAGTGGGTATTGATGCTGTTGGGCCTTTCCCTTGGTCTAGGTTGTGGTTGCAGTTTATATTGGTTGCTGTAGACCACTTTAGCAAGTGAATTGAAGCCAGAGCAACATAAGATATAAATGCTAAGACCACAGCTACTTTCTTGCTGCAAAATATTTTCTATTGACATGGCTGCCCTCAAGTCCTGCTCTATGACAATGGTACCAGCTTTAATGCTTGCCTCAACACTTCTATTGTCTAGCTATGGGAACTCACAATCTGTTCTCTGCACCATATAACCGCTCAACCAATGGAATTGTCAAACAAGCAAACTCCTCTCTGGTGTCCATAATGAGGAAACTCACGCTCTCTGACGCTGCCAATTGGGATATGTTCCTCCCTGCTGCCCTCTTTGCTTACCAACTCAGTAGGCATCAGGTGACTGACCAGTCCATTTTTGCCATGCTGTATGGGCGTGCGGCCACTACCCACTCAATCTTGGGACCCCCTTTGATCAAATTTGATATGTATGCAAATCCTGAGGCCCATGTTAAAGACTTAACCAATTGTATCATTGACATCCAGGCAACCACTTACTGCACTGCTTACAAGGTTAAGGCCCTGGAGCTCTCCCTGTCCAATGCTGCTAGAGCTCTACTCCCTGAGTATTGATTAGGTGATCTAGCTCTCTACTACCATAATTTTACCAGTGGTATTGCCCATAAGCAGAATTTCCTCTGGGTTAGGCCCTGTGAGGTCACCTTTAAGAAGGGTGTTGAGTATACCGTGAAACTACTGTTCTCTGGACGTCTTTTTGCCCATGTTCACTCCAAATTTATCCGCAAATATCAACTCCCTCTGTCCAATCTTGAGGGGGGATGTCATAAATTGCGCAATTAATGCTATTTTTATATGGCCTTTGAATATTGATAGCTGCAAAGATTTGGCTGGATTTGCCTTCAAGTTTGGAAATCATTTGCCTTCTGCAAATGGGTCTGGTTTAATATCCATTGATTCTGGATTATTGTATCTGTCTGTGATTGATCCTGGTATGACCTCATCCCAACGTAACCCCCTCAGCCACTCTGTCTTCCTAATGATTGATCACCGTCCCTTGTCTACTATTTAAAGTAGAATCATTACTCCTAATAAAGACAAGTTTATCCGCATTTGTGTTGGCTTTAATAATCTTCAAGCTTTTTCCTGTCTTTTTTTCCAAAAGGACTTTTACATCTTGTTTTCCAGGAAATTAAGGTATGTGCCCTTAATTTTGCCCTGAAGGCTAACCCAAGGCTAGATTCAAACCTCAAATCTTTTGTTATAAAGATCTCCTGTCGTTTCCTCCAGGATGTCATCCCCTGGAGCCAAACACAACACTCTCCTTGCCCCTGCAGCTCTCACCATAATTCTAGGCTCCCAAGTGATTATAGACTCCCAGATATCTTACAAACTACCCAGAAAGTCATTCCTGGGACTTTACACCAGAGTCCCTCAGCCGCAAAGAACCTTGATTGTGCCTGGAGATCTTAGATCAAACTCATAAGGAGCCTGTATAGTTGCTGCTAGCTAACCTGACTGCTTTGCCTATGCAAGCATCTTGGGGCCAAGTTGTAGGGCATGGTTGCATATTAGGGGCCAAACAGGTGGTATCTTCTACCCTTTTGGAACCTTCAGCAACTTCAATCTACCTGATGAATACCCTCAGGCTATCTCCCTGTTCATTGCTTCCAACTTCCCACAATTTTCAATATCCAACAAAATGATGTGCTTGAACTGCTTGAAAAATTCAGCAATATCTTTGCCTCTGGAACTACAGACTATGGCTTAGCCAAAGGGGTCATCCATTAGATAAATACTGGTGATGTGCCACCTTTTTGTGCCAAACCATACCGCCATAGTAGGATGGAGGATGCTAAGGTGTCTAAAGAACTCAAGCAACTTCTGGACGCTGGGTTACTGGCTCCTTCTCAAAGTCCTTGGGCTTCCCTGTTACTGTTTCTCAAGAAGAAAGATGGTGGGCATTGCATTGTAATGGACTATTGCCACCTGAACTCTCTCACTAAGAAAGACTCATACCCCTTGCCTAGGATTGACAATGTCCTCAGACAATTAGGGGGCTTGAAATTCTTCTCAGCTATGGATTTAGCTTCTGGATATTGGCAGGTTGACTTGTCTCTCAAGACAGATAAAAATCTGCCCTTATCACTTTGGAAGGCCTCTATGAACCTACTTGGATGCCCCAAGGGCTCTACAACGCCCCAGCTACGTTTCAAAGGGCCATGTACTCTATTCTGAGGGATCTGAAGCTCTCTTGTGTTCTCATATATCTTGACAATATCACTGTGTTCAGCTCCACCTTTACCAATCATCCAAATCACCTCAAAGCTGTCTTCATCACGATTCAAGAAGCCGGCTTAAAGCTCAAACCCTCCAAGTGCTCCTTATTTTAAGAGCAACTCAAAATCTTGGGCCATGAGGTCACCAAAACTGGAATACACCCCATAAATAATAAGGTGGAAGCCATTGAAAAGATGCTGCCTCCCACAAACCTATGGGAGGTCCAAGTATTTCTTGGTATGATGAATACTAGCATCAAATTATCCCTGACTTTGCTGAACTGAGTGAACCCCTTGTCTAACTCCTTTGCAACGTACCCTTTGAGTGGACTGACAGCCAACAACAATCCTTTGAAGCTCTGAAAGCCAAGCTCAAAGAGGCTCCCATCTTAGTCTATCCTGATTATGATAAGAAGTTTATCTTGTACACTGACACTAGTGGAGTAGCTGTAGGTGCCATCTTAGCCCAGCTAGATAATGAAGGCATGGACTGACATGTGGCCTATTCTTTACAAGTCCTCAAAAAGCATGAGAAGAACTGTAGTGTCACCAAAAAAGAATGCCTAGCAGTTTTGCATCCAGTAAAACAGTTCTGGCATTACATTTACAGGACCCAATTTACTGTAGTCACTGACCACTCCTCCCTTAAGTGGCTATAGAAATTAAATGAGCCTGAAGGTTGGTTAGCACTTGGGCCTTGCACTTGCAAGGATACAATTTCACTGTGGTACACTGTCCTGGTGCACAACACCAGAATGCTGATGGTTTATCAAGGATGCCTATACTAGCTATTCATCCCTCAGATGCTGATTGCCTATACAAGTTGATAGGGTACCCTGACTCCTGGACCACTGAGCCAGAAGAAATCTGCTTGGCACTGCAGACCCTATCCAAGGATATTGTGATATGCAATAGGCAACTCTTTAAGTAAGTCAACTACACCTATTTACCCTATGTCCGCCCCAATATGAGAATAGCCATCATTCTCCAAGCTCACATTGATACTGGTCATGGAGGCAAAGCAAAGACTCATGACTGGTTGTGCAAGAACTTCTACTGGGAAAACATGCACTTTCTAATTCCTGATGTCCTTGCCTCCTTTCATTCTTGTCAGCTCCAAAAACCCCAACCTTCCCATCACCAGTTCAAACTCATTCCCCATAAGCATGCCTTTCACACAGTGAGTATTGATACTGTTGGGCTCCTCCCTTGTTCCAGGTCTTGGGTTTGATTCATATTGGTAGCTGTAGACCATTTTAGTAAATGGGTTAAAGCAAGAGCAACCAAAGATATAAATACCAAGACCACTGCTAATTTCTTGTTGCAAGATATCTTCTACTGTCATGGTTGCCCTCAGGTTTTGCTCTCTGACAATGGGACCAGCTTTAATGCACGCCTCATAACATCATTGTAGAAGCTATGGGCATGCATTAATCCTTCTCTGCACCATATAAACCTTCAACCAATGGGACTGTTGAACCTGCAAATTCCTCCATTGTGTCCATCATGAGGAAGCTTACCCTCTCTGATGCTGCCAATTAGGATATGTTTCTCCCTTCTGCTCTCTTTGTGTATCAACTCAGTAGACACCAAGTGATTAGCCAGTCTCCCTTTTCCATGCTGTATGAGTGTGAAGCCACAACCACATCAATCTTAGGACCCCTTTTGATTGAAGTTGATGCATCTGCCAATCCAGAAGCTCATGTCAAAGACTTGACTAACTGTATCATTAACATTCAGGATACACATATTCAACTGCCTATAAAGTCAAGGCTTTAGAGCTCTCACTTTCATATGCTTCCAGAGCCCCCCTCCATGAGTACCAAGTAGGTGACCTAGTCCTCTACTATCAGAATTTTACTGTAGGCCAAGCCCACAAATTTGACTCCCTACAGGTTGGACCTTGTAAAGTCACCTTCAAGAAGGGTGTTGTGATGGTCCACATGTTTGATGGTCTTCAGGCAGAGCTAATATTTGCCAAGTGAGAGTTTGGTTGTTAGTTGCAGGTAGAGGCCTAGTAGGGAATGATGGATGTGAAGAATTGTTGACCAGGGTTTGTGGAAAGCTTAATTCATTAGGCGGCTATTGGCAATTAACCAGGGCCAATCAATTACCCTTTTGGAAATTAGTGTCAACTTACCATAAAATTAAATACATGATTAGTGGGCCATGACATTGTTGCCAAGGAATGTTGTGCCACGCTGCCGCCACCTTAAATAACAAGCGCCACAGAGCCAGGATTAATTATTCTTGGCGCCAGAGCGCCGCTCTAGTTTACATCAAGTGCCAGGACGCCAGTACAATTATTTGCAAGCGCCAGAGCACCGCAATAATTTACATCAAGCGCCGAGGCGCCAACACAATTGATTGCAAGCGCCAGAGCACCGCAATAATTAACATCAAGCGCTGAGGCGCTAGCTTTTAGAGAAAATAACGCCGAGGAGCCAGGGTTAATTCAAATGGCCTATTTGACTCCTTGTTAGAACTAGATATATAAGTGATTGTATATCTTAAAAAGGATCACTGATTAATGTGCTAGCAGAGGGTGTCTTTGTGCTAGGCATTGCGGGATTGCGCCCTAAAATAGAAGGTTGTACCTTTTTCTGCCAACCCAACCAAGACTCTACAGTGCGCTGGAATGTCCTAGAAGACATTGCCGGTGACTGGTGATTAGTAATATAAGAATACCCTTATATAAGGTGTTGGCATTAAACGCCAAGGGGCAGAATTTTACCTACTTGTATAGGACCCAATAAAATTAACTATTACAATCCAATTTGGTCAATGTCTTCAGAATCTTCACATTTGAAGGCACATAGTGATTGTGTGCCCCTGCCTCTTAATTCTTCTGTTGAATCTGCTTTTGTACGCCAATTTTCAACAAGTGGTGCTCACTACAGGGGCACCACACACTCTGACCAACCCTTGTCCTCTGAGTCTGATGCGCCTCCTTCTATCCTCAAAGACCTAACTTGATTTGGGGAACGTTACTTGGTAATGAAAACCAGCAACATCAAGAGAGACCAGCTTTTTTATCAGCAAGAGGATGTGATCAACGTAGAAGACCTACCTGCACTTCCTTCCTGCCAGTACACTGAAGTTCCTGTGGTACCACCGGCACGTCTTATCCTGATCAATTGCAGAGACCTGTCATTGGTGGCCTCTGGACTTTTCCTTGGGTATCAGCTTAGCAGGAGCCCGCCAATACCCAGTTGTCCCTCTTCCATCAACATCCTGAGGCTCAACACCTCATGACTATATTTTGTAGTTATCTGGCAACTGATAAAGGGAACCTCACATGTTTCCCCACCCTCAAGAGGGCAACCAACTATCTGCAAGGATTTGTCCACCCTGTGTTACATCAGCTACTGGGAGTTTAAGCCCAACATCACTTGGAGCTTTGAGACCTGGTTACGTATGTGGAGCGCTAACACCATTACCAGGACTGGCTAGTACAACAATTGGACTCCAGGTTTGAGGAAATCCAAGCTTACACTCAAGCTAACAAGGAAAATCAAACCACTCTGGCCCGCCAGCTAGAGGACCTCACCCATCAGTTAAATAGTTGCTTTTTCCATGTAATAGAGTTGACTCTGAAGAATTTTGGGTTGGGGCCCGCCTGGGCCCAGGACGTTACCTGTCATGCCATAGCCATCAAACAATACATAGCAGGGACCCACAATACCAAGAGCAACATGGATGACCTTCTTGCCAAGCATGACACATCCCTGGAGCAACAAGTTAGTTGTCTGTGTGACCTGAACAAGAAGGTTGCCAACAATACAGACAATATCAATGAGGTATGATGCCTTGCCTGGCGGGAGAATGAGGAGTCCAGTAATATTGCTAATGCTGCCAAGGCCAAGGTTCTGGCACTTTGAGACAACTTCATACAATATGACAACCATATCAAGGAAATTATTTGAGAAGAGGTCTCCCAGCTACGCCAGGAGTTTTCATCCCAATTTGTAAAGGACTCAACCACTGAGGGCCACTGTTGCCCTGAACTTAACCAAGTACAACAACAAGTCCCCATCAAAACCCAATATCACTAAGGTAATCTGTCACTGTTGCAACCAGAAGGGCCATTACGCCTCTAGTTGCAACCCAAAGACAGGTATAAACGTGCTGCCCCCCTTGGAACCTGAAGTGCAGGGAAAAGTCAATGTGGAGTAGAGGAGGAGCTCTCTACATCCACGCAGTCCACAAACGTTCCACCTGACCTACTCTTTACGTCTGACACTGGGTTCTTGGGGAATGCGCTCCATAAGATTCTTATCAACAATGTGCACATGGTACAGACCTGCTCCAAGGTCCAGGCCTCTCAAGAGGCCACTACGGAAGTGTCCAAGCCTTATGCTCTTCAGTTATAGACAACGCTCCAGATACAGAACCCCAACACTTAGGTGATACCACCCCTCTTAGGGGCGTCAATGTGGCCATCCCCATGGAGACAATGAAGGATTACACCCAGAACTATGTGACAGTATTGTCAAATTCCTCTTCACTGCCAACAATTCAGAAATTCACTTAGTAAACAATATCAGTTCTTCTTATTCTGAGTGCACTTACACTGATATTTTTGTAATATACTCAAAGTGTGAGCTATCATTGACACTGGGGCCCCTATAAATACAGTGTCCTCCAAGTTAGTACGACAAATGGGGCTTGCTCCAGATATTGATTGCAAGAAACAGTATGGTACAGCCGGACTAGACTGCACCACTGCCCAAGGAGCGTACAGCGCGCTCCCTTTATGCTTTGGCTCTCTGGCGGTCTCTGCCCCAGCTATAGTACTACCCAATGAGAACTATGATATCCTTATTGGAACATTGTTCATGCGACAGTATGAAGTAAAGACTGACCTCAAGAATGATGTTCCCAAAATATTGGGGCAGGCAATCCCTCTGTATTACAACCAAACAAACCCAGAGATGGGTAGCCAAACCACTCCCTATGCTAACCTTGCATATTGCAACAGTGTTGTCCCAGTCAATTACCCTAATTTGGGACATTGGGTTAAACATCTTCCCACCCAAGTTGAGGAATATAAGGGTCTGCCATTGCGCGTCAACTCTTATTACACTATCCTGGCTGAACATCAGGTGATAATGGATATTGGATTAGATTTACAAATCCCTCAAGGGCTTAACAGGGAAATAGAAACTCCCCGGAATTACTCTGGGCTAGAACCCCTGGTTACGCCTGGCATTGTGCTACCTAATTATGGGCCCATAAAGGTATTACTTGCCAACCTCAATCACTCTCCTTTCAAGGTAAAACACCATCAAGTAATGCCGTACCTGCATCTATTACTGGTAGAAGAGGTGATGGAGATACACAATTTTGGCACCCTGGATGAGTTCAGCCTCCCTTCAGAAGACGTAATACTGCCTGCCATATGCACAATCATTCCACAGGAGCAACTTCAAGGACTCACTGTTGCCCAACAGGACACAGCCCTTGCCCTGTTTGAGAAATACAAGGAGATATTTGCCAAGGATGACTTTGATCTTGGGTGTTCACGTAACACACTCCACCACATTGACACAGGCAAGGAACGCCCTATATGTCTTTGCCCCATATGACGTTCTTGTGCTTCTGAAAGCACGGTAGATGAGGAAATTAAGAAGCTGGTCCAACTAGGTCTACACATTCTATCCAAGAGCCCGTGGTTGTCCCCAGTACTCATAATCAAGAAGAAAGATGGGAGCAACTGTGTTGTCATTGACTATTGTAAGCTTAATAACATCACTAAGAAGGACTCCTATCCTCTTCCAGTATTGATGATGCTCTTGACTGCCTGGGAGGCGCTAAGTTCTTCTCTGTAATGGATCTAATATCTGAATATTGACAGATTGAATTGCCTCCCAAGGAGCAAGAAAAATGCACCATCATCACCAGTCAAGGTCTCTTCCAACTCACCCAAATTCCACAAGGACTGTGCAATGCACCTGCCACATTCCAACACGCCATGGATGATATGCTCCATGACCTCAAGCTGAGCTGCATTTTAGTCTATATAAACAACATCAATGTCTTTTCACAGACATTCTCTGATCACCTTCAACACCTTGAGGAGGTTTTTTTGGCGCCTAGCAGCTGCTAGCCTTAAGTTCAAACCCAGTAAGTGTGACTTCTTTAAGGATCAGCTCAAATACCTTGGCTTTGTGGTCAACGCCAAAGGATTACGGCCTCAGCCAGCCAAAGTCAAGGCTATAGAGAAAATGAAGGTGCTGTCCAATAAAAAAGATGTACAGGTGTTTCTGGGCATGGTTGGTTATTATTGGCGCTTTGTCAAAGACTTCTAAAGGAAGGAGGAGGCCCTCTTCCATTTATTGAAGAGTGATGTGCAATTTGACTGGACCCTAGCCTGTCAACAAGCCTTTGAAACCCTATGCTTGAGTCTCATGAACAAACCAATCCTGTAATACCCAGACTTCAGCCGCAAATTCATTGTTCAAACAGATGCCTCACTGACTGCTGTGGGTGGTGTGCTTTCCCAGGTGTATTCCAATGGTGAAGAACACCCTGTAGCTCACTTCAGAAGAACTCTGAACGTCCATGAGCGTAACTATACTGTGACATAACAGGAGTGCTTGGCGGTGATACATGTATACAAAAAGTTTGCATACATCTACATGGTGTCCACTTCAAAGTAATCATAGATTATGCATCATTACGCTGGCTCCAGAACTTGAAAGAACCTGAAGGGCGTCTAGCACAATGGGCGCTAAAGCTCCAGGCCTACAACTTTGAAATATCACATAGAGCAGGTGTCAAACATCAGAATGTGGATGGACTATATTGGCTACCAACAGTAGCCCACCTGGCTGATGTCTCTGACCTACTTTATGATAAAATGTTGGCAGGCAACTACCAGGACAAGCCTTTAGGAGTCCAGTGCACTCTGGAAGGCTGCTGAAAGACACCAAAATTGAGAATGGATGTATATTGAAACACACTTTAGAAGGAATAAGAATAATGCCCAGACTATCAGAACAGGCTGATCTAATAATTTGTGCTCATAAGGAATAGGGCATGGAGCCTTCCAGAAGACACTTGCACAACTAAAAACCACATTATTTTGGGAAGCCACAGCCTTTGACGTACAAGAAACGCTGAGCTGCTGTAAAGAATGCCAAGGGGAAACCCCGTTCAAAAAGTCAACATCCCACCACTTAGCTCAGCCTTACTTTGCTTGGCACACCGTCTCAATCAATGTCCTAGGACCATTGCCAGTCAGCAACTATTGCACCAAGTACATCATTGTTGCAATAGACCACTTGACCAAATGGGTGGAAGCAAAGGTGGTGTGCGGCTTAGGTGCTAGCACTACTGAAAATTCCTACTCAAACAGATCATATTACATCATGGTTGCCCCAAGTTATCCTCACTGACAACGGCACCAACTTTACTTCCCATGTGGTGATCAAACTTAATGAACTTATGGGAATCTGAGGAGTATTTTCAACACCCTACCACCCCAAGTCAAATGGAATGGTAGAGAGAGTTAATGGGACCTTAGTAGGCATCTTGAGGAAATTGGCTGCTAGCCGCCCCGCTGAGTGGAACACGTTCCTGCAGCCAGCTATCTTTGCCTAAAATATTGCCACTCACTCCTCTACAAGGAAATTGTCATTTCAAATCTTACATGGCAGGCACCCCATGCTACCCCCCATTCTATACTCCTGCATTGGGGAAGAAGACAACCAGTCACCCCATGCGTACCAGCAAAGGCATGCCCGCACATTAATTCAATTACAGTCAGAAGCCTATTCCAATGCATTGGCCAAGAAGATAAGGAGTCAGGAAAAAGATAACGCCCAACAGGACCCTCTCCAAGAGTTTCAAGTAGGAAACTGGGTGCTCTTCCATAACACACATGGATTTAGCAGAGCGCACAAACTGGCCACCCTATGGATAGGCCCATTTGAAATTATCTCCCAGAAGTCCACAGATGCCTATACTATTAAAGAGGTTAAGGACAGACAGATGATCAACTGGGTACACACAAAGTTCCTGAGGAAGTTTGTAAAGAATCCCCCTTCCAAAGAATAGATTGATACAACTACAAAGAACTAAGTATATGCGGGAGTAAAAAGAGGAACTGAGACAAACAAAACAAAAAAGAATAAAGTATAACTACAAAGACAAAATAAGGAAGCAATTCTTTACTGCTGGATTATTCAGGAGAACAACGTTCAGAGCCAGAAGAAAGAGACTAATTGCCTGGAGGCTTATTAGAGGTACCTGCAGAAGGGACGCTATCCGTGGGAAGATGGGGGATGGAACAACAACTGTAAGTGGAACAAGGGCGCTTTGATGCTGAGAGAGGAACCAGAGGAGAACCAACTTGTATTCATCATTATCCATTTGGTTACGGAAAAAGGCAAGAGCCACCAACATTTGGCACCAAGCCAATTGAGAATTTCCAGACATACCAGTCCAACTTCACAGAGGCAAACAAATATTACTCTTGTTAACCAGACGTCCCCACCCACCACAAGCAGAGAAGGCAGAGCCTATATTAAGACAGCCAAGCAGTACATCCTCCATGTAGGAGTAGCATGCTGGCAAGGATACCTTTGGCTGATAGGCTAGCCTGCGGAAGTGTTCAAGGCAATGCCCTGCAAAACCCACAGCGCCAGAAGAACACGCCTTGGGAGAATACCACATGAAGTGGGCAACAGAGACGGTCAAGGGAAGATACAACTATGGGTTGTTATCCTTCACTGCCTTTACAAACAAACACAAGGCCAAGGAGAAGCAATGGGGCGTGTTAGCCTGAAGGTCCGGCTCAAGAGTACAGGAAAGCTCAGGATCAGCAGACTTCTCCAATGCCCAGATGCAAGCAACCTCACAAATGTATTGGTTGTGCTGAGTGATGGTATAGACGTGCTGCAAAGAAAATCCACTGATATCTTTGGCTGTGATGTGCAGACAGAGGTCAACCTCCCCAATTAGTTGCTCCACGTTGTAACTACTGTGGTAACAAGCTCCCAAGCAGATTGGCGTCACAGTGTTGTCTTTGGAAAACAATGCCTGGACATACACGTATAATGTCTCTTTGTGGTGGCTTACCCCAAATCAATTGATGATGACAGGGTAGGCGGAGGGCAACTCTTTGGAGTTGCAACAAGTGCAAAGTAACGCAGAGGGTGTTGCAAGCAAGGAGGAAGCAGTTTTGAGGTTGATATTGTTGGACCAATCTTATAGATCCTTAAAGCCAAGGCAAGGAAGTCGATTAAGGGCGCCTCAGTCTCTGCAAAAATAGAGCCAACCTCCTCTTCCCCTTCAACATGTGTGGCTGTGCCACGCTCTGACCCCGCCACTGTGGTGTTGCAGTCCTGGGCCCGCAACTGACAACTGCTAACGGGAAGTAGCTGGTTCAGGAAACGGACCTGAGAAGAGCATAGCATTTGCATAAACACTTATCATTCTTCATCTGTCATACCAGCCATGAGGTCTTGGTAGACTTGACGCAAGGAAGGTTGGTTATTATTGTGGGCGCTTGTGAGGAAAAGAATGAAGGGTAGCCCTGATCAAGTGAGGGGATATGCAAAGAATTGTTGACCAGGGATTTTGGAAAGCTTAATTCATTAGGCGGCTATTGGCAATTAACCAGGGCCAATCAATTACCCTTTTGAAATTAGTGTCAACTTACCATATAATTAAATACATGATTAGTGGGCCATGACGTTGTTGTCAAGGAATATTGCGCCACGCTGCCGCCACCTTAAATAACAAGAGCCACAGCGCTGCTCTAGTCTACATTGAGCACTGGGACGCCAGTATAATTATTTGTGAGCACCAGAGCGCCGCAATAATTAACACTAAAGCGCTGAGGCGCCAGCTTTGAGAGAAAATAACGCTGAGACACCAGGGTTGATTTGAATGGCCTATTTGACTCCTTGTTAGAACTAGATAAGGAAGTGACTATATATCTTAAAAAAAATTACCCAATTAATGTGCTAGCAGAGGGTGTCCTTGTGCTAGGCATTGCGGGATTGTGCCCTAAAATAGAAGGTTGTCCTTTTTTTCTGCCAACCCAACCAAGACTCTACAGTGCGCTGGAATGTCCAAGACATTGCCAGTGACTGGTGATTAGTAATATGAGAATACCCCTATATAAGGTATTGGCATTAAACGCCAAGGGGCAGAATTTTACCTACCTGTATAAGACCCAATAAAATTAACTATTACAATCCAATTTGGTCAATGTCTTCAGAATCTTCACATTTGAAGGCACATAGTGAGTGTGTGCCCCTGCCTCTTAATTCTTCTGTTGAATCTGCTGGTGTACGCCAATTTTCAATAATGTATACTAGGGACAGTAAGGCCTAGCTATTAGGTGTAAAGACTACTAGAGACAGATGTAGTCCCCACCCAGATGGAGATATTGGCTGCTGTGAGCTAGAGGTCTTCACCCAGCAGGGAACTGTGGCTTCTTGGGGTGAAGAATGAAATAGCCCAGCAGGGAACTTTAGCTGCTTTGGGTGGGGAGTGATCCAGCCTGATGGGTAGCGTTTTGATAAGGAGAACCTTTTGGGGAAGCTTCAAATATGGAATTAGGAAAGAAGAGAAGTATATTTTATTGGATAATACTTTAGACTTATATAGACTTGACTGTGGTGGAGATTTAGTTGGATTGAGCCTAGGTGTTGGTCATGTGCAGGATGGATTTGAGCCACTGAATACTTGGACAGTCATGTGATATTGCTTGGTTACCATTCTTGGTATGTTTAACGGTATATTGGAAGGGCACCAAATTGGGCAATGGCTGGATTTTAAGTAGGTTGGCGGTAGCCAGAATGCTTGTACATCCAGACCCTTGACAGTTTGCTGCTCAGGCTGGAAGATGTTTAGATCCTGGCGGGTAACGCAGGCTACCAGGGTAGAATTATGTACCAGCATGGTAGGGGACAACTACCAGGGCTGTAAGTTTTGAACCCCTGGCAGGTAGTGCAGGCTGCCAGGGAGGGGGGAGAGCTTTGAGGGCTCTACATACCCTGATAAACTTGAAGGAGGTCTGTGAGCAAGCATCCTACTTAATGGATTGGTAGGGTGTCCTTGTTTATGCCCCTATGGGATCTTTGGGGAGAATCCAGATTGAGCATTGGAGGGTATAGATTTGCTTGGAGGTTTCACTAAGGCGTTTTTCTTTTGGAAGCAGCTGCAGAACTTGATGTGATCAGGCCTCTGGGAAGTGTGCTGATTACTTTACAACTGAAAGCCCAGACTTAATCACCTGGGTGAGTAAAAACAATGGCATATACTTTGATGATCTATGGTTGGATGGCCTAAGTGGTTGCCATTTGCAAGGGCCCAGTCAAATGCCATTAACAATGTAGACTCATGCCTGGGTCTACAGGTTTTGGTAACAGCAACTGAGATAAAGTAAAGATGTGGTTCATAGTGTGGGATCAGCAGTGAATACTAGTAAGGAGGACTGTATGATCACATTGAAGACTAGTTGAGGGACTGTTGGTTCATGTTGAAGTTTGGAATTAAAATGGTTCTTTGTGCAGGTAGAACCAAGGTGGTTCCTAGTGAGGATTAGTTGATTGAATAGTTGAGGATAAGCTGAAGGACTGCAAGATCATGATGCAGAAGTACCCAGAGGACCAAGAGATAAGGATGTAAGAGTAGCTGTAAAACTGATGGATGGAACAGGCCGCTTGGAGACTGAAATGAGCTGGCTGAAGAACCAGAAGATGATGATGAAGGACTGGTGGTCCGGAGAAATGAGCCAAGATTTTGCCTAATTGATTTTCTGAGGTGGGAAAATGTGGAATTTTTTGCCTTGTTTTAGTAGTAAAATCAAGAAGGAGTGTGGATATAAGTGTGAGTAAGAGATTTATTTAAGTTCCTAGGATAAATGAAGGTATGTTGCTATGAGAGCTAGATACAAAGTTGTTTTGGTGAGATGTTTTCTTTGGATTTTACCATATTTGTAAATATATGAAGAAAACGTTCAAGATGTCCAAAAAACAATTTAAATAGTATTCTACTATTTAAATTGGTGTAGGTTGAAAGCAGGGAAGACTAAAGCTGGAATAATGGACCAATTAACGCTTTGGTGCGCAAAAAGTTGTTGCTTTGAGCGGTGTAAGTTGTTTTCCTAGTTGGATCCTGGTGGAACTTCAGAAATGATTCAGTTTTGCGCTCTGCATTTATTGGTTGAGTTCTGACAGGTTTTCTGAGGAATATAATTGGTTAGAAGCCAAAAGCTTAAAGTATAAGCAAGGAAATAGTGAATTGATACTTTAAGCTTTTGAGAAAGTAAGTATGTAAGTTTAAGTTATTATAGGGAAAAAGTGAGCAGCAATGGTTTAAGCTTTGGAAGAAAGCCATTATGAAGGCAGAACCGTTGAGAAAAGGAAATTATAAGAATGGGGGCTAGCTGGAAAGTATGGGGTATCTTCCAGGTCTTTCCCAGGTCTTTTAAATTTCTGCCAAGAGGTTTTTGGAAGCCTTTTGATTGCCAGCAGGAGCTTGGTTGGACTGATAGAAGTGGAGTACCAAGGCTACTAGAGATATACAGAGAGCTGACACCCAATATAAAGGAGCTGAAGCCCAAGATTAAGGAGTCAGAGCTTGAGATAAGGAGCTGGATCCTAAGCGCAATGCAGGAGTCAAAGTCTAGGTCACAGAGTCCAGGTTTAAGGAGCATTAGTCCAAGTTTAAGGAGAGGAAAGACCAAGACTAAGGTGCAGGAGTCAAAGAACAAGTAAAGTAGTCAAAGATATTGTTGGAGGACTCCAAGTATTGGCAAATCCATATTGTTTCCCTGACCCCCCCCCCCCGGCCATATACCAGAAGGTTTCTAAGGAGATCTTTGTTCTTGTTGTGTTCTGAGGCGCGGCTCAGACACACAACAGGGAATCCTAACCTTAGGATTAGATTCATACTAGGTTTTGGTTAGATGACAGGGAAGGCTATGTGTTTACCTTGCGGCCCTGGAAGAATTATCTCTACTAGTTATAACTAGAGAGAGGTGCCAAAGTACTGGAAGACACAAAGAGAAAATGTGAATATAACTTAATTTTATTGGGTATAAAGATTGGGATTATATACTTTGTAGCTTTACCATAAAACAGTACATGGACGGTAGGATCACTTGCCATAAGCATGACTGGGGCAAGTGAGTTGCGCAGAGTCAGGAAACTGAACAAATGTATTTTCCAATTTGGATATAGACTCATTTCAAGAGGCAAAAGCAAAAGAGAGATATTTGTCCTCAAAATAGCCCACCAAAGGCAAAATCAAAACATGGTGAATAGTGGTATTCACGACATTGCCCTCCCCTAGATTGGCCTTAGGGGGTGGTACTTGCGGAGGAACTTGGTATGCACTTGAGCAAAGGGACGACCACTGGAGAGGAGCTTTACAGTTTATTTGGACCCTTGTTTAAAGGTCACTTCTAAAGGGCCAATCCACAGAGAGTCCAACTTATGTGTGCGGCCATCCACTCTGTGTTGGTAGTAAAGTACATGGTCATCAACATCAAATTCAGACAGGGGGGCGTCCGCATTATTAGGAGAAAGCTCAAGCATCTTTGTCTTGTATGCAGAAGTGTAGGCAGTGGCCTGTATATCAATTATGCGGTTGACTAGATCCTTGATGTGGTTGTCAGGATTCATGGCCTTATCAGAGGAAAGTAGGGGGGCCCCAAAAGCAACAGAGTGGTGGCCTCACGCCCATACAGCATAGAAAAAGGGGAATACCTGGTGAAACAATGTTTGCTAAAGCAATATGAAAAGAGAGCAGCAGGTAAGTATAGATCCCAATTTTCAGCGTCAAAGTAGGTGAGCTTCCTCATGATAGAAACCAGTGTTGAATTTTCATGCTTGACTGCCCTGTTGGTAGAAGAGTTGTAGGGAAAAGAGAAGAATTGGTGAGACCCTAAGACCTCAACAACAGAGGTTACCAACTTAGCGTTGAAATTAATCCCATTGTCAGATAACAACACTTGGGGGCAGCCATGGCGGTAGAAAACATCTTATAACAGGAAGGCAGCAGTTGTCTTGACAGTGATGTCCTTAGTAGGGCAAGCTTCTACCCACTTGCTGAAGTGATCAACAGCAATTAGGATAAAGCAACAACCAGAGCGGGAGCAGGGAAGAGGACCTACAGCGTCAATGCTGACAGTGTGAAAGGCATGTTGAGGAGGAACTAATTTGAACTTGTGGGAGGCAGCTCATGGTCTTTGGAGCTGGCAGTTGTGGCAACTAGCTATGACGTCTGGAATCAGCAGGCAAAGGTTTTCCCAGAATTAATTCTTCTGGAGCCAGTCAAAGATCTTGTCAATGACCCCACGCCCAGTCTCCTTATGAGCTTGTAGCACCAACAAAAGGCAAAGACTAGGCTGTACATAAGGCAGGTATTGATCTCGTACTTTCTTGAAGAGCTGATTGTTGCAAATGAGTATATCTTCAGATATTAAGGACAAGGCCAATTGGACTTCTTCTGTCTTGCTTTTTCAGGAGGAAGGATATCCAATTATTTTGTACAGTCTATTAGCCTCAGCAAGATGTAGAGCAAGGATGGGCATTCTGGATAAGCCACCAGAATTCTGATGTTAAATTCTGGGACAATGTAGCACAGTGAAGTCATAACCTTGCAGGCAGAGAGCCTATCTAGCTAGTTGTCTTTCTGACTCCTTAAGCTGTTGTAACCACTTAAGCAAAGCGTGGTCAGTGACAACAGTGAAATGGGTATCATACACATAGTGGCAAAACTGTTTGACTGCATGCAACATGGCAAGATATTCTTTCTCCGTAACTCTGCTGTTATTCTCATGCTTGTTTAGAACAGAGAAGTATAAGCCACAAGATGGTCCACACATTTATTGTCTAGTTGGGCCAAGATGGCCCCAATAGCAAGGTTGCTAGCATCAGTTTATAGGATGAATTCCTTATTGTAGTCAGGATATACTAAGATGGGAGCCTCTTTAAGTTTCTGTTTAAGGGTCTCAAAGGCTTGCTGCTGGCTAGCAGTCCATTCAAAAGGGACATTGTGTAAAAGCTTGACTAGAGGTTCACTAGTATTGGCAAATATTGGGGATGAAATGTCTGTAGTAACCCATTATGTCCAGAAAGACTTGTACCTCTTGCAGGTTGGTGGGTGGAAGCATTTTGTTAATGTCCTCAACTTTCTTGGTCATGAGGTGAATCCCTATCTGGGTTACTTCATGGCCCAAGAATTCAAGACACTCTTTGAAGAAAGCACACTTAAATGGTTCTAGCTTGAGTTTAACTTCTCAAATCTTTACAAACACTTCTTTGAAATAAGCCAGATGATTGGTAAAGGTAACACTGAGAACTGTTATATCAAATATGTATACTAGGACACATGGAAGTTCTAAGTTGCCAAGGATGGAGTCCATGGCCCTTTGAAAGGTAGCCATGGCATTGCAGAGTCCCTGCAGCATACAGGTAGGCTCAAATAGTCCTTCAGATGTAATGAGCGCGGCCTTTTGGTGATCCTTGGGCAAAAGGTCAACTTGTCAGCATCCCAATGCTAGATCCATAGCAGAGAAGAGCTTAGAGCCTCCAAGATGGCGGAGAGCATCATCAATACGCGGCAAGGGGTAAGAATCCTTCTTGGTTAAAGAGTTCAAACGTCAATAGCTCATCACAATATGATGGCCCCACCTTTTTCTTTAGGATGAGCAAGGATGAAGCCCAAGGACTTTGGGAAGGGGCCAATAGTCCAGTGTCTAACAGTTGTTTGAGCTCTTTAGACACCTGAGCGTCCTCTATGTAACTGCAGCAATATGGTCTAGCGCAGAAAGGAGGAGCATCTTCAGTGTCAATCTGATGGATAACGCCTTTGGCTAGGCCATAGTTGGTACTGTCTTTGGCAAAGATTTCCGAAAATTGATCTAGCAAATCAAGCACCTCCTTTTGCTGAACCGGGGATAGTTGTGGGAAGTCTTGTGCAGTAAACAAAGATAGGACTTGGGGCTTGTCTTCCGTTTAATTAAAGTCCTGAAATGTACCAAAGGTTTGAAGGGAAAAGACACCAGGGGCATTCAGTAATTTGCTATAACCACTAACCTGCCCTCTAGATATGTTTATGGGGAGAGAAGTTAGGTTGGCTACTAGCAATTGAACAGCGTCCTTATGGGAGACATCTAGGATTCCAGGACTGAGGTAAGGTACATTTTAACCTAGCGAGGGAGGAGAGTACAACTCCAGAAAAGTTTGTTCAGGTAGCTCATACATAAATTGGGAGTCTAAGATGGCTTGAGAGCCAGGGGGGATGGTTATAGCTGAAGTGGCCAGGAGAGGGATTCCCTCAGATACAGGACAAGCCAAGGGCGGACACTTCATGTTGGAGGAGTGGGTAAGGTATTTTAGAGTAAAAACACCAGTGAGATATTCTATAGCACACGTCTTGAGGCGCTTCCTGGGAACTTTGACTGATTCCTAAAAAATCAGAGGGACTTTTTACCCCAAAATAGAGAGGTAACCATCCTTCAAGTTGATGATCCCATTATTTTCCCTAAGGAACTGGGTAACAACTAGGAGATTGTAGCTTTCATTCTCCAAGATAATTGCAGGTGCGGCTAAGAGAAGTTTGCCAAACTGCATGGGGAGAGCAGAATATGCTCCTATGGCACAAGTCATGGATAGGCCAGCTGTACCATACAACTGATGATACTTAAGGTTAGGGGCAAGCTTGATCTTCTTGACAAGCTTCAAGGAGACAACATTAACAGGAGAGCCAGTATACAAGACAGCCTTGATCTTCACCTTTTGGATGGATATTTCCACGCAAGTGGTAGTACAACCAAAGAGTGGGAGAACAGCAAATCTGTCTTGAGTCTCTGCTAGTTCCTTGTCCCATTTTTTAACCATGCATTTTGAGCCTGGAAACTCCTTATAGACAGTTTGGAGAGGATGCAAAACTGACACATTCTTGAATACAGTGTCAGCAACTTCAGCAGCTTCTTCTGATGGCTCTACTTGAACAGGGGACCTCTTTGCTTGAGTGAGGCATGGGCAAGAGAAAACTTCTTTGACCTCAGATAAAGGCTTGGTAGTTGTCATAGTCTTCCCTGATTGTAACTTATAGAGGACTGCAATGGTTTTAGGGACAGCAAGAACTGAGTATCCATACGTGTCAGGGTCATTGACATCAGAATTGTCCAAATCAGAGTTGTCAGAGATGTTGTGAAAGAATAGAAGGATAGGAGGAGCCTTGGTATCAGCAGGCTCCAAGTCAGTTATAGATGAAGGGATTGAAAGAGACTGGGAAGAATTGTCAACCAAGTTCATCTCTGTTTCTAGGTTGACTGTTCTTTTCCCGCCTGTTCCTTGAGATCAGCTCCTTCAACCCAAGGATTGGTGCAGACTCAAGAATGGTGACCTATCTGTCCACAGTGTCTCAACCTTGTGATTGAGGAGGATTTTGCGAGTTCATTGTAAGAATGTGAGGGCCACAGGAAGACAAACCAGAGTTAGAGGCGGCACAATTCTCCCAAACAACTGTTCCAGAGTGGGTAAGGTTCATATTCTGCAACAACATCTTTATGCTCTTTATGGAAGAAAGCATAGCCTTATGGGATTTGAAGTGAAGGCACAGAAGTTGGTTAACCTTGAGGGCTTGAGCACAAGCCATGTAGGCTTCATGGGCTATCAACTGTCTGCTCATGATCAGTTGCTGTCCTTCCATGTAGAATCTGTCTGCAAACTTGGCTAGTGTCTCTTTAGGCTTGAAAGCAATATACATGAAGGCGTCCTTCTTTACTTCCAGGCTAAGGTCATCACTAAAATTTCAATCAGAAGCTGCTTCATGTCTTCTCACATCTCAATGATGGGTAGTTCAGGCACCACCACCTCCTGGCAAGTTGGGTGTAGACAGGTCAGAATATGTTATTTCTTAACTTTGTCCAAAGCTTGTCTCATGGCAGTTTTGTAGATAGTTAGGAAAGCTGCAATGGTTGAGGTTTTGGGGTCAAAAACTTGCTTAAAGGTAGTTTTGAAGTGTGCTTTGGGAGTTGGGCCACCATTGTTGCTATTGAGTATGTTTATATGCAGGGAAAACTCTGCTTTGGATTCAGAGGGGGGCTGTCTAGCCCATAGTTTCCAAACACTCTCTTCAAGGGTAGTCAGGGCCTCAATGGCGCGGGCACCTGTATTGACAGCTTAAGTGGACTGTTGTGCAGTAGTATCCAAGCGTTGACCTTAGGTGGTCACTATTGTGGAGAGTTCAGCCAGCCGGGAAGTAAGGGATGGCCCTAATGAGAGGCAAGGGGCAAGCCTATCATTCACAGAGTCAATCACATCATTCATCTCTTGTACGTCTCTATCCAGCTCAGTATGGTTTTGCTTCAATTGATCCACCTTGTTAGCTAGAGCAATTAGTTCCCTAGAGCATTGGATTTGAGGGGCTCCTGATAAGCCAGGGCAGCAACCATCTTTGTCAACAACCCCAGCTGGATCAGCAGCAGTTGCCATCATTTTGCGTAGGGCAGCAAGTTCTTGCTATAGCTCCACAACATGAGCAATCAATTCAAGCACCTGGGGGTCAGGTTATGGGGCTTCAGCAGGACGTCTCTGACTGCAGGTAGTTGTACGTAGCTTGCAAACGGCATCCCATATTTATGCTCTCTATCCGCCAAGTCATCAGAAGGGGGAGAGGGCGGAACATCTGGCTTGGGTGTAGATAGCTCAATCACTTGACTCTGGAGTTTAGCTATTGTAGCAGTGGTGGCAGCTCTTTCTTGATCAAACACCGCACTGAGTTCATTAAGGCCATTAACAGCAAAGTCTGCTACCTGCTGTAGTTGCTCAAATGAATATGCGCTGAATGCATTGAGCTGTTGCACAAGTTGTTCAAAGTCAGTGAGATAAGCGTTTAATATGGAATCTACTTGAGTTTTCCAGGGTTGTTCTAACTGGTGAAACTTGTGTAGACTCTCTTTCACATATTTGGGGATGGACTGTGCATTTGTTCAATAGAACTAACCAAACAGGTCTGGGAGGTGACAGAGTCACGCTGGTTGTCAGACACCAAGGAAAACAGGGAATTAATCCACTGTTGGTAGGCAGCAAACTGATCCCAGTGATGAGTAACCGCTGCTTGCAGAGACAAGATTTCTTGGACGTGGAGCCCCAACACCATTTGATGATGGGCCAGGGCAGGCTGCACAAAGGACAATAGTAAGTGCTCAGCAGAGCCAGCCGCTGAGAGGAGATGTTGTGGAAATTGAGGAGCCATAATTAATTTGTAGTATTCAGCCCAACTGAACTGCAACTGAAGGCAAGGGATGGCTCCTTCACGGGCTATCCCAAGGGCTACTGACATGACTTGCTCTAAGTCAGGGGTACCCATGGGGTAAGCAACTAGACAGGAGCCATTCCCAAGGTTCAGTATAGTGGGGGTAATAGGCTGGTTGGCAATATCCTCTTCAATAGGAGGACTGGTAATTTCAGGTGAAGTCAGCTCTTGCATAGGCGGAGGCAAAGGACCTGAAAACGTGGATGCAAAAGGGATAACCAAGGGGCTTATAGCCCCTGTAGTGAGCACCATTTTTGTTGTGTTCTGAGGCGCGGCACAGACACACAATGGGAAACCCTAACCTTAGGATTGCATTTGTACTAAGTCTTGGTTAGATGACAGGGAAGGCTATGTGTTTACCTTGCGGCCCTGTAAGAATAATCTCTACTAGTTGTGGCTAGAGAGAGGCGCAGAAGTACAGAAGACACAAAGACAAAAATGTGAATAGAACTTAATTTTATTAATGAATAGGAAAATGGAATATATAGTGGTTGGCAATAGCACAAAACACTACCAGGATGGTAGGATCACTTGCCACCAGCATTAGTGGGGCAAGTGAGTTGCGCAGAGTCAAGAAACTGAACAATTGTATTTTCTGATTCAGTCATCAACTCATTTTGAGAGGCAAAAGCAAAAGCAAGAGATTTGTCTTCAAAATGGCCCACCAAAGGCAAAATTGATACATGGTGAATATCAGTATTCACAACAGGGTAGGTCCTATGAGGATTATCTCAGTCAGTCCAGGGCCAAACTACCTAATTCAAGGAGTTAGAGCTGCCCTAGGAGAAGAATGGTCCTCTATTAATCCTCAATTCCTTAAGCTGTTCCATGGGAAATTAGATCTAATAATGGTCTGGAAAGATGAGGCCAATTCCCCTGAAGAGAAGGAAGGGGCCATGTGACTGTACAACAGTCACTGTTGAGTATTTAGCCAAATAAATAATCTGAAATATAAAGTTGTTCTTTTTTGCTGTTTATTTCATGTAGATAGGTTTGGCTTGAATTCTTCAGATAAAGATTCCTGGAAACTTGGTATCTATACTTAGTAAAATAATAGAATATGGATGGTTATTTAGGCCAGAATAACTAGTAAAATTGAGGCAAGATTGGCTGAAGCAATCTGGGGACTAGGCCTCTCAAAAATGATTTAATTAACTGGGAAGGTTAATTAATAAATACATGGGAATATAATTAATGTGGATTTAATTATATTGATTAATTGCCTTGACTGTGTCAAGAAGTTTGGTTAAGGTTAACTATAAGTAAACCCCCAAAATTTGGGTTAAAAGCGCCGTTTTGACAAATCCATTAGGTTAGAAGCGCTGCCGCACCACCCAATGGATTTGAGAAGCGCCAAGGCGCCGCCTGGGGAAGTTCCTGGGCGCAGCAGTGGCGCCTGGTTCAAGTTTCAAAGTGTTTTAATGGGGTTTAATGCAAAAAATCATTAAATGCAAACATAACTAAATAAAGGCAAGGATGCCTAGGAATTTGGGTTTGATCAGCTGGTTCCCAGTTGAAACATTGATAGCTGAGTTTTGGAATGTGTATATTCCACAGAGTTTTGGTGACAGGAGCTGAGGAAGCTCTATGCCAAATTGATACATTGAGATTAATGGGGTAGGGTGACTCCTTCTCATTGTAGGTTAATTTTCATAGGCTGAGAGTTACGTGGGATCTTTTAGGTACAGATCTAGGTTTGGATGACTCAAATATCATAAACCACGTGATATGAATCATAGGTTGATTCAGGAACTGGATGGGTTTTCAGCCAAATATGCCATGAATGGTATATAAGCAAAAACAGCTACACTTTAATAAAGATATATTGTCAATTTCAATGCTTTCCCCTCAACTTCTTTTTAATTATCATGTCTTCTTTATTACTATTTGAGAGAGCAAAAATTGGAGTACTTTGCGTGGAAACCACTGAAGCCAGGAAAGAAGTTCCTACAAGTTTGCTGTAGGAAGCTTGGGCAAGTCTGGAGGTGACAAATACTGTTTCTTGGGAGTCTTTGGTGGAATTAAAAGCTGCGTTCAAAGAGTTATACTCTGATTACTTTGCAAAAAAAGGGACTCCTGCTCAAGGAGATTGAATCTACACATGGGATTTGTGGAACCTGTTAGTGGTATTTGACAAAGTTTTACAACAAGTGAACGCCAAGGCAAATTGTGATATTGAGGCTTTAAGAGCAAGAGAAGAAATAAGTGTTGAGAATATGGCTTGTTGGCGGGATGACAACAAAGTGCTGTCCCATAAAATTGCCTCCCTGGAGGCAAAGCTCTTTGAAGCTTTATCACAGGAAGGTAATGGCAATAAGAGTCAAAGGCAGGATAATGGTAAGTTGGACTGGTTAGGCCTGGATCCAACACAGTGTTGTCTTTGTTTGGGGTGAGTTGATAGATGGGTTTTACCTTTGGTACAGCTCCCTAGAGTTGAATGGAGTTCTGTATATGTTTCTCTGGTGGCAACCCTGGTAGAGCCTCTTTGAAGATTTCTGGATGGCAGCTACAATTTCCCAATCCTGAGGAGTAGTGGTATCCTGGTGGTCCTTGAAGTGTATGGTCTCATATTGGCAGAAGCCCTAGTCAATTGCCTTGAGGTTCTCCTTTTTTTTCAAGGTTTCTATAATGTGCACAAAGACGTGGTCATATAGGAGTTAGTCCGCTGAGTCAGGGTAGATCTGGTGATTGAAGCCTTCACACTTGATGGTCAATACCAAGGTTGCCCAGTCTACATAAGGGTTATTCCTTTGCAACCAGTCCACTCCCAGTACAATGTCAAATTTAGGGAAATCAATGACAGGATCCTGGATGGTGGAATGCAGGTTCTCTAGCATGAAAGAGAAGGGGGCAGTCTCCTGTGTCATTGTGATGTGATGTTCATCAGCTAAAACAATGTTCTTATTCTGAAAAGGATTAGTGGTCAGCATGAATTTGTCTACAAAGCTGCTGTTGACATGGGTTTGGTCTGCGCCTGAGTCCAGGAGTACTGAGCCAGTGTAACTTCAAAAGCAGAAAGGATATGACATCAGTTTACTGGGATGTCTAGCAATGGTGTAAAGTACTGGGTCTTCCAAGGGCACTTGGATCATTGAGCATTGATCCACGTCCTTGGGTTTTTACTCATTCTTGGGCAAGTTGGGAGTTGTGCGGGGAGAGCTTGGCTTGCTTAGTGCTCTCCCTGGGCTTTTTTCTTGTCATGGTTGTCTTGGGTGGCCGTGACGCAAAAGTGGGTACGGTTTGACTGCCTGTTGTTCCTGATTCCGTGTCCATTCAAGCCTGCGGGTTTGTGGTTTGAGTTGTTGCTGTTATTGTTCCCAGGAGGTGGCTGGTTGGAGCGTCCAGTTGGGTGAGAGTCCTTATGGTTGCTCTCTTTTCCCAGTTTGTGCCTTGTGAAGAGCATTGGACATTTTTTCTGCTTTCTCTGCCTCACAATACAGGCTCTGCAAGTTGGTCATCTGGTCCAGATTTACAAGTCTCATCACATGTGATTTGAGTGCGTCATAGTACATGAGATGGGTAGCTGGGGTGTCAAAGGCCATATCTGAGGGGGCATATAGTCAGTGTTCCTTGTATACCTGGGTGAGCTCCTTCACTGTGCCTGTTTTGGTGAGATTCTTCACTTGGCGTATGACTATGAGTGTGGTGTCCTTCAGCACAAACCTTACCAGGCAGTTTGCTTAAAGGTGTCCTGCCCTTCTTGGTGTGGTCCTCATGCCACTTGTTGCACCAGGTACCAGTGTTGTGTGTCAATCAAATGTATATCTCTGCAATCCAGAACCATTGTGAGCATTCCATTTGTGCCAGCTTGCTCTGGGTATATTGAACCATGCAGTGGTGTTGTTATTGTTGGCTCTAGCAAAAGGTTCCAAGGCGGCACTTCAAAGTCTCTGGGCTACGTGAGCTGATATAATGCTTTCATCAGTTGCTTGAGGGGCAACAACAGGTGCTTGGAAAAAGCCTTGTGCCAACAAGGTGTTGAAGGCGGAGAGATGGATTACCATGTTCTGGTAAAGCAAAAAGCTGTTGGGTATTTTGGCACCAGGCGTGTACGGTGCCCAATCCAGTGGGAGGCCAGATATGATTCTATTGAGGATTTGTTGACCACAGAAAGTATGGGAAACAGGCAGAATTTTGGGGGATAAAGTAGGATTGAAAACCTACCTGTACTACCAATGTTGTAACTGTGCTGTTTTAGCAGAGTTACAAGGGGAAAAATATTTAGAAACTAGATAATATTCTTTATTGAGAGATAATGATTATATAGTTGTGAATTTTGGATAACATGAACATAATTGTGTTAATCACTTGGTGGGATGGTGAAGGGGGTGGCCTGATCCTGGTAATGAGTCAAGCGCCAAAATGAGGTACCCACCATAAGGATCTTCATCTGTTCATGTTGTTGGATTTGGAAATTTGAGTCTACTTCCTAGTTTGGCTTCAAGTGACTGGATAATTGGATTGTGGGTCACAAACCTGCTTACTCAGAGCCTTGCTGGCGGGTTGAGCCTGCTGTTTTGACACTATATCACACAACCCAGCAGAATAATTCATTGGTTTGGTGTTGGGGTCTGGCGTTGACAGGTGTTCATTAGAGGGTTTATTTTTGGGTTCAGTCTTAATCTCCTTTTGGCAAGCAGCTACCTCAGCATAGGTCAGTGTTTTCTGTGGCTTGCCTTTAATTATGTCTAATGCTCCATTAGGACAGACTTTTTGGTTTGGTGGGCAGTTCATCACACATCCTTCAGAATTGGGCCTAAAAACGCAGGTGGTCAGCCCCTTGGCCATCTTAGCTAGCAGCTTGTATTGCCTGGGGACTAGGGGTTGATTCTTGGATTCAGCTTGCGTTTAACATTAGAATTGAAATATCATTCATGACAATCATGGGGAAGTCTGTTTGAATTCTGAAAAATTCAATTAATGGAAAATAAATTACCAAATTACCAAAGAATTGAAAATTGACAAAACTTTTTAAGTTGAAATTTGCAGACAGAAATCTCCAAGCAGAGGCAGCTGAAAATACAGTCAAAGAAAACTATGGCATAACAGAAGAATAAATTTATTGAGAAATTTTAACTGGATTTATGTAAATACATAATCTTGCAAATTGGTTCCACAATTTCTTTAATTTTAAAATGGGGGGTCCAAAATCAGCGCAGAGGCTGCAGAAACTATCAAATCAAAACCACAAACCACAAGGTACTGCATGGGCACATAAGCAAGAAGGAACTCTATCTTTGGGAATAATGTTCTGCAAACTTTAAAACTTGATATTGGTTTATAAATTATAGTTTTTATTGAACCACTAAAGTAGTTCTAGGGAATTGCAAGTCAATATGGGAATTAGGATTTAGTGATGATATGTGTCATAACTTTAGCTATTGGTTGGTTGATAACTACTAATACTTAACTTGACTACAACCTTATGTGTTACTAAAGATTAAGCTAAGATAAATCTTTCATCCTAATGTGTATAATAAGTATAAGTTTATGTGATTTGATCTTTATTTAATCAATCAAGGAGAGAGTTATATAGTAAAGGAGGGAATTAATGAGATTCAATAGAACGCCAGGATCTTTTGGTCTTAGCCCAATTCCCTCTATTGCTTAGCCTAATATCAAACTAATGATTGGATGATCATCAGTTAATATTAGCTTGGAATACAACCTAGTTGATCATTTGGCCTATTTATCATCCAGGGCAAGAGTACCATTGCCCTTTAGTTCACCAAGCTTCATGGATTAATGCATGAATATAGTGACAGCTAGTTTATAACCAATCACTTCACGACATTTCCCCCCACTAAACTAGATGTTACTGTAAAAGTCTTTTAGCTTCCTTCAGTATGTTAAACCGCCCAAAAAGGAACAGAAAGCCAGTTGTACAATACACTGATGTTCCAGAACAGAGAATCAACAAGGCCCAAAGGGGAATACCCAAAATTCTGGTTGGAACCATACATGTACACTTGCCTGTTCTAGCCTCAGAAGAAGCTGAATTCACTGAGATCCTAGGCAGCAAAATAGACACAGCTTTCTATAGTTTGTCCAGCACTGTCTCTTATAAACCGAGTACATCTTTGAGTAAATCAGTAGTGCAAGACTCTGGTATGCCTACATCTAGCCAGCTTTCCACAATTGCAAAGAAGAGAAGCTGTAGTAGCAAGAGTAAAGCTACTACAACCACTTCAACTGATAAGACCAATGAACCTGTACCAAGCTTAGTCAATCTTCTCCAAAATTTAAACAAAGGTGAGGTGAGCTCTACTTCCGTAGTAGTTCAAGAAGATAGTCAAGGTTCCTTCATCAAAATGGTTGCCTATTTTTGTTGGGAGAGGATTCCCATTTTACAATTCCGCGGCCCAGTAGTTATGTGGTCCACCCTGATGCTAGCTCTGTAAAGTCCTTACATGATCTCCACAAAAAGGCTTGAAGTTGTAAATAACATTCATTGGCAAATCCCTAGGGTGAAACTGATAAGGTATGCACAGTTGTGCCTACAGGACTTCTCCTTCAATGGGGTATACTTGACAGACAATCAAATCTCTTATGCTCTTGAGCTTCTGGAGCTGGTTTTTTCAGTGTGGTCTGATCCTTGGTCTGCAGTTGGCCCGGTGCCCTTGTTGCATGGTTCAGATAGTCACAAATATTGATTGCAACAAGCTATGGGTACTACCCTGGAACTCCTTAGTTATAGTCGCACAGGAAGTAGACAATTCATGGCATTGATAGGAAACTTGGTGCTCAGCGGCTCCAAGGTTGTTTATCACCAGAGGCTGCACCACATGCCTGAATATATTGAATGGTTGTTGGGAGTCATGTACTTGGTAGGCAAAACACCCAAGGAATATGCACAGCAAGAAATTCTTCTCTGGGAATGCATCTTGCTTGGACTTGCTTTTCCTTACTCCATTGGCGTGAACCGTGTCAATTCCCTTCCCGTCATTGATTCTCCTTTTCTTCCATTTGCATTCCATTGGCTTCCTAATGTCTGGTAATCTATAAAGTCTTTGCCAAAGTCCTAATCCAGTTGTGTCTGGGTTTAGAAGCAATAGTATCTCAATAAAGAGCCAATTGCCTAAACCATACTAATCCTTTTTACTATAAGCTTTATCTCTTCTTGATACAAACAGGATAACAACCCATGGACTATTTTCATTAGGTTTTTCTTTTTACAAATTGTTATTCATAAAGGGGTTTATGCTTGATCACTTGTAGCCTTGCACATGTACTGCGCATGGACTCAAGTGATCAGTTGGCCAGTTTCAAGATCCTTGAGAATGTAGCTATCTACTCTCACTTTCTGGACTACCTTGACTGGACCTTGCCATAATGAGGCAAGTTTACTTTTGCAACTGTACCCTCAGTTGCTGTAGAAGTATACCAAACTTCCTATTTTGTATGCAGGGAGGGTAGGCCAAGTTTTTACCGCATGATCCATATTTTTCTCCTTTGTTGCTAAATTGGTAGAGCACACCTCAGACTGCAACTTGATTAGCGTCTGTGCTAGTCTCTTCAGATAAGCGTCAGGAGTGAGGGGATCATTGGTCTTAACTAAACTGTAGAGATATGGCAGGAGGCTTGGCTGTTGACCATAAAGAAGCTGGAAGGGGCTTTTTCCCGTAGCCCTGTGAAATCCTATGTTGTACGCAAAGGTAGCTGCCGTAAGATATGTATCACATTCTGTTTTGTGCTGGTGGCTAAGCTTCCTTAGGATCTTTACAAGACTTCCATTTTCTCTCTCTACCATTCCATTTGTTTGGGGATGATATGGTGTTGACAGGGTACCACAAATACCCATAAGTTTGTTCAGCCTGGGTATCATGTATTCCATGAAGTTTGTCCCATTGTCTGTTAGCAATTTTTGTGAGCAGCCATGTTTGTAGAGTATGTTCTCTAGAATGAACTTGGCTGTGGTAAGCGCCAACTGATTAGTAATTGCTTTTGTTTCTACACATTTTGTAAGCTGATCCACTGCTACAATTATGAACTTGTTCTTGCTGGCAGTGAGTGGAAGGGGACCTACTACATCTATAACAACAGTATGAAACGCAAAGCTAGGTCAAATTAGCCAGTGCTGATAGCGCAAGACCTTTGGTTGCTCTATTGTACAGTCATGACAAGCAGCCAGGGTTTCTGCTACATCTAAATGCATACCTTCCCAGTAGCAGTGCTGCTGTAGGAGGTTAAGGGTTTTATGGATACTGCCGTGGCCCACAGTACAATGTGCTGATACTATTGTGTCTGTATGTAAAGATGGGCAAATAGTATGGTAGCCACTTCCCTTTATACAACTTAAAAAGCTGATTATCCTTGACACAGGTGTCCACCACAAGAGACTTTAGAATTTTCTGAATCTTGAGCAGCTCCTCCCCCCACATAGAAGGTTTCAGCATCAGCTTGTTGTAGAGTTTGTCTGCTGCTGAGGAAACCAAGGCTATGGTAGGAAGACGTGAAAGGCAATCTGCGTTCTGATGCATGACTCCAGCGCAGTGGATTATCTCATAGTCGTAAGCTTGTAGCTTAACAGCCCATTGTGCCAGTTGACCTTCAGGATCCTTCAGGGTTTTCAACCATTTAAGTGAGCCATGATCAGTTACCACTGTAAAGTGTACTCCGTGGAGGTACACTCTAAATTGTTGACAGGCATAAATGACTGCTAGGCATTCCCTCTCTGTGACCGTGTAGTTCCTTTTGTGACTGTTGAGTGTGCGGGAATAATAACCTACAGGATGGTCTTGATCATTGCCATCCAGCTGAGAAAGAACAGCACCAATTGCTGTCAAACTGGCATCTGTGTGTACAATGAAGGGGCGCTCAAAATTAGGATAGGAGAGTACTGGCTCTGTCACTAGGGTGGCCTTCAAGTCCTCAAAGGCTTTCTGGCATCCTTCTGTCCATGAGAACTCAACATCATTTTTCAACAAGTGGAGTAGTGGTCCTTCTAGACCTGCAAAGTTTTGTATAAAATGTCTATAGTAACCAATCATTCCTAAAAATACCTGAACATATCTCTTGTTGGAAGGTGTTTGCATGTGTGTGATAGCTTTGACCTTAGCAGGAACAGGTTGTAAACCATCTTTGCTGATGATATAACCAAGGAATTCCAAATGTTCCTTAAAGAAGTTACACTTCCTTGGTTTTAGCTTGAGATTGGCAGCAATAAGACGTTGAAACACGGCCTACAAATGGTCCAAGTGTTGAACAAAGGTTTGTGAAAAGACATTAATATTGTCAAGGTAAACCAGAACACAAGTCAACTTGAGGTCTCCCATAAAAGAGTCCATGGCTTTTTGGAAAGTTGTGGGCGCATTTGCAAGTCCTTGTGGCATTCTAGTAGGCTGAAAACGCCCTTGCTTTGTAATGATGGCACACTTTTCCTGGTCTGCCGCTGGAAGGTCAATCTGCCAGTACCCACTGATCAGATCCATTGCTCTGAAGTGCTTTGCGCCACCCAGCTTTTCTAATGTGTCATCAATGCGGGGCAACAGATAAGAATCCTTTTTGTGACGGAGTTCAATTTGTGGTAGTCCATCACTACGTGATTGGACCCGTCCTTTTTCTTTACAATCAACAGTGGTGAAGACCAGGGAATCTTGCTGGGTACCAAAAGGCCAGATGCAAGTAACTTCTGAAGCTCTTTGTTGATAATGGCTTGGTTGGCCAGGCTGCGTCTTATTGGTCTAGAGTGTATAGGGGCAGTACCCTGAGTATCCAATACATGTTCAACCCCAAGAGCTTTCCCTAGGTCTTGGTCATTCTCTGCAAAGACGTGCTTATATTTCTCAAAGAGCCAAATAGCTTGGTCCTTCAGATCTTCTGTTAGTCCATTTAAAGAATTGCATGGGATAAGCAACATAATGCTCAGTTGGTTGCAAGGTAGCGTGAATTCACTGAACTTTCTAAAGAGAGTGACATCCATAAGACTAGAGTTTTCTTCCAACTTCATGTAGCCCAGCAGTTGGTGTTTTTTCACCTTCAGTGTTTTATCAGAAAGGTCCCCCAAGAGTACCAGAATCTCTTCTGATGATGGTATGACAATCCCAGGTAGGATCCAAGGTTCCAGTTACAAACCATTATGGAGTCCGGATACTTCACCATGCATACCTTTAGGGAAGCTGAGGCTTAGACCTGTATTATGTATAACTTGCGACCCTGTTGGGATGGATAATTCACTAGAGGAATATAAGGGAATCCCTTTGTACTCTTTAGTGACCAGAGGTAGAACCTTGATTTTGCGCTGGCGCAAGGTGTATGCTACTGGCATATCTCTATCAGCGTATTCCATATCAATATAATGGATTTTCTTTGTAGGGAGATCCCTTGGTCTGTCCCTGTGATAAAACATTGGTACTGAGTGACCTAGATAGCTGAAAGTACTATCCTGATGGTTGATGATAGTCCCGTAGGTTGCCATGAAGCTTGTTCCAATCAAGATATCATAGATTTCATTGTTGCACATACTATTGCCAGGGCTGTTACCACCAATTTACCAAAACAAAGTGGTAAGGATGAATATGCTCCCAGCGCCTTTGTTTTTTTAGGTCCTGCAGTACTAAATTCCTCATTGTAATCTAGGTCAGGCGCAAGTTTTAGCTTCTTGACTAGCCTGGTTGACACAATGTTCCCCAGGGCTCTAGAGTCCAGAATTGCTCTTACCTGGAGCTTATGAACCACCAGTTTAATGTATGTGCAATTGTGTTGTTCTCCATAATGAGGAGAGGTAATTTTGGTAACCTTGTGAATGTCTAAACCTTTAAACTGAGCAATAAACAACTCTAGTGCAGTTGTTAAATTGGGCTTCAGGGTTTTTAAGGTATCCAGATTAGTGGAGACTTGTACCAACCTCAATAGTTGAGACAAATTTTTAACACTGTTGCTCTCATGGGTGACCTTGGTGTATGACATGGAAAGTTGTTCAGTGTAGGGTATAGAGATGGTGTCAACAGCTTCTTTGGAAGGTATGCTTTCCGTACAGATTGCTTACTTCCTGGTGACTGCATTGACGTCTAAAACTCTATGGAGCAAGTCTTTGTTTATTTCTTCTTTATCAGGCAATAATCTCTCGGGGCAGGCTTCTTGGTCCAGCAGGCCGACACTGCAATCAGGAAAGTTGGGGTCCAGGTCAATAGGTGGAGAGGGTTGGGAACTATTAGCAGTCAGGGTTTTCTCCTCAACCTGACTGCTTAGCAGGTTTTTGACTCCTTGCCATCTTCTTCTCTGTCCTTGTCTACTTCCTCATCATCTAGCTTTTCTTCCATGTTGTCTTCCTGGATCAGGTGGCAAACATTAGCCTTGAGTTGTTTGCAGTCTCAAGAAAGATGTCCTAATTGCCCACACTTGTAGCATGTGCTGTTGTTTGCCATGTTGTTAACTGGGGGAGTAGCTACAATTGTTGGTTTCTTTGGAGAGTTCCTATCCCAAGTCTTGCCCTTGGAATCTGTAGAATAGAACAAATTGGCTTTCTTATAGTCAGGAAAGGGAACTTCAAACTGCTCCTTAAAAGATCCCAAGTGGCGCATGAGTTCAGGGACCGTTCTTGCACCATATATTCCAGATTTGAGAGCAATGAAAAGCTCTCTATTGGGGTGTACATAGTTAAGAAGTGCTCCTTTTATGTCAACAAAAGTGGCGGCTCCCATGGAGACTAGGGTCTGTGCTTCAAGATAGAAACACTCTGAGAAATCCATTATGCTTTCCCCATTCTTTATCTTCCCTTCTGTAAACTCCATTTTTTGGCAAAATAGAGCCTCTTTACTGCCAAACTCTGAAATAAGGGCCCTGGATATGTTCTTGTAACTCCAGCCTTGTTCCAGAAGTCTTGGCATTATTATTGTTTGGGTCTCCAAATCCAAGCAATTAAAAATGACTGCATTCTTCATGGCATCATCTGCTCCATACATAGAGTTATTGTATAGCCAGAGGAACTTGTGGACATTGGCTTTTTTGTCAAATTTTGGCAAATTTGTTGGCTTGAAGTTTTGGATCACAGAAGAAGTGCTAAAATTATAGCTTCTTCTAGGAGGAGGTGAGGTATTTCTCTGGTTCAAGGCACGGAATCACGCTTCTGAAGTTGTGTCTCTGGCGTTGTTGCTAGTCCTGGAAGTTGAGACAGCGGCACCAAGAAGAGGTGTTCCACTGCTATCCAGAACTGGTTCCACAACATAGACTTTCCTCATAGTAAGGCCCATGTTGTCTTTGTTGCTCTCATAGCTATGAAAGGAGCAACAGTCTTCTGACATTGCCTGGCTGATGGTAGACAAGATGCTTTGACTTCTTCTTGTAGTTGCTTGTAGTCCTGGATCATACACAATCTGGTTGGAATACACCTGAAGTAGCTGCTCTACTTGTCCTTGTAGATGCAGAATATTGCTATGTTGTGATTGTACTTCTTGGGCCAGGTCTTTTATTGTGCAATTTTCTACGTGTAGTTTGTCCTCAAGCTTTTCTATATGTGGTTCCTGGTTTCTGAACAACACATTGTTCTTTTCTTGAATAGCCCAATGAATATCACTTAATCTTTCCAGATTATCATGATTTTCTTCTGTGCGGTCATGATTGTGGTCAATCATTTTTGAAGCTTAGGAAATTCCACGTTAAAATGGTTGCAGTCAGAGAGAGATTGATGAAGGCCCTTGTCAATCTCACTGACGTGTTCAGATAACTCCTCCATGTCCCGTTGGATAATGGCAGTAGCTTCCTTGTTGCTTTCCAACGCAACCCCATCCTATATTCTTCTTACAGAGCAGCCAAGCGACTTGACCTTGCTACATAGGTAGTGATAGGTGGCTTCTGCCCCTTTTACGTGGTGAGTTACTGTGCCTAGCCAATTATTATCCAACCCTTTGTGTTCAAGCATAGTCCCAACCATTGTGACCACATAGTTTGTCAGGCGTTCCTCCAGCTGTGTTGATCAATTCTCAGTGAAGTTTTGAAGGATTGCCAAGCTGTTTAGTTGGTGATTGATATTGGTCATAGAGCTTGTAAGTTTATCATACAGACAATAGAGAAAAGCCTGCTGATTGTTTATCAAGTTTCCCTGATGCAAGATCAGGGATAGTTGATAACCCAGGTGGGTCTGGTTGTGACAAATGGCAGGATGTGCAAAGCTGTGGATATACTCTTTGGCTTGTTTGACTTTTTTCATCTGTAATTGAAGCTGATTGGGAGTTATTCCTGTGAAATTGCGGAATTTCTCTTTAGCCGTAGTGCCACAGGATGGTAGTACAGCAAGCTTCTTGTGGGCTTCCCCCATTTTGGTACGCACCCCGGTCCATACCGCTAATGGCTTGCTCCAGCTGTTGCTGGGTAGGCTCCGCGTTTTTGTCTACCTCAAGTGGCACTGGGACATCAAGGTGTAGAGAGGACTGATCCTCTATTTGATGGGGATGCTGTACGTCAGTCATGAACTGACCGAAAGCCACAAATTTGTTAGGCAGACCATCCCTTGTTCCAGCAAGGCAATTGATCTCCGAGAAAAGCCCATCAGGGTGGTCCTGGAGGTGGCAAAGGAAGGCATGGAGAAGATTATCTCCATCACCTCCCTGCACAAAAGACAAGTCCCCAATAGGGCAACAAGTACCATCAGACAATTGCATGCTAGAGTGAGCACCAAACGTCGTAACTTTAGCTATCAGTTGGTTGATAACTACTAACGCTTAACTTGACTACAACCTTATGTGTTACTAAAGATTAAGCTAAGATAAATCTTTCAGCCTAATGTGTATAATAAGTATAAGTTTATGTAATTTGATCTTTATTTAATCAATCAAGGAGAGAGTTATATAGTAAAGGAGGGGATTAATGAGAGTCAATAGAACGCCAGGATCCTCTGGTTACAGCCCAATTCCCTCTATTGCTTAGCCCATAAAAAACTAATGATCAGATGATCATCAGTTAATATGATCTTGGAATGCAACCTAGTGATCATTTGGCCTATTTATCATCCAGGGCAAGAGTACCATCACCCTTTAGTTCACTGAGCTTCATGGATTAATGTGTGAATATAGTGACAGCTAGTTTATAACCAATCACTTCACGACAATATGGCAGGTCTCAATTTTTATCACCAAGCCTTCAGAAGTTAATAGAAATTTTATGATGTCACAAATTGATTTTGGCACTGAAAAGCACCAAATTATCTATTTTTGAGGGTTTCAAGCCTTTTTTGACTCATTTGACAAAATCAGCAAACCCTGTACATGCTTTGCCACAGCCCATTGGTTATCAATGGCTTAGTTTAGATCAACTAGACTCCTCATAGGTTTTTGGGGCTAGCTGCTCGGGCGCTTTCTTCCGGGAGCAGGAAATTACAGTTAAGATGTCATTATCTGTGAAAGTATCAACCCAAGAAGGGTAGCACACCTGCTGAGTGTGATGGTCTATGGGAGGTGCTAGGATGATCATTGAAAAAGTGTTGGAAGAGTTCACAATACCCCAGGCAAAATACAACATCTTGGCCAAGGAATCACCCCACCTGGATAATGACAACCCCACCCAACTGGTACCTGGCATTGATCCAGAACATGTATTGGTGTCTGAGGAGCTAGAGCATCACACTTGGCTTAAATTATGTGTTTAATGAAATATTTTATTTTGTGTATAGTTTTGGATCACTTGATCTGACTTTGATACATCCATCTCAACAGCTGTGAAAAGTACAGTATTGATAAACTATTATTTAACTTAATAAATCAGCCCTTTCTGGCCAACAGCACCCATATCTACAGAGTTAACATAGGTGCTGCTGTCCAAAGAAAAGGTGGAATTAAAGGAAGCCAGTGAGATTGTTCATTGAACTTGAGAGGGTAGGAATCAAACTGGGTTATAAAAATTTACAACTGGTGGCCTGGATTCAAGATAAGTCAAATCACCAAAATTTTGATGGACTTTGAATCCAGCACACCACAGGCTTTAAAGCTTGAACTTGTCACCATCCTGGGCTGGGAGAGTCACAATTTTTAACATGAAATAAAATTTTACATTGTAAATTTTAATTAACACTTGTGACCGTCCCAACCATATCTTCCTATTTTTTTCGTCACCAAATTTGATCTAAGGAATGGCTCTTGATTTCTTGTCTCGAGTTAAAAAGATATTTTACATTTGAATGTTTTTATTAAGTGCACTATGAAGGAGGGCTCTTGTCTGTTGTGAAGTGACAAGTGGGTGAAGATTTGTATTTTAATTGTATAAAAATCACAATCAAAAATCTTCAGCTGCATTACCCTAGCTCCAAGTTGATAAAAATAAGGAAGGTATATTTAAATAACACAACCTTGCTACATTTTTTTAAAAATTCGGTGTTCGCAGACTTCGATTTGATTCTATGTTACCTGAATGTATTTCTGACAGTCCTAGTACATTTTGTTTGTGGGGTTTGTTTTTTCTAAGTTTTTTTTGTGCTGGGAATGACTTGTATCGGTATGAATGCTATTTGGATTCAATTGCTTTGATAGTTTTCTTCAGGGCGACTTTACCAGTTGAATTTTTCTCTTATTAAGGGTTGGTTTTTATCGTAAAACATGTTTAAGCATATAAAGTCCGCTACAAATACCATTAAAACCCCAGTTTTCTTTATACTGTTGTAATACTTATCTATTTCTGATCACACCAGGATTTTGAGTTATCCCCCTTCCGAAATGAAACTTCTTATTTACACCTTATTCCAGGGCTTAAAGCTATAAGACAGACGATAAATATTCTTTTTGATTCTCTACTGAAAAAGTCTGTTTGCCATTCGTTTTCTTTTACCATTTCCTTTTTCAAAGCTAATTGCTCCATTTTAAGAAAACAAGTAGGTTCCAATTCTAGAGCTAAAAACAACATCCAGAAATAAGCCCATTTTATATAGCGCAACTTCCTTAAAAAATAAAATTCTCGAAATATAGTCCAAAAGATCTAATTTTTGCAAGTCAGATGGATAAGGACAACAAGGTGTTGGAAAAACACATTTCACAGTTGGCAACCTGGATTGAGAGAGAGCGCCAGGAAGAGATAGCTCAGTTTACTGCGGCAACCACTGGAATCCCCAATTCTGTTCTATCTCGGCGAGGGCTTGCCTTGCTGGCGCTCAGAATTACAAAATCAAAAACAGGGCTTGGAGGAAAAACGTATGTCATTACTTATTCTTTGATTGATTAGTGAATAGGATCGTTGACATCGAGTCTGGGGACACTGGCTCTAAGTTACCTCCACATCAGTTTAAAACGGGGGATGTGGTTGAACTTAGCCCGCAGGGTGGCGGGAAGGGACCTGGGAAAAAAGCGGAAGGGGAAAACGATGGAAAGACATCAGGGGTTGTTCTTAGAGTAACGGAAGTAAAGCTTGTGGTTGCATTGGACGATGCTACTTTGGCGTTGGAAGCTTTATCTTGTTTCTGGAAAATGTAAATAATCAATCTGCATATCTAACCACGCTTAGAACGCAACTTGCCAACGAAGTCACATATAAACGGTATCGAATATGAGAATGTTGAATGTTAAAATTCAAGGATGCTGAATGTGCTCAAAGATATGCAGAGGGTTTTAACTTTGGGTCGGATTGAGAAAACAGAAAACCTAGCTTGGTCAGGAAATAAGGAGCTTGTTCCTCTACTACTAGCGACTCCAACAAAAGGGAAGAGTCGACTGGAATTCGATGCAAACATTACTCTTGAATCAATTCAATTTCAAGATGCTGGACTTAACCCTTCTCAGCAAGAGGCAGTTAGACATAGTCTATCAGCGCAACATGTAGCGCTTATTCATGGTCCCCCAGGAACAGGAAAAACACATACTTTAGTTGAACTTATTCGCCAGTTTGTAATTCGAGGGCTCCGTGTGCTTGTCTGCGGTCCGTCGAATGCCGCCGTAGGTATGAATATTTATTGGTAAATCTAACTTGTAGATAATCTCCTGGAACGCCTAGTCCCGCATCGCCTAAACTGCCTTAGAGTTGGACACCCTGGCCGGGTACAGCAGCCTCAATTGATGGACAATGTCTTGGATATTAAGCTTCGATATAGTGATGCCGGCCAACTAGTGAAAGAAATCCGTCAGGAAATGGATGGGCTGCTGACATCGATTGCCAATGTAAGTCCCGCAGTGAACGCAAGCAAATGTACACTACTTTGAGTGATCTGCGTAAAGATTTCCGATCACGTGAACTTAGAGCAACGCAAGAGTTAGTTCAGGGGGCCCAGGTGGTACTCTCCACACTAAGCGGTGTAGGTGGACGTGTGCTCCAACAGCACTCATTTGATGTAGTGGTAATTGATGAAGCTACCCAGGCGGTGGAAGCTGAATGCTGGATTGCTATTTCACGCAGTACTCGTGTAGTTCTTGCCGGTGACCACCACCAGCTACCACCAACTATCAAGTCAGGGTTACCGGGGCTAGAAAAGACACTGTTCCTACGTCTCTTAGAACATGGCTCTCGTGTAGTTCGCATGCTTACTGTGCAGTATCGTATGCACAACCTAATTATGGGATTTTCTTCTTCTCAACTATACCATAAAAAGTTAACTGCACATCCATCAGTTCAAAAGCATTTATTAAAAGATTTAAAGCGCATAGAAGATGAGGACGTCACATCTTTGCCATTAATATTTGTGGATACCGCCGGCTCTGATCTGTACGAGTCAACCGACGAGGCAACAGAAAAAGGCTCTCGCTGGAATTCCGGCGAGGCACAACTGGTTGCTGCCCATCTGGCCAAATTGATCGGAGCGGGCCTTGACCCCAAAGACATTGCAGTTATTTCTCCCTATAACGGACAGGTTGCACTGCTCAAAACAGAACTTCGGCCCCTTTATCCTCAGCTTGAGATTGGCTCTGTCGATGGGTTCCAGGGCCGTGAAAAAGAGGCCGTTATTGTTTCGCTAGTTAGGTCGAACAGCGATGGAGAAGTTGGATTTCTTAAAGATTACCGACGCCTAAACGTCGCCATCACCAGAGCTCGCCGCCACTTATGCTTGATTGGCGACAGCGACACTGTCATGGCCGATCGCTCGGTCCCTTCCAAGGACCCTCCTCCCCATGCCAATTTCCTTCCAGAGCTAGGGAAGTATTTGGATGAGAAAGCTGAGATTTGGGTTCCTGAAATGTATGATTAACCATTTGTAGCCAATGAAGTCAACACTTTATATTCGAGTTAACCCTTTTTAATGTAAGATTATTTTTATTCAATTTTTAGCCTTTCATCCAGCTGTTGCAACATCTTCGATTACTCCCTCTTGGGGAATTAATGCTCCGAGTAGTTCACCAAATGAGTCACCGAACGGCTCACTGACTAATCATTAAGCCGGTGACACTACTATCATCCAGCCATCTATTATGGGGATCAAACAGTCCAGATCCTAAGTGGAACACAACTTGAATAAGCCTTGTGACTTAAGAGAAACATTATTCAGATAAGCCCATGACGTACATGGACAGTATGTGGCTTTCCATGATACTATATATTATCCTATATTCATATCAAATAAAGTATCATTCTCTTCTTAATTTTCCCCTTTATCTTGTTTATTATACTTCCCAGAAGTATATACTTGATACTGCCCATATGATGAACTACACTAGGAACATATCTAATTTGAAGGTTAATATTACAACACTTTTCATTTCTCCTGTTTTGAGAATATTTCCCAAAGAAACATTCTGGAAAACCTAGTAGGATGTGGCTCCAAGACCTTATCTAAATATTCTACTAGGACAAAATCCCTATTCCTAAAGGAGTCTTCCAAACTATGCCACATGCATACTATACAGCATTGTTTTAGCCATAAAAGTGACACTTTCTATTCAATGAAATTCATTATTATCTTCTAAATTCCCCTCTTTTTTCATTTCTATATACTTCCAGAAGTATATACATGTCAAGTTTATACTTCTGGGAAGTATAATAAACGGAAAAAGGGGGAAATTTAAGAAGAGAATGATACTTTATTGAAAATGAATATGGAATAATATATAGTATCATGGCAAGCCACATACTGTCCATGTACATCATGGAGGTCATGGGGCTTATCTGAGTAGTGTTCCTCTTGAGTCATGAGGCTTAATCAAGTTGTGTTCCATTTAGGACCTGGATTGAGTGATCCCCATCATAGATGATTGACTGATAATGATGCCACCAGTTTATTGACTGGCTAGTGAACCATTTGGTGAGCCATTTGGTGATTTACTTGAGGCGTAGATTCCCCAAGAGGAAATAATCAAAGACGTTGTGACATCTCCCCCTGGGGTACTGGAAGGCAGAGCCTTGGGAATTTTCTTAAGAGTGTCGGGGATGTGAGCCTGGTATTGATCCAGTTTGGCGTTGGGAACAGGGAGTCTGGAATTTTGTTGGGCTGTTCTTGCTTTGCACAGGCAGAGACAGTTGTGGTGCATACATTTCAGTTCAGTCCGAGTTCCAATCCCTTTGATGAGATAGATGTTGTTGGGCTTGACTTCCATGATGATGCCTGGTCCACATAATCCTGGGTCCATCTTGTGTTGATCATGATTGACAACCCAGATTTTGTCCCCAACTTGGAATCTCTCTTGTTGTAATGAGATTGCTTCCCTTTCAACCCTTTGGTGTTCCATCTCCTCTTGGTCTTTTCTAGCGTGTTGTACGTTAGGGTCGCTGCCGTCTGGCACCTTTTTGAGTAGGGGTAATTGTGGTCCTGCGGCTGTACTAACAAGAGCGGGCTTTTGTCCATAGACAAGTTCATAGGGGCTTTTTCCTGTATTGTGGTTGACTTGTGTTCTACAGACCATAAGGGCGGTTGGTAGCATGTTGACCCAGGTTTTTGGATTATTGGCAGATAACTTACTGAGGGCTTCCACTAAAGAGCTGTTTAGTCTTTCTACTCGTCCATTTGCTTGTGGGTGATATGGGCAGCTGTGGCGTGTTTTATTCCATTTTTGGCAAAATAGATATTAGTGTCAATAGCTTTAAGTTCAGTGCCTCCATCTGTGATTAAGAGGTCAGGCTTTCCAAACTTTGCTATGATCTCTTTGCCAATAAATTGTCTCACATAATTGCCTTTGTGCTCTTTTATGGCTTGTGCTACAGGCCATCTGGTTGCATAGTCAATAGCTGTGATGATGTACTTCTTGCCCTTGTTTTTGCCAGGCATTGGTACCATAATATGCAGTGACCATACCTTAAAGGGTTGTGTGATGAATACAGGTACTACTGACTTAGGTGGTGCTTTGGTTCAGGCGTACTTCTCACAGACTTTGCATTGTTCCAGTAATTCTCTGATATCATCTAGCATTTTAGGCTACCAGTAGCGTGTCTTGAGGTATTTTTGTAAGTTTCTACTGCAGGTGTATCCAAGGTCTCTGTGATATCAGAGGATGGTGTCAATCTTTTGAGTTGACAGGACGTAAGGTACGGTGTCACCTCTTGGGAGTATTTGATGCAGAGTACCATGTACATTTTTGAACAGATGTTTGTTTTTAAGGGCTTTCTCTTGGATGTCCATGGGTTGCCAGTGGGAACCCTTCCTGAAGATTCCCCATGATTAACATGGGCCAGTTGGGATCACCATCAGCGCAGAGGACATATTTGCTGTATAGCCTTGACAGGGCATCTTCAGTAAGCATTTCCTTGCCTGGCTTATATTCAATTTGCATGGGGTATCTCTGTATGAGACTCATCAACTTGGCTTGTCTCCTTGAAAAGTGCTGTTGTGTTTTGAAGAATATCAGAAATTTATGATTGGTGAGTACTTTAAACGTTTGGGCTCCTTCCAGATAGCATCACCACTTCATGAGGCAGTGCATGATGGCTACCAACTCCTTGTTGTGTATGGGGCATCTTTGTTCACTGTCAGATAGTTTCCTTGACTCATATTCTACAGGGAGGAAGTCTTTTACTGCTGTCTGGATATAGAGTACTCCTCCTATGGCACAGTCAGAAGCATCTGTTTCTAGTTCATAGATTCCTTCACAATTTGGATACTGGAGGATAGGGGCGCTGATCATGTGTTCCTTCAGTTGGCAGAAGTGTTGATCAATATGTGGTGTCCAGACAAACTTATTTTTTTTTCCTGTGATGGCAGATAGGGGGCTGTTGGGGCACCCCAGTTGGGGATAAACCTTCTTACTTAGGCTACTATTCCAAGAAAGATGCAGAGTTCACTCTTATTTTTTGGAGCTGGTATCTCAGTCATAGCGCATATCTTGTCTGGATCTGGTTTGATTCTGTCCTTGCTGATAATGTGACCAAGGAATGGAAGTTCCATTGAGAAGAATTCACACTTTGACAGTTTTGTGACTAGTTGGTTTTCTTCAAGGGTGCGGAGGACCAGGCAGACATCTCTCCAGTATTGCTCCAGGTTGGGGCTGTAAATGATGATGTTGTCCAGGTAGATGATTGCTTTTTTTAATGTGTTCCTTGAAAACTTTGTTCATGAAGGTCACAAAGGTACTGGGAGCGTTTGGCATGCCAAAGTTACAAACAACACATTCAAAGGATCTGTAGTTTAGTTCTAAATGCGTTCTTTGGAATGTCTTCAGGTTTCACGCAAATTTGGTGGTAACCTGCTGTCAAATCAATCTTTGTGAAGATTTGGGACCCCCCCAGGGTATCAAAAAGGTTGTCAATTAGGGGTAGGAGATACCTGTTCTTAATTGTGCCTTGTTGAGTGCTCTGTAGTTGATATTGTAACTATGCTGTTTTAGCAGAGTTACAAGGGGAAAAAATGTTTAGAAGCTAGATAATAATTGTTATTGAGAGATAGTGATTATATAGTCAATGTAAATCAAGGATAACAGGAACATGATTGTGTTGATCACATGGCTGGATGGTGAAGGGGGTGGCTTGATCCTGGTAATGAATAAAGTGCCAAAACAAGATATCTACCATAAGGGATTATCATTTGTTCATGTTGTTGGATTTGGTAATTTGAGTTGACTTCCTAGTCTGGCTTTTAGTGGCCGGGTAATTGAATTGCAGGTCCCTAACTGCTTGTTTGGAACCTTGCTGGCAGGTCAAACTGCTGTTTCAGCACCCCCCTAACTGAAGGTTAGCCTCCCCCTGGGGGTAGGTTGTCAGGGAGATTTTCAGGAGCCCAGGTGCCATACTGGACTAATTGTTGTTCTGTGGTGGGCAGGGCGGTTTTGCATTGTTTTTGTCTTGCTTTGCAGGGTCTTAGGCAATCGTGGTGTAGGGTCTTGTCTTGTTTGCGCTTCCTGAGTCCTTGTACAAAGTAAGTGTTATTTTTGTTTACCTTTAGAATGATTGCTGGGCCTACTTTCTTGGGTTGTAGTTTGCTTTTATCAACGTTTATGACCCAAATCTTGTCCCTGACTTCATGTCCATCTCAGATGGAGACAAAAGTTCTTTGAAGAAGTTTATTTTCCTTTTATGTTTGTTTGCAGCTGGCCTCTATAACTTGAGGGTCTGAGCATGGGGGACTTCACTTGGGATTTCCAGTTTAAATCCTGTTAATGCTTGGATGAAATTTGGCTGTGTGTTGTATACCAACTCAAAAGGGCTTTTTCCGGTGGATCTGTTCACTTGGGTTTGGCACACAAGTAGTGCAGTCAATATCTGCTTATAACAGTCTTCAGGTCTCCTGGCAGTGAGCTTGGCTAAGGCTTGCACAAGGCTGCCATTTAGCTGCTCTACACGTCTATTGGCCTGTGGGTGGTATGGTGTTGTTACAGTGTGTTTGACCCCATTTTTAGCAAAGTATATGCTGGTGGTTTCAGAGGCCAATTCTTTCCCTCTGTCAGTTATCAGGAGTTATGGCTTTACAAGCTTGCTGATTATCTCTTTGCCAATAAATTGTTGTATGTCATTGCCAGTGTGTGCCCTTACTGCTTGGGCTACTGGCCATCTTGTAGCAAAGTCTATGGTGGTGATGATGTATTTCTTATCATTGTGTTTCCCTGGCATGGGGCCAATGACGTCAAGGGCCCATACCTTGAAGGGTAGTTGTGTGCAGATGAGTAGAACTGACTTTGGAGGGGTTTTGCTTTTGGCAAACTTTTTGCATACCTCATATTAGTCTAGGACTTCCTGAATGTCACGGTATAAGGTTAGCCACCAGGCCTTGTGCTTAAAGAAATCACATAGGTTTTGACTCTTGGTGTGCCTGAGGTCTCTGTGGTAATGTAGGATTGTGTCAACTTGCTGGTGCGTGGGGATATAGGGAATGGTAGTACTGTTGGACATTTTTCTGTGCAGAGTCCCATACACGTCAGCAAATAGGTGTTTGTTTTTGATAACTGTTTCCTTTGTTATGTTGGTTGTACAAGGGGGGGAAACCCTTGTCCTTTGTTTGTAGTACCAAGAAAGGCCAGTCTGGGTCAAGCCCATTTCCCCCTCTTGTGGAATGGATATATAGGCGTGAGAGGGCGTCTGCCATGGCAAGCTTGGGCCCAGGTTTGTACTGTATGAGCATATTAAATCTCTCCAAAAGCTCTATTGAGAAGGCTTGGTGGCAAGATAGATTTGCTTGGGTTTTGAAATATATGAGCAACTTGTGGTCAGTTAATGCTGTGGATTCTTTCTGCTGTTCTAGATAAAAATGCCATTTGACTAGACAGTGCACAATGGCCAGCAGCTCTTTGCCGTGGATAGGGTATCAACACTTGCCCTCTGTCAACTTTTGTGATTCATAGGCTACAGGCAGGAAGTCACCATCACTATTCTTGATTTGTAGGACTCCACCAATGGATGCATCTAGGTGTCGGTTTCCATTTGGTATTCCCTGTCATGTTTGGGGTATTGCAGGATGGGAGCTGTTGTGAGCTTCTCCTTGAGGCGTCTAAAACAGAGGTTGCGTTGGGGAGTCCACAAAAACTTGGATTTGGCGCCAGTTATGGCGGATAAGGGGGCAGTCAAAACTCCACAGTCAGGTATGAAGCGGCGTACATAGGCCATCATCCCCAGGAAGGTGCAGAGTTCTGACTTATCCTTGGGTGGCGGCATCTTGTATATGGCCTGTATCTTCTGACTGTTGGGTTTGATGCTGTCCTCTGGGACTATGTGTCCCAGGAAGGGTAATTGCTCACAGAAGAACTAGCACTTGGAGGGCTTGGCCAGCAGTTTGTGTTGTGCCAGGGTAGCAAAGACTGCCTCAAGGTCTTTGTGGTGCTGTTCCACCAAGAGGCTGCAGACAATGATGTCATCTAGGTAGACTAGGGCATGCTTTCCTATGTGTGGCGCAAATACTTTGTTCATGAAGGTCACAAAGGTGAAAAGGGAGTTTGTCATGCCAAAGTTGAGCACCACACATTTGTATGAGCTTTATTTAGTGCGTAAAGCGGTTTTGGGGATGTCTTCTTTCTTAATACAAATCTGGTTGTAGCCTGAATTCAGATCAATATTGGAGAAGACTGTGGCTCCTCCCAAGGCGTCAAAGAGATCCTCAATCAGTGGTAGTGGATAACAGTTCCTGATGGTAACTTTGTTTAGGGCTCAGTAGTCTGTGATCAGACGTAAAGTGCCGTTCTTCTTGGCCACAAAGAACACAGCAGCCCCAAAAGGAGACTTTAAGGGGCAGATAAGTCCTTTCTCCAATGCCCCCTTGAGATAGGCGCATAAGGAGTTGTCTTTATTTGGGGTCAGCCTGTAGATAGGGCGCACCTTGGGTAAAGCCCCCTTGAGTTGGATGGAGTGCTGAATATGCTTCTCAGGGGGCAGCCTGGGTAGCGCTTCCTTGAAGATTTCTGGATGACGGGCCACAATTTGCGGTCCTGAGGCGTGGAGGTATCCTGGTGATCTTTGAAGTGTATAATTTTGTACTGGCATGAGTCCCAGTTGATTGCCTTCAGGTTTTCCTTTTTGTCCAGGGTCTCTGTGATGTGCACAAAGACATGGTTGTGTAGGAGTTGGTCCACTGATTCAGGGTAGATCTGATGATTGACACCTTCACGCTTGATGGTCAAGACTGAGGATGCCCATTCTACGTGAGGGTTGTTCTTTTGTAACCAATCCAACCCCAGTACAATGTCAAACTTTGGGAAGTCAATGACGGGACCTTGGATGGTGGAGTGAAGGTTCTCAAGCATGACAGAGAAAGGGGTGGTTTCCCTTGTCATGGCAATGTGATGTTCATCAACCAGGACCATGTTTTTAATCTGCAAAGGATTATTGGTTAGCTTGAACTTATCTACAAAGCTGCTGTTGACTAAGGTTTGATGAAGGCCTGAGTCCAGGAGTGCTGAACCTGTGTAACCGCAAAAACAGAAAGGGTATGACATCAGTTTATTAGGTTTCTGGCAATGGTGTATAGTACCGGGTCCCCTGAGGGCACCTGAATCATTGGGAATTGGTCCACGTCCTTGGGTTGGCACTCATCATTGGGCAAGTTGGGGGTTGTGTGGGGAGAGCTTGACTTGCTTAATGCTCTCCCCAGGCTTTCCCCTCATCTTGATTGCCTTGTGTGGCAGTAATACAGAAATAGGTACAATTTGACTGGCCATTGTTCCCATTCCCATGTCCATTTGAGTTTGTGGGTTTATGGTTGGTGCTATTCCCGTTGTTTCCAGGAGGTGGTCAAGTTGAGTGCCCGCTTGTGTGGGAATCTTTGGGTTTCTCTTGTTTTTTGTTTGTGCCTTATGGAGGGCGTTTGTTGTGTTTGGCTCCAGGGGACAACATCCTGGAGGACACAACAGGAAATCTTTATAACAAAAGATTTGAGGTTTGAAGCTAGCCTTGGGTTAGCCTTCAGGGCAAGTAAGGGCACATACATTAATTTCTGGGAAAACAAGATGTAAAAGTCTTTTTTAAAAAAAGGACAGGAAAAAACTTGAGGATTATTAAAGCAAACACAAATGTGGATGAACTTGTCTTTATTAGGAGTAATGATTATACTTTAAATAGTAGACAAGGGACAGTGATCACTCATTAGGAATACAGAGTGGCTGAGGGGGTCATGTTGGGATGAGGTCATACCAGGATCAATCACAGACAGGTATGATAATCCGGAATGGGTGGATATTGAACCAGACCCATTTGAAGAAGGAAAGATTCTGAACTCAAAGGTAAACCCAGCCAAATCTCTTCAACTATCAATATTTGAAGGCCATATTGAAATAGCATTAGTCGCGCAATTTACAACATCTCCCCCCTCAAGATTGGACATAGGGAGTTGATATTTGTGGAGAAATTTGGAGTGAACGCAGGCAAAAGGACGTCCAGAAGACAGTAGTTTCACGGTATAATCAACACCCTTCTTAAAGGTGACCTCACAGGGCCCAACCCAGAGAGCATCCAGCTTATGGGCTCTACCACCTGTACAATTCTGGTAGTAGAGAACTAGATCACTTACTTGATATACATGGAGGGGGGCTCTAGCAGCATTGGACGGGGAGAGCTCCAGAGCTTTGACCTTGTAAGCGGTGGAATAAACTGTTGCTTGGATGTTGATAATACAATTGCTTAAGTCTTTAACATGGGCCTCAGGATTTGCAGACACATCAAATTCAATCAAAAGGGGTCCCAAGATTGATGGGGTAGCAGCCTCACGTCCATACAGCATGGCAAAAATGGACTGGCCAGTCACTCAATGCCTACTGAGTTGGTAAGCAAAGAGTGCAGCAGGGAGGAACATATCCCAATTGGCAGCGTCAGAGCGCATGAGTTTCCTTTTTATGGACACCAGGGTGGAGTTTGCTTGTTCAACAGTTCCATTGGTTGAGGGGTTATATGGCGCAGAGAACAATTGGTGAGTTCCCATAGCTTTGAACATAGAGTTGATGAGGGGAGCATTAAAGTTGGTACCATTGTCGGAGAGCAGGACTTGAGGGCAGCCATGTCAATAGAAAATGTCTTGTAGCAAGAAAGTAGCTGTGTTCTTAGCAGTTATATACTTTGTTGCTTTGGCTTCAACCCACTTGTTAAAGTAGTCTACAGCAACCAAGATAAACCAACATCCTGACCTAGACCAAGGGAAAGGCCCAACAGCATCAATACTCACTGTGTGGAAGGCATGCTTTGGAGGGATGAGTTTGAACCAATGTTGGGATGGGCAAGGACGTTGGAGCTGACAGGAATGACAGGAGGCAAGGACATCAGGGATCAGGAGGCGCATGTTCTCCCAATAGAAGTTTTTGTACAAACAGTCATGCGTCTTTGCTATGCTCCCATAGCCAGTGTCAATATGTGCTTGGAGGATAATGAATATCCTCATGCTAGGGTGAACATAGGGTAGGTAGGCATTGTTAACCTTTTTGATGAGTTGGCTATCACAAATTATAGTGTCCTTGGATAGGGTCTGTAGTGCTAAGCGGATGTCTTCTGGCTCAGTGGTCCAAGAGTCAGGATACCCTATTAATTTGTATAGACAATCAGCGTCAGCGGGATGGATAGCTAGGATTGACATTCTTGACAGGCCATCAGTGTTCTGATGTTGGGCCCCAGTACATTATGTCACAGTGAAATCATACACTTGTAGATGCAGAGCCCAATACGCTAATTGAAATTTGGGTTCCTTTAGCTGTTGCAGCCATTTGAGGGAGGAGTGATCTGTGACCACCGTGAAGTGGGTCCCATAAATGTAGTGCTGAAACTGTTTCATTGCATGCAGCACCCCAAACATTCCTTCTCAGTGACACTGTAGTTCTTTTCATGCTTATTGAGGACCCTTGACAAGTAGTCTACAGGTCAATCCATGCCTTCATTGTCAAGTTGGGCTAAGATGGCACCCACAGCTACTCCACTAGCGTCAGTATACAAGATGAACTCTTTATCATAATCCGGATAGACTAAGATAGGAGCCTCCTTGAGCTTGGCCTTCAACACTTCAAATTCTTGTTGTTGGCTGTCAGTCCATTCAAAGGGGACGTTGCAAAGCAGTTAGGCAAGGGATTCACTCAGTTCAGCAAAGTCAGGTATGAACTGTTGGTAGTAGCTCATCATACCAGGGAATACTTGAACCTCTCAAAGATTTGTGGGAGGTAGCATCTTGTCAATGGCCTACACCTTGTTACTCATGGGGCAGATTCCCATTTAAGTGACCTCATGACCTAAAAATTCAAGACGTTCCTTGAAGAAGGAGCACTTGGAGGGTTTGAGTTTCTAGCCAGCTTCACAAATCTTGATTAAGACAGCCTTGAGGTGTTCCAAGTGGTTGGTAAAGGCAGCGCTGAACACAGTGATGTCATCAAGGTATACAAGGACACAAGAGAGCTTTAGGTCTTGTAGGATAGAGTCCATAGCCCATTGAAATGTGGCAGGGGCATTACAGAGCCCCTGGGGCATATGAGTGGGTTCAAAAAGGCCTTATAAGGTGATAAGTGCAGGCTTTTCTCTATCTTCAGGAGATAAGTCAACTTGCCAGTAGCCAGAGGCTAAATCTATGGCTGAGAAAAACTTGGAACCACCCAGCTGTCAAAAAGCATTGTCAATTCTGGGCAAGGGGTACAAGTCTCTCTTAGTGAGAGAGTTTAGGTGGCAATAGTCCATTACAATGCAGTGTCCTCCATCTTTCTTCTTGAGGATCAGTAACAGGGAAGCCCAAGGACTTTGGGAAGGAGCCAGTAGCCCAGCATCCAGAAGTTTATTGAGTTTTTTTGAACACTTGGGCATCCTCCACCCTACTACAGCGGTATGGTTTGGCACAAAAAGGGGGTGCATCCCCAGTATCAATCTGATGGATGACTCCCTTAGCCAGGCCATAGTCAGTAGATGCAGAGGCAAAGATGTTGCTAAACTGATTGAGCAGGTACTTCACGTCTTTTTTTTGGACAGGAGACAACTGGGGGAAGTCAGCAGGGGTGAACAAGGAGAAAACTTGAGGGTTGTCTTCAGGTAGATTGAAATCACTAAAAGTTCCAAAGGGGTAGAGGGAGGCCACTTGCTCTGCTCCCAGTATACAACCATACCCTACAACCTGGCCTCAGGTCACCTGCATGTGCAGAGCTGTTTGGTTGGCAAGCAGTAGTTGTACAGGCTCTTTGTGGGTTCAATCTAGAATCCCAGGACACAGGCAGGGCTCTTTACAACTTAGGGATTCAAGTGAGTAGAGTTCCAAGAATAAATTTTCAGGTAGCTCATAAGGAATCTGGGAATCAATCACCACTTGAGAGCCTGGGGGAATGGTTATAGCCGCTGGTGCTAGTAAAGGTACCCCTTCCTCCGCAGGGCAGGAAGGAGGAGGGGTACACATGTTAGAAGAGTGAGTCCTATACTTGAGAGAGAAGATACCTGTAGGGTACTCAAGCATGCAAGTTTTAAGATGTTTTCCTGGGAGGTGCGGAGGTTCCTCAAAGATCAAAGGAACCTCATATCCTAAGAGCAAAATGTATCCATCTTGTAAGTTTACAATCCTGTTATATTCTTGGAGGAATTGAGTTCCAACCAAAAGGCCATAGCTTTTGTTTTTGAGGACCACAGCAGGGGAAGCAATGAGGAGTTTCCCAAACCTCATAGGTAGAGTGGAGTAGGCACCAATGGAACACATTTTTGCCATGCCAGCGGTGCCATAAAACTGAGTGTAGTTGAGGTCAGGAGCCAGCTTTAGTTTCTTCATTAATTTTGAAGATACTACATTGAATAGAGAACCTGTGTCTAAGATGGCTTTGATTTTAACTTTTTGGATTGATACTTCCACGCGGGTTGTATCTTTCCCAAAGGGGGGCAAGACTGCCAACACATCTTGCACAACCTCTAGCTCTTTTTCTCATTTAGCTAGCATGTACCGTAACACAGGAATCTCCTTATATACAGTCTGCAGTGGGAGAGATATAGTTACGTTTAGGAAGAGAGCTTTGGCTAGCTTTGCTGCTTTCCTCAGAGAAATAAACCAAGACAGGAGGTCAATGGGCTTGAGCTAGGTAAGGGCAAGCCACCATGGTCTTAGCTTCACTTGCTGGTACTCAGGAAGTGGTTGTGGTCTTCCCAGAGCAAAGCTTGTACAGGACATATATAGTTTCTGGAACAGCCAAGACAGAATAGCCATAACTATCAGAATCTTCATTATCAGAGTCTGAAGGGTCCAAATCACTGGACAGATTGTGAAATAAATGAAGGATAGTTGGGCCAGAGGAAGAGGGAGCTTCCTCATCAGAAGGAGGATCAGGGGGAGACAGGGGAGATTGGTCAGCAGAGAGAGTCTCTGTTTCTAAGCTGACCTCTCTTTTCCTGCCTGTTCCCTAGGATCACAACCTTCCACTTGGAGATTAGTGCAAGTACGCAAGTGGTGCCCAATTCGGCCATAGTTATAACAACCTTCCCTCTTAGCCTGTTAACAGCACCCAGGGTCATAATGCACAGCATATAAGAAGTAGTCCCAGCATTGCTGGCGTTATTTTCACGTACCACTGTACCTCCATGGTCAAATGCATGTCTTGCAAAAGTGTCTTAATGCTCTTCATAGAATTGAGCAAAGCTTTGTGTGCCTTAAAGTGTAGGCATAGAAGCTGATTCACCTTCAATGCATTTGAACAGGCTGTGTAAGCTTCCTAGGGAGTTACCTGTCAACTAGTGATTACTGCTGGCCTTCAATATAGAAACAATCCGCAAACCCAGCCAGGGTTTCCTTTGGCTTAAAGGCAATGTGCATAAATGCATCCTTCTTGACTTCCAATCTGATATCTCCTCCAAAATCCTCAATAAGCGGGCGCTTCATGTCCTCCCATGTGACAATGGAGGGGAGCTTGAGGACTACTACTTCTTGGCAAGTGGGATAGAGACAGGTGAGGATATGTTCCTTTTTGAGTTTGTCAGTAGCCCTACACATTGCAGTTTTGTAAATGGTTAGAAAGGCAGCAATGGTAGAGGTTTTAGGATCAAATATCTGCTTGAAGGTTGGTTTGTAGTTTGGGTTGATAGACAAGGATGACAACTGGCTGTTTTCATCAGGGTTGAGGACATTAATATGAGGGTTGCCTTTAAACTCAGATTCAGCAGTGGATTGTCTGTCCCAGAGGAGTCAAAAGCTTTCCTCAAGGGTATCCAAGGTAGAGCTGTTCTGTACACTAATATCCCTAGCAGTGGCTGCAGCAGTTCCAAATTTGTCAATCTTAATTTGTTGTACTGCCAAAGTGCCAGCAATCCTGTTGAGGCGAGTGGTCAGAGAAGAGGCCTGAGCAATCAAAGGGACAACTTGTCCATTCAGTGTCTTGATAAAGTGGGAGAGATTTTGTACCTCTCTTTCCAATGTGTCTTGCCTATCAGCTACATCATTTGTCACTTCTGCAAGCTGATCTAGTGCACATGCGCAGTTGACCCAGGGTTGACCCTCTATACCAGAGCAAAAACCATGATTGCCATGAGCAGGAGTATTAACAGCTTCACCTTCCTCTTCATCTTCAGATTCAGATAACAAATCCTTAGAATTAGAGAGGCGCTGTCTTAAGTACTCAATTTTGCCTTGTAAGGTAGCCCCCAGGACAGACCCTGTAGATTCAGTGCCACAATTTCCTGAAGAATTTGGGCAGTGATGATTTGTTGCTTGGGGCGCTGGGCCAGGTGAGCTGAAGCCTGATTGGCTGTAGGGGGGCAGGTTGGCTGGTGGCAGGAAGTTGTATCAAATCAAGGTTGCTATCCTGATTGGTTGGTTGGTGGGCAGCTTGTGCGGGGGTGGGTACAGGAGCAAGGGTAGAGCTAGATGCTAAGTGACTCTCAAACAAGTCAAAGCCATATGGGTTGGGGGACAGTAACAGGTCAGCTTCCTTGTTACCTGCCTCAAAGGCTTGGGTGTAAACGGGTGCCTTCACGTTCTGAGCCTCGCCTTTATTGCAGCTGGCTTGGCTGCTGGCGCCGTCAAAGATATTGCTTGTAAAAACCATTGTAAAAAAACCTAGGATAAAATCACTAAAAGTAGAAATTTTAAAATTTAATGATTTATTTTTATTGTAATTTCCAGTCCATATTTGGAAGGTTCTCAAAACCTTTTCATACAAATCTGGAGCCATGAAAACAAAGAAAATGCCTCTGTTCCTAAATTGGATAGCTGTTGATTGGCTGTTAAATTGTTATTTTTCTATTTTAGGCTGCTCATACTACACATCTTGTGTGAGTTCATTTTGTTTTGTGCTTGTGTAATCTCTCTTCTAGATTGCTCAAGTTCTGTTTTGTTTTAGTTCTTCTGTTGATGCCTCATATGAATCCTTATTGGATTTTAATATACTCTGGAACAGCATCCATCCATTTCACTTGTTGTTTGAGTTCATTTTGTTGGTGGTTTGAACTACACTGCTTGATGTTTGATATAATTTTGTATGATGGGCTAGTGCAATTTTGTTTTTTGTTTGACAGTCCATTTATTAACTGAAATTTTATAAATTAATTGAATCCTGAATCTTGCGCAACTTGGATTCTGTTTAAATCTGAGGTATTTTTGGTTGTTGCCATAGCTTTTAAAACTACTTTATCTTCTTCCTAAGCTCAGATAGCTTGTACTTATTCTTGACATCTGTCTTTATCTGCTCTTTATAAATTCTAGCCTTGCTGTGACCATACAACAGTCACTGTTAAGTATTTAGCCAAATAAATACTCCAAGATAGAAAGTTGCTCTGTTTTTGCTGTTTGTGTTATGTAGATAAGTTTAGCTGGAATTCTTTAGATAAAGATTCCTGAGAACTTAGTATCTATATTCAATAAAAGAACAGAAGGCAAGATTGGCCAAATCAATCTTGGAGACTGGGTGTCTCAAAAACAATTTAATTAATTGAGAAGATTGATTAATAAATACATGGGAATATAACTAATGAGGATTTAATTATATTGGTTATGTTGCCTTGACTTTGTCAAGAATTTTGGTTAAGATTAACCATAAGTAAACCCCCAAATTTTGGGTTAAAAGCGCCGCTTTGGCAAATTCATTGGGTTAGAAGCGCCGCCTAATTGATTTGAGAAGCAACAAGGTGCCGCCTAGTGAATTTTTCAGGCGCTGGGGCGCTGCCTGGGAAAATTGCTGGGCACTGCGGTGGCACCTGGTTTGAGTTTTGAAGCATTTTAATGGGTTTTAAGGCAAAAAACCATTAAATGTGAAGATAACTGAATAAAGGCAAGGATGCCCAGGAATTCAGGTCTGATAAGCTGGTTCCCAGTTGGAACATTGATAGCTGAGTTTTTGGTATGTTTAATCCATAGGGTTTTGGCGCCAGGAGCTGGGAAAGCTCCATGCTGAATTAGTACATTGGGATTAATGGAGTCAGGTGACTTTTTTCCATTGTAGGTTGGCTCTCATAGGTTGAGAAATATTTGTGATCTTTTAGGTAAAGATCTAGGTTTGGAGGACTCAAATGTCATAGACCACATGATATGAATCATAGGTTGATTCAGGAACCAGAGGGGTTTTCAGCCAAATATGCCCTGAATGGTATATAAGCAAAAACAGCTAATTTTAAATAAAGATATATTGTTGATTTCAACGCTTTCCCCTCAACTACCTTTTCAATTATTATGTCTTCTTTGTTAAATTTTGAAAGGGCCAAACTTGGAGTACTTTGCGTGGAAACTGCTGCTGCCAGGAAAGAGGTTCCTACAAGTTTGTTGTAGGAAGCCTGGGCAAGTTTGGAGGTCACCAAGACTATGCCTGAGGAGTCTTTGGTGGAATTAAAAGCTGCATTCAAAGAGTTATACTCCAATTACTTTGCAAAAGAAGGGACTCCTTCTCAAGGAAACCAAATCTATGTATGGGATTCCTGGAACCTGTTAGTAGGATGAGACAAAATATTACAACAAGTGAAAGCAAAGGCAAATTGTGAAATTGAGGCTTTAAGCAAAGGGAGGAAAAGAGCGTTGAGATCATGGCCCGTTGGCGGGATGATAACTGTTGTAAATTGCACAATTAATGCTATTTTGATATGGCCTTTGAATATTGATAATTGTGAAGATTTGGCTGGGTTTGCCTTCAAGTTCAGAAATTCTTTGCCTTCTGTAAATGGGTCTGGTCCAATATCCACCCATTCCAGATTATCATACCTGTCTGTGATTGATCCTGGTATGACCTCATCCCAACATGACCCCCTCAGCCACTCTGTCTTCCTAATGAGTGATCACTGTTTGGTGTATACTATTTAAGTAGAATCAATTTCTCCTAATAAAGACAAGTTTATCCACATTTGTGTTGGCTTTAATAATCTTCAAGCTTTTCCTGTCCTTTCTGCCAAAAAACTTTTACATCTCATTTTCAGGAAATTAAGGTATGTGCCCTTAACTTTGCCCTGAAGGCTAACCCAAGGCTAGCTTCAAACCTCAAATCTTTTGTTGTAAAGATTTCCTGCCATGTCCTCCTGGATGTTGTCCCCAGGAGCTGAACACAACAATAACAAAGTGTTGACCCATAAAATTTCCTCCCTGGAGGCAAAGCTTCTCAAAGCTTTGCCACAGGAAGGTAATGACAATAAGATTCAAGGGCAGGATAATGGCAGGTTGGACTGGTTGGACCTGGATCCATCACACTTGCACTATCTTCTCCTCTTTGGAGCCCTTAATTCCATATCCTGAAGGGAGAAGACAGTCTTTCTCTGTTCAGCCTTAAGGTTCTCAAAGAAGGTGTTGTATCTGGAATTCACCCCAAAGGAGGATTTTAGATGTTTATGCCAGTTTGTCAGGCACAATTTTGTTTTTATTTTATCCTTGAGAACAGCTTGATAGCAATTCCAGCTTGCCTTTGCTGTTGTCTTGCCCCTGCAGCTGACCACCTTGCGCCCCATCTATTGTAGATCATAGTAGTCAAAGAAGATGTCATGAATGATATTTCACTACTTCAATGAAACCCCAAGAGTTGAACCCCAGTCCTCTGAAGGCGGATTGGCCCCCCAGGATGGCCCAGGACCCGCCAACTGTTAAGTCACAGACTCAAATTGTTAAGTTACCCTGTATCCTGTTGGCTTAATAATGAGGATTCCCTGAATGGTTGCCAGATTGCCGCCAAACCAGTGCCACTGGAGGCCCATACCTACGCAGGAGACGTGGCCTGCCTAAAGGAGGTTGATAAAAGACCTAGTACTAGCCCTGCCAACAAGTACCAGCTTTTTCCAGTCTCTAGTCCAGAAAGAGTATTACAATTGGCCAGCCCAGGTGACATGATGAACAACAGCGGCAAAACAAAGCATTGCCACTTCTATTCTCCAGAGCCAGCTCAACCAAGACCCGCCAAACTGATGCCACTGAGGGCCCAGACCTACGCAGAAGTTGTGGCTTGGACAAGACCTAGTACTGGCCTTGCCAATAAGCACCAACTGCTGCCAGTCCTCAGTCCAGAAAGGGTAATGCAATTAACCCGCTCAGGTGACTGGTGAACCACAGCAGCAAAATTAAGCATTGCCACTTCTGTTTTCCAGAGCGTACCCAACCAGGACCTGCTGCTCTCAAGACCCTAAGCCAAGATCTATGCCCTGCCAGCAAACCGCCCATGGACCTGAAGCCCAAAAAAAGCAAAGAAGCAAAATCACATGGTATAAGAATGCTGGCAGTGCGGTGATGACCACATTGTCATTTTTGATAATAAAAGTTTTATGAACCTTTGGTTCAAACAAATAGTACCTTATCTAGTCTTAGTGATCTTCCATCTTAACTCTGGCCAAGTAGACAATCAGGCAACTGCCCCCTTCAGAGACCAACCTGCTGACCTGCCCCAGGCACTATACTGTCCCCCTGGAGCTCTCTTTGGACCTGTGCATTTTACTGAATACCTGCCCAACCCCTCCTAATTGGAGTACAACTTGGAAACCATCATTATTGCCAATCCCTTGACAAGGACTAGAGAAACCAAATACATAGGACGTAAAGGAAAGAGGATCAAAATACTGCCCTTATTGTTCAAAGACAAGTACAATTACCTGTCAGTATACTTTATTCCCATGACTCTGCCCTTAACCCCTAGACTGGACCACCCAATGAAACCTACTGCCACAGCACAGGCCACCTCTACCCAAATTTTTGGAGTACTCTATATTACTTTGACATAATTGATGGATTCCATGGTCCCTAACTCTGGATCTTGGTCCTTACTTGGTCAAACTGTATCTTACATTATCAAGTTAGCACCCATTCTATGATGGGCTTTACCTGCTGGCTCAGCTGCACCCTATTCCAAGCTTCCTGATGCCTCTATCTATGTCTGGCTTCCTGAAAAAAGGATTGGAACTCAGCTTCATGGCTCAAGGCATAAGGGTCATTACAGAGAAGCTCAAATCCTTGGCCAAAATGCCCAGGTTTAATAAATGCAAGAGCAACAAACTTCTGGATCAGAAACTTACATTTATCAGTTGTATCTTGTTGTGTAAAAGAGCTGAAGAGTGTTTTGCCCTTAAGGCGTCTATTAATAGCCTGTCAGTAATGAAAGAAACACCCTTTTACCTCACCATTGAAGGTTTTTACAAAGGCATTGTATTGGGCTGTCTCATAATCCATGATAATTATTTTGGGGTCAAGGGCTCTATCATGTTTCTTCTCTTCAGAATTTAGGGTGACTTCATCTTTATCAGCATCATCAGGATTGGCCCTTGTTGACAGACCAGGTTTCTTTCCAGTCTCAGTGGGAATAGCTTTAAGGCCCTCCTGTAAAAGCTTGGATGCTCTTAGGTATATCTCTTCTGAGGCTCCAGGAAGAAGAAAATATGCAAAGGGGAGGACTTTATCATCAAGTTGAGCATGCATTACCCACAGCTGATAGAATAACTTAGGACATGTTGTAAATGTCCTGTCACAGAGCCAAGTCTCAGTGGCATGCAGTTGCTCTAGATTCTTATAGGCGGCATAGCATATGATTCTTTCTTTTTCACCAAGTCTATCATTGTGAAAAAATAACTGTTCATAGTCTTGGGTCATCTGCAACTCAGGAGTAAGGGCCAGGTCTTTTAGTTGGGTTGCACTTTTTCAATTGGGTTTAGCTCTTGGCGTCTATCACAGATATACTTAAAAAGTTGTTCACAATCAGGGACAATTGTAATATTCTCTTTGCTCAATTTCTTGGTGGCCTTTACTGCCATGTGAGTTTCTTTAATGTCTTTTTATACTGGTACCATTTGGAATAGGTACCATTTGAGCAGCTTCTCAATCAAAGTGGTGGGAGGCATGCAGGTATATTCCCCCTTTTCCAAGGTAACTTTTTCCCAACCTTGGGTGTTTAGGCGTGCTGGACAGCCTCTGTCTTCACATGTGAAATGTTTCTCTTGCTTCCTTGCTTCTAATTATTGAAGTTAAACACATAGCCATCACTGACCATGCTTGGGCCACCTTTGACTGGCATTAATGAAAAGAATTTTGGGAATCTCTTCATTATCTTGAAGGAGCCCTTAACATTGCAAATATTGTGGGCTTTTATTGCATCCTATGGCTCAGGAGGAGCGTGTTAAAAATCAGGAAAGTACTCATGTTGCTCATCATATTCATATTTACCAGCAGAGAGTTCAGGAGAGGGCTCAGGAGAAGATTTAAATTTTGCCTTTCTTTTCTTCTTGTTGATGAGATCTTTATCTTCCTCAGACTCATACCAGCTATGGGAGGTGAAACCATCATCAGAGTCTTTCTCAGAAGCTGAAGGTGTGGGGATTTTCTTTTTTTCATCTTTTTTAAGCTGTCTCTTTGACACTTTTTTTTGTAGAAGAATAAGCCTTAGTCTTAACAGTGTCCTTGGTAGTTTTTTTATTGGGCTTTTTCTTATTTGGCTGGGGTTTCTTTGATTTATCCTATAAAAAAAGGTGTTAGAGAAATAACTGTAATTAAAGTATAGAAAAATGAAAGTTAAAGCTGAAAATATCAAGTTGTGGAGAATTATTATATATAATATGCAAAAAAAACCTTCAAATACATTAAGATATGCAGTATTGAGGCTTTTTATTAATAAAAAGTTGGACAAAACTACATTTAAATGTTTTAATGTCAAAATTTTAAGTGTTGACATGTATTAAAATCTTGATTCTAGACAGTTGGCCTAAAATATTGTGTTAATTCTGAAAGTCAACTTGTAGACAGTCAGCATTATTGAGGTAAATTGCTATTTAAAAACATATAAATCTTAATTAAATTAAGATCAGGCTCAAAATCTAGACTGAAATTATGCTGTTTGGGATTTGGGCTATAATAAAGTTATATTCATATAACTTTTAAAAACTAAGTACAGAAGTTTTAAAAGCTATGGCAACAACCAAAATTACCTCAGATTTAAACAAAATGATTTCAAATTTGAACAAAATCCAAGTTGCGCAAGATTCAGGATTCAATTAATTTAAAAAAATTCAGTTAATAAATGAACTGTCAAAAAAAACAAAATTTCACTAGCCCATTATACAAAATTATAGCAAATATCAAGCGGCGTTGTATAAACCATAAAAAATGAACTGGCGCAACAAGTGAAATGAATGGATGCTATTCCAGAGTATATTATAATCCAATCAGGATTCATATGAGGCACCAACAGAAGGACTAAAATGAAACAAAATTTGAGTAATCTAGAAGCAAGATTCCACAAGCACAAAACAAAATGGAGTCACACAAGATGTGTAGTATGAGCAGCCTAAAATAGAAAAATATCAATTTAACAGCCAATCAACAGCTATTTGATTTAGGAATAGAGGTATTTTATTTATTTTCATGGCTTCTGATTTGTATGAAATAGTTTTGAGAACCTTCCAAATATGGACTTGAGATTACAATAAAAATAAATCATATAATTTTAAACTTCTACTTTTAGTGATTTTACCCTAGGTTTTTTACAATGGTTTTTACTAGCAACATTTTTGACAGCACCAGCAACCAAGCCAGCAGCAGCCAAGTCAGCTTCAATGGAGGCAAGGTTCAGAATGTGGAGGCACCTGTTTACACCCAAGCCTTTGAGGCAGGTAACAAGGAAGCTGACCTGTACCTGATCCCCAACCCATAAGGCTTTGACTTGTTCAGTAGTCACTTAGTGTCTAGCTCTGCCCATTCTCCCGTACCCACTCTTGCACAAGCTTCCTGTCAACCAACCAATCAGGATGGCAACCTTGATTTGGAACAACTTTTTGTCACCAGCCAACCTGCCCCCATACAGCCAATCAGGCTTCAGCTCCCGTGGCCCAGCACCCCAAACAACAAATCATCACTGCCCAAATTCTCCAGAGAATTGTGGCACTGAACCTACAGGGTCTGTCCTGGGATCAGATAGCCAGCCAATTGAAATTCACCTGGGCTACTGTCATGCGGGAATTTAACAACTTGATGAATAAGGGAAATCTGATTGGGACTGCCAAAAAGCCCAAGAAGGCCCCCTGAGTCCCAAATCACAGAGGCCTACCCAATCATGCTTGACCTCCTTTAGCAGAACCCAAGCTTTCCTTGACCCAGGTCCGCAAACAACTTGCACACCATAGCATATGGGTTTCCAAGCGCATGGTGCAGCTCTGGATGCAAGAAAGGTGGCTTCAATACTGATTCTTACCAATGTTGCCGGCAACCAATGGGATAGCTCTGAGGATTCCCTATATGATTATGCCATCAAATTCACCCTGTTCCAATTCCTGACTAGTCTAACAGATGACATCATGTCTGTCTTGTACTACAAGTTATCAATTGTGTTTGACAATTTTGGTGAGCAAGGAAAAGCCACCACCAAGAATAGAAGGAAGAAGGTCAAGAAGGGGACGTTCATTGGTGAATTTCTGGCTATTTCAGCCAAGGGTTTTGTCTACTATTGGATAACCTCAGATTTCACCAATGGCTACAAGAACAGCCATATCCTTGGTGGATTACTTGACTCCCAGGATGGCTCAAATTCCAAGTACAGGGGTTTTTTAAGCCACCAGATGGAGGGTAGCTCCACTGCCCTTGAGGCCATCCAGGGATGTGGGCACCAGGCCTCAGTCTACCCTGCTGGTCATGCAGACATCCATCTGGCTGATGTCATGTTCTTTAATATTGGAGATATACTCTGGGAGAGCCACCCTCAGGCTTTCAACAACCTCTATCTTGGGGTCCTTGACCACAATTCTCTCTTTGGTCACCAAATGGTGGCTGACTTGTTTGCGCAAATGGTTTTCCATGTGAATATGGGCAACCAATCACGTAAGAATAAGCACCTCCCACCCTGTGCTGCAGCCATCTATCAGCCAATCAAGTCAATGACAGAAAAGAAATATGACAAGCGGTATATGGTGATCATCACGCAAAATCCTCCTACCCCTACCCCCACCACCACCTCTCCCACCTTCCAGCCCCACCCATTCCCAGACCCCTCAGGCCAGCACCGCCTCTACGGCTTTCTTCCTGCGCTATTCTGCCTACTAGGAATCACTCTTCCCTGCCCCAATAGACCCCCTGTTGCCAAACATTTTCTATTTATATTGTCTTTATTTTGAATTTCAATTGTTCATTTTCTCTTTGTTTATAGTTGGTTTTATTCTCTATTTTCAGTGTATTTTTATAAAATCATATATTTACTATTCCATGTATCTAGATTCAGAACACAGCTATTTTTAGCACTCAAACACAGCCTCTTGTGAAAATATTAACAACAATTTGGTGGTTGTTGAAATTTGAATTATAAAATTATGGGTTAATTGTGTTTAGATAAAGTTCTTACTGATCTGAATTCAAAACCTTAATGATAAAGTTTAATCCAATCAGGAGCAAAGTGATAAAGTGATTGTTGTGACATAAAGGGACATTCAATAATTCTTTGGTGCATGTGCGCTAATTAATCTGATTGGCTGGGTGTTTTGCCATTGTGCGCCATTACCTCTGTGGCAAGTTTTTGGTGGACTAATGCCCAATCAGCCACTGGGTTAGCACTAGTCCACCAACAACTTGCCACAGCAGCAATGGCGCACAATAGCAAAACACCCAGCCAATCAGATTAATTAGTGCACATGCACCAAAGAATTATTGAATGACCCTTTATGTCACAATCACTTTATCACTTTGCTCCTGATTGGATTAAACTTTATCATTAAGGTTTTGAATTCAGATCAGTAACAACTTTATCTAAACACAATTAACCCATAATTTTATAATTCAAATTTCAACAACCACCAAATTGTTGTTAATATTTTCACAAGGGGCTGTGTTTGAGTGCTAAAAATAGCTGTGTTCTGGATCTAGATACATGGAATAGTAAATATATAATTTTATAGAAATAAGATGAAAATAAAGAAAGAAACCAACTATAAACAAAGAGAAAATTGTCAGGGCCCAGAATGGGCCAGACAAAACCCTATGTTGCATAGGTTCAACACCTGCAATGGAGCAATTGTGCGACCAAACAATTGTGTTATTGATCACACAGATTAACCCAAAGAAAACTTTAATTCCAAGTGGATAATCAAACCCTGGTCAATGACAAGCCTGGGGACAATTGAAAACTGTTCCAAAGCAAGTGAAAAAGATTTTAATTGGCCCACACCCTCTGAAACCCAGAATTGGGGACTTGGGTTGCCAAATGGCACAAAATTCCCCTGCCAGCTTCCCCAGGGCAAGAATAATGAAAGGATACATCTAACTGACAAGTCAGGAGTCACCAATGGAACCCAACTTGAGAATAATTCATTGACAACCAATAAGGAGCTTCCAGTAAGTCCAATTGCAGTTTCCCAGCAGGATATAGCTGGGAACACTGGCATCCTCTCTCACTGTTGACATCTTCAAATTAAACAATTTTATGCTCAGGATTCATTATTTTCTTGCAAGAACTACCTACTTTTGCACCAATATAACTATTCTGTTTGCATTTATTCATAACTTCACTACACGTTGCCATCCACATATCTTCTCCCTCCTGGCCACCAAGAGTGATCATTTTTCCCTCCATGCTGGAGATTCCTCCTACTTCCCCCCTGCCAACTGTGCCTCCTGCTAAGGACTTCAGTAAGTTGGGTTTTATCCATACTGGGAGTTGGTGTTCCCTAGCTACTGCAATCAACTATCTGGTCATAATTGCGCCTATTGTGTACTTGGCCTTCCAGGCTTGGCCTGCCTCCCCTGTGGGAGTCCAGCCGGACTCTGATATGGGCCATGACAAAAACAAACAATCAAAATTCAAAATAAAGATAATATAAATAGAAAATGTTTGGCAACAGGGGGCTTATTGGGGCAGGGAAAAGTGATATCTAGTAGGCAGAATAGCACAGAAAGTAAGACGTAGAGGCAGTGCTGACCTGGGAGGTCTGGGATTGGGTGGGTGGGTGGGGCTGGAAGGTGGGGGAGGTGGTGGCGGGGGTAGGAGGATTGTGTGTGATGGATGCCATATAACGCTTGTCATATTCCTTGTCTGTCATTGGCTAGATGGGCTGGTAGGTGGCAATAACACAAGGTGGGAGGTTATTGTCCTTCTGTGATTGGTTGCCCATATTCACATGGAAAACCATTTGCGCAAACAAGTCAGCCACCATTTGGTGACCAAAGAGAGAATTGTGGTCAAGGACCCCAAGATAGAGGTTGTTGAAAGCCTGAGGGCAGCGCTCTCAGAGTGTATCTCCAATATTAAAGAACATGACATCAGCCAGATGGATGTCTGCATGACCAGCAGGGTAGACTGAGGCCTGGTGCCCATGTCCCTGGATGGTCTCAAGGGCAGTGGAGCTATCCTCCATCTGATGGCTCAAGAAACCCCTGTACTTGGAATTTGAGCCATCCCAGGAGTCAAGTAATCCACCAAGGATGTGGCTGTACTTGTAGCCATTGGTGAAATCTGGGTTTTTCTAATAGTAGACAAAAACCTTGGCTGAAACAGCCAGAAATGCACCAATGAATGTCCCCTTCTTAACCTTCTTCCTTCTATTCTTGGCAGTGGCTTTTCCTTGCTCACTAAAATTATCAAGCACAATTGATAACTTGTAGTATGAAACAAACATGATGTCATCCGTCTGACTAGTCAGGCATTGGACCAGGGTGGATTCAATGGTATAATCACACGGGGAATCCTCAGCGCCATTCCATTGGTTGCTGGCAACATTGGTAAGAATCAGTATTGAAGCCACTTTTCCGTGCATCCAGAGCTGCACCATGTGCTTGGAAACCCATATGATATGGTGTACAAGTTGTTTGCAGACCTGGGTCAAGGGAAACTTGGGGTCCCGCTGAAAGGAGGTCAAGCATGATTGGGTAGGCCTCTGTGATTTGGGACTCATGGGCCTTCTTGGGATTTTTGGCTATCCCAATCAGATTCCCCTTATTCATCAGGTTGTTGAATTCCTGCATGACAGTAGCCCAGTGAATTTCAATTGGCTGTAGGGGGGCAGGTTGGCTTGTAGTTGGAAGTTGTTCCAGATCAAGGTTGCCATCCTGATTGGTTGGTTGTCAGGCAGCTTGTGCAGGGGTGGGTACAGGAGTGAGGGCAGAGCTAGACACTAGGTGACTGTTGAACAAGTCAAAGCCATAGGGGTTGGGGGTCAGGTACAGGTCAGCTTCCTCATTACCCGCCTCAAAGGCTTGGGTGTAAACAGTGCCTCTAAGTTCTGAGCCTTGCCTCCATTGAAGCTGGCTTGACTGCTGCTGGCTTGGTTGCTGGCACTGGTGAAAATGTTGCTAGTAAAAACCATTGTAAAAAACCTAGGATAAAATCACTAAAAGTAGAAGTTTAAAATTATATGATTTATTTTTATTGTAATCTCAAGTCCATATTGGAAGGTTCTCAAAACTATTTCATACAAATCAGGAGCCATGAAAATAAATAAAATGCCTCTTTTCCTAAATTGAATAGCTGTTGATTGGCTGTTATACTGTTATTTTTCTATTTTAGACTGCTCATACTACACATCTTGTGTGACTTCATTTTGTTTTGTGCTTGTGAAATCTTGCTTCTAGATTGCTCTAACTTTGTTTCATTTCAGTTCTTCTGCTGGTGCCTTATATGAATCCTGATTGGATTATTATATACTCTGGAATAGCATCCATCCATCTCACTTGTTGTGTCAGTTTGTTTTGTTTGTGGTTTAAACAACACCGCTTTATATTTGCTATAATTTTGTTTAATGGGCTAGTGAAATTTTGTTTTTTGTTTGACAGTTCATTTATTAACTGAATTTTTTTAAAATTAATTGAACCCTGAATCTTGCGCAACTTGGATTTTGTTCAAATCTTAAATCATTTTGTTTAAATCTGAGGTATTTTTGATTGTTGCCATAGCTTTTAAAACTACTGTATACAACAAAGCTTGACATTTTTACCCACATATCTAAAAGAACTATAAAACAAAGGGCCAAACATAAATATAAATAACTTATTATAAGTGAAGATATTCCAGATTATGTGTATTTTTATTAAGAAATATAATAAACTGTTAATTTATGTCAACATTGTGTAGATTCATTATCAAAGTTGGGCTTAAATTTAAAGTATAATAATTTGGTATTTTTAATAGTAATTTCCTTCTTATTTTGTAATAAAAATTAAGCCTATTCTTAGTTGATGTCAACATTGACTTTTTATCATTGAATATCAATTCCAACTATGGAATGCAATATAAAAAATTAGTTTATTTGGAACATGGCTAGTAGGCTTTGGCCTAAGTGCCAAATTGAAGTCAACTGTCTGCATGTCAAAAAAGTGTCAACATGCAGACAGTTTAAATGCCAACTGTTCCTACCATAGCTACTCCTTGAGAACTCTGCTGGCTACTGTTATCCCCTCTCTAGTCAGTGGCACTCGCTTGAAAGTATACCAAGCCTAGGATGAAATGAGAAGTGTCACAGTGAACGCAAACAAATTTCGATTACTCAAAATTTGCAAATCCTCAAATTTGCCTTTAAATACCCAATCATCACAAATAAAGCTTTGTCTCTTGCTTAATTAAGTATTACCAATATCAATGTTTGTTGTTCACTACAACAGCGCTAAATCGAGTTGCCACTGAGTTAAGAATGTTATTGATTCCTTGTTTAGTAAATTGAGTTGACTTTTGCATTTGGCTTTGAGTGCCAGGGAAGTCAAGTTGAGTGACACAACGTCTCTTGTGTGGAAACTTGCTGGGAGGCCAACTCCGTGGTTTTGACACTAATATAGATGGGAAAAGCCTATTGTATGGCCTGTACAATCATTAAAAACTCCAGTGTGGATTTATTTCCATGTCAATCTTATAAATCAACCAAAGTAAAGTAAATTAATCACTTTGGTATTTCTAGTTTAATCCATTGGAGCCGTTTATAAATTTAAAGTATAAGCTTTATTTTGTAAAAGGTGGCTCTGGAGCTCTGATTTCCTCAGCATGGTTTTTCATGAATAGCTGGAGAAAACCCTAAGGGTTAAACTTCAATATTACTACCATAAGAAAATCGTTTCTCGATTGCTGATCTCTTTTTCGAGACACGGCCATAAGTTTAACCCGACAGCCATTTTCATTAAGAGTTCAACCAATCTTAATAAGAAAAGGTCTCAAAGGATTGAACTCTGCCCACTCAAAAGAAAAATTATTTAAGCACAAATTCCCTATCTTATAAATCAACAAATGATTTAATTCCTGGAATTGCTTGATCAAACTTTTGGATTGACTGAGCGGACAAAATGTCGATATTTGAAAGTAATAATCTTAGACGAATTCCACAAAGCTTACAGCTGTTACGACGTTATAGCCATTTCAATTCTTTAGATAAGATTTGTGGTGTTTTAAGGTGTTATTCGAGCCTTAAATAGCTTTGTTACGGAACAACTACAAGATGCTGATAAACAAGCATTAATCTGGACTAGGGCTGCTTCAGCCACTTTCTGGCTCTGAGTCATGACTTTTAATGATTTATTTTTAAACTTATTAATATTTATAAAAGCGAGTCTGACTGTCTGTAATGTCACCTCCAGTGGGCTCAAGCCGTAAGGGGTTGGATTGAATCGAACTTTATATATTATTGTAATTCAAAGTCAATGGCCAAGTAAAAAGCTTGATTTGGCTCATCCTTGCATACAATCCCTTACATATATCGTTAAAAGCATGCAGGTTGACTCCAGTAGAGCGTGGTCTAAATTATGTAAAATTGATATTATAGGCCACTCGGGCTTTAATAAATTCTTATCTAAATGCTTGATTTTTATTGGTGATTCAACCCTTTCAAACCATAGCAAAGAGGTTTATCTGTATAGATTATCCACTTCATAATATGCAGATTAAAATTGGAAAGGGAGCACCAGATTGTTTAGCACAATTTTAAATAATTGGTATAACATTACACTTAGGAAGAGGCCTTTACAAGTTTGGTGGAGTTGTAAAGACAGAAGTAGAGATCTTCCAGTATGGTCTCGTCTAGATGGAAATACAGTGCAAAACTTGGAAATAACTCAAAGCAACTATAAAAAGAAAAATCGGAATTCAGAAATATATTTGTGTTGATTTATTGTAAATGTTGACAATTTAGTATAGCATCAGTTAACTGACAATATTGGGAAATATGGGGTAGATTGAGGGTGCTCATGAGTTTGGTGTGAAATGGTGAAAGTGGGGAATTCAGGAGGTTATGTAAAACTGAAATTAAGTTATAACGTTGTTAAATCACATTTCTCCACTTCATTCATGGGTTTGGTGAAATACCATCATATGATTGCCATTAATGCAAAATCTAAAAGGTTACTCTTGTTGAGTTTATACTTCTGGGAAGTATAATAAACAAAATAAGGGGAAGATTTAAGAAGAGAATGATACTTTATTGAATATGAATATAGGGATATATATAGTATCATGATAAACCATATACTGTCCATCTACGTCATGGGGCTTATCTGAGTAGTGTTCTTCTTGAGTCACAAGGTTTATTCAAGTTGTGTTTCATTTGGGATCTGGATTAGGTGATCCCTGTAATAGATGGCTGTCTGATAGTGGTGCCACCAATTCACTGGATGGTTGGTGAACCACTTGGTGAGGCATTTGGGGATTTACTCAGGGCTCCAAGAGGGAGTAATTAAAGATGTAGCGACATCTTTCCCTGGGGTGCTGAAAGGCGGAGCCTTGGTAATTTTCTTGAGAGTATATGGTATGCGGGCTTGGTATTGATCCAGTTTGGTGTTGGGTACAGGGAACCTTGAATTTTTCTGGGCTGCTCTTGCCTTACACAAGCAGAGTTGGTCATGGTGCATATGTTTCAGTTTGATTCAAGCTCTAATTCCTTTGATTAGGTAGGTATTGTTGGGTTTAACTTCCATGACAATGCCTGGTCTGCATAGTCCTGGTTCCAGTTTATGCTGATTGTGGTTGAAAACCCAGATCTTGTCTCTAACTTGAAACCTTTCCTGTTGTAATGGGATTGCTTCCTGTTTGACTCTTTGGCGTTCCATTTTCTCCTGGTCTTTTCTGGTGTACAGTACTTTGGGGTCACTACTGTCTGGTATCTTCTTGGGGAAAGGTAGTTGTGGTCCTGTGGTTGTGCTGACAAGCAAGGGTTTCTGACCATAGACAAGCTCATAAGGACTTTTGCCCATATTGCGGTTGACTTGTGTTCTGCAGACCATAAGTGCTGTTGGTAGCATATTGACCCAGGATTTTGGATTGTTAGCAGATAACTTACTGAGGGCTTCCACTAGAGAGCCATTTAGTTGTTCCACGTTTCTGTTTGCGTGCAGGTGATATGGGCTGGCTGTGATGTGTTTTATTCCGTTTTTGGCAAGGTAAATGTTGGTGCCAATAGCTTTAAGTTCAGTGCCTCCATCTGTGATCAGGAGGTCAGGTTTCCCAAACTTTGCTATGATCTCTTTGCCAATGAATTGTCTCACATTGTTGCCTTTGTGTTCTTTTGTGGCTTGTGCTACAGGCCATCTGGTTGCATAATCAATAACTGTTATGATAAACTTCTTGCCCTTGCTTTCACCAGGCATTGGTCCCACAATATCCAACAACCATACCTTGAAGGTTTGTGTGATGGATACAGGTACTACCAACTTGGGTGATGCTTTGGTTTTGGCGTACTTCTCACAGACTTCACATTGTTCCAGTACCTTTCTGATATCATCTAGCATGTTGGGCCACCAGTAGCGTGTTTTGAGGTACTCATGTAAGTTCCTGCTGCGGGTGTGTCCCAGGTATCTGTGATATTGGAGAATTGTGACAATCTTTTGTGTTGACAGGACGTAGGGTACAGTGTCACCATTTGGAAGTATTTGGTGAAGAGTACCATATACATTTTTGAACAGATGTTTGTTCTTGAGGACTTTCTCTTGAATGTCCATTGGTGTGCCAGGTGGGAACCCTTCCTGGAGATTTCCCATGATTAACATGGGCCAGTTGGGTTTGCCATCAGTGCAGAGGATGTTTTTATTGTATAGCCTTGATAGGGTGTCTGCAGTAAGCATTTCCTTGCCTGGCTTGTATTCAATTTGCATGGGGTATCTCTGTATGAGACTCATCCATTTGGCTTGTCTTCTTGACAGGTGTTGTTGTGTTTTGAAGAATATCAACAACTTGTGGTTGGTGAGTACTTTGAACGCCTGGGCTCCTTCCAGATAGCATTGCCATTTCATGAGGCAGTGTATGATGGCAACCAATTCCTTGTCATGTATGGGGTATCTTTGTTTGCCATCCAATAGCTTCCTTGACTCATATGCCACAGGAAGGAAGTCCTTTTGGGCCATTTGGATGCAGAGGACTCCTCCTATGGCATAGTCAGATGCGTCAGTTTCTAGCTCATAGATACCCTCATGGTTCAGGTACTGAAGGATGGGGCGGTAACCATGTGTTCCTTCAGTTGGCAGAAATGCTGATCTTGTAAAGAGGTCCAGACAAACTTTGTTGTTTTTCTGGTGATGGCTGACAAGAGGGCTGTTAGGGCACCCCAGTCCAGGATGAACTTACATATGTAGGCAACCATTCCAAGGAAATTGCAGGGTTTGCTCTTGTTTCTTGGGGCTGGCATTTCTGTTATAGCATGTATCTTGTCTGGATCTGGCTTGATACTGTCCTTGCTGATGATATGGCCAAGGAATGGAATTTCAGTTGAGAAAAACTCACATTTAGACAGCTTGACAATCAATTGGTTTTCCTCAAGGGTACAGAGGACTAAGCGGATGTCTTCCCAGTGTTGTTGTAGGTTGGGGCTATAAAAGATGATGTTGTTCAGGTAGATAATTGCTTGTTTTTCAATGTGTTCCTTGAAAACTTTGTTCATGAAGGTCACAAAGGTACTGGGAGCGTTTGTCATGCCAAAGTTGAGAACAGCACATTCAAAAGATCTGTACTTGGTTCTAAATGTGGTCTTTGGAATGTCTTCAGGTTTCACACGGATTTGGTGGTAACCTGCTGTCAAATCAATTTTTGTGAAGATTTGAGACCCCCCCAGGGCATCAAAAAGGTCACCAATGAGGGGCAGGGTATAACTGTTATTAATTGTGACCTTGTTGAGGGCCCTGTAGTCTGTGATCAGGTGGAGCCCACCTTCTTTCTTTGCCACAAAGAAGACAGCGGCACCAAAAGGTGACTTTGAGGGTCTAATGAGGCCTTTTTCAAGTGCTTTGCCAAGGTAAGCTTTTAGGGTGTTGTCTTCCTGTGGTGTGAGGCAGTAGATAGTTTGTGCCTTTGGTACACTCCCTTTGAGATCAATCTCATGTTGTATGCCACGGTTGGGTGATAACCCTGGTAGTGTTTCTTGGAACACAGAGGGGAATTCACTGACTAGCTAGTCTCAGATGGGGTCCTTTTTGTGTCGAGTTTCCGTGTTTTTGAAGTGGATAACCTTGTACAGGCAGGTGCTCCAGTTGATTTTGCTAGGGTCAGTTTCCTCTTCTGTTTCCATGATTTTCAAAAATACATGGTCTCTCATGAGTATGTCAAGATAAGTTGGGTACACATGATGGTGTACTTCTTCTCGTTGTATGATCAGAGTAACACTGTCTCAGTCAATGTGAGGTTTGGTCTTTCTCATCCAGTCCAGGCCAAGTATAATTTCATACTTGGGGATTGGTATGATTGGACCACTAAGTGTGATTTGCACCTCTCCAATTTAGGCGCGGAAAGGTTTTGCCTCTTGAGTGACTGGTGTACTCATATTGTCCGTCATAATGACTCTCCTGATGCTACTTCAAGTGGTAGGTAGCTTCATAAGATTGGCAAAGTTCTTGTTGATGAGAGATTGGTCTGCTCCAGTGTCAAATAGTATGGTGTTCTGATATCTGCAAAAGCAGAAAGGATAAGTGAGGAGTTTATTTCCAGTTTGGGCAGCAAACAGTAGAGGATTGCTGGAGGGTACTTGGATCATGGTGATTAAATCCACGTCTTGGTCCCTGTACAAGTCTTGTAAATTGGTGGAGAGCAGCTTGCCTAAGTACTCCCTTGAGCTTTCCCCTCCTTGTTGGTGTCTTTGGTGCTTGCCTGGTTGGCTTGCACAGTACAATTCCTGGTTCAAGGATGGGTGTTATTGGCTTGGTTGTTCTGCTTATTGGGGCAAGGTTCTCTCTTAGCCGCAGGGTTTTCCTTGCGCTTGTTGGTGGCGTGTAGATTTTCAGACTTCCAAGCTACGTGCTTTCCCTATAAGAATACATCCTTGAGGTTCTTGCAGCAAGTCATGTAAAACTGATGTCTAATGTGTGTGGGAAGACCATTGTAAAAGTCTAGGCGCGGCCCAGGTTCATCAAAGGGAAGGTGTTGGGTGCTCAATCATGTAGTCCTTCATATGCTACAATGTACTCCTTGATGGTTCCTGTCATTTTGAATGTTTGGAGATCAGTCATGATTACCACATCAGAATCTTTCATGGAGAAATTTTTGAGGAACACAGCTTTGAACATCTCCCAATTCTCCTTCTGGTCAGGGTGTTGAGCTAGCCATTCAGTTACAAAATGTGAAGCAGTTCCTGTGACGCAAAGGGCAATCTCGCTGACCCAGAGTCTTTGAGGGTAGTCCACTTGTTTGAATTTGCTTTGTGTACTGTTGATCCAGAGATAGGCATTTTTGCGGCGTAGTCCTGCAAAGGCGCCAATTTTGGCTGTGCGCAGGCGCTGGAATACAATATTGGGTATCTCAGACTGCTGTGGTACTGTTGTAGTCAATGTAGTGGGCAACAGTCTGCAGGCTTTGAGAGCATTGTACTGATTGATGGGCACAAGAACGTTATTGTAGATGACAAGGCATACAGGAACATCTTGTCCTTCCTTGTAATCTCTCCAGCCGTTGGAGAGTACCATTGCTTGGGTTCTTTTCTTGGGAGGAATTTTTCCTTTGAGTTGGGTAGGTATAGATATCCTACCTGTGCTACTACTGTTGAGTTTATACTTCTGGGAAGCATAATAAACAAAATAAGGGGAAGATTTAAGAAGAGAATGATACTTTATTGAATATAAATATAGGGATATATATAGTATCATGATAAGCCATATACCATCCATCTACGTCATGGAGGTCATGGGGCTTATCTGGGTAGTGCTCTTCTTGAGTCACAAGGTTTATTAAAGTTGTGTTCCATTTGGGATCTGGATTGGGTGATCTCTGTAATATATGGTTGCTTGATAATGGTGCCACTGGTTTACTGGCTGGTTGGTGAACCATTCAGTGAGCCATTTGGGGATTTACTTGAGGTGTCAATTCTCTGAGAGGGAGTAATCAAAGATGTTGTGACACTCTCATGATTCACCAGTTAATAATTGTTAGATTTTGTGTGGCCAATAACCTTATAGGGACCTGACCACTTTGGGAGGAATATATTTGAAAGTGATTGAGATACAGAGTTCTTGAAAACAAGTACTCCTGTTGTCAGGGCCCATAATGGGCCAGACAAACCCCTATGTTGCGTAGGTTTAATGCCTGCAATCAAGCAATTGCGCAACAGAGTAATTGCATAGTTAAATACGCTGATTGACCAAAAGTAAATCTTAATGCCAAGTAGGGAATCAAACCCTGGTAAAAGCAAACCCCAGGAACAATTGGAAATTTTTCCAATGCCAAGAAAAAAAAAATTAATTGGCCCACACCCTCTGAAACCAAGGAATTGAGACTTGGGTTGCCAAATGGCCCAAAAATCCCCTACCAGCTTCCCCAGGGCAAAAATAGTGAAGGCATCCACTTAACTGACAAATCAGGAGCTGCCAATGAAATCCAACTCAATAATAACTCTTTGACAGCCAAAAAGGAGTTGCCAGTAAGTACAATTTCAGTTTCCTAGCAGGATATAACTGGGAACACTGACAACCCTCCTCTTGTTGACATCTTCACTTAATAAACTTTTATTGATTAATGACACTGAGCATTTATACTTTACAGGGGTTTATTACATTATAACAAATTTTATACTGCTGGTGCTATCAAATAGAGAGTACCTCCAGCACCAACACCAGCGCTGGAAAACAGAGCAACTTCTTGCTGCCTCCAACCAGCCCATGTCATCCTTCCTCCTATATCCTAGAGTGCTGGATCAAGAGATAGTTCCTGCTCCTTCACCCTGCCTCTTCTTTCCTGGTGTCTATCTGCTCTTCCAACTTGCCCAGTCAAGCCCAACCATGAGTGCTGCCGCAGGAGAACTCCTCCTTGTTTCTTCTGCACCATCATATGATTACAGCAAGCTTGGGTTCACATACCTAACCATGCTGGGGCTCACTAAGAAAGTGATTCCCCACATGAGAGTGTGGCGTCCTTGGGCCACAACTGTCAATTATGTGATGTGGATGACCCCTGTCATCTACTGGGCCCCCCAGGCTTGATTCTTCCCCTCAACTGAAGGTTTCTCTGGAAGCAACCCAGGCCATGACACCTGTGCCAATAGATATTTGATCAACAGTAGGTGTGATGTATGATTTTGCTCTCAACTTTACAGCTGCTTCCAAGACTGGAGCTTGGGTTTGACTTCAGGCTTTCATCATAATAAGTTTGTTTGCTCCTATATTATTAATGTATAAGCTCTTAATAGTTACTCCATATAAGAGTTTGTATGTCTTAAACTTTTTTGTTGCTTGCTCTCAGTTTTGTGAATCACAATATCCATGCTCTTTTGATTTTTCCTTTGAAAGTGTCACATTCAAGTGCAAAATCCTTCAATTCACTTTTTCAACTCAAAATGAGTTTTGACCTAAAATAGGCAAAGGCCCCATTTACCTTTTTTCTGGTGATACAATTGATTCCTCACCCATTTATGGGAGTTCTAAGTGACCTATCTGTTGTTCTATTGTTTTATGGTAAGCAATTACCTTATAAGAATTATTCTGATTCCTCAGATAAATTTAAATTCTATTCATATTTTCTCTTTGTGATTTTTATCCTACTTTGACATCCTCTTCCTAGCTGCATCTAGAAGAGATTTCTCTTAATTATCATTCACAGAGCCTTAAGATAAATTCCTGATTCAACCCTGAAGGCTAACCTCATGTCCTAGTACAAACCCAATCCTACCGTTAGGATTTCCCATTGTACATCTTGGCTGTGCCTAAGAACACAAAAAAGGCAATCATAGAAAATAAAGAGAATCAGGGTATTTCCATATGCTTGGGTGTGAATCTGAAAGGCATTAGGGAAGTAAGGAAAGTTGGGAATGATGGCAATCATACAATAGCCATATTTGGGTTGCCAGAATTGCTGATATCAACAATATCACAAAACATACACCTTACTTTCTCTGAAACCGCAGTTGGGAGGACATTGAACCAGATTTTAAGATTAATCTATTCAATCTATCAAGATAACTTGCATCAGTGTGGCTTACTAATCAGTGTATTTATTTAAAGTCTAATGTATGAGAAGTTCTAATTTGCCAGTTGTAGCTATTTATCAGCTAGTCACAATGCATCAAGTCCAGCAGACAATATGATGTTTTTTCAGGAAAAATAGGGCCAACCTAAAATGAAAAGTGGCAGTTTTGAATACTGAACTTAAAACTAAGGTAAATATGGCTAATTAAATACTAATACTACTTTTTTCTAGATAAAACTAAGAAAAATAAAGTAATTCAAAAAGTATATATAAAATGTCTGCCTTTTAAAGACAGGGAATTACACAGGTCCTTAAGGTAATATCACAACTGATCTTGAATCTCTTCCTGCCAATGTACCTTAAAATACACAGAGGGTACTCATAGAGGCCCATGACATGTCTAACAACATTAGGGGCCTCACTGCTAATTTCAAGGTACAGGCAATAACTCCTAATTAGGACATAACCAATTTCACAGTGCTGATTCTGCAATTAGATATTTGCCGCTCACACCATACTTACATCCTGCTACAATGCTGCACCATGGTAGACTAGTGGCTTCCATTTCTGGTATATTAACTACTGCCTTCCAAATAAAACTAATCTTATTCCTGTTCTTTGTCTTTTCTACTGGACTGTTGTCTTCCCCAACCACAACACTGAACTATAATTAGTTCAGTTACAACAGCAATCATCTTAACTTATCCCTGAAGGCTAACCATTGGCTAGCACAAACCTCAAATTCTTTGTAATAAAAATTTTCCACCATGTTGTCTTGGATGGTATTGTCCAGACCCAAACATGACAAGAAAGATGAATTTTAACAGTTTAGGGCTTTTTGTGGCTGAGATGGATGCTAAAGTGACCATGTAGGGATATGAGGTTTATAATATTTTTTGAAAGTTGAGATTTTGTTCTGCTGAGTGATCTGATCCAGACCCCATCTCAGAGGTACAAATATTGGCGGTTTTGGAATTGAGTCTTAGGGAGACAGTTTTTTAAAAGTGAACCTCTGTAGATGTTTTAAAATTTTATTTTTAACATCTAGAATAGTATGGTGTGTTTTTAGTTTGTATATACTTACCTAAATCCTGATAATGATGTTTAATTATGTCAGAACTTCTGCGGACCATGGTATTTTATTGTCCACCAGATGATATCCTAAGTCTTCTAACATTAGGAAAGTACAGAGAACCTGTGACTTTGGCGGAACATTTGGCCTGGAATTTTTTGTTGTCATCAGAAGTAGCAAGTCTGACAGGGCCCAAGGCCCAAAGAATTTGGGACAGTTCTTCCTACTTCTGGATATAAGTTCATATGTGTTGTCTCTATATTTTACTGTAGATAATTATACTGTATGACAACAGTATCATCTTTTTCTCTCCACTTAAAGCCTAAGAGAGGATCATGTTAAGGAAATAAGACTTGGATCAATCATCAAGTCAATAAGGAATCATCAGTCTTTTATTCTAATGGACTAGCTTTAAGGCGGCCTACCTGCCCGTGTTTTATCCAAGTTAGCTCACAACACTAAAAGAGACTGAAGTAGTATTAGGTCAACACGGCAGGGGGCTATCCTTTTTGGGGTGGTTTTAAAGAAAGGCTTGCTTGACATCTTCCACAGATTGGTATACTTTCTGTCTTCCTGGGCCACTTCCAGGGCTAGCTAGCCAGTAGTTGGCTACTAGTTCACGGAGATGATTATTTCACTTAATCAGAGCTACTCTAATACAATAGTCTCAAAGCCTTTTATCTTAGAGTGTTTGGCCTGACGGCCCAGTCCATGTTGGACTCTTCTAGAAGTGTTTCAGATGATGGCTCATATGATGGCCCTTGTTCTAGGATACAATTAAAGTTTAGAATAGTAATTATTATGAGAAGAATGTTTGAGATGGTTGTTGAGGTGGACTAATTAATCAGCAGTAATTGCATGTTCCATTCATTAATTGCAATGCATGAATTTGTTAATATCAGGATATGATTTGATCATTGATTTCACAAACCTATAGCCCACATTATTTTGTTGAAACCATTCCTAAGAGTAAATAACTGCTGGCCTGCGTTATTTTGTTGAAACTATTACTAAGAGTAATTAACTGCTGGCTCATGCTATTTTGTTGAATCCATTAATTAGTCAATATCCCAAAATCCTGACAAAGTACATTCATGTACTAAGTAGAAAAGTAGGGTTTATTATTGATCTAATTAATAATATATGCATATAAACACGCTGATTGTTCAGGGTCTAGGGCTAAAGCTGATATTTTTAAGAATCCGTACAATTATTAATTCAACTATACAGTATATCTGTTCATCTTGCCAAATTTATGGAATGATTAAATTCAAAATTGGGCTTTTAAAATATCCTCATTTTAGACAGCAAGTAGAGCTTTAGGCACTCAAGTTACATTAGTTCTGCTTATGATCCTTGGAATGCTATTGGATATAGCCATAAGCTGTAATTAAATTATATGAAATATTATGCTTCACAGAGGAAATCATTTATTTCTTAAGCATTAAAAAGAATATATGCAAAAGTAAATTAATAATATTGTTCATCATACAATGGAATTATAGGACGCAATATGAATGGGCTATTTCAGAATTTCGATTTAAGGAGCTTTTAGATTGACTGAGCTGACTTATAAACGATGCGAAGTCTTCAGAATTATACCCCTAAATACAATCGAGGTGTTGATTTAAAGCCATGCTTTTCTAACTAGAGAATAAAAACTGTAGCTAGCCTTCAAGATGTTTTGGCGAGCTTATTTATTCTTGCTGAGGGTTTTAATTAAGGCATATATAGCACTATGTCCATATACTTCTACTCAAAGCTGCGAAATACCACTCTCATTTTAGAGCTTTAAACAACTAGGAAACCAAGCCTAATCGTGAACAAGAGGCTCTATTATCTTTTAGTCAAATAGTCAGGAGTTGTATTTTATATCCAAAGAGACAAGAAAAGGGTACTTTAGATGAAGTGAATTTTCTAAGCGCTTAGAAAGTTATTTTACCTAAAGATTAAAAAAACACCACCTATCAGAGTTGATAACAAAAATACTAATATGATTTTTGAGTGAAGTTTAAAAACAAGGAAAACACCTTTAAAGCTGATCAGACATCTTTTTTATCACCACGGAGGGTAAAGGAGCCGCTTCCTTCTTTGACTGTAAACGGTTCAGAAATTTTTCCTGATTCTTCGAGTTTTTCATACAAGTCCTCGTAGATCGGGAATACGAGGGATTGTATTTCTTCAGGGGGTGTATTCCTTGGCACTGTAAGAATAAACTTGATGATGTCACCCTTTTCTAACTTTTTTTGCACTGGTTCACCTTGACTTGGAGGTCGTGGGGCGAAATATTACTAGCAAATTTGAATATCTTACTTGAGACGGTAGATTTAAATTTTTTCTTCACTTCCGCTTTACTCTTCTCGTAGAGGGCTTTCTTTGAGTAAATTTTGCAGAAGGGTGGCTCATCTTCACTGACTTGGATCAAAACTTGGTCTTTTCGATTCATTTCGCTCAGAACTTGGGAAAGGGGGAAAATCCCCTGCTTTTCACCAGTTTCAGAAATTAGATTGACTTGAAGGGACTGAATTTTATCATCTTTGGGCCGAGTATCGTGTACATTGCTTGGAGTGCTGACATGAAACCTCGAGTGGAAGCAGAAGAGAGGGGTGATTTTCTTTTTATTCAAATTGTATGGATTGGCATACAAGTTAGAATTTAATGTAAGGAATGAAGGGCGACAGGACTGAGTGAAATGATTAAAACAACTCACGCCCAAGCTACGAACAGGTACCAAAGTTTGGGTACGCATTTTAGAGAAAACCTGCTTGCAACCATGAGCCCATTAATTTAAGTACCATTTCAATTGTGCTGAGTAGGGATGCTTCGGCTCAGCCCCGGCTGGCTTTCGGCTCTAGGCCGCTACAGCTAAAGCGAAATTATATAATATTTAAACATTGTTAAATAAGTATTTGATAATAGTGGCTAGGAGCCAGAAACTGACCGCGGCTGCCCAGGGCTTGGCCGAAGCAGCCCTAGTGCTGACGTTCATCCATGAGTCATATCTTTTAGCCAGTGTAATGCCGAATTACAGATATATGATATTTGAAATAATTTAGAGATAATCAAGTAAGCTTTATTGCAATTGATTGGGACTTATATATCGGTTTCGGAAATGCATTCAATATTTGATATTTGATGACGAATCGAATTCGGCATCACACCAGTTTGAGATTTTATGAAATTATTTAAATTAGTTATAATTAGAACAGCGCTGGTGCATTTAATCCTTTGTGGTCGTTACAAAATTCGAATCAAAATAGATTCGGATGCCCTGCCAATAAGAGCGCTTCCTGTTTGGGATTCAGCCCCAGTATCCAAATCTCAATCAATAATTTAGAAAAACGTGATTTTGTAAAAGAGTGTGCTTATTAAAAATTTGAATTTAAGCCATCATAGCTTGATTTAAATCAAGTTAAAATTAAAATGCAAAGAATAAAAATTCAATTCCAACTGAATAAATACAGTAGTTTTAAAAGCTATGGCGACAACCAAAAATACCTCAGATTTAAACGAAATCCAACTCTCAGGTTAAAATATACACTCTTTTAACAGGGTTTATTGACGTTAATGGGCAAAATGAGTCAACACAGTAATGAAGGGCTCACACACAAAGCGAAACCATTCAAAATACAATCCGAAATACATTGATTCACAAACGAAATGGTGTGAGTTGACTTTCATTGTACATATGGGTCATTATTTTAGGGATTAGGCCATTTTCTAATACACATGCTGCCCAAGTCGCAGCATAACACAGTTCAATTTTGAAAAAAATCAAATTACAAATGTTTATATTTAAAACAGTAATAACTCAACAAAAAGTAATATTTTTTCACACTGTAAACTATCAAAATGAAGCTAAGAATCTTATCTTTCCATTGATGTTAAAATATTAATATATATATAACATTGAATATTAAAGCAAAAGCAATTTAAAAGAGCATATGTCAGATTTTATTATACTATTTTGATAATGAAATAAAATAGATTGCTTAAAGCTTAAAAAAGTTAATTTTTCATTACTTAATATGTACTTTTTATTTGACAAAATTAAAGATAATATCAAGAGCATCATTTCCTCATTTTATTTTATTTAAAAAGCTTAATTATTTAGGATTTTATGGTAGTTTGAAGTTAGGACGTTAATTTATTTGCTGTTTAGATGAATTTTGAGGTTCAAGTGAACTGTGAACCTCAAATTAAGCATTTTTTAAATACAATTCTTTAATATTTTATCATTTTAAAAATATGCGGAACAGTTATAATTAAGTTAATACATCATTTTAATTGATTTGCATATATTACAAAGAGGATATGATGTAATTTGATGCTTAGCTGACACACATATATCACTTGTGCATGAAAACTGAGGATTTCATTTATTCTAGAAATATAAATTCAAGTTGAAATTGTAAATAAAGCTATCACATCATTTCTTTCAGAATAGTGTCATAAGGCTTGGTATATAAGAGCTAAAGCACCCCTAAGGTTTACTTCAAACCATCTTCACAAAAAGATATAATTCCTGCAACCAGCACTCTTTTGCAAGGCATCTCTACAAAGCATCTCTTTATCAGCAATCACAAATCCAATATTATGGAATCTGTTAACTTTACTACTGCCATGAAGCCATTTTCCTCACTGGGAGCATCAACAAAAAGAGAAAGAATTGCTATGCTAAAGAAAGCATTCCTCTTTGTTTCTGGAGGCAGTCTTAATCCCTTCATCAATCACTTCCTCACTCAAACTGAGTTTGGAAAAACAGAGTTCATTCCTTTAATTCAAAATCAGAAACTAAATGGGATAATTGATAACTTAAAGGATCTTCTGAAATCTGCTCCTCAAAAGCATCTCCCAGCCTTGAGATCTTTGGTTACTTCCAGTTACTCTTTAAAAGAGCTTACTGATATGGGATTTAATATAACCAAAAGTGAGTTTGAATACTCAAGAAAAATAAATAAAAATAAAAATGTAAGCTTAAACAAAAAAAGCAAAAAAGATAGTAACTATTCATTAAAAAAAGAAATAATCAAAAAAATAATTAAAAAACTACTGGAAAATTCTTTTGAAACAAGCCAGTTTACAAAAAAAGTACCAGAAAAAATTTATAAAGACATTGAAAAAGAAATGAATGAATATTCAACTGAAATAAAATATTCTCTATTAAAAACAAAAAAAGAAATATATGAAAATATGAAAATAAAAAATGAAATTTCAATATCACTTTCAACTTATTATAAATTAATACCAAAAAATATAATAAAGAGTAAAAAAACAAACCAACATGTGTAATATTTGTAACTTAAAATCATCCTTAGAAAAAAGAAAAGAAGAATGTGAAAGTAAAAACTTATTATTGACAGAATCTATAAACAGTGACTTAAAAGCTATTAATCAGCACCAAGACTTTTATGCTCATCAAAATAGGGAATATAAGAAAGATATTGATGAATTAGATAATGAATCATGTATTATAGTCATAGATTTTAAGGAGAATTTAAAAGTTGGTGGTGGTCCAATTGAAACCAATAACTGTTTTATTCCAAAAGACCTATTTCTTTATTGGGGTTTGCATTGGTATTTAAAGAAAACAATAAAGTTAAATATGAATACCATGATTTTTTATCTCAAATATTGTCTCATGATTCTTTGTTTTCAGGTGAATGTCTAATAAGTCTTCTTAAATCAGATAAGTTTAAAAAATAAATAATATAAAAGTATGAACTGATAACGGAAACCATTTTAGATCCTATGAATTCTTATATTATCTATTTAAAGAGGCACCACAATACATTAAAGGGTCTATTAAATACAATAGATTTGTATAATGTCATGGGAAAAGTATTGTTGATGGTCACTTTGGTGTAATATCAAAAACATTAAAAGAGAAAGAAAATCAGCTTTATGTTAAGAATATAGATGATATTAAAAATATTTTTGAGCAAGAAGAAAAAAGAAAAGAATTATATAAATCAGCGCTATCAGGCTCAAATATATCTCAAAAGTCATTCTTTTATATTTATGAGAGAAAAGTTAGGCCTATAAGGAGAGAGCTCAAAGTTAAAAATCTGCACATTAATCTTTCATATTTGATGAAAGATGGGAAGTTGTATACTTCACATTTAACATTTGAGAGTTTCTCAGAATATTCTGAGATAACTTATCATTTGAAATCACGTGATGATACCAGAGAAACAAAAATATCAGAAGATGCTAGTGGTGCATTAGGGCAAGTTCATAAGGTAGAGAAGCTTACTAGAGGGTGTATTTTAAATAAAGTTATCAGTCTTTCAAAAACAACAAAATTTTTTGAAACAAAACAAGAATATTTATGATGAGCCAAAGATAGGGTAATAGCATTTATAGCTTTAGGGCTGCTATTACTCTCCCATGCAACTCATCATAAATATTTTTAGCTTGTAGTATGTAGTAGCACTTAAGATATTTCCAGCAAAATTACAAGGTACAATTTTCAATTCTAAAATTGATAAATTATTTTTTTTTAAAAATATCTAAGCCCAAGATTAATTAAAGATTTGACATTGATTGTATTTTAATCTTTCTGAATAATTTGAATATGAATAATGTAGTTAAGTTATAAAATAAACAGTCCACTGCTTAGGCATAACAAGAAAAATAATGACCCATATGTTTACTATGTGAATTGGTGACAAAATACACCCAAGCAAGGTGTGTCAAAATGCAAACCAAAAACAAAACACAATAGCAACTCACTACATAAACAAAATCACTCACACAATGTGTGCAATGGATTGTAATCATGAATGATACCAAGGTATCTAAACTAAGACACAAGATCTGAAACATAATTTTAAAAATATTGTGTTGGGTGCGTAATTTGGCGTAAAATTTGGGAAATGGGTGGAAATTATTTTGGGTATTCTAAAATGGGCATTGTAAAACCAAAAACAACTAATTAAGAAATAAAAAATCTATAATTGGGATATTGGGTGGGAAATTTTTTGATTAAATATACATATTCAGATAAAAGAAAAAATTAAAATTATGGAGTAACTTAATTGAGTTTTATTTAATATTTATTGAATTTTAAAATGGAAGGAACACAACAACAGAGTACCAATGCACCTGTTGTGCGCTGCGGTTGCGGTTGCCCCCGTGGGTCGAAGAATAGAGTTAGTGCAACCTAAGTGCCTACTCAAGGAGGAGACAGGAGAGAAGAGTTCCATAGTGATGCTGCACTGACACAGCTGGTTCAAGGAGCACAAGCTGCTAGGGTGCAGAGCATAAACCCTCAGGTCCCAAAGCTGACCCTGAAGCCAACCAAGGTCACTACTACAAAGAAAGTTAGAAACAAGGTGGTAGAACTTACTTTGTATGTGTTTGACGTTGTGTACCGGCAAGAGTCGGCCCCGTCAGACATGCTGGAGAAGGTGAAGCCTGTACTTGATACTAGCTACAAGCCTTATGTCAGTGATGGTGATCAGGAGGATGACAAGGAGCCTGAGTTCTATCAAACCAATGAGGGACAGCTGGTGTTAAAAAAGGTTGCAGCCTTCTATACCAAGGTACCTATGCCCTGTGTTGTGCCCAATGCCAACAATTCAATCCCCACCGCTAAAAAGCCCGCACAGAAGTGCATCCCTGACATCAAACACATCATCCTGCTTAAGCTAATGCAGGAATTGGGTGATTACAAGGCGGCTGGGGCCCTTGTTGGAGTGGATCCCAAGTACGCCAGCAAGACCTTCCAAAAATTCATCAATACTGGTTGTGTCCTTGCCGCGGAGAAATCCTTGCGTGTTTCTACCATGCTCACCAAGGAGCACAAATGGACAATCTGCCAGTGGATCACCCAGGGCTGCCATCTTAAACTGGCAAATATACAGGTCATGGTTAACTCTACTTTTGGGATTGAGGCCTCAATTTCCTTTTACTATCATATGGTGAAGGGAATGCAATTTTCTTGGAAAAAGCTCAGGGTATCCCCCTACAACAGAAACAGCCCAGCCAAGATTGACATCCAGAAAAACTACGCAGAGGCATACACTGCCCTCAAAGCCAAGGAGACGGTCAAATTTTATTATATCAACAAATCAGTATTTGCCTTGTCAATGCACAATGGGTATGGCTATGTCCCCAAAGGCTCCAATGATGGGATGACTTGGCGTGCTGCAGTCCGCACCACAGCCTACTTGATGGTGGCTCTCCTTGGTCCAAAGGGAGTTGAGCTCTACCAAATGATATTGGGTTTGCATAACAGCAGGACCTTTCTATCATTTCTCCAATTGGTCCAGGAGCACCTGAGGCGCACAAGCCCTGGCTTCACCAATGTCATTGTGTTGAACAACGTTGGTCTCCACAAAGTGGCTGATATTCTTGAGGAATTCCCAATGATTGACACCATCATTGCTGTGGGCCCCCAGCAATTGGCCATGGCAAATATGTGCCTTCTCTTCCTCCCAGTCTATTTTCTCTTCCTAAATCTCATTGAGGAAGTCTTTGGGTGGCTCAAGCAAGTTGTCAAGAGAGGAACCCCAACTGGGACCAAGGACCTCTTTAATTTGCTGCAGGCCAGGATCCACACCCTCCCAGCTGAGACTGTGGCCAAATTCTATGGCCACACTGATTTGTTCATCCCCACGTGCCTATCCAAACAGCCAATCAATTAAAGGCTTAGCGTGTCCAATTTTTTTATATTCTCTTATTTACTATTCAAGATTTATTAATTATCATTTTATATTTAGAATCTTCTAAGCCCACAATCACATTCAGTGGGGCCATCAATAGATGTAAGTAATTTATTTATTTTATTATATATTATTTTATTATGCCATCTGAGGTAATCCCAAAGGCTCAATACTGGATTACGCAAAAATATTTAAATTGCTTTGGTCAAATAAATATAAAAATAGTTATAAAAAAATTAAACGTAAAATGTACAAGTTAGAATTTATTTTATTAACGTATAATTTTATGCTTTTATGAAAACTGTTTCTGCAATATATTTTGCAAAACTGGTTTGCTGAAATAAAAATTATAAAAATTTATTATAATAAAAATAATATAATTTGTAATAAAATTTATTGGAATCATATTTTTATTGTGTGCACCTGTAGTAGGTTCTTTGGTATGTACCCACCCCACAATAGAGGTGGTGAACAACCTCCACTGCCACACTGTGGACAGTGGATACACCCTTATTAAAAAACTCCCTACTGCTGGTGAAGGGGAGTAGGGTAAGGTGCAAACTGAGAAGCAGCTTTTCAGGCGGGGCTGCAAACCCGTAAATCCCTGCCAGGACTAGGGCGTCTTGGATTACATGGTCCACTGAGTCATATCCAGAGGGGACCTTCTTCCCGTCAAGTGCGAGCACGGCCTTGTCAATTCCCAGAAGGACCCCGTCCAGGTCTTCTACAGACGCACCCATCCTGAAGTAGAATAGGAACCCCAGGTAAACAACCAGATGAAGCCTTTGCCCAGCAAAGGCTTCCATGAACTCACACAGTTTATTATAGACTGCGCTGATCTTCTTGTTGTGCCTGGTCTTTGCAAAGGTCAGCTCCATGGCTGCAGGGAGCCTTGTCTTGTTGCACTCCAGGCCAACCCAAAGTTGGCAAGGAGGATTTTTGTCTTCTTGACGGCTGTTGCGTCTGCAACAGCCAATTTGCCCACCGCGCGCCCAAAGTTCTCCAATAGGTAAGACAGGGTGTGCTCCAACAGAAAGCAGAAGTAAGCAGCCGCATGATCCCGGCCCATCTCCAGTACATCATTGAATGGGAGTGTTGCCAGGATGTCCCAAACAAGCTCAAGGGAGTTTACACAGTAAACTCCACTGAGGTTAACTGGTTCCAGGTAGACTAGTTGGGAATCCTTGTAGGCAGTAACTGCCCATTTGGATGCCCCCTCAGCATGTGTAAGTTCTGCCAACGCCTCCCGCGATATCAGAAAGGACCTGTGGATACAGTGCTCCAGCTCCTGCACAACAGGGGGGGCAGATACAATTTATTGGCCACATGAGTGGCATAATTTGCATAAAAAGTGGCCAGGACAAAGGGGACCAGGACTTGGCGGAGTTTGCCATCTACGTTTTCTAAGAAAAAAGGTAAGTTTTTTGAAAATTAATTAATTTTGTTTTTTAGGCTACCTTCTCGTGTTTCTTCCTTGCCTGCAGCCTTGGCCGGCTTGGCCATTCTTGGCGCAATCAATTACGTTGGCAATTTGGTATCCTCTGCCCTTGCACGCTTGGCAGGTTTGAGATGTTCATACATCTCTGGGTCATCAACCCAGACGGACGGCGCAGAAAGATTGTATGCCTTAAATTGCAGGCCCTCCACCACCGTCTTCTGGATGTTGAGGAGACGCTCAATAATCTTCTCTGGGGTGTCTGACATTTTTGACATTAGTGCCTTTGCGGACACCTTGTCGATTTTGTCCCCAGTGAGGACGGCAGACTTCACTTTGGCTTTGACCTTGCGGTCAATGTCCTTTATTTAGGCAATCACCAAGTTGAGGTCTTTGAGTAGTTTTTAAAGTTCTCACATTTAATTTTTTTACTAACCTTTCCATATGTTTTTATAGCTTTTGTACCAATAAATTCTGTATTATTTTGATACTATTGCCTCTTTGTTTATTCCTTTTTTCCCCATCTACTACATTATCCCATCTTTTTACCCATTTTGTATATGTTTTACGCTCATCTTGATATATGTCATTTGCTTTGTGTTAGCATTTTTTCCTTGATTACCATATTATTTTTGGCGCTTGACATAGCCCCTTGTGAAAATATTAACAACAATTTGGTGATCAGCTAAATTTGAATTAGAAAATTATAATGTTAACTGTTTTTAGATAAAGTTGTTACTGATCCAAATTCGAAACCTTAATGATAAAATTTAAGCCAATCAGGAGCCAAGTGATAAAGTGATTGTTGTGATATAAAGGGGCATTCAATAATTCTTTGATGCATGTGCGCTAATTAATATGATTGGCTGGATGTTTTGCCATTGTACACCATTGTTGCTGTGGTGAGTTGTTGCTGGACTAGTGTCCAATCAGCTACTGGGTTAGCACTAGTCCATCAACAACTTTCCACAGCGGCAATGTCGTACAATGGCAAAACATCCAGCCAATCATATTAATTAGCGCACATGCACCAAAGAATTATTGAATATCCGTTTATGTCACAACAATCACTTTATCACTTGGCTCCTGATTGGCTTAAAGTTTATCATTAAGGTTTTGAATTTGGATCAGTAACAAATTTTCTCTAAAAACAGTTAACACTATAATTTTCTAATTCAAATTTAGCTGATCACCAAATTGTTGTTAATATTTTCACAAGGGGCTATGCTTAAGTGCTAAAATAACTGTGTTCTGGATCTAGATACACAACATAGTAAATATATGATTTTATAGAAATAGGCTGAACATAAAGAATAAAACCAACTATAAACAAAGAGAACATAAACAATTGAAATTCAAAATACTGATAATATAAATAGAAAATGTTTGGTGACAGGGGTTTATTAGGGCGGGAGAGAGTGATGCCTAGGAGTCAGAATAGCGCGGGAAGGAAGACGTAGAGGCAGTGCTGGCCTGGAGGGTCTGGGATTGGGTGGGTTGGGCTTGCAGGTTAGGGGTGTTGGTGGCGGGGGTGGAGGCAGGAGGATTTCACGTGATGGCTGCCATATAACACTTGTTGTATTCCTCATTGGTCATTGGCTGGATGGGCTGGTAAGTGGCAGTGGCCCAAGGTGGAAGGCACTTATCCTTACGTGATTGGTTGCTCATGTTCACATGGAAAACCATTTGCACAAACAAGTCAGCCACCATCTGGCGGCCAAAGAGAAAATTCTGGTCAAGTACCCCAAGATAGAGGTCCTTGAAAGCCTGAGGGTGGCGCTCCTGTAATGTGGATCCCATGTTGAAGAAGACAACATCAGCCAGATGAACGTCTGCATGGCCAGCAGGGTTTACGGAGGCCTGGTGCCTGCGTCCCTGGATGGCCTCAAGGGCAGTGGAGCTACCCTCCATCTGGTGGCTCAAGAAAACCCAGTACTTGGAATTCAAGCCATCCCAGGAGTCAATTAATCCACCAAGGATGTGGCTGTATGAGTAGCCATTGATGAAATCTGGGTTTGTCCAATAGTAGACAAAACCCTTGGCTGAAACAGCCAGAAATGCACCAATGAACATCCCCTTCTTGATCTTCTTCCTTTTATTCTTGGTAGCGGCTTTTCCTTGCTTGCCAAAATCATCAAAAGCTATTGATAGCTTGTAATAGGAGATGGACATGACATCATCAGTTAGACTAGTCAAGCATTTGACCAGGGTTGATTCAATGGCGGTGTCATACAGGGAATTCTCAGCGCCATCCCATTAGTTGCCAGCAAAATTGGTAAGAACCTGTATGGAAGCCACCTTTCCATACATCCAGAGCTGCACCATGTGCTTGGAGACCCATATGTTATGGTGCGCAAGATGCTTCTGGACCTGGGTCAAGGGAAGCTTGGGATCCCGCTGGAGGAGGTCAAGCATGATTGGGTATGCCTCAGATATTTGTGACTTGGGGGCCTTCTTGGGCTTCTTGGCTCTCCTGATTAGATTACCCCTGTTCATCAGGTTGTTGAATTCCTTCATGACAGTAGCTTGGGTAAATTGCAACTGGGCAGCAATCTGTTCCCAGGACAGTCCCTGTAGATTCAGTGCCACAATTTTCTGAAGAATTTGGGCAGTGATGATTTGTTGCTTGGGGCACTGGGCCAGGGGAGCTGAAGCCTGATTGGCTGTAGGGGGGCAGGTTGGCTGGTGGCAGGAAGTTGTTCCAAATCAAGGTTGCCATCCTGATTGGTTGGTTGGTGGGCAGCTTGTGCGGGGGTGGTTATAGGAGCAGGGGAAGAGCTAGACACTAAGTGACTCTCAAACAAGTCAAAGCCATAGGAGTCAGTGGTCAGATACAGGCCAGCTTCCTTGTTACCCGCCTCAAAGGCTTGGGTGTAAACAGGTGCCTCCACATTCTGAGCCTTGCCTCCATTAAAGTTGGCTTGGCTGCTGCTGGCTTGGTTGCTGGCACTGTTAAAAATGTTGTTGTTGTTGAAAGCCATTGTAAAAAACCTAGGATAAAATCATTAAAAGTAGAAATTTTAAAATTTAATGATTTATTTTTATTGTAATCTTGGGTCCATATTTGGAAGGTTCTCAAAACTATTTCATACAAATCAGGAGCCATGAAAATAAATAAAATGCCTCTATTCCTAAATTGAATAGCTGTTGATTGGCTGTTATACTGTTATTTTTCTATTTTAGGCTGCTCATACTACACATCTTGTGTGAGTTCATTTTGTTTTGTGCCTGTGTAATCTTGCTTCTAGATTGCTCAAGTTCTGTTTTATTTTAGTTCTTCTGCCAGTGCCTCATATGAATCCTGATTGTATTATAATATACTCTGGAACAGCATCCATCCATTTCACTTGTTGTTTGAGTTCATTTTGTTGGTGGTTTGAACTACACCACTTGATATTTGCTATAATTTTGTATAATGGGCTATTGAAATTCCGTTTTTTTTGTTTGATACAGTAGTTTTAAAAGCTATGGCAGCAACCAAAAATACCTCAGATTTAAACAAAATCCAAGTCATGCAAGATTCAGGATTCAATTAATTTATAAAATTTCAGTTAATAAATGGACTTTCAAACAAAAAAATTTCATTAGCCCATTATACAAAATTATATCAAACATCAAGCAGTGTAGTTCAAACCACAAACAAAATTAACTGGCACAACAAGTGAAATGGATGGATGCTGTTCCAGAGTATATTATAATACAATCAGGATTCATATGAGGCACTGGAAGAAGAACAAAAAAACAAAACTTGAGCAATCTAGAAGCAAGATTACACAAGCACAAAACAAAATGAACTCACACAAGATGTGTAGTATGAGCAGCCTAAAATAGAAAAATAACAGTATAACAGCCAATCAACAGCTATTCAATTTAGGAATAGAGGCATTTTATTTATTTTCATGGCTCCTGATTTGTATGAAATAGTTTTGAGAACCTTCCAAATATGGAATGGTGATTACAATAAAAATAAATCATAAAATTTTAAACTTCTACTTTTAGTGATTTTATCCTAGGTTTTTTTACAATGGCTTTCAACAACAACAACATTTTTAACAGTGCCAGCAACCAAGCCAGCAGCAGACAAGCCAGCTTTAATGGAGGCAAGGCTCAGAATGTAGAGGCACCTGTTTACACCCAAGCCTTTGAGGCGGGTAACAAGGAAGCTGGCCTGTATCTGACCACTGACTCCTATGGCTTTGACTTGTTTGAGAGTCACTTAGTGTCTAGCTCTTCCCCTGCTCCTGTACCCACCCCTGCACAAGCTGCCCACCAACCAACCAATCAGGATGGCAACCTTGATTTGGAACAACTTCCTGCCACCAGCCAACCTGCCCCCCTACAGCCAATCAGGCTTCAGCTCCCCTGGCCCAGTGCCCCAAGCAACAAATCATCACTGCCCAAATTCTTCAGAAAATTGTGGCACTGAATCTACAGGGACTGTCCTGGGAACAGATTGCTGCCCAGTTGCAATTTACCCAAGCTACTGTCATGAAGGAATTCAACAACCTGATGAACAGGGGGAATCTGATCAGGAGAGCCAAGAAGCCCAAGAAGGCCCCCAAGTCACAAATATCTGAGGCATACCCAATCATGCTTGACCTCCTCCAGCGGGATCCCAAGCTTCCCTTGACCCAGGTCCGGAAGCAACTTGCGCACCATGGCATTTGAGTTTCTGAGCGCATGATGCAGCTGTGGATGCATGGAAAGGTGGCATCAATCCGGGTACTGACCAATATTGCCGGCAACCAATGGGATGGCGCTGAGGATTCACCATATGATCAGACAATCAAATCCACCCTGGTCCAATTCCTGACAAGTTTGCCCAATGATGTCATCTTCATCTCCTACTATAAGCTATCAATAGCTTTTGACATTTTTGGTGAGCAAAGAAGAGCTGCCACCCAAAAAAGAAAGAAGAAGGTCAAGAAGGGGATATTCATTGGTGCATTTCTTCTGTTTCAGCCAAGGGTTTTGTCTACTATCAGACAAACCCAGATTTCACCGATGGCTGCAAGTACAGCCACATCCTTGGTGGATTACTCATCTCCTGGGATGGCTCAAATCCCAAGCACCAGGTTTTCTTGAGCCACCAGATGGAGGGTAGCTCCACCGCCCTTGAGGCCATCCAGGGACGCAGGCACCAGGCCTCAGTATACCCCGCTGGCCATGCAGACTTCCATCTGGCTGATGTTGTCTTCTTCAACATGGGATCCACATTATAGGAGTGCCTCCCTCAGGCTTTCAAGGACCTCTATCTTGGGGTCCTTGACCACAATTTTCTTTTTGGCTGCCAGATGATGGCTGACTTGTTTGTGCAAATGGTTTTCCATATGAACATGGGCAACCAATCACAAAAAGACAAGCACCTCTCACCCTGCGCCACAGCTACCTATCAGCCAATCCAGACAACAACAGATGAGGAATACCACCAGCAACATATGACATACACACACAATCCTCCTGCCTCCACCCCCACCTTCCAGCCCCACCCACCCAATACCAGACCTCACAGGCCAGCACTGTCTCTACACCTTCCTTCCCACACTATTCTGCCTACTAGGCATCTCTCTTTCCTGTCCCCCAATAAACCCCCTGTCATCAAACGTTTTCTATTTATATTATTGTTGCAACTGAACCAATGAGGATTCAGTATTTGATTTGGGGAAGACAACAGTCCAATAGAAAGGACAAGAATAAATATAATAAGATGTTGTTTATTATAGAGTGCTGTGATTAATATACTATATGGGGAAAGCCACTGGGCCACAAGGGGGTGACATGTTCCATGTGTTGCAACATCTTTGATTACTCTCTCTTGGGAAATCGGAGCCCCAAGTAAATCCCCAAATACCTCACCAAGTGGTTCACAGACCAGCCAGTGAATAGGTGGCACCACTATTAGACAGCCATCTATTATGGGGATCACCTAGTCCAGATCCCAAATGGAAAATAACTCAAATAAGCCTCTTGACCTAAGAGGAACACTACTCAATAAGTCCCATGACCCCCATGACGTGCATGGACAGTATGTGGCTTATTATGATGCTATATATACCTATATTCATATCCAATAAAGTATCATTCTCTTCTTAAATCTTCCCCTTAATTTGTTTATTATACTTCCCAGAAGTATAAACTCAACAGTAGTAGCACAGGTAGGATATCTATACCTACCCAACTAAAAGGAAAAATTCCTCCCAAGAAAAGAACCCAAACAATGGTACTCCCTAACGGCAGGAGAGATTACAAAGTAGGACAAGACGTCCCCCAGGCATTGTCATCTACAATAACGTCCTTGTGCCCATCAATCATTACAACGCTATCAAAGTCCGCAGACTGTTGCCTACCACACCAACTACAACAGCGCCTCCACAGCCTGAGATACCCAATATTGTGTTTCAACGCCTGTGCACTGCTGAAATTGGCGCCTTTACAGGTCTACGCCGCAAAAACGCCTCCCTCTGGATCAACAGTACACAAAGCAAATTCAAATAAGTGGACTACCCTCAAAGACTCTGGGTCAGAGAAATTGCCCTTTGCGTCACAGGAACTGCTTCACATTTTGTAACTGAATGGCTAGCTCAACACCCTGACCAGAAGGAGAATTGGGAGATGTTCAAAGCAGTGTTCCGCAAAAATTTCTCCATGAAAGATTCTGATGTGGTAATCATGACTGATCTCCAAACATTCAAAATGACAGGAACCATCAAGGAGTACATTTTAGCATATGAAGGACTACATGACTGAGCACCCAACACCTTCCCTTTGATGAACCTGGGCCGCGCCTAGACTTTTACAATGGTCTTCCCACACACATTAGACATCAGTTTTACATGACTTGCTGCAAGAACCTCAAGGATGTATTCTTAAAGGGAAAGCACATAGCTTGGAAGTCTGACAATCTACACGCCACCAACAAGCGCAAGGAAAACCCTGCGGCTAAGAGAGAACCTTGCCCCAATAAGCAAAACAACTGAGCCAACAATACCCATCCTCAAACTGGGAATTACACTGCACAAGCCAACCAGGCTAGCACCAAAGATACCAACAAGGAGGGAAAAGCTCAGGGGAGTGCTTAGGCAAGCTGCCCTCCCCCAATTCACAAGACTTGTACAGAGAACAGGACGTGGATTCAATCACCATGATCCAAGTACCCTCCAGCAATCCTCTACTGTTTGCTGCCCAAACTGGAAATAAACTCCTCACTTATCCTTTCTGCTTTTGCAGATATCAGGGAACAGCACTATTCAACACTGGAGAGGATCAATCCCTCATCAACAAAAGCTTCACAGACCTCATGAAGTTGCATACTACTTGAAGTAGCATCAAGAGGGTCATCATGGCGGACAACCAAAGCACACCAGTCACCCAAGAGGCAAAACCTTTTTGCGCCCAAACCAGAGACGTACAGACTACGCTCAGTAGCCCAATCATACCAATCCCCAAGTATGATGTCATACTTGGCCTGGACTGAATGAGAAAGACAAAACCTCAATTTGACTGGGACAGTGCCACCCTCACCATACAGCAAGAAGAAGTCCACCACCATGTATACCCAACACACCTTGACACACTCATGAGGGACCACATATTTGTGAAAATCATGGAAACAGAAGAAGAAACTGACCCTAGCAAAATTAATTGAAGCACCTGTACATACGAGGTTATCCACTTTAAAAACACAGAAACTCAACACAAACAGGCCCTCATTAGAGACCAGCTAGTCAGTGAATTTCCCTCTGTGTTCCAAGAAACACTACCAGGGTTATCACCCAACCGTGACATACAACATGAGATTGACCTCAAAGGGAGTGTACCTAAAGCACAACCCATCTACTGCCTCACACCACAAGAAGATAAGACCCTAAAAGCTTACCTTGACAAAGCACTCAAAAAAGGCCTCATTAGACCCTCAAAGTCACCCTTTGGTGCCTCTATCTTTTTTGTGGCAAAGAAAGACGGAGGACTCTGCCTGGTTACATACTACAGGGCCCTCAACAAGGTCACAATTAAGAACAGATATCCCCTGCCCCTCATTGACAACCTTTTTGATGCACTGGGGGGTCCCAAATCTTCACAAAAATCAATTTGACAGCAGTTACTGTCATGGTAAGTTCCATAATGCCGGTTATTGTCTGTCCAAGTAAGAAGGCTTGGAAAGCTGGAAAACCTGTATCAAAATTGACCAAGTTAACGGATTTAAACCAAACAGTTGATCAAAAATGGGTCATGGCTGCTCCAGTCTGCCAGCTCAACCAGCTTCCCCTTTCAAACTGACATTGATAAATTGGTGTAATATGAGGGTCACCTGATATGAGCTTGTTAATCAGCATGGTTGTCAGAAATTAGTCACGCAAGGGCTCTTTGCAACCTGGACCAGATACTTACTTGACAATGTGGAAGGAATATGAGGTCAAGACTCAGGTGGTATTGCTTAGTCTTTTTTTCTGATATATATTGAATAATTTTCCCTGTTTCAACTCTAAGAGTTGAGTCCTCCTAAATTTACTCAATAAAAATCATTTATCCCAAGTTCTAATTTTGATTTTAAAAATGCATCCTGTGATTGGGTTGTTGCAGTATATTCCGTACAATCTGATTCTGAACCAAATCATTTCTGGAAGATGGGGCCCTGCAACTGGAACTTTGTTGTTGGTGCCTCCAAATGTCAATTTCATGCCAGCTAATTTTGCAGCTCCTCCCCCCATTCTTGAAAATGAAAACCATGTTAATTCCCAATGCCCAGAATTTTATGCTGAAGATGCATTGATGATTTCCCAGGTCATTTATCTTGGACTACTTTGGTTAGGACTAATTGTTCTACTTAATCCTGGAGTTACAATTGGAAATTTCACAAAAAAATATCTGAAGCCGCATTAGTGGTTAATCATCAATTATATGTGGATTTGGGTGGTAATTCCCCATCATTTAGAAACAGCTTCATATTATCCAGTGATTTCTGTCACATTACTCAACTCTTCTACTTCTGAGTTTTTGGAAGCAGTTTTTAATGAATTCATGTTTCTTTTCTCCTGCTCCGTTGAGATATCTGCATTTACCATGTTTATTTGCATCAGTTTGTTTTTGAGTTTTCAGTTTGGGCTTTTCTTTAATTTGTGGTTTCCATCTCTGGTTGCAGTTGTTGAGACTGGATCCTCTGTTTCTTATTTCTGTTGTGTCATGTTGTTTTGGCATCCAGATTATTTTCCTGCTCCATCCACTGATGAAATTTTGCATGAAGTTTTTTCAGCATTATCATTTTATTCCAGCTTGAGATTGTAGTCACAAATCCCAAGTTTACCATGTGATGACAAAGGTTTCTGAAGATGCTTGTGAATGGTTGTTGTCCGCAGTGGAGCGCAATACAAGTGTTTTAACTGAGAGTGCATCTCTATACCCTTTGTTAAAATTTTTTTGTGTATCTATTGAGGAGCTCAAAGTATATTGTAAGCTGTACGCCTTCCATCAGGGTACAACTCTGCTTTTGGTATTCCTTCCTCAGTTTCTTACCTACTGCTGTACAATTAATGTTCCCAAGGTAAATAAACTCTCAGCGTTGTGGTTGGCAGTTGACCAGACTGCCCAGGATTTGGCGGTTTGGGATTCCCCGTTAACCACAACTGAGGCCCTGGTAAGCCAAATTCTTTCTCTGGTCTCAAATCTGTCTACTTCCAAGCAAGGTACATTGGTAATTGAGGATAAACCTGCTGCACGCTCCTGGTTTTCTGGTCCTTGCTCTGTGGTAATTCCTTCCAACCAAAGCCAAGATTGTTCTCCCCCTAGCTTGTCTCAGCTACAATTGGCAGTGGTGAACAAACCTGATGATGTAAAGGAGGCCCCTGTAGTGTCCGGTCATGATAGTTCCTTGGCAATGCTTTAGCACGTTGTACCTGCAAAATCTTCTGTGTTTACGTCCAAAGAGTTGCCCCTTGTTCCCATTGATTATGATAACCTTGTTCTTTCAGCTGCTGTCCAAGAAATGATTGAGCGTTACTTCCAGGAGCATCCTGCCTCCTTAGCTATCATATGTACTGCCAATGGAAAACAAGAACCTGTCAAGATTGCTAACTTTGCTGCAAATAAATCTACTTTTGGTTACTTCTTGTTCTATGGTAGCATTGAGAATGGTCAGACTATCTATCAGCCAGCTATTTTGTTGGATACAGGTGCTTCCAAAAATTTCATGAGTGTGGAGACTGCCAACTTGCTACTTCTCAAGTACCACCCAGGATTGCTTGTTAGGGGTGGGAACTGTCAGATGTTTCCTTCTTTCCAGCTGAAGAAGCCAGTTACTTTTGTAGTTGCAGGTCAGTCTTTTACTGCAAGGTTTTCTGTTTGCTCTACCCTGATGTATCCTATCATTTTGGGAGTGAGTTGGTGGAGAGATCATAATGTATCAACCTTACTGGAGAAAAATGAGCTGCAGGTGGAACACTCTTTGGGTATAACTATTTGTATTCCGCTGTTGGATATGTCTGAATTGAAGCAATCATCACAGACCATACAATTGTTTCTTGTCCCTGTCCCTGTAAGTTTGGATTTACCAGCATGCTTGCAACCCTGGTCTGTGGCATTTGATGCCACCAGAGGCGAGGTCCTTCACAAGCACAATCAGTTGACTTTGACTTTAAGGTTACTGTTGATCTGGTCAGAATTGCGTCTCCTATTTACCCTTTAACCTTGAAGGAAGACACATGCTTGGAAGAGTGGACTTGTGACATGTTGGTAAAAGGCTACATTTTTAAGAAGGCTTTGTCAATCTGCTCCCCTTTATTGTTTGTTCAGAAGTCTGATGGGTCCCTTTGTCCTTGTGTTGACTACAGGAATTTGAATAACATTACAATTCTGGATCCTCACCCTTTACCCCTCAAAGCACAGATCTCTAGGTGTGTTAAGAAGGCCAAGGTATTCTCAAAACTTGATCTGCTGAATGATTTCAATTAAATCAGGATTGCAGAAGAAATGGAATGGTTAACAGCATTCAGAACCAAGAAGGGTATCTTCCAGTTCTGCGTAATGCCTTTTGGTTTGAAGAATGCCCCAACTTGCTTTCAGCAGTTAATTGATTCAGTCCTGGGGGATCTCCTAGGTGTTTGTGCCATTGCATATATGGATGATATCTTGGTGTTTTCTACAAATGAGGAGTCCTATAAGGCCCACTTTTTGGCAGTTGTAGAGCGTATTCTCCAAGCAAACTTGATCATCAAAAGGAGTAAATGTGAATTCTTTAAATGTAAGGTTACCTTTCTGGGTAATATTATCTTTGAGGATGGCCACACCATTGCCCCTGACAAGGAAGCTGCAGTTTGAGAGTATGCTACACCAGTGACAGTATCCCAACTTTGTAGTTTCTTGGGTACATGTACGTTCTTGAAGAAATTCACCCCCCTTGTCTGAGGTGGCTGCCCCTTTATATTTGGCTAGTGGAAAGACAACTTTGGTCTGGACGCCTGAGCGCGCAAGTGCCTTCTCAGCAGTCAAGGCTCTTTTGTTGTCCTCCCCAGTGTTAAGACATGTGGATAATGAGCTTCCTTTTGTGGTTTCCACCAATGCATCTAAATACACTGTGGCTGGTGTGCTGTTGCAGAAAGCTAGTGACAGGATTGAGAGACCTGTAGGGTATTTCTCCCAGAAGATGGAGGCTTGATAACGCAACTACATGATTTACAACGAGGAATTGTTGGCTGTTGTGGAATTGTTAAAGCATTGACATCACCATCTCATGTTGGCACGTCACCCATTTGTAGTAAGAACTGACCACAAAGCTCTTCTATATTATTGATAACCCAGGGTTTTGTCAGGTTGTCAATCCAGATGGCATGGTGACTTGACAAGATACAAGTTCCGCTACAAGTTTATTAAGGGATTGGAAAATCACTTGGCCAATGCACTAGGCAGGAATCCTTCCCATCTCCCAGATGCTAGTATGGACTTTGAGTTTAACACTCATACTATGATTTCAGACAAGGTGGTGATGCTTTTTGTATTGCCTCTGCTGGCTACATTGATCACCATGTCCTTAGCTGAGGGCGCAGACCTGGACTTGTATTCCAAAGTTAAGTTTCTGCAACCTTTGTCCAAAGGTTATGATAGGCTATTAGAGCTAGCATGTGCAAACCCAGTGAGTCAGCCTCAGGGTTATCATAAGATTGGTCCAGTCCTATATCATCAAGGTTGCTTGTGGGTTCCTGAGGGCACTATTTGGGATGAAATCATGGAGGCTAATCATACCTGTCCAACAGCTGGTCATCCAGGAAAAAAAACAGTGGAACTAATCTGCTGCCAGTTTTCCTGGAAAGGTTTGACTATGCAGGTAGCAGCTTTTGTTTGAGATTGCCTGGTATGTGTTTGATCCAAGGTCAGTCGGAATAAGACTACTGGTTTATTGGTTCCACTAAAGCCTGCTGCAGGACCCTGGATGTCTGTGTCAGTGGATTTCATTGGTGAGCTTCCTAATTCCAATGGAGTTAACGCAATCATGGTGATAGTCAATTGTTTCACAAAGATGGCACACTTTGTACCTTGCTCAACCACAATTACTTTGATAGAAACAGCTAGGTTATTTGTGAAAAGAATTTTCTCCCTACATGGCATCCCAATGGAGATTGTAAGTGAATGTGGTCCTCAATTTATTGCTCAGTTCTGGGAAGCTTTTACTGTAATCCTTAGTATCAAATTGTGCCGCTCTACTGCTTTCCACCCCCAATCCAACAGACAAACATAGAGGGTAAGCCAAAGTTTGGAGGTCTACCTACGTTGCTACACTAATGCGCAACAAGATGACTGGTGTGATAATCTACCCATAGCAGAGTTCACATATAATAACGCCCCACATACGTCAACTCAAGTATTGCCATTTTATGCCAATGTGGGTTACAATCCTTCTTCCAACATGGGTCCTTGTTTGGTTAGCAACATGGAGGCTGCAACTGATCAAGCTGCTGCATTGAAGCAGATCCATCAGGAGCTCCAAGTTACTCTCACCCTGCCGTGTCAACTTACAAGGAATACATAGATTGTAAACGCCAGGAGGGTCTGACTTACAGGCCAGGTGATCTAGTCATGGTTGATGCTTGCAATATGAAACTTAAGGTTCCCTGTTACAAATTAGGTCCCAAGCGGGTTGATCCCTTCAAGGTCAAACATCAGATTGGTCCCTTTGCCTATCAGCTAGATTTATCCCCTGCTTTCAAGATTTTCCACACCTTCCATGAATGTCTTCTTACTCCCTTCAAAGGAACAGATACTCCCTCTTCCCAACTCATTCTTGTGGAAGGAGAACCTGAGTATGAGTTAAAATGTATTCTGGCTTCCCGCAAGAATCATCGCCGTTTGGAATATTTGATGTCTTGGAAGGGTTATCCTGATTCTGAAAACTCCTGGGTTCCCCACTACAATTGTTCAAATTCCTCAGATCTGATCCATGAGTTCTACAAGCGCAATCCCACTGCTATTGGTCACCCTGAACTTACCTTAGCCGCAATGAAACTCCCACCTGCCCATAAGAATTTCTCCTTATCCCATATCCCAGATGGTGGTGTTGTGCCAAGGGCTAAATCAGAGGGTAATGTCACAGTAGGTTTCATAATGCCAGGTATTGTCCATCCAAGTAAGAAGGCTCGGAAAGCCAGAAAACCTGTATCAAAATTGACCAGGTTAACAGATTTAAACCAAACGGTTGATTGAAAATGGGTCACAGCTGCTCCAGTCTGCCAGCTGAAACCAGCTCCCCCTTTCAAACTGACGTTGATAAATTGAGGTAATATGAGGGTCACCTGATATGAGCTTGTTAATCAGCATGGTCATCAGAAACTAGTCACGCAAGGGTTCTTTGCAACCTGGACCAGATACTTACTTGACAATGTGGAAGGAATATGAGGTCAAGACTCAGGTGGTATTTCTTAGTCTTTATTTCTGATATATATTGAATAATTTTCCCTGTTTCAACTCTAAGAGTTGAGTCCTCCTAAATTTACTCAATAAAAATCATTTATCCCAAGTTCTAATTTTGATTTTAAAAATGCATCCTGTGATTGGGTTGTTGCAGTATATTCCATACAATCTGATTATGAACCAAATCATTTCTGGAAAATGGGGCCCTGTAACTGGAACTTTGTTGTTGGTGCCTCCAAATGTCAATTTCATGCCAGCTAATTTTGCAGCTCCTCCCCCCATTCTTGAAAATGAAAATTGTGTTAATTCCCAATGCCCAGAATTTTATGCTGAAGATGCATTGATGCTTTCCCAGGTCATTTATCTTGGACTACTTTGGTTAGGACTAATTGTTCTACTTAATCCTGGGGTTATAATTGGAAATTTCACAAAAAAATATCTGAAGCTGCGTTGGGGACTAATCATCAATTCTATGTGGATTTGGGTGGTAATTCCCCATCACTTAGAAACAACTTCATATTATCCAGTGATTTCTGTCACAGTTATCACCAAATTTGCGTGAAACCTGAAGACATTTGTCAGGGATCCAGTCTTGGGCGGCCAGCCTGTCATTTTCAGGGGTAACTTAGGCCAGGTATTTTACAGGCAGTGCCCACCACAAGAAGGGAGCTAACTTTAAAAGGTAGGAGGCAGACTTTCCCACCCAGGACCACAGGCTGGCGGCTGGGATTATAGTGTCAATCACCCCTGTGAGGTTGATGTACACAATCCCAAACAGCTTGCCAGAATAGCCAGTTGGGAAGTTGGGTGAGGAAGCAGCATAGGTTTTGGGGTCACAGGCGGTTCCATGGCCAGGTCGTAAACAGGGAGATAGTTGAATTTCCCTCTGAACAACTTGGGTGTTGAAAATATCCACGGGCCTTGTTGGTTGCATCTAATTGCAGATTGTATGCAGGCCAAAGGATTGAGTTCAAATATCTTTTCCAGGGTGTATTCCTTGTATTCAGATTTCAGAGGTAGTTGGTAAAATGGATGGGTCCAAAGGGTACACCAGGAGGACAGAAGACTGTGGGCAGTGGGATAAAAGGGCCAGGAGATCATAAACTGAATTGGTAGATAACAAATACAAAATAAGGCAATAGCTGGGTGAGCAAAAATAACATAACCTTTATTCAAAAATGGCAATAAGTTTGGAGCGCGGGGTCCTTTGGTCTATATAGTACCCCACCTCTAAACTTAACATTTTCCATGGGGGGCTCATAAGGGCATTGGGAAAGGCAGGGATGGGGGAGCTAGATGCTTGGGTCCAAAGGCAGCAAAATGGCACTTGGCCTGGGAGTTCTTTCATTGGTCAAGGATCTTGATTTGGCTACCTGATTATCTTGCTTTAGTGTCATGGTCATGGGAACAGGTCGCGGGCCTGTGCCTCTTTCAAGGATTGGATCCTGATTGGTTGCTGATTTAGACTTCAAGTTCATGAAGGTAATAGTTGCCAAATCAGTACCTCCATTAGGCGCTGTGATTAGCCTTCCATTTGGTGCAATAATTTCCTTGGTTTGGCTTGTTTCACTGCATGAGCCAACATTCTCAGTATCAGCTTGTGGGGGCTCAATCCCAGAAAGGCGCAGGCAGGCAGTCCACAGGCCTGGCAGCCTGGGGGGGTCCAGGGTCAGGGTTTGATTCCTGCTCCCGGGCCCAGGTTTACAGAGAGGAAGAATTTTCAATCCTGACAACATTCCAAAGACCGTATTTCAAACAAAGTATGGATCCTTTGAATGTGTTGTCCTCAATTTTGGCATGATGAACACTCCCAGTACTTTTGTAACCTTCATGAATGAAGTCTTCAAGGAACACATTGGAAAAAGAGCAATTTTTATCTGGACAACATCATCATTTATAGTCCCAACCTGCAACAACACTGGGAAGACGTCCATGTTTAGTTCTCTGTACCCTTAAAGTAAACCAATTGATTGTCAAGCCGTCTAAATGCAAGCTCTTCTCAACTGAAATTTCATTCCTTGGCCATATCATCAGCAAAGACGGTATTAAACCAGACCCAGATAAGATATGAGCTATAACAGAGATGCCAGCCCCAAGAAACAAGAGCAAAATCCACACTTTCCTTGGAATGGTAGCCTATGTATGCAGGTTCATCCCTGACTGGGGCGCCCTAACAGCTCCCTTGTCAGCCATCACCGGGAAAACAACCAAATTTGTCTGGAAACCCTTACAAGATCAACATTTCTGCCAACTAAAGGAACACATGGTTACCACCCCCATCCTGAAATACCCAGACTGTGAGGATATCTATGAGCTAGAAACCAATGCCTCTGACTATGCCATAGGAGGAGTACTCAGTATCCAAACAGCCCAAAATGACTTCCTTCCTGTGGCATATGAGTCAAGGAAGCTATTGGACGGCAAACAAAGATACCCCATACACAACAAGAAATTGGTTGCCGTCATAAACTGCCTCATGAAATGGCAACGCTATCTTGAAGGAGCCCAGACGTTAAAAGTACTCACTGACCACAAGTTGTTGTTATTCTTCAAAACACAACAACACCTGTCAAGAAGATAAGCCAAATGGATGAGTCTCATACAGAGATACCCCATGTAAATTGATTACAAGCCAGGCAAGGAGATGCTTACTGCAGACGCCCTGTCAAGGCTATACAATAAACATCCTCTGCACTGATGGCAACCCAAAATGACCCATGTTAATAATGGGGAATCTCCAGAAAGGGTTCCCACCTGGCACACCAATGGACATCCAAGAGAAAGTCCTCAAGAACAAACTCCTGTTCAAAAATGTATATGGTACTCTTCACTAAATACTTCCAAATGGTGACACTGTACCCTACGTCCTGTCAACACAAAAGATTGACACAATCCTCCAATATCACAGAGACCTGGGACACACCCATAGCAGAAACTTGCATGAATACCTCAAGACACGCTACTGGTGGCCATACATGCTAGATGATATCAGAGAGGTACTGGAACAATGTGAAGTCTGTGAGAAGTACGCCCAAACCAAAGCACCACCCAAGTCAGTAGTACCTGTATCCATCACACAAGCCTTCAATGTATGATTGTTGGATATTGTGAGACCTATGCCCAGTGAAAGCAAAGGCAAGAAGTACATCATAACATCTATTGATTATGCAACCAGATGGCCTGTAGCACAAGCTAAAAACAAGCACAAAGACAACAACATGAGACAATTCATTGGCAAAGAGATCATAGCAAAGTTTGGGAAACCTGACCTCCTGATCACAGATGGAGGCACTGAACTTAAAGCTATTGACACCAATATCTACCTTGCCAAGAACGGAATAAAACACATCACAGCCAGCCCATGTCACCCACAAGCAAATGGACGTGTAGAACAACTAAACAGCTCACTAGTGAAAGCTCTCAGTAAGTTATCTACTAACAATCCAAAAGCCTGGGTTAACATCCTGCCAACAGCACTCTTTATATGCAGAACACAAGTCAACTGCAACACGGGCAAAAGCCTGTGTCAAAACAGCAGACTCAACCCGCCAGCAAGGTTCTGAGTAAGCAGGTTTGCAACCTGCAACCCAATTACCCGGCCACTCAAAGCCAGACTAGGAAATCAACTCTAATTGCCAAATCCAACAGCATGAACAGATGATGATCCTTTATGGTGAATACCTTGTTTTGGGCTAGACTCATTACCAGGATCAAGCTGCCCCCTTCACTATCCAGCCGTGTGATCAACACAATCATGTTCCTGTTATCCTGGATTCACAATGACTATATAATCCCTATCTCTCAATGAAGATAATTTCTAGCTTCTAAATTTTTTCCCCTTGTAACTATGCTAAAACAGCACAGTTACAACAAAAAATGCCAACACAAAGCAAACAACACATATTGAGTTAAGCGTAAAACATATACGCAATGGGTAAAAATGGGATAATATAGTAAATGAGAAAACAAACAGGAATAAACAAAGATGCAATAGTATTAGAATAATACATAGTTTATTGGGATAAAAGCTATAAAAACATATGGAAAGGTTAGTAAAAAAATAAATGAGAGAATTGGAGAAGTTATTGAAAGATCTGGACCATGCAATTGCAAAGATCAAAGACATTGACCACAAGGTTGAAGCAAGAGTTAAGACTGTCATCCTCACTGGGGACAAAATCAACAAGGTGTATGCCAAGGCACTTATGGACAAGATGCTAGACACCCTGTTGTAATTAAAAAGACTGTACATGTGAGGATGAAGGCTAGGCTGTTGTCCATACAGGAGCTGGAAGGGGCCTTTCCTAGTAGCCCTTCAGAATCCAATGTTGTATGCAGAGGTTGCTGCCAGAAGATATGTATCACATTTTTTTTGTGTTGATGGATTAGCTTCCTTAGGATCTGTACTAAGCTCCAATTGGTTCTCTCTACCATTCCATTTGTTTGGGGATGGTATGGTATCAAAAGAGTACTATAAATTTCCATTAACTTGTTTAGTTGATGTATCATAAAGCTGGTGAAATTGGAGCCAATGTCTATTAACAAAGTCTGCACACAGCCATGCTTGGAAATGATTTTCTCAAGTATAAACTTGGCTGTGGTTAAGGCAGACTGATTTGAGATAGCTTTAGTTTCCACTCACTTGGTCAACTAATCCATAGCCACTATCACAAATCTATTCTTACTCATTGTGATGGGTAATCATCCAACTACATCAATTGCATTTGTATGGATTGAAAAGCCAGGTTGGATCAGGCAATGCTGGTAGCACAAGTCCTTGTGCTGTTCTATGTTAAAGTTGTGGCAAGCAGCTAGCGTTTCTGCTACGTTAGAATGTATCCCTTCCCAATAGCAATGTTGCTGTAGAAGGTTGAGAGTTTACTGGATGCCACTGTTGCCTACAATGCAATATGCTGATACAACTGCATCAGTGCATAAGGATGGTTGGATGTAGGGAAACCATTTTTCTTTATACAACTTGAAAAGCTGATTGTCCTTAACACAAGTGTCCACCACAAGAGTTTTCAGAATTTTCTGAATCTTGAGTGGCTCCTCCCCCCACATAGAAGGCTTCAGAATCAACTTATTATAAAGCTCATCTGCTTCCAAGGAAACCAAGGCTATGATAGGGAGACGTGAAATACAGTCTGCGTTCTGATGCATAGCGCCAGCACAATGGATTATTTTATATTCATAAGCCTGCAGCTTAATAGCCCATTGTATCAGTTGTCCTTCTGGGTCTTTCAGGATTTTCAACCATTTAAGTGAGGCATGATCAGTTACCACCGTAAAGTGTACTCTGTGGAGGTATACTATGATTTTTGACAGGCATAGATAACTGCCAAGCATTCTATTTCAGTAACTGTGTATTTTTTGTGGCTGTTAAGTGTACAGGAACAATACCCCACAGGATGATCCTGGTTGTCATTGACCAGCTGAGAAAGAACAGCACCAATTGCTGTCAAACTAGCGTCTGTATGCATGATGAAAGGACAATTGAAGTTAGGGTATGAAAGTACTGGCTCTGTCACTATAATGTTCTTTAAGCCCTCTGTGACTGTACAACAGTCACTGTTGAGTATTTAGCTGAATAAATACTCCAAATATAAAGTTGCTCTGTTTTTGCTGTTTATTTTATGTAGATAAGTTTGGCGTGAATTCTTCAGATAAAAATTCCTGGAAACTTAGTATCTATATTCAATGAAAGAACAGAAGGTAGTTTTGTTAGTTAGGCTGTACTAACCAACAAAACTAAGGCAAGATTGACCAAATCAATCTTGGAGACTAGGCATCTCAAAAACAATTTAATTGACCAGAAAGATTAATTAATAAATACATTGCAATATAATTGATGAAGATTTGTTTATATTGGTTAATTGACTTGACTGTGTCAAGAAGTTTGGTTAAGATTAACCATAGGTAAACCCCAAATTTGGGTTTAGAAACACCGTGGTGGTGTCTTGTTTGAGTGTCAAAGTGTTTTAACGGGTTTTTAAAACACAAGAACACCATTAAATGTAACATTAACTAAATAAAGGCAAGGATGTCTATGAATTCAGGATTGATCAGCTGGTTCCCATTTAGAACATTGATATCTGAGTTTTGGAATGGGTATATTCCACAGGGTTTTGGCGCCAGGAGCTGGGAAAGCTCCATGCTGAACTGGTGCATTGGGATGAATGGAGTCAGGTGACTTCTCCTCATTGTAGGTTGATTCTCATAGGTTGAGAATTATTGGTGATCTTTTAGGTAAAGATATAGGTTTGAATGACTTGAATATCATAGACCACATGAGATGAATCATATATTGATTCAAGAACCAGAGGATTTTTCAGCCAATTATGCCCCAAATAGTATATAAGCAAAAACATCTAAATTTTAATAAATATATATTGTTGATTTTTACGCTTTCCCCTCAACTACTTTTTAACTATCATGTCTTCTTTATTGCTATTTGAAAGAGTAAATTTGGAGTGCTTTGTGTAGAAACTGCTGCTTCTAGGATAGAAGTTCCTACCAGTTTGCTCAAGGAGGCTTGGGAAAGTTTGGAGGTCTCTAAGATAGCACCTGAGGAATCTTTGGTAGAAGTGAAAGCGGCTTTTAAAGAACTATATTACGACTATTTTGCCAAAGAGGGAACCCCTGCACAAGGAAATCAAGTTCATGTATGGGATTCAAGAAATTTGCTGTTAGGGTTTGATGAAATTTCACAACAGGTGAAGGACAGAGTCAATTGTGAAGTTGAGGCGTTAAGAAGTAGGGAAAAAAAGTGTTGAAATTATGGCTTGTTAGCAAGATGACAATAAAGTGTTGTCTCACAAAATTGGCTCCCTGGAGGCAAAGCTCCTCAAAGCTTTGTCACAGGAAGGTAACAGTAATAAGAGTCAAGGGCAAGATAATGGTAAGTTTGACTGGTTGGACCTGGATCTGTCACACCCTCAAATTCTTTCTGGCAGCCTGATGTCCATGAAAATTCAACTTTATTTTCAACAAGTTGAAAAGTGGACCTCCTAGACCTGCAAAGTTTGGTATAAACCTTCTGTAGTAACCAATCATTCCTAGAAACACCTGCACATCTCTCTTGTTGGTAGGTATTTGCATATGTGTGATGGCTTTGACTTTAGCAGGGACAGGTTGTAGGCTATCTTTGCTGATAATATAACTGAGGTATTACAGGTGTTCCTTAAAGAATTTGCACTTCCTTGGATTCAGTTTGAGGTTAGCTACAATGAGGCGTTAAAACACTGCCTCCAAGTGATCCAAATACTTACCAAAAGTACAGGGAAAGACATTAATGTCATCAAGATAGACCAGCACGCAAGTCAGCTTAAGGCCTCCCATTACAGTATCCATGGCCTGTTGGAATGTTGCAGGGGGGCGTTTTCAAGTCCTTGCGGCATTCTAGTTGGATGAAAAAGGCTGTGTTCTGTAATAATGGCGCACTCTTCCTGGTCTGCCTCTGGAAGGTCAATCTGTAAGAGAGGGGGGCTAGACTAACAAAGTCTGGCTCCCATCCTGGTGGGACCAACCACCAGGATGCCATCCAGTGCAAGACTGGGAAAGCCGCTTGAAGGGGCCTCCCAAAGGAGACTGGATGTGAAAGGGGAGGGAAGTATGCATTCAAAGCCATGACTTTGGATCCAGTAAGTAACCACAGAGAGCAATCCCAAGTGAAAGGGGCCTCTGCATTTGGCTCAGGGATTTGGCGCAAGGGGGAAGGGTTGACCAAGTCTGAAGAAGGAGTTTAAGTAGTAGCAGATTCTAAAGGTGGCAACAATTCTTCAAGATGAGAAGACAACCAAGAGAACAAACCATAGGATCCCGTTTTGATGGGAATCTGAATGAGATGTTCAATTACGTTTACAAACAGACCAGGAATAAACTCAGAAGATCAAGAAATCAAGGAAAGTTTGCTCCAAAAGACAGGGTTTGAAGACCAGAACAAGAGGGAAATAGGCACCAGTATCCACATAGCCATCTTGTATCAAGGTGACAACATGATTTCAGCAGGTGCCCCTTTTTTGCTAAAAAACCAGGCAGACGGACCAGGTGCACAGGTAAATAATAGTAAATGGTCCAAATTAATATACTTGGAACAATTCCCAATAAAAACAACAGGCAGACAGGCCAGGGAAAACAGGGCAGGGACAAGAGCGGGTGTTGAACTAATTACCTTTATTATTAAACAAACTTTAATAATACAAAAAGATTTGCAAAGTCAGGAGGTTATTCAATAATTGGAATTGGTAAGCAAGGGACCTGACGGCCCATACTTCCATTTTATGCAAAGGGGGGTGATAGGACAGGAGGGGTTATGAAAGAGGCTATTGGAGTGCAATCTAAAGGGGAGCCTATTAAAAGGTACTAGCCAACCTTATCTTGGTTTGAGACCAAGAAAAATAGGGGCCGCAGGCCTGGATGTAAAACTCAGTCCCCTAATTGGCTAGGAGCCTTCCAAGGACTCAGGGTGCGCATTTCCCCTAATGCCTTCCTCTGACGTCTACATCAGAGAGCTCTGGAACCCAATTATTTCAGGCCAAGGGACTTCCAGGCTGGGGGAATTGGCATCTTGGGACACCAATGATTGCAGGATTTGATACCCAATTTCCCTAGGCCACAGGTTAGACTTTTCTGGATTCATGTGGCCCGCATTTTTATGTTGGCCTGCTAGTTGTTTCAGGACCAGGCGGCACCAGGACAACAAACAATCTAGCTGAATTAATGTCTCCTCTGCAGTTGGAGGGGACTCCAAAGAAGAAATGGGAACTTCAGCCAGAAAAGCCAACACAAAGCGTTCACCCACTGTGTGGGCCAAGCCCTCCAGGTTTTAGAGGGGTTTTGCCTGCACGCGGGCCACTTTTTCTGATGGTCTGGGAAATACATCCCAATCCAGGGCCAAAGGTGGGCCACAGAACTTTACACAATCTGTGTTGCAGATCATGAATGGATTAGACATTAAGTTGTCCACTTAGGGATTGAGCAACATAAAAATTGCGCAATTGCTTCCTCTTAAGACAATTTTAATAAGGTTAACTACAGTTAAAAAGCCCATAATACGGGTGTTCAAATGGTCTTTTGAATGCACTTTAGAAACAGGCTTTACTTCCAAGGTTAATTATAGAGACAATGTAAATAGAACCACATGCCTCCATAAGGAAAGCCATGTGAAACCAGTTGTTCCATTGCGCAGGACTTTCTAATGTGCCTCTTCATTCTCCTTCATTAAGAAAGTCCTTCTGTCTGTGCCTCCTTTCCCCTGGTTTAAATTCCTCTGCCTTATACTATATAAGCGTCATACTATCAAATAAAGATCTAGTTTTGTCATAATACCTTATATTCTTCTGTCCTATCTAAAGGCTGCCACTATACCATTATCAGGTATAGTATTGAGAAATAGGTTCCTCACTAACTGTTTATAGAAATTAGCACCCCTTGCTGCTACAAATACAACATTGACGCTCATATCTTTCCACACCAACAGCCCCCACCCCCGCGGTCCTTTCAGTGAGAAGGGAGGAATACCCCTGGCTGAGCCTTCTGCCAGTGCTTCCCCCTATCACCAGGCACCGGCCTTCACTTCTGCCAATGCTCATGCTGGGGAAAGAGCAGGCGCTCCCTATGGCCTGCCCCCCTTAGTCACTTCATACCAGAACATCAGCGTCCCCAAGCCATTGTTTTTGGTCAACCCTTGATCCTGCAAGCCCCTGTCCCTTTGAAGATAAATACCAACTCCTCTTCTTCTGAGGACGCCATCTGTAGTACCATCCAAGCCATAGACTCTGGTACTTCTGGCAATGGTGCTTGCTCTGAACACCTGGCTATTCAGCAACCTTCTGCTGATAACTCCCTGGTTTGCTTTCAGAATCTCTCCCAGGTCAACCCTGACCAACTTTGTTGTGACCTCTGCACCATCAAGCATATCAAGGACTATTTACAACAGTTCACTAACCCTGCTGTATTTCACAACCAAATACATCTGGGTTGCATCCAAAGCCTATTGAACGACCAAGGAATACTGGTATCCAATCAACAAACGTTCCTCCAGGTCCTTTACTCTGAGCTTGGCAATACTTTCACCACTGTGAATCAATGCCTGGCCAAAGTTATCAACACCCAGAATACCATGCTGCAATGGGTTGACGCCATTGAAAGGGGAATAGCTAAACTAGTCCCAGTGCATATGGTACAGACCCTCACCCATTAGGGTGTAGACGCCAATTGGATTAGTGTGGTTACCACCCACATGCTTAAGACTGGCCCCATAGTTTGAAGCCTGACTCATGAGGTGGAAGTCCTAGCCTGTTGCCTCACCATCATCCCCTTGTTTATCCCCACGTCTACTGCTACAGACAACTCCCCCTCTAGCCACCTTCTTGGACGTGATATCCTTGAGCTCTTTGATCACTACAAGAAGATGCAGACGGAATTGGTCCAGCAAAGCGCCAATCTTCCCTTCCTGTTCAATGGCTACCACACTGTGTCAGAGCTTCAGGATTGTCTCAAACTTCAACAATTGCATGACAGAGCAGATAGCCAGACCCAAGCCAGGAAGGATAAGGAAGTGATAGCCTTGCTTCAGGCCAAGCTTGCCACCCATGAAAGACGCATTCCTCTCTGGAGGATGACTTGGTTTTCACCTTTCAGGAGAACAAGGTATATCAGGATGATCTGGACAAGCATCAACTTCTTCTGGATGCCTTCCAGAGCCAATTGGATAGAATGGACAGTAAGATTATTACCGCCAACTTACAGGCTATGTCCATCAATTCCAAGAGTCTCCACAGTCCACTAAGGTCCTCCAGCCCTGAGTTCTATCATAGATACAGAAGCAATGATGGCCACACTTGGTTGGCTTCCTAATGCTGTACAAGTGTTGGAGCCAGTGTTGGAGTCTGAGGACAACGTCCTGGCCACTCCTGAAGCCTCTGGGGCCGCTCAAGACAGAGAAGGTGAACACAAAGCTCAGCAAGAGGAAAACTGGCAACGTGCCTCTGAGGCTAGGTTTGCTGCCTCTACCCTCAGCTGTTCCTATCTCACCTGCTCCCCAGTGAGGATCACTCCGGCTCCCATCCAACATGGCTCCAACAACTTCAAGCCCATCAATCTCCCCAAGTTTGAGTGCAAGAGTAATGTGGCCATGTTCTTATGCCTATACCAAAACTCCATGTATGGCACTGACAACGCCATGAGGGATTCCACAATCATCAACTGTCTGGATGCTGAGACTCAATCCATTATCTTGCCAAGTCTCCCTGAGAATGGCTGGACTTTTGCTAACGTCTCCAGAGCCTTGAGAGAGGAATTTGGTAGCCAAGAGGTCCTTCTTGGTTGCAAGATGGACTTTGCTAACACCAAGCTAAAGGTGGGAGAAACAAAAGAAGACTTCACTTCTAGGTTCTACCTTGAAGCTCAAACCCTGTTGTCTATGAGTGCTGTGCAGTTTATTGATGTGCAGCCAGCACTCCTCAATGCTGAACATGTCAACGGAGAGCTATCCCTGGCTCTTAAGGGGGGCATTTACAATGATCACACCATGCCAAATCTGATTTGCCTCCTATGCACCTACAAGGAGGAGTTTGAGATCCCTCTCCCTGAAGACTGCCCCTGCCAACAAGCTGAGTATAGACCCCACGTGGCTGTGGAGATGCCCAAGCCTTCCAACAAGGTTAGACCCGCCCCAGCCAACAACACTCCCTGTACTTGCTTCAAATGTGGTATGGCTGGCCACTTCTCTTGGGAATGTAAGAACCCTTGCCAAAAGGTCCACCATGTAGGCATGGAGAACGCTGAGGATGACTATGCCAGGTACGCTGGTATTGAGGAGGACAATGAGGACCAGTCAAAAACTACTAAGCAGCCAGGACAAGGAGAAATCCTTGGCTGCCTTCATAATTTTGACACCCTAATCTCCCCCCATACCGCTGCCCCCAACAAACCTGCCCAGAGGCCTGCCGCTTTACCTTCCTCTGAGGCAAACCCTAAGGACAAAACCTCTCTGATTGACTTTGACTCCCAACCAATACGCAAGGATGCAGAGTATGAAGGAGTTCAAGAGGACCTCTTACATTGAGTCCTCATTATTAACACTTGAACTCATTGGACTAAACTTTGACCTGAGGTGGTTATCCCACAAATAGCTCAGAAAACAGTGTCCTAACCCTATGCCAAACAACTGGCTCAACCAGGTGTTGAAGTCACTCATGAGGAGGACAGTGCTGAACAACTGGCCAAGCTGCCTCGGACAGTACACGTCTCAACACCTCTAGAGTCCCTCAAGGAAGCAAGCCCAGCCGTGGGAGCTGTCATAGTTACCTTCCTGGAAAAGTTCAAGGGAATGAGCGTACACCAGGTCTCTAAGATTTTGGAGATCAGAGAGGACCGCCAGGATTGTACCTATATCAACCTGACAGTGAAAAAAACCCATGTTTGGGCCATACTGGATACTGGTGCTCCTGGGAACATTATATCCTCACAGCTGGTTAAGAAGCTTAAACTGGCACCAGACCTAGCCTATCATGAAGAGTTTGGTACTGCTGGGCCACTGACTACTAGAGCAAAAAGAGCCTATTCTTCCCTCCCTCTTTGTTTTGGGAAGCTGATGATCACTGCTCCTGCTATAGTTCTAGAAAACAACAGCTACAACATTCTGATTGGGACTAGCTTCATGGTCCAGTATGGCACTGTGACCAACCATGGAGACCATACATTTGGGATATTGGGCCACTCTATCCCCATGTTCTATCATGGAGACTGCCCTTCTGATCTGCCCTTACTCTGTCTGAACTACATCAGCCTGGAGTACACAGATGGAGAGCTGCCAGTTGCCTATACAATGTGTAGTAAGAAAGTCAAGGTGCTATATCTCTCAGCTGAGGAAGCCAAAGGAATCCCAGTATACACCTCTTGTAATATGACTATCCCACGTGGCTCTCAGGTGATCCACAATACAGGCCTCTTGCCAGATATACTGGCTGGTACTCATGGAGAAATCTTTGGCATCTATAACACCTCCAGACTAGAACCATGGGCTACACCAGGCATCCTCATGCCAAGTGAGAAGGAAGTGCTTATAATCTTGGCCAACATGAGTTGTGAAGCCATGGTTCTCTCCAAGCATCAACTCCTGGCTTATATACTACTGGAAGAGCATGACAACCTGCAGGAGACCGCCCTCTTTGCGGACTTCTCTGAGATGGGCCTACCCTGTGAACAACCACTGGTGCTAGCAGTCATAAGCCACGGCATCCTATCTGGCCTCTCTGAAGAGCAAAAGGATCAAGCCATGGATCTCTTTTCTCAGTATAAGGATGTGTTTGCCAAGGATGATTATGACTTGGGCAAGGCTGCAGATGTTGCCCATCATATTGACACCCAAGGCAGTCCACCTATCTGCTCCAGACCTATATGGCGTAGTCAAGCCAATCATGCCGTAGCCAACAAGGAGCTCCAGAAACTATTGGGATCTGACTTACTGGTCCCCAGTAAAAGCCCTTGGGCTTCCCCTCTCCTGATTGTCAAAAAAAAGAATGATAGCAACTGTGAGGTGATTGACTACCACCAGCTGAATGCTGTTACCAAGAAGGCTTCATATCCTCTCCCTTGAATTGACAATACCTTGGACCAACTGGGTGGCACCAAGTTCTTCAGTGCCATGAACCTTATTGGTGGATACTGACAGATTAATCTACCCCCCACTGATCAAGAGAAATGTGCAATCATCACTGACCAAGGTCTATTCCAACCCACAAGGATGCCCCAAAGTCTGTTCAATGCACTTGGCTACCTTCCAACGGGCTATGAACGTGGTGATGGGTGACCTCAAGCTCACCAGTCTCCTGGTCTATCTGGATGACATCAATGTGTTATCCCAAATTTTTAATGATCATCTGCAGCACTTGGAAGAAGTCTTCCAGAGGTTAAATGCAGCTAATCTCAAGCTCAAGCCAAGCAAGTGCAACTTCTTCAAGGAGCATGTGACTGTATGACAGTCACTATTGAGTATTTGGCCAAATAAATGCTCTGAAATATAAAGTTATCTCTGTTTTTCTTATTATTGCATGTAGATAGGTTGGATTGGAAGTCTTAAGGTTAAGATTCCTGAAAACTGGATATATAGGTTCAATAAAAGAAAAGAAGGCAAGATTGGCCAAGTCAATCTGGGAGACAGGATGTCTCAAAAACAGTTTAATTAACTGGGAAGATTAATTAATAAATACATGGAAATATAATTAATGAGGATTCGATTATATTGGTTAAATTGCCTTGACTGTGTCAAGAAGTTTGGTTAAGGTCAACCATAAGTAAACCCTCAAATTTTGGGTTAAAAGTGCCACTTTGGCAAATTCATTGGGTTAAAAGCGCTGCTGCGCTGCCTAATGGATTTATGAAGCGCTGAGGCGCCACTATCAATTTTTTTCAGGCGCTGGGGCACTGCCTGGGAAATTTTCTGGGCGCTGTGGTGGCGCCTGGTTCAAGTTTCAAAGCATTTTAATGGGTTTTAAGGCAAAAAACCATTAAATTCAAAGATAACTAAATAAAGGCAAGGTCACCTAGGGATTAAGGGTTGATCAGCTGGTTCCCAGTTGGAACTTAAATAGCTGAGTTTTGGGATGTTTTATCCACAGGGTTTTGGCGCTGGGAGCTGAGGAAGCTCCATGCTGAATTGGTACATTGGGATGAATGGAGTCAGGTGACTTCTTCCCATTGTAGGTTGATTTTCATAGGTTGAGAAATATTGGTGATCTTTTAGGTAAAGATCTAGGTTTGGATGACTCAAACATCATAGATCACGTGAGATGAATCATAGGTTGATTCAGGAACTGGAGGGGTTTTCAGCCAAATATGCCCCAAATGGTATATAAGCAAAAACAGCTAAACTTTAATAAATATATATTGTTAATTTTGACGCTTTCCCCTCAACTGCCTTTTCAATTATTATGTCTTCTTTGTTAAATTTTGAAAGGGCCAAATTTTTAGTACTTTGCATGGAAACCACTGCTGCCAGGAAAGAGGTTCCTACAAGTTTGTTGGAGGAAGCTTGGGCAAGCTTGGAGGTCACCAAGGCTGTGCCTGAGGAGTCCTTGGTGGAAGTGAAGGCTGCATTTGAAGAGTTATACTCCAATTACTTTGCAAAAGAAGGGACTCCCACTCAAGGAAACTGAATCTATGAGTGGGATTCCTGGAACCTATTAGTAGGATGAGACAAAATCTTACAGCAGGTGAAAGCAAAGGAAAATTGTGAAATTGAGGCTTTAAGAGCAAGAGAGGAAAAGAGCGTTGAAATCATGGCTTGTTGGCAGGATGATGACAAAGTGTTGTCCCATGAAATTATCTCTCTGGAGACAAAGCTCTTCAAAGCTTTGTCAAAGGGAGGTAATGGTAATAATAGTCAAGGGCAGCTTAATGGCAGGATGGACTGGTTGGACTTGGATCCACCACAGAGCGTCTTGAGTTATTGGGATTCATCATTAGTCAAGATGGAGTCTAGTCTGTACCTCTGAAGGTAAAAGCTATTGAAAAGATGCAGATGTCAGCCAATAAGCGGGATGTGCAAATCTTCCTGGGGATGATTGGGTACTATTGACAATTCATCCCCAACTTTGTATCCCTGGGTGACCCTCTTTTAAGCTTCTCCAAGCTGATAAGGAATTTTTCTGGAGCCCAGCGTGCTAATCTGCCTTCAATGCTCTCAAAGGAACACTGAATGCAGTCCCCATACTAGCCTACCATGACTTTGCAAGCCGTCTGTGGTTCATACAGATGCTAGCCTGACTGCAATTGGGGGTGTCCTCTTCCAACTGAACTCTGAAGGACTTGAACACCCTGTTGGATACTGCTTGTGTACGCTTAATGTCCATGAGAGAAACTGCACTGTCACCAAACAAGAGTGCCTGGCTGTAATATACTCCTATCAACAATTAAGAGTCTACCTCCATGGAGTACATTTCACGGTTATAACAGACCATGCCTCCCTGCAATGGCTGAAGACCCTCAAGGACCCCATTGGTTTTCTGGCGTTTTGGGCCATTAAACTTGAGGTATTATGGCTACAAAATCATTCATCAAGCTGAAGCAGCCCACCAGAATGCTGAATGTCTCTCCTGCCTTCCCACTGTTGCCTTAGTATCCCCCATGGATGATATTCTCTATGACAAGCTTATGGAGGATCCTTATTTTTGGGGGGGGAGGAGCCAGTATAAATACAGAGAGCTCTCAAGAAGTTTGCTGTTGATACCAAGGTCTCTAAGGGATAACTCTTGAAGCTTTGTGAAGACTCTTGGTTACCTTACATGCACCCATTCCTACGCATGGACTCAGTGGTGGCCGCTCACAAGACTACTGGTCATGGTGGTATACAGAAGACATTAGCCCTGTTACAGAAGCACTGCTTCTGAGAAGGAATGAATACTGATATAGTAGATACACTAGCCACCTTTCATGACTGCAACATTGAGAGACCTAAGGTTGCTAAGTTCCAACACAGGCTTGTACACCCTGGGTTTGCCTTCCACACTGTAGCCATTGTTGTAGTGGGACCCCTGCCAGTTACCAAAAGTTGCAAAAAGTTCATCATTGTGGCTGTTGATCATCTGACTAAACAGGTAGAAGTCAAGGAAATCCCTAACCAATCTGCACTGGTGACAACCACGTTCATCATGGAGATTATCATATACAAGCATGGTTGCCCCCAGATTCTGCTGACTGACAATGGTACCAACTTCATCAGTTATATCATTCCCTGCCTCAACAAACTGATGGGAATTTGTGAGACATTATTCACTCCTTATCACTAACAGACAAATGGCATGATAGAGTACAATAATGGGAGCCTGGTCCAGATACTTGGGAAGTTCAGTCACCAACATGAGACTGAATGGGATACCTTCCTGCCTGCCGCCACCTTTGCATATAACATTGGGTACCATTGTGCCACTGGCAAGCCACTCTTCCAACTGCTCTATGGTTGGCAACCAGGACTTCTGCCTTTACTATATTCCTTGGTAAAGCCCAGCCTGGCTGTGTCCCCAGAGGCATACCTCAACAAGCTGGTTCAAACCCTTATTTGCTTGCAATCAGAGGCCTACACTGTAAACTTAAACCATAAGTTGCAGGACCTAGAACAAGCTGCATCCAAACGCCCTGCCTTACCCACTTACCTTGTAGGAGAAACAGTCTACTTCTTCAGCAATAGAGTGTACGGTTGTGAATCCAAACTGGCCTCCCTTTGGCAGGGCCCAGTTCAAGTTATCCAGAAGACTGGCCACAACTCCTACACCCTTAAAGAGCTCTATTCTGGGCAATTGATCACTAGAGTACAAACTCAATATATGCGTGCTGCTCCTAGTGGTCAAGAGTAAGCCCCAATGAGGACAACAACCCAAAAAAACAGAAGCCTAATTAAAAAATTCCATGGGTTGTTGTCCTGTTTGCAATAGTGATGCACCAAAGTATGAGGAATAAGAATAAATTAACAAAGTGATTATTGGAGACTGACAAGACTTCCAATATCTCACCAACTGTTCTACCACCTGAATGGCAGTCAGGAAACACAACTGGTTACCTACAGATCCACAAATCCAATGTCCAAGGATTGGGCAACAAACCCACACCAAACAAGACACATGATTGATCCCAATATCCACAGGAAAGGCAACCCCCAAGAAGATACAGTCCCACAGAAAACTCTCACAAAGGAAATACTCTACTGGGACCTGATCACCCACCCTGTAGAATACAGACAAGGCCCAATCAAGGAAGACTCCTGTTGGAAATTGCTCAATTAATGTTATTTTGATATGGCCTTCAAATATTGATAGTTGCAAAGATTTGTCTGGGTTCACTTTCAATTTCAGTTATTCCTTGCCTTCTGTAAATGGGTCTGGTCTAATATCCACCCATTCTGGATTATTGTACCTGTCTGTGAATGATCCTGGTATGACCTCATCCCAACGTGACCCCCTCACCCACTCTGTCTTTCTAATGAGTGATCACCGTCCCTTGTCTACTATTTAAGTAGAATCAAATCTCCTAATAAAGACATTTTTATCCACATTTGTGTTGGCTTTAATAATCTTCAAAATTTTTCCTGTCCTTTCTGCCAAAAGGACTTTTACATCTTGTTTTCCAGAAAATTAAGGTACATGCCCTTAATTTTGCCCTGAAGGCTAACCCAAGACTAGCTTTGAACCTCAAATCTTTTGTAATAAAGATTTCCTGCTGTGTCCTCCTGGATTTTGTCCCCAGGAGCCAAACACAACAAAATGGTGCTCACTACAGGGGCTGCAAGCCCCTTGATTACCCTGTTCCCACGCGCATTCTCTGGTCCTTCTCCCTTTGTTTCTGAAGTACCCAAACAACCTAAAGTTTCTAGTCCCCCTCTAGAAGAAGACATCACCAATGCCCCATCAACTCCTATGGTATTGGTTCTGTCTCCTGGGCCTGTGTGGACCCCCTTCCAGCTTTCTCTCTCAACTACAAACAAGCTTGTGCTGCCACCTGCTTCCTTCTTCATTCTGGCATGGTGGCAATGCACTATACCTGGCCTCTGTCCCAGGTACGCTTCTGAAGACCAGTACTCCTTTCTTTTGGACTTTGGTTTCCCCCTGCAGTGAAGGAGTCCATGGATACAATTGGTGTGTTAGTCAACCAGTTCATCCAACCCGCCCTGGTTCACCATCAACTTGCATTAGGTTCCCAGAACCAGCTTCTTATTGCTGTAGCAACCACTGTCTCAAACAGCCATGCTCAGAATATGGCATATCAAGAATGGTCCCACAGTCTCTTTGCGTGTATTTACAATAACCAGTGCAACTTGCTGGCATTGCAGAAGTACTTAACCTCCTCCCTGAACTCACTTTGTTTCTTGCTCCCTGGATACATAAAGGACCAGCTATGCAAATTGAATGAACATCAGGCAGCGTGGTGTGAGAAATTGAGGCCTTTCTACTAAATCATTGCCAGGATTTTGAGACTCTGGTTAGTGAACTTAACCATCTCAGGGAGCATGTCAATTTGCAACTTGAATTGGTGGGAGCTCATATTGATACTTGGGGCCGCCATCTGCAACATCAATACAGTTTGGATAAGGCAAACTAAGTGACACTCTATACCAAGTGCAAAATTATGTGGACAATAGAGTAGCGCCTATTGAGGTGACTCCTCCCGCTCCTCCTGTTGAGGCCACATCTGATTTTGAAACCAAGGTATGGGAAGCAATAGTCAAACTCAAGGCTACCACTCAACGTCAAGCTTCTGTTCAGAGCCCCCTCCAGTCAAACCTATTTCTGAACCTCACATTGCGTCACTCAAAGATTAAGTGGCAACATTGCAAGGAGAAATGGAGTACTTAAGACAGCGCCTCTCTAACTCTGAGGACTCATTGTCTGAATCTGAAGATGAAAAGGAAGGTGTGGTCTTAATACTCCTGCTCATGAAAATCATGATTGCTGGCCTGGTTTGGAAGGCCAACCCTGGTTCACTGCGCACGTGCACTAGCAGAGCTTGTAGAAGTAACAAATGATGTAGCTGACAGGCAAGACATATTGGAAAGAGAGGTAAAAAACCTCTCCCGCTTTACCAAGACACTGAATGGACAAGTTGTCCTGTGGTTGCTCAGACCACTTCCCTGATCAACCACCTCAATGGGATTGCTGGCACCTTGGCAGTACAACAAATTAAGATTACAAATTTGGAACTTCTGCCGCCACTGCTAGGGACATTAGTGGGCAGAACAGCTCTACCTTGAATACCCTAGAGAAAAGCCTTCAACTTCTCTGGGCTAGACAACCTGCTGCTGAATCCAAGTTTGAAGGCAACCCTCATATTAACGTCCTCAACCCTGGTAAAAACAGTCAGTCCATGTCCTCATCCATTGACCCAAACTACAAACCAACCTTTAAGCAGATATTTGATCCTAAAACCTCTACCATTGCTGCCTTTCTAACAATTTAAAAAACTGCAATGTGTAGGGCTACTGAAAAACTCAAAAAGGAACATATCCTCACCTGTCTCCATCCCATCTGTCAAGAAGTAGTGGTCTCCAAGCTCCCCTCCATTGTCACTTGGGAGGACATGAAGCGCCTCCTTATTGATGAGTTTGAAGGAGATCTCAGCTTGGAGGTCAAGAAAAATGCATTTATGAACATCACCTTTAAGCCCAAGGAAACCCTGGCTGAGTTTGTGGATTGTTTCTACATTGAAAGCCAACAGTTAACTACCTGTTAAAAGTTAACCCCCAGGAAGCCTACACGGCTTGCTCAAATGCTTTGAAGGTGAATCAGCTTCTATGCCTACATTTTAAGGCATACAAGGCTTCACTCACTTCTATGAAGAGATTAAGATGCTCCTGCAAGACATGCATCTGACCCATAGAGGTACAGTGGTATGTGAAAATAAAGCCAGTAATGCTGGGGCTACCTCCTGTACACTGCGCATTATGATGCTGGGTGCTGGTGGACAGACTAAGAGGCAAGGTTGTCATAACTGTGATCAAATAGGGCACCACTTGCGTACCTGCACTAATCTCCTAGTGGAAGGTTGTGACCCCGAGGAACAGGCGGGTAAAGAGAGGTCAGCTTAGAGATAGAGATACTCTCAGCTGACCAATCTCCCCTGTCTCCCCCTGATCCTCCTTCTGATGAAGAAGCTCTGTCTTCATCTGGCCCAACTATCCTTCATCTATTTCATAATCTCTCCAGTGATTCAGAGCCTGAAGATTCTGATAGTGAAGGTTCTGTAAAGTTATGGCTATTCTGTCTTGGATGTTCCAGAAACTATTTCTGTCCCATACAAGCTTTGCTCTGGGATTTCTACCACCACTTTCTAAGTACCTGTAAGTGAAGCTAAAGCCATGGTGGATTGCCCTTACCTAGCTCAAGCCCATCAACCCCCTGTCTTGGTTGATTCCTCTGAAGAAGCAGCTGAGCTAGCAGAAGCTCTCTTTCAAACCGTAACTGTATCTCATCCACTGCAGACTGTATATAAGGAAATTCCTGCCTTAAGGTGTATGATAGCTAAATGGGAAAATGAGCTAGAGGCTGCGCAAGATGTGTTGGCAGTCTTGCCCCCCTTTGGGAAAGATACAACCTTTGTGGAAATATCCATCCAAAAGGTTAAAATCAAAGCCATCTTGGACACAGGTTCTCCAGTCAATGTAGTATCTTCAAAACTAATGAAGAAGCTTAAGTTGGCCCCTGACCTCAACTACACTCAGTCATATGGCACATCTGGAATGGCACAAACACAGGCCATTGGTGCCTACTCCACTCTCCCCATGAGGTTTGGAAAACTCCTCATTGCTTTCCCCGCTGTAGTCCTTGAAAACAAAAGCTATGACTTCTTGGTTGGTACTCAATTCCTCCAAGAATATAATGGGATTGTAAACTTACAAGATGGAATTTTTTGCTCTTAGGATATGAGGTCCCTTTGATTTTCAAGGAACCTCTGTGTCTCCCAGGAAAACGTCTTAAAACTTGAGTGCTTGAGTACCCTACAGGTATCTTCTCTCTCAAGTATAGACTCACTCCTCCACAAGCGTACCCCTCCTCCTTCCCATCCTGCGGAAGAAGGGGTACCTCTACTAGCACCAGCTGCTATCATCATTCCCCTGGGTTCTCAAGTGGTGATTGATTCCCAGATTTTTTTACAAATTACCTGAAAATTTTTTCATGGAACTCTACTCATCTGAATCTCTAAGCCGTAAGGAGCCCCCTGTCTGTGTCCTGGGATTCTAGATCAAACCCACAAAGAGCCCGTACAATTACTGCTTGACAGTCTGACAGCCCTGCCCAAGCAAGTGACCCAAGGCCAAGTTGTAGGGCATGGTCTTATACTGGGAGCAGAACAAGTGGCCTCTCTCTACCCCTTTGGAACTTTTAGTGATTTCAATCTACCTGAAGACAATCCTCAAGTTCTCTCTTTGTTCATGGCTGCTGATCTCCCCCAATTGTCTCCTATCCAACAAAAGGTTGTGTTGAACCTTCTCAATTAGTTTAGCAACATCTTTACCTCTGGACCTACAGACTATGGCCTGGCTAAAGGAGTCATCCATCAGATTGATACTGGGGATGAACCCCCTTTGTTGCAACTGAACCAATGAGGATTCAGTATTTGGAATTGGGGAAGACAACAGTCCAATAGAAAGGATAGAATAATAAGAATAAGGTATTGTTTATTGTAGAATATTGTGATTAATATAATATATGGGGAAAGCCACAAGGCCACAAGGGGGGTGGCATAGTGGAAAGTTCCATGTAGGGTTTAAAGCTGAGGAATAACTTGTGCAGGGATCAGCAAGTCAAATTGGTAGCACTTCTAATTAGGATGAAGTACCCGCCATTTGATATTGCCATCAGATTAATCCATAACATTAGATAAATCAAGGGGCAACTCATTAAGCGCCCCCTGTGTATTGTAAGATACGTTAGCAGGCAAGTCTGGAAACTTGGTTGCAACACCTTTTTGTGCCAAACCATACTGCTGTAGTAGGGTGAAGGATGCCCAAGTGTCTAAGGAACTCAAGCAACTACTAGACGCTGGTTTACTGGATCCTTCCCAAAGTCCTTGGGCTTCCCTGATACTGATTCTCAAGAAGAAAGATGGAGGACATCACATTGTAATGGGCTATTGCTGCCTGAATTCTCTCACTAAGAAAGACTTGTACCCCTTGCCTGAATTAATGATGCTCTCAGACAGCTGGGTGATTCCAAGTTTTTATTGGCTATGGATCTAGTTTCTGGATACTGGCAAGTCAACTTATCACCAAAAGACCAAGAAAAGGCTGCTCTCATTACCACAGAAGGCCTTTTTGAAACCACTTGTATGCCCCAGGGACTCTGCAATGCCCCTGCCACATTTCAACAAGCTATGTACTCCATCCTAAGAGACCTAAAGCTCTCTTGTGTCCTTGTGTACCTGTATGACATCACCGTATTCAGCGCTACCTTTACCAACCACTTGGAACACCTCAAAGCTGTCTTCATCAAGATTTGCAAAGCTGGCTTGAAACTCAAACCCTCCAAGTGCTTCTTCTTTAAAGAATGCCGTAAATTCTTAGGTTTTGAGGTTACTCAAACTGAAATCTGCCCCATGAATAATAAGGTGGAAGCCATTGACAAGATGCTACCTCCCACAAATCTTTGAGAGATTCAAGTATTTGTTGGCATGATGGGCTACTACCAACAGTTCATACCTGACTTTGCTGAACTGAGTATCCCCTTATCTAACTGCTTTACAACATCCCCTTTGAGTGGACTGACAGCCAACAGCAAGCATTTGAAGCATTGAAGGCCAAGCTCAAAGAGGCTCCTATCTTGGTCTATCCAGATTATGATAAATAGTCTATCTTGTATACTGATACTAGTGGAGTAGCTGTTGGTGCCATCCTAGCCCAGCTTGACAACAAAGGCGTGGATTGGCCTGTAGCTTACTCTTCACGGGTTCTCAATAAGCACAAGAAGAACTACAGCATCACTGAGAAGGAATTCCTGGTGATGCTGCATGCTGTAAACTAGTTTAGGTACTATATTTATGGGACCCACTTCACGGTGGTCACAGATCACTCCTCCCTCAAATGGCTGTAACAGCTAAAAGAGCCTGAAGGCCAACTAGCGCGTTGGGCTCTGCGTCTACAAGGGTATGATTTCACTGTGATACACTGCCCTGGGGCCCAACATCAGAATGCTGATGGCTTGTCAAGGATGCCAATTCTAGCCATCCATCCTGCTGATTCAGAATGCCTGTACAAAATAATAGGGTATCCTGACTCTTGGACCACTGACCCAGAAGACATTTGCTTGGCACTACAGACCCTATCCAAGGACACTGTATTTGTGATAGACAGCTATTCAAAAAGGTTAACAATGCCTACCTACCCTACGTCTGCCCTAGCATGAGGATAGCCATTATCCTCCAAGATCACATTAACACTGGGCATGTAGGTATAGCCAAAACTCATGATTGGTTATGCAAGAACTTTTACTGGGAGAACATGCACCTCCTGATACCTGATGTTCTTGCTCCTGTCATTTGTGCCAACTCCAACACCCTCGCCTGTCCCAACACCAGTTCAAGCTCATCCCTCCAAAACATGCTTTCCACACTGTGAGTATTAATGCTGTTGGGTCTTTCCCTCAGTCTAGGTCTGGGTGTCAATTTATCTTAGTTGCCATAGACCATTTTAGCAAATGGGTTGAAGCCAGAGCTACAAAATGTATAAATGCCAAGACCACGGCTACTTTCTTGCGGCAAGATATCTTCTATTGACATGTCTGCCCTCAAGCCCTGCTTTTTGACAATGATACTGTAAAGGGTCTGGATGTACAACTATTCCGGCTATTGCCATCACACCTAACATCCAGTCATTGCCCAATTTGGTGCCTTTATAATATACCATTTGACATACTGGAAATAGCAACAAACCAATATCACATGACTGTCCAGGTATCCAACAACTCAAACCCATCCAGCACATGACCAACCCCTGGGTTTGATCCAACTAAAATCCCCACCACAGCTAAAGCTATATAAGCCTAAAGTATTATCCAATAAAATATACTTCTTCTATTCCTACTTTTTTATTCAAAGCTTCCCCCAAAAAAGTGCTTCTTATCACTGGTAGCACTACAGTTTTTGACCATGCCAATGAAAGAGAAAATGACTGAACAGAATCTGCCCACCTTTGCCCACATACTTAACCAGACCACATCCCAGGATACCTGGAAAACATACTTCCGTGCCCACAACATCAATGAAGATATTCCTTGTGGATGCACTGTATTTGAAGGTCTGGTCATGCCCAAAGCATGCACCAAGATAATTCAATACAGTCACTCTCTACAACCACAAAAAAACGCACAACCACTATAACAGGTGAAGTTATCAACACCAAATACATTGGTATTGACAAGTTCTTTGTAAAAAACAAATAAAACATCACCAACTGGTTAGACCACACAGCCGCCAAACTCTGTGCCAGCTGCATCCCCCACAAAAAATGGGTCCAGGAAGCCAGCAAGAGCCTATATGAGGCTGCAGCTAACTGGTTTGCCACCTGGGTTGGATCACAAACCAACAACCAGCTTGACAACTGGGAGGAGTTCAAAGCCAACATCACCCACAATTTCCGCGTCACTGAATCTCTCCAAGACATTGCAATACAGCTCAGTGATCTTCCTCAGAAGACCACTATTGCAGCTTACGCCAACAAATTTGAGGAAATACATTGCAAGATCCAAAACCCAGCACAAGCTGACAACCTACACACTAGAGCATCATCCATCAACAGAATGAAACCCTCTGTTACTGCCCTCATCTGCCCAGAAGCAAATACCTCCATGCCTGCGCTCATTGCTGAAGCCAAGCACGCTGAAAAACGCGCCAACATGGAATATGCTGCACGCAACGGCAACCATTCCTCAAACAGCAATGGCAGAGAAAATGCCAATGGCAATAAACGCCAAAATACCAACTATAACAACAGCAACTCCAATTGTAACAATGGCAATTTTAGCCAAAGCGCAAACTGCTCCTTTCCCAAGAAAGAGGACACTGCCAAAGTTAACAACGCTGAAGTAGCAACCTGCTATGAATCTGACCCCACATTCTCTGACCTTGAAGGTCTTAAAACAGAGAACAGGGAAAATAGGAGGGAGATCAGGCTTAAGTGCCCCTGTATCATCACAACTTGACAAGAAATTATACCAAGGCACAAACTTTGCTACTCGCATCCCACATGTCCCGCAATCCTCCATTTTTATGAATGTAAAAATTAAAGATCACTCACAACTTCTTGTCTATCCATGTACTTACAAATCTCATACACATAAAATTCTATTTGACTCTGGTGCATAACACACTATGGTTAGCAAACCTTTTGTAACCAAGTACAAAATGCCAGTTATCAAATCCAACTTCAAATACGCCAGAATGGCAGACAAATCAAAAGTTTTTATCAAAGGCAAATTAACTCCCAGCAGAATTGACCTCCAAGGCATACAAACGTCCATCAAAGGACTTGTCATGAACAAAATAAACTAAAACATTGTAGCAGGCATGAACTGGTTCACCCAAGTGAACCCTAGCGTATATTGGAAAACAAAAACCATGACCATCAAACACAATGGAGTCAATTTCAACATTCTCAAAGAGCCCAACAACCTCATTCTAAGAGATACAGTATTTGTCCAAGTCATAAATCAAGATGACTCTGAACATTTAACCAAAGACAGTAACCTCCACATAATGAGGTACTCCAAATTTAATAACATACAAACACAAAAGATCCAATGCTCAGAACTTGCGGCACTCCTAAATGAATATGCTCATGTATTCAAGGAAGAACTCACAGAGTTACCCCCTGAACAAGAGGTCAAACATGGCATCAACTTATGCAAAGCCATGCCCAAACCTGCACCCCTTTACAGACTCTCCCCCATGGAGACCCAAACACTTAAAGCCCACATCAAGGACAATCTAGCCAAAGGATTCATTTGTCTGTCTGAATCTCTGTGGGGGGCAGCAGTGTTCTTTGTAAAGAAGAAAGAAGGATCCCTTATCTTAGTTACTGACTACAGAGCACTAAACGCAAGTACAGTAAAAAAATACCCACTTTCCCTCATAGAAGACCTATTTGCAAGGCTCACTGGAGCAAAAAATTATCAAAAATTGACCTCACATCTGGTTATAACCAAGCTGAAGTTAAAGAGAAAGACATACCAAAGACTGCGTTCTGCACACAATTTGGGTTGTTTGAATGTAACGTAATGAGTTTTTGGATGACAAACGCCCCAGCAACATTTGTCACCATAATGAACCAGGCGCTAAACAGACTCTTAAAGCCATTATGTTACCTCAATGACATCATCATATTTTCAAAAACAAAAGAGGAACACCTCACGCATGTCTGCAAGACACTCAATTAACTCGCAAAGCACAAACTATACACTAAGCCTAGTAAGTGCTAATTTATGGAAAAGGAACTCCTGTTCTTGGGCCACATTGTCTCTAATGGTGGCATCAAAGCAGACCCAGACAAAATTAAAGCCATAAATAACATGCAACGTCCCACCTCTGTGAAACAAGTAAGATGCTTTCTTAGTATGGTAGCTTACCTAAGGAGATACATCAAAGACTGCGGAAAGCTCACCGCACCAATCAATGACCTAACCAAAGGTAATGCCAAAAAGAAATTCATCTGGACTTCAGAATGCAACAAGAATTTCCAGCTATTAAAACAAGCTTTGATTAAAGCACCAATCTTGGAATACCCTAATAACAACAGGTACTACAAGCTTGAGTCAGACACTAGTGACACCGCCATTGGTGCAGTCCTACGCATCTGCCAGCCAGGGAAACAAGATTTCCTGCCAGTATGTTACAAAAGCAGAAAACTAACAAACACTGAGCAAAGATACCTAATACACAATAAATAATTGCTAGAAATATAACACACATGCAAGAAATGGAGATGTTATCTAAAAGAACACTTAAACGTCCAAGTGCTAACTGATCACAAATCTTTAATCTATTTCAAAACATAGAACACACTCACACGGTGCCAATCCAAATGGATGTCCTTGCTGGAACAACTTAACCTGGACATCCAATACAAAAAGGGGGCAGAGCTGGTCACAGTCAATGCTCTCTCTAGGGTATTCCAGCCAAGGGAGAATCACCCTGACCACCTGGACCCTGACTGGCCCAACCTATAGAACACTGAGTACAAGACAAAAGGAAAGGATCCCTCAACACATCAACTAACCCATGATACACTAGTAAGGAATGAAAAACATTTCCACATATTGAATGGCACAGTATACCAAATCATCAAGTATAAACACATCCCATATATTCCACTTGCACAAAAAGTTGACACTATACTAAGACACCACTGTCTGCTAGGACACACAAAGGCTAACAACCTATATCTCACATTAAAAGAGATAGTATGGTGGCCAAACCCAAAGCAAGACATAATTGATGCTCTAAAAAAGTGCACAGTGTGTGAAAAATACACCAGCACCAAGGCGTCACAGCCAACAGTCAACCCAGTACCTGACCCCAAACCATTTAAGGTTTGGGGACTGGACATAGTGGAACCCTTCCCAGAAACCAAAACAAATCAACGTTTCCTAATTGTAGCTATCAACTTTGCCACATGTTGGCCCATCTGCTGGGCAACAAAAGATCACAAGGCGGAAACAATAAATTAATTCATCAATAAAGCAATCATAGCAGACTACGGCACTCCAGACTACATCATAAAAGATGGAGCAAAAGAGCTAACAGGCCACATAGTAAACAACAATCTAAAAAAAGAACATCAAACACTCCAGAACCTTGCCCTACAGGCCACAGGTCAACAGCAGAGTTGAACGCCTGAAAGGCAGCCATATCAGAACCCTGGAAAAAATAATGGATGGCAAAGCCAAAGACACATGGCCACTCTATGTGAAACATGCATTACTAGTATCCCAGGTTTGTACCAATCAAGGGACACGCTACTCACTGTTTGAATTAACATACAGGTACAAGCCAGAAATAGTCACCTGCAATAATCAACCATATGTGAAGATCCCCCCGGGGAAGCCTCCCACAGTAGAACAGAAACCAGCTCTACAACCCATACGCCTCAAAGCCAAAATGGCAGAAATAAAGAGACTCAAAACTCAAAAGGTAACCTCAACAGAGGACCCACTCCCCATCAACTCCCCCGTCTGGGTCCTAGCTGGGAACAGAAAGAAGCTAGACTCAGTACTCAGCAGACCAGGAAGTATCATCAGATACCAACCAGACAGAAACACCTACCTGGTTAATTTCCAGGGTACCAAAGAGCCCATCACCAAAAATTATCACAGATCTTGCCTCTTCCCTAGCAAAGGAGAACACTTGGCCCAGTTAGTGCCCACTAGTAAACAACTCCAGGAACATCAGACAGCAGCCGTCAAGACAAAGCCCCCTCCTGATGTACCCGAGTAACCCCTTAAGGGGGGTGTCAAGGGTCTGGATGTACAAGTATTCAGGCTATTGCCATCACACCTAACATCTAGTCATCACCTGATTTGTTGCCTTTCCAATATACCATTTGACATACCAGAAATGGCAACAAACCAATATCACATGACTGTCCAGGTATCCAACAACTCAAACCCATCCAGCACATGACCAACCCCTGGGTTTGATCCAACTAAAATCTCCACTACAGCTAAAGCTATATAAGTCTAAAGTATTATCCAATAAAATATAATTCTTCTCTTCCTATTTTTATATTTGAAGATTCCCCAAAAAAGGCGCTCCTTATCAGTACCAACTTTAATTCTAGCCTCATCACGTCTATTGTTGAGGCTATGGGGACCCACCAATCTTTCTCTGCGCCATATAAACCCTCAACTAATGGAACTGTCAAACAAGCCAATGCCTCCCTGGTGTCCATAATGAGGAAGATCACGCTTTCTGACAATGCCAATTGAGTTGTGTTCCTCCCTGCTGCCCTCTTTGCTTATTGGCTCAGTAGACATCAAGTAACTGATCAGTCCCCTTTTGCCATGCTGTATGGGCATGAAGCCGCCACCCCCTCAACCTTGGGACCCCCATTGATCAAAGTTGATGCGTCTGCAACTCCTGAAGCACACGTTAAAGACTTAACCAATTGTATCATTGACATCCAAGCAACAGCCTATACAACTGCTTCAAGGTTAAGGCTCTGGAGCTCTCTCTGTCCAATGCTCCTAGAGCCCCCCTCCCTGAGTATCAAATAGGCAACCTAGTTCTCTACTACCAGAATTATACAGGTGGTAGAGCTCATAAGCTGGATTCCCTCTGGGTTGGGCCCTGTGAGGTCACCTTTAAAAAGGGTGTTGAGTATACCGTGAAACTACTGTCTTTAGGATGTTCTTTTGCCCACATTCACTCCTAGTTTCTCTGCAAATATCAACTCCCTGTGTCCAATCTTGAGGGGAGGGAGATGTTGGAAATTGCGCAATTAATGCTATTTCAATATGTCCTTTGAATATTGATATGTGCAAAGATTTGGCTGGGTTTGCTTTCAATTTTGGATATTCCTTGCTTTCTGTAAATGGGTCAGGTCCAATATCTACACATTCCAGATTATTGTACCTGTTTGTGAATGATCCTGGTATGACCTCATCCCAACATGACCCCCTCAGCCACTCTGACTTTCTAATGAGTGATCACCGTCTTTTGTCTATTATTTAAGTAAAATCATTTCTCCTAATAAAGACAAGATTATCCACATTTGTGCCGGCTTTAATACTCTTTAAGCTTTTTCCTGTCCTTTTTGCCAAAAGGACTTTCTCTTCTTGTTTTCCAGGAAATTAAGGTATATGCCCTTAATTTTGCCCTGAAGACTAACCCAAGGCTAGCTTTAAACCTCAAATCTTTTGTAATAAAGATTCCCTGCTGTGTCCTCCTGGATGTTGTCCCCAGGAGCCACCACAATAACTCCCATGTTCTCCTCCTGCTTGGTATCACAGTGGTTGGTCCCTCAAATAACAAGGTTGCCAGCCATCACCATTGGTACCAGATGAGCAGCACCCACCACTGTGTACAACTTCAACACTTCATGGAAGGCTTGCCAAAGACGCTGCTCAAAGTTGTCAGAGGTTTTCCAACTGAATGGTTGAGCCTCTGTAATCCCAGGTGTCACCCAAGCGCAAAGGACAGACTTCACTATGTTAGATACTGTCCCCTGTTAAAAGACTGAGAGCCCTTGACCCTCAAATTGGAATTCCTTCAACTGAGCCTTCAATTATTCTTCTGCCGCCTGTATGGAGAACCACCAATGGATACTGTTACTCTTTTGCAACCCAGTTCCTGTCACCTCCCTGGGATTGCTCAACGCTAGGAACAGCACAGAAAATGATGGGTCTGTCCCCACTAAGACCAGCTGAGGCACCAGTAGATGGTCTAGCTGAACCCCCAAGTCCAGATAGCTGCCGTCCACATCATGCAGGACTACCTGCTTCTCTGTTGCCCTCACCACCTCCACTGGCCTGGTAAGTTTGCGCCTCTTTGAAATTACCACTTGAACCTTCTTCAAGGCTCTTCTTGGAACTCTTTTAGAGCTACTGTTCACCATAGCTGCCATCTTGAGACGCCTGCCAATTTTAAACCTGTTGTCTAATCCAGTGAAGGGAAATATTACAGATCCTGAATGGATTAGACATTAAGTTGTCTACTTAGGGATCAAGCAACAAAACAATTGCACAATTGATTCTTCTCAACATGGTTTTATAAGGTTTACTACGTTTAAACACTCATAAAACATGTGATTAAATGATCTTTTAAATGCGCTTTAGACACAGGCTTTACTTCTGAGGTTAATTATAGAGATGAAATAAATAGAGCCACATGTCTCCATAAGGAAAGCCATGTGAAACCAATTGTTCCATTGTGCGGGACTTTCTAATGTGCCTGTCTACTCTCCTCTATTAGGAAAGTCTTTCTGTCTGTGCCTCCTTTCCCCTAGTGAAAATTACCCCGCCTTATACTATATAAGTACCTCACTATCAAATAAAGCATTAATTTTTGTCATTATATCTTTATATTCTTCTTTCCTACCAAAGGCTGCCACTATACAATCTACAGGTATAGTATTAAGAAATAGGCTCCTGAATAACTGTTTTTAGAAGTTAGCACCCTTTACTGCTACAAATACAACACTGATAGTTGATGTCATTGGGCCACTACTGCCAATTACCTGGTTAGGATTTCCCCTAATGTTTACATGGCCTTTCAGGTTTGGCCTGCCTCTTCTGTATGAGTACATCTGGAAACTGATATAGGCTGTGTCATTATGGCCCATTTTGTAGCAAACTATAAGTTTTTAGCAGAAATATTATAGAATATGTTAAAAACAGTATCCACCTCCTTATATTTATTAAATTTAAATTCTAATCCACTACATGGTATAGTATATAATATTGTTCCCTTTTGGGTAAGACCCTATACAGTAGAGAGTGCTATTTTTTGGGTTTTCTTTCAGAAACCCTTTTCTCAAGGTAAGTAGGTCTGAATAACTTATCTGTGGTACCGCTGCTGTGAATATACTTCTGAGAGATGTAACAAAGTAAAACCTAAAAGTTGGATCTTGTGAATCCTCTGTTGAATTCCCAACTAGAAGTTAATTCCCTGTTTACCGTGAATTGGGCCTTGTGGACGTCTTTGGGGTTAACATCTATAGTCACTTGTGGGTAGAGTATAGCAGCAGGCCTAAACACAAATTAATACAGGTCCAATTACTATGTAGTCTTTACCTTTTAATAATAGGTAACAACTAAGTTGAGCAAAGGCAAGATTTAATATGTGAAAGTATGTATTTTATTTGAAAAGAAGGGAATTTTATATACCATCCTGGCTGCAGATGGATGCAGAAGTGTTATTAAAACCTGCACTATTGTCAGGAACATTACAGGATATTCTGGTGTCCACCAGGCTCTTGCATCTGTGTTCTTTCCATCTTAGGATGATCCAGATGATCTGACAGAGAAGAGTGGGTGCGCATTACCCCGGAGTGGCTGCAGCTTGCAGCTGCCCATTATGGAAGCTACTGGTAATTCCCAAACCCAATCCAACCTGGATGTAATAGTACAACCATCCTATTGTAACGTTCAAGATAGAATTAGAATTACAAATCTGTTGGATCCAACGGATTTGAGTGCAAACCAGTTTAGTCTTGACTATCAGGATTAATTCCACTGATAGCCTTGACCATTATACACATGCCGTCTAATTTATGACACTGTTGGATATCCTTCATCCAAATTAATTTTATCTATAAACTTATCAAACTTATCTCTCATATTATTCACCAGTTGGTTTGTAAAGCTAACACAGTTTACTAAAGATTCAATATATTCACCAACAGCAACAAACCCGTAAATTTTTGTTTTTTGCAGAACTTTTTTTTCATTTTTAAGATTTTTTGAGGTTATGAAAAATCAATTTATTTATGTGTTAGAAAAAGCACTAGAATCAAAATTTTATTTTCTATTATTCTAACTCTTTTTAATACTTTTGTGTGCTTGCAATATAATAATGTAAATTGCAGTCTCTGCAGTTTGGGCCCTGACATGCTTGATTATTCCTGACACCTTTGTTGCCACCTGGATAATATCTCTCAAATATCACAAGAATTATATAAAACAAATAAAAGGAAAAATTAAAGAAGAGTTCAGTGCTTTATTTGATATACAAGAAGAGTTTTATACAGTATCACAATAGGTCATATAAAGTCTATGTAGATTAAGACAGTCATGAGGCTTGTGTTAATCTTGTTTCTCATAAGACTCAAATATTAATCCTAGTATAATATCTGGATATGTTGCTAGTTGCATCTTACTCAGCAATCAAGTCATTTCTTGTGGAAATGATTTCACAAGAGGGAGAAATCAAAGATGTTGTGATAATGATAGCCCATGTATTGTCTTATTTTTTAACTTACAATACTTATTTTATTATAAAGTTCCTACACAATTAAAAGATTATGAAAAATTGTTTTTTCCTCCTGAGTTTTTTAGCTTGAATGAATAGTTTGAAGAAATTGTATAGTATTTGGGTTACAGTAGTTTTAAAAGCTATTGCAACAACCAAAAATACCTCAGATTTAAACAAAATGATTTCAGATTTAAGCAAATTCCAACTATCAGGTTAAATATACACTCTGTTAACAGGTATTTTTGGTGTTAATGGGCAAAATGGGTCAACACAGCAAAGAAGTACTCACACAACAAGCAAGACTATTCAAAATAAAATCTGAGATACACTGATTCACAAACAAAATGGTGTGAGTTGACCTTTGGTGTACACATGTTTACTATGTGAATTGGTGACAAAATACACCCAAGCGCGGTAAGTCAAAACTCAACCCAAAACTGAAACACAATAGCAACTCACTGTGTAATTTAAATCACTCAAATGTTGTGTGCAATGGATTATAATCAAGAATTATACCAAGGTATCTAAAATAAGATATGAGATCTGAAACATAATTTTTAAAAATATTGTGTTGGGTGCTTAATTTAGCGTGAAATCTGGGAAAATGGTGGAAATTTTTTGGGTATTTTAAAACAGGTGTTGTAAAACCAAAAACAACTAATTAAGAAATAAAAAATCTATAATTGGGATAAGAGGTGGGAAAAATATTAATTAAATATCCATATTCAGATAAAAGAAAAAAATTAAAATTAGGGAGTAAATTAATAGTAATCTATTTTAATATTTTGTTAAATTCTCAAAATGAAAGGAGCATAACAACAGAGTACTAAGGGACCTGTTGTGCACCACAGTTGTGGTTGCCCCTGCGGATCAAAGAACAGAGTTAGTGCAGCCCAACTGCATACTCAGGAAGGACATGGGAGAGGAGAGTTCAATAGTGGCGCTGCACTGACACAGCTGGTTCAAGGAGCACAAGCTGCTAGGGTGCAGAGTATCAACCCTTGAGTCCCCAAGGTGACCACAACAAAAACGGTTAGAAACAAGGAGGCAGAACTTTTTTGTATATGTTTGACACTGTGTACTGCCAAGAGTCAGTCCCATCAATCATGCTGGAGAAATTTTAGCCTGTGTTGCAACTGAACCAATGAGGATTCAGTATTTGGAATTAGGGAAGACAACATTCTAATAGAAAGGACAAAAATAATAAGAATAAGCTATTGTTTATTGTAGAATATTGTGATTAATATACCATATGGGGAAAGCCACATGTCCATAAGGGGGTGGCATGTTCCATATAAGGATTAGAGCCAAGAAATAACTTGTGTGGGATCAGCAGGTCAAATTGATAGCGCTCTTAAGTAGGAGAAATTGCCCACAATTCAATATTGTCATCAGATTAGTCCATATTGTTAGATACGTCAAGGGGCGACTCTCTGAGCACCCCTGTGTGTTGTAATATATGTTGGCAGGCAAGTCTGGAAACTTGGTTGCAACCCCCCTTGCCCCCTGCTTGTTGTCAGACACCAGGATTGGAGTCTGTGGGAGATCTGGAAAGGTCCGCACAAACAACCTTTGTGTGGGGATGGCACAGCAGGGGTGCAAGCAATCATGGTGGAGCATCTTGGTGTTCCCTTGGGCATCCTCAAGCCAATAGGTGTGATTGTCATAGACTGCAGTTATCTTGAAGGGCCCTAGGTGATTGGGTTACAACTTAGCCGAATTGGGGTTGAGGGTGTAGACGGGGTCACCTACAGCATATCTGGCTTCAAGATGCTTAATCCCTCTGACAACTGTGGTAAATTTGACTCCCTGGTACTTGACAAAGTGTTGAGTACCAGGGAGTTGAGCGCTGCATTAGTGAATCTATTTGTATTTTTGGCTTAACTAATTTTAAGCTAATTTTTACTAGTAATTTTGGGATTTGAAACCAAAAACCAAGGTTAAATTTACTTGAACTTGACTCCATTTAATAATTCAGTTTGCTAAAATACCAATATAAGGGGCAATTTATAAGTAAATTTACTAATAGAAATGAAAAAACCTGTGTTCAACACTCTAAAACAAAAAGTGACCGGTTCAACACTTTTTAAGCCAAATTTTAATTTTATTAATAAAATACATATGCGCTTATATATGATTTGTTATTTACTATTATGTTTTTATTATTAGTGTCCATAGTTGTCAATTAGGCTCCCAAGCACCACTATACTGGATTTAGTGGTATCTAAATTAATCAAATACCCCACTTGTTTTATATTATGTCATTCCTGGGTTTGTGGATTAAGTGGTGCCACATAAATTAAGCCCAATTTATTAATAGATTTCATATGCAATTTATAAAAAAACAGAAACTTGACTCCCCCTCTGCTTGACACTATCCACTTGCCATATGATTTGTTTTGGATTTAGTTAATCAAAGGCTCAGAATTAAGGCTAAATTAATAAGTGATACAGTATGACTGCCACTGAACACCCACCAACTTGACACTTTAACTTGGGGATTAGTAAAGAGAGCTTCTTAACGTTTTAACCAACACTATGGTAAATAAGTCACTCCCAGATTCTCCCAGCATAATTTAAACACTAATAAAACCTTCCTACTAATTTACTTTTTTTAAATATATGTTGTATTTTTTTATTTTTGAGCATATGAAACTGCCTTGCTTTTGGGTTAATTTTCAAACCTGGTGTAAATTTAAGCAAGTTTTATATGTAAAAACATAGTAAATTTGATTTTATGCTTAACTCCAGCATACTCAACAGTGAGAATCCAGCTTTTCCCAGCTGATTGATAGTGCCAAACTTGACACTTTACTATGTTTTGAATTTTCAACTCCCAATAAAAAAATTCCACATAATTATTCTTTATTTTTTTGCAATTATAATCCACTACTTCTCCTGCTACTCTCCATGTATTTTTTTATTTTTAATTTACTTTTACATTGATTTAGCACTAAGATGGTATGCTGAAACTAACATCTTTGATGCTTCATCATAAATTCACTCTTTTTCTATGTTTTACCCTTTATTTTTATACTTTGAGTTTCTATTTTGCTTCTATTTACTTTTTTGTTTTTTTCTTAATAAATAAAACTTTATTTTGTTTACTTTTCATTTATCTTTTACTTTGCTTTACCTCTGTGTTTCACATTTTTCACATTGTTTTATTTAAAAAACCAAACTTTTATTTAGACAAGATCAAACAAGAACATCCAAAAGCCCAAGCGCCAAGTGCCAAGCCTCCAAGGGCTCCAAAGAAACTGCCTCCACTCCCAAGTGTGCCAAGAAGCCTGTAAAGGCAAAATATCTAACCCCATCTCCTCCCACTCCATCTCCTTTTACTCCTCCCCTCCTCCACCCTCATCTTCCACATCCCCTGAACCTTCCCCCCAAAATCCCTCCCCTAATAAATCTGATGGTGATCTTACCAACCACTCCTTTTACCACTCAGAGGCCAACTCTGAGCCCACCAAGGAGCAACATACCAAGAAGTCAAAGGATGCTAAGGAGCCTACCTCTTCTTCTGGTAAGAAAAAGAAAATATCTAAGCAGGCCTTGAAGAACCCTTCCCCTCCCCTTCCTGATGGCTTTTCCCCCTCCCTCATCTGATCCCCAAGATGAGCCTGATGAGTACTCCAAGAAGTTCAAAACTTCTGGTCATGTGGCTTGGGATCCACTGGCAATTCACAATATCTGTAATTCAGACAGAGAGTTTAAAGTCCCCATGCGCTTCCCCTGGTACTTCCCAATTATGCCTGTAAAGGGCAGCCCTGGCTATGTTGCTGACAATTACATTTTTAACTGTAATAATCAAAAGTGCGCCACCAAGAGCAAACACCTTGGTTGTGAGAATAAGACTTGCGGGGCCCGGAAAAACACCAAGGGCTGGGAGTGAGTAACTGCCAAGAAGGTGGAGCACTATTGTGAGCCCCCAATCATCTTATAGCCTGGATGTTAAAATGGTACCTTGTCCAGGTGATCCCAACATCCTCTCACCTCCGGGAATCTGATCTGGCTATAAAGCCCTGCAGCATTTAAAGCCCAACAATCTCAAGTTGGTGCCAATGCAAGAGCAGTTGGTTAATTTCATAAGCAATAAGTGTATTGCCGCCAATCCCCCTCCCCCAAGGCTTTGGATGTCCTCTCAGAGCTTACGCTCACCCACAAGCTCAAGCAGCTTCTAAGTGGGGAGCGCTTCCTCCTCCATGACAACAGGCCCACCACCAAAGACTGAATAATCTGCTACTCAATTCAGCAGAACCTGATGGAGTTGAAAAGGGCTTCAATCTGACTATTTGATGGTACCTTCACCACTTGCCCCTGGATGTTCAAGCAGCTCTGGATGATCCATGCCCAGATTGTCATCTGGGTGATTCCGCTTGTGTTCTGTTTTTTTTTCTGGGGCCACCAAGAACATTTACACCCATGCTTTTACCACCCTCCACCAAGAACTTTCCCTCCTTCCTGACAATGACAATGCCAAGAAGACCCCCCTACACCTGCGCCACCCCTCCTGCCACTGACAAAGACCAGGCCACCCTGGACTTGGAGGAAAAGGTAAAGCTGAGAGCTCTTGGGCCTGCCAGTGCATTATGGACTTTGAGCCTGCTCAGTTCAATGTATTTAAGCAGCTTTTCAGCTGTTCATCAGAGAGGTTCAGGAGTGCCACTTCCACTACCGCCAAACAGTTGCTTGGGATTTGCAGGCCCATGCTGAGCTAAGTAGGTTGAGCCGGAGGGACACTTCAGACACTTGCAAATTTGTGCTTGCACAATTTAGTGCCTTGACTTTTTTAAAGCCAGAGCACACTGCAAAGGAGCTTGAGGTTCTCTCAAAGAATCCTTATGTAGTAAAGCACTCAGAGTTCAAGCCTTTCCTTGAGTACTTTGAGCCCCAATGGATTGGGAAGGTTGTCACACAGAGGCAAGGCAAGGCCCACGCCAAGGCCAGTTGGAATGCTTACTGGGCGGCAGTGATTGGTGAGCTCAAGACTACCTCAGCGCTAGAGGCTTATCACAAACACTTCAAGGCCAACTTTGGGTTCCACCCAAAATTCAATAAGTTTTTCTCCCTCCTGCAGCACAAGCAGGAGAAAACCATCTCCAAGCTGTGTGACTTGGCAAACTGCGTCCCCCCACCAAGCCCACAACCTGCTCCATCCTATTCACCAAAGCCATTCAAAATGAGGCCAAGCATAAATACAAGGACTCAGAGATCAAGGAGCATCTTGAGCTCATTGCAACTGCCCTCCTGGAAGGGGCCAAAATGAAGAAGGGGAAGAATGGGGAGGAATAAACTTGCTGTCTTGCTTCTATGGTTTTAATTTTTACTTTTTAGTTTTGATCAATTAGTATTTAGTTTTAATTTTTCTATTTTTTGATGTAATTAGATAGCACTGATTATTTGATGTATACATGGTAAGTTTGAGATGAATAGTTATAGTTGAAAGTGAATGAAATATCTTAATTTGTTAATTTCCTAATAAAACAAAATAAATTCACACTTATACTTCTATGCACTATATCAAATAAATATTAATATTTCTTTGTATTTTGTGTAACTTCTATTGTTTTATTTTTGTTTATTTTTATCTCATTGGAACTTTAATTTTTATGGTAATCAAAAATCTTTTTATAATGAAGAGTGTAAATTACATAATTAAATGAGAAATAGTTGCTTTTCTCTCCTTATTCTCATTAGTTAAGGTATATCTTTAGTTCATTATTGAGCTCTCTGGGATCACTTTAGTATACTATATTAGTATAGCTTAATTTTTATATTAAAAGTTTCCAGTACATCAAGATCTGTTAATTAAAAAAGTGTTAATTTCAAGTTGTTGATCAGGGAAAAAGCTGGATTCCCACTTTACTATAGTGTCAACAGGGGGGCTTTCCAAGACTATAGACTGTAGCTTCCCCTGATCAACTCCTGTCAGATTGTCAGGCGTCCCAAGGGCTAAGGCGCTGGGACTGAACCCGGTGCCTCTGTTGATTATTGCTTGTAAAATAAGTAGAGCAATGAGCAAGTGTTCAGTCCACGCGGTATTGGGGTGCTCCTGTGAGAGCTTGGTAATCAGCTGGACCAGGGAGCCATTTAACTGTCCCACGCAACCATTGGCTTGCAGATGATAAGGGGTGATAGCTATCTGTTGGAGGGCATTCTTGGCAAAGTATGCCTTCATGACCTGTCCAGCAAGTTTGGGGCCACCATCTGTGATGAGATGTTTGGGCCACCCAAAGCGGGCCACAATTTACTTGCCAATGAAGCAGATGATGGTGGTGGCAGTGTGGTTAGTTGTTGCCCAAGTCACTGGCCAGCAAATGAAGTAGTTGATTGTGGTTATGATATATTTATTTCCCAGTCTGTCTTTAGGGAGGGGCCCAATCACATCAAGGAATCACTTTTTGAAGGGTTCCATGGCCTTGATGGGCAGAATAGACTTGGGGGTGCAGGTTTGGACTATTCTTTTTGCACAGTATACACATTTTGAGGTGATCCAAGATTTCTTGGCGCATGTGTGGCCACCAAACCTTTTGTTTCATGATCTTAAAGAGGTTGTGTCCTCTGATGTGACCCAAGATGCGGTGGTAATGAGTATTGTGTTGCCTTGTTGTGTAGTGGAATGTAAGGCGTCTTCTCACCTGTCTCTGCCCAGCAGCAGAGGTTGCCAGCATTGGTGGTGAACTGACTTTTGTTGTCCTTCAGCTTGGAGATGGTTACTGAGTTAAGGTCTTTGTAACAAGTTGCCTCAGGACAGAGTTAAAGCATTGGCCTGTCTGGATCCAAGCCATCATCCCCGGTGATAGACACTACATTGAGTTGTGAGAGGGTGTCAGATGTGACAAGTTCCTTCCCAGTCTTGTACTCAATGTGCAGCTGGTAGGGGGATAGAGGCTCAAACTAGCCTGCTTGGGGAGTGTCAAGTGGTACTACATGTTGAAGTACTGAAGTGACTTGTGATCTGTCAGGACGCAGGGCAGAAAGCTCTCCCCTTCTAGGCAACAGCATCATTTCTCAATGCAGTGCACAATTGCTGCCAATTCTTTATTGTGTATAGGGTAACATTGTTCCAAGTCAGTGAGCTTCCTGGACTTGTATGCCACAGACCTGAAGACGTGTTTGTCAGTCTCTACCCGTAGCATGCCCCCTATAGCTCTATCAGAGGCATCAGTCTCAAGTTTGTATTAGCAGTTTCAATTGGGAAACTGTAATAATGGCGCAGTTTTAAGTCTCTACTTCAACATCTCAAAAGCTTGATCTCTGGTAGGGGTCCAGTGGAAGCGCTGTTTAGTGTTCAGGAGTTTGATGAGAGGTGCAATAAGTTCTCCACAATTGGGGATGAATTTACGCACATAGGCAACCATGCCCAAGAAGGTACATACCTGACTGACATCAGTGGGAGGTGGCATACTGGTGATTGCCTTGATCTTGGCAGGGTTGGGCTTTATCCCTTGAGCAGAGATGATGTGCTCAAGGAACAGAAACTCTGACTTGAGAAACTTGCATTTGGAGGGTTTAGCTTTTAGCTGTTTTTTCTGAAGGGTGTTGAGGACAGCACGGAGGTGTTGGAGGTGCAGGGTTTGATCTTGACTGAAGACAATAAGATTGTCAAGGTACATCACCATGACCTTTCTCAATAAATTCCTCAAATGCTTTGTTCATCAACATAGCAAAGGTGGAAGGATTGTTGATCATCCAAAAGTTCATGACTTGACACTCAAACAACCTGTAGCGTGTGCAGAAGGCAGTTTTTGCCTCATTCCCTGGTGCAATGCGGACCTGGTTGTACACTGCAGTGAGATCAATCTTGCTAAAGACCTTTGCACCCGCAAACGTGTCAAACAGGTTGTCAATTCATGGCAGGGGGTACTTATTTTTAACCGTCACTTCAGTTAAGAAGCAGTAATCTGTGACCAGGCAAAGGGACCCATCCTTCTTGGCTACAAAGAAGATAGCCGCCCCATATGGAGAGAGCAAGGTACAAATGAAGCCCTTGTCAAGAGCATCTACAAGGTGCTGGAAGAGGTCTCATCTTCTTTTGGTATGAGACAGTACAAGGGGTGCGCTTTAGGTAACAACCCCTGGAGTTGTACAGCGTGCTGGATCTCCCAGGGAGGAGTTAGTTGTTTGAGTGCTCACTGAACTTGTCCTTATATTCCTCAAGGAGTGTGGCAAGCGCTGGTGGAGGTAAAGTGGTCAAGGTAGGGGCCACAAGTGATTCAGTGTGGATAACTTTGACTGGGCATCAATTGAAGTCTTGTTTCCCCCTAAAATTGTATGAGCCTTTTTCTGTTATTCTGACAAAAACAGTATTGTGAAGAAGCTTGCTTATTTTGACAGGATAGATCTGAAAGCCCACCCCATTTCTATTGAGGGTGATAACAGACATATCCCAGTTGATGTAGGGACAATTTTGACAAAGCCAGTCAAGGCTAGAAATTACGTTGTGGCTGAGCCAGGTCATGATTGGCCCAGAGAGCTTAACCTGGATGTTCCCCATTCTCACAGGGAAGGGGACTGTCTTGTGGGTAATTGTCACTCTGCGGGAGTCAGCTACCTGTACTGCCTTGAATCTACTGGGTATACAGTGTAGCTTCTGCAAGTCAGCAAGCACCTGGTCATCATAGTGTGGTCAGCCCTGGTGTCTACCATTAAATTGTGGGTGTTTCCACAAAAATGGAAGGGATAAGCCAAGCAGGTTATTTTATTGAGAGAGTGGCTTGCTTGAAGCACAGGGTTGTCACTATGGACCTAGAAGACGTCAAGGGTTTCAACTTCATGTACGCTGTAGTCACAGGGATTTTTTGCAAGAAGGGTTTGAGAGTGCAGGTCAGGTGGGGTTGTAGGACCTCTTGTATCTATAACCCCCAGGCTTTTCTGAGGCCTTGATTTGGGCTAGCTGGAGCTCCCCCTTGAGGGGGCGTTTAGTCCCATTATCCTGCTAAAGGGGCTGACAGCAGCCTACTTGGTTGTGGGCACTGCCAGGTGTTGCACGAGGTTGAGGTGGAGCATTGTTTGTACGGCAAAAACCCATTGAAGCCTGGTGGTTGGCCTCCATAATGACTTTGTAGCAGTCATCAAAGGAGGTGCAACAACCTACAGGGACCTACTTACAGATATTTGGTTTTAACCCATTGATGATGAGGGTGAGCAACATGGCGTTCCCGTCAGTCACAGCTTCTGGGGCAGCAGCAAGAGCTTGCTTCCAGGCAACAAAGTATTTGGAAACAAATCTAGTCTGTTTGATTGCTAGCAGGGGAGTTCCCACCACAATAGGAGAGAAGGTTTGGCTGTAGCAGGACTTTTCAGCATCTCTGAATGTTGCCCAGGTGACTTCGATTTCTTGACTGGCCCAGTAGGTAAACCACACAGCGGCAGGCCCCGTGAGGCGCCCAGACGCAGTCACAACCCACATGGGCTCAGGTACTTACCAGATATAAAGGCAGGTCTTGGTGGAGTGAAGCCAACTGACAATCTTGGCCTCTTCAACACCCCCCACAAAGGATTCCAGCTGGAGGTTGATCATGCACTGTGAAAGGTCCAACTGAGGCTGGGTGATGCTGATGTCACACTGTCCAAGGCAGAGTCAATTATACACACTTAGATGAACTAGCTGGGTTTGATAGATAAAGTACCCGTCAGGAATGTCCCCCAGGGACTGGCAGGAGAGGTCTCTTGATGGGGAGTAGCCATATGACCCATACTCTGTCCTTTCTTAGGGTGAATTTTTTCTTTTAGGTAGGTCATGAACCTACTGTTGCTAACCCTGTTGCAACTGAACCAATGAGGATTCAGTATTTGGAATTGGGAAAGACAACAGTCTAATAGAAAGGACAGAAATAATAAGAATAAGGTATTGTTTATTGGAGAATATTGTGATTAATATACCACATGTGGAAAGCCACACAGCCACAAGGGGGTGGCATGGTGGCATGTTCCATGTAAGGATTGGAGCCAAGGAATAACTTGTGCGGGATCAGCAGGTTGAATTGGTAGCGCTCCTAATTAGGAGAAGAGCCCAAAATTTGATATTGTCATCAGATTGGTCCATGTTGTTAGATATGTCAAGGGGCAATTTCTTTGAGCGCCCCTGTGTATTGTAAGATACGTGTGCAGACAAGTCTGGAAACTTGGTTGCAACACCTGTGCTTGACACTAGCTAAAAGCCTTACGTCAGTGATGGCAACCAGGAAGAGGACAAGGAGACTGAGTTTTACTGAACTGATGAGGGACGGCTGGTGTTAAAGAAGGTTGCAGCCTTCTATAACAAGGTGCCTATGCCTTACAAGCCAGTCTCCAATCAGGATCTAGATTCACTAACTCCTACAAAGCCTGCTCAGAAACATATCCCTGATATCAAACACATCATCCTGCTCAAGCTAATGTGGGAATCTAGTGATTAAAAGCCAGCCGCGGCTCTTGTTGGGGTTGATCCCAAGTTTGCCTCCAAGCCATTCAACCAATTCATTAACACAGGTTGAGTCCTTGCTGCAGAAAAATCCTTGCATTCTTCTATCATGCTCACCAAGGAGCACAAATGGGCAATCTGCCAGTGGATAACCCAAGATTGCCATCTTGAACTGGCAAATATACAGGCCGTGCTTAAATCTACTTTTGAGGTTGAGGCCTCAATATAATTTTATTATCATTTGGTGAAGGGTATGAGGTTTTCATGGAAAAAGCTTGGGGTATCTCTGTACAATTGAAATAGCCCAACCAATATTGAGACCCATAAAAACTACACAGAGGTGTACACTGCCCTCAAAGCCAAGGGGATGGTCAAATTCTACTACATTGACAAATCAGAATTGCCTTGTCTATGCAGAATGCATATGGCTATGTCCCCAAAGGCTCCAATGACAGGATGGCTCAGCGTGCTGCAGTTTGCTCCACAGCCTACTCAATGGTGGCTCTCCTTGGTCCAAAGGGTGTTGAGCTATACCAAATGATATTGGGATCTCATAATAGCCAGACCTTCCTATCATTTCTCTGATTGGTCCAGGAGCACCTGAGGTGCACGAGCCCAGGCTTCACCAATGTGATTGTGTTGGACAACGTTGGTATCCAAAATGTGGCTGACATTCTTGAGGAATTCCCAATGATCAACACAAGCATTGTGGTGGGCCCCCAGCAATTGGCCACGGAAAATTTGTGCCTTCTCTTCCTCCCAGCCTCTTTGTCCTTCCTAAATCCCATCAAGGAAGTCTTTGGGTGGCTCAAGCAAGTTGTCAAGCAAGGAACCCCAACTGAGACAGAAGACCTGTTTAATTTGCTGCAGGCCAGGATCCACACTACCCAGCTGAGACTGTGGCCAAATTCTATGGCCATGCTGATTTGTTCATCCCTGCTTGCCTTGTCAAACAGCCAATCAATTAAAGGCTTAGCTTGTCCAGCTTTTTTATATTATCTAATTTACTATTCAAGATTTATGAATTATCATTTTATATTTAAAAGTTTCTAAGCCCACAATCACATTCAGCAGGACCATCAATGAAGGTTAGTAATTTATTTATTTATAATTATTTTTATTATGGCATCTAAGGTTATCCCAAACACTTGATACTTGGTTACACAAATATATTGATAACACTCTTATCAAATAAATGTAAAAATGAAATTAAAAAATTAAATGTAAAATGTAGAAATTAGAAGTATATTTTATTAACATATATTATTATGCTTTTATGAAGACCTTCTCTGGGATATATTTTGCAAATCTTTTTTGCTAAATAATACTTAAAAAATTATTTATAATAAAAATAATCTAAAATATAAATATATTAATTGGAAAAGAGAGTTTTAAGGGCACCTGTAATGGGTTCTTTTTTTATGTACCCACCCAGCAATGGAGGTGGCGCACAACCTCAACTGCCACACTGTAGACGGTGGATACACCCTGATTGAAATATTCACGACAGCTGGTAAAAGGAAGTATAGTTAGGTGGGAGTGAGGCAGCAGCTTCTCAGGTAGGGCTGCAAACCTGTATAACCCAGCCAGGACCAGGGCGTCCTGGATCACATGGTCAACCAAGTTGTACCCAGGGGGACCTTCTTCCCATCCAGGGAGAGCCTGGCCTTGTTGATACTGAGAAGGACCCTGTCCAGGTCCTCAACGCTGGCACACATTCCAAAGTAAAAGAGATACCCAAGGTAAACCACAAGGTAAAGCTTTTGCCCAACAAAGGCTTCAGTAAACTCACACAGCTTATTGAACATGGTACTAATCTTCTTCTTGTGCTTGATCCTGGCAAATGTGAGTTCCATTGCTAGAGGGACCCCTGTCTTGTCAGCGCTCTAGGCCAACCCAAAGTTGGCAAGGAGGATCTTGGTCTTCTTTACAGCTGTTGTGTCTGCAACAGCCAATTTGCCCACTTAGCGTCCAAAGTTCTTCAGTAGGTAAGAGAGTGTATGCTCCACCAGAAAGCAGAAGCAAGCAGCCGCATGGGACCAGCCCATCTCTGGTATGTTCTTGAATGGGAGCATTGCCAGGACGTCCCAAATAAGCTCAATGAAGTTTACACAGTAAACTCCACTGAGTGATAACAGGTCCAGGCAGACCAGTTGGGCATCCTTGTAGGCAGTAACTGCCCACTCAGATGCCCCTTGGCATGCTTTAGCTCATCCAATGCCTCCTGTGACATTGGAAAGGTACCATGAACATGGTACTCCAGCTCACACAAAACAGAGGGGATAGAAACAGCTGCCTTGCCACATGATTGGCATGGTATTGTATAATGTGGCAGGGAAAAATGAGACCAGGACCCAGCGGATTTCACTGTCTATGTTTTCTAAAAAAGTAAGTATTTTGAAACTTTATTAATTTTGATTATTTGGTTACCTTTGCGTGTTTACTCTTTGCCCACAGCCTCAGCCGGCTTGGCCATTCTTGGTGCAAGCAGTTGGGAAGGCAATTCTGTATCCTCTATTTTTGCTTGCTAGGCTGGCTTGAGATGTGCATACATCTCAGGGTTGTCAACCCAGACAGACAGCGCAGAGAGGGAAAATGACTTGAACTGGAGGCCCTCAACTACAGTTTTTTGAACGTTAAAAAGATGCTCAATTGTTTTTTCAGGGGTGTGTTGTAATGTGGTTAGTGTAAACTAGCCATTACTTACGTCAATACCTCCTATCATTTAGGCTCTAGTGAGAAGGGTTGAATCACCCAGTAGTTCAAATGAACAACTAGTCTGGTTGACTAACAGGTCATAACCTCAGAGGATTATTTAGCCCATCAAACATCATATTGCTTGATGGGCTGAGAGTCAACATTATCTGAGGTGAAGTCTGATCAGAGGATCAGTGGCTTAAGTTTAATCACAAACCCTCTATATAACTCTTCCCTTGTATTATTAAATAAAGAATTAATATTACATTAACTATAAATTTATTATACACACCAAGAAGAAAAATCATCTTAGCTTAGTCTTTAGTAAAACATAGGTTGTAATTGAGTTAAGCGTATAGCATTTATCACCACACCATAGCTGAAGCTACAACATTTAGTGCTCACTCAAGCATTCAATAGCCTGATGGTACTTGCCACCCTTCCAGGGACATGTTTTTTTCCCAGGGAGGGAATAGAGAAAACCTTCTCCATGCTTTCCCCTGCCATTTGCAGTATCACCCTAATGGGCTCTTCACAGATATTAACCGCCTTGCTGGTACAAGGGATGGTCTACCCAGCAAATTTGTTGTATTTGGTCAATTCATGGCTGACGTGCAACACCCCCACCAAATTGAGGGCCACTCCACTTTGCATCTCAATGTTCTGGTTCCACTAGAAGTGGATGAGAATGTAGAGCCTACCCAGCAGCAGCTGGAGCAGGCCATAGGCATCATGAACCGTGGTGCTTACTAAAACAGGGAAGCACACAAGAAGTTGGCGGTATTGCCATCATATGGCACAACTGCAAAGGAAAAGTTCAGAAACTTCACTGGGATCACTCCAAACCAGCTTCAGTTGCAGATGAAAACAATTGAGCAAGCAAAGGAGTATATATATAGATTCTTTCATCCCACAATTTGCCACAACTGTATTCACCTGGGGTATCAACTCTTACTCATATCACACCAGGGAAATTTGATTAATAATCAACAGGCATTCCTTTGACGCCTTTACAATGATCTTGTAGGTTCTATGGCCAACATCAGCCATCAGATCAATAGTTTGGCTGGACATCAGAACTACACTGCTACTTGGTCCGCACAGCTTGAGGAACACATGCCTAATTACATGGCCACAATGCTTGGGACTATGCTAGAGCACAAAGAAGTGGACAACAATTGGCTTTGCACAGTAACCCACCACATCAAAGGGGCAGAAGCTACTTTTTGCTACCTATGCAGTGAGGTTGAGTTGCTCTGTTGTTCAGTAAGAATGATCAAGGATGGGCCTTTTACAGAGCCTAACAAGGAAGCCACTGCCATTTTCCAGTGGGACATGAAGGAGCTATCCAAGCATTTAGTGAGATAGACAAAGGCCTTTGACAATCCCTCTCTGATTGTAGTAATTTTTACATGGAACTCCATAAGCTTGTGAAGCGCATTGACCACAACCACAATTGGACAGAAGAGAATCAATACAATCTGGAAAGATTAGGTAATAGCCAATGGGCTGCGTAGGAAAAGAATGGTGTGTTTTTTGAAAGACAGCAATCTCATATTGAGAAGCTTGAATACAAACTACATGTAGCCAACCGGACAATTAAGGATCTGGCTCAAGAAATATAATCACAACACAGCAATATTCATCTGTTACAAGGTCAAGTGGAGCAACTACTCCAGTTGTACCCAAGCCAGGCAAGGTTGGAGCTGGAACCACAGGCCACTTCCAGAAGAAGCCCAAGTGTTCTCTTAACCAACAGCCAGGCGCTGTTTGAAGACTGTCAATCTTTTCATAACTATGAAAGCAACAAGGACATCATAGGCCAGATAATGCAGAAGGTCTACATGGCTGAAACAGTACTAGAAAGTAGCAAGACACCTTTATCTGGGGCCGCAGCTTCAATATCTTGGACTGGTAACAATGCTAGAGACGCGGCGTCTGAAGCACAATTCTGCGCCTTAATCCATAGGAATACCTCCCCTCTGCCCAGGATAAGTTACAACTATAATACTTCTTCTATGATTCAGATCTTCAAACCAACAAATCTCCCCAAGTTTGAAAAGAAAGCAAATGTTCACGTGTTACTCCCCCTATACAATAACTTGATGTATGGTGCAGACAATGCCATGAAAAACGCGGCTATCTTTAACTGTTTAGATTTAGAAACGCAGACAATAACTAAGCCAAGACTAACAGAACAAGGATGGACCTACAAGAACGTGTCCAGAGACCTAATTGCGGAATTTGGCAGTGAGGAAGCCCTTTTATGTCGCAAGATGGAATTCACAGAAAGAAAGATCAAGAGAGGCAAAACTCTTATGGAGTTTTTGGAATGCTTCTACTTGGAGGCTCAAACTCTTGTCTCTATGGGAGCTTCTACCTTTGTGGACGTGAAAGGAGCCCTTCTGAACTATGTGAGCCCTAACTGCAAGTTATCTATTGCACTCAAGTCTTGTATTTATGGTGCTCAAACAGTTCTAGAGCTAAAGCACCACTTAGTATCATTTAAAGAGCAGTTCAAGGTTCCCTTCCCATACTATAAGAACTCTACTTCCTTCCTGTCAAGTAAACCTAAAAACAAGAGATGGGAGAAGGATCCCTTGAAAAAGCCAACAACTGTTACTACATCCCCAACCAACAATACTGCAAATAATTGCACATGTTACAAGTGTGGACAATTAAGGCATCTCTCTCAGGACTGTAAGCAACCCAAGGCCAATGTCTGGCACTTGGATCACAAAGACAGCAAAGATGACAATCAAACAGAAGAAGAGTACATAGAAGAAGATAGTGAAGAGTCAAAAAACTGCTAAGCAGTTAGGTTGAGAAGAAAATCCTGACTACTAGTAGTAACCAATCATCTCCACCTATTGACCCAGACCCAGAAATCACTGATTTTGACGGCTGCTTGCTGGATTAAGAAGCCTTTCCCAAAAGATACTTTCCTGTTAAAGAAGAAATAAATAAAGACTTGCTACATCAAGTATTGGCTGTCAATGCAGTCACAAGGAAGCAGGTGATTTGTACGGAAATTCTACCTTCCCAAGAAGCTGTTGATACCGTCTCTATACCTTATGCTGAACAACTTTCCATGCCATTCACTGAAGTCACCCACAAAAGCAACAGTGTTAAAAAGTTGTTTTAACTTTTGAGATTGGTACAAGTCTCCACAAACTTGGTTACCTTAAAAGCCCTGAAGCCCAAGTTAACAACCACACTAGAGTCATTTCTTGCTCAGTTCAAAGGTTAAGACATTCACAAGGTCACTAAGACCACATCCCCTCACTATGGAGAAATACACAACTGCACCTATATTGAGCTTTTGGTCCATAAGCTCAGAGTAAGAGCAATTTTGGATTCTGGAGCCCCTGGCAATATTGTGTCAACCAGGCTAGTTAAGAAGCTGAATCTTGCTCCTGACTTGGACTACAACAAAGAATTTGGTACATCAGGCCCCAACAGAACAAAGGCATTAGGAGCTTACTCATTATTACAATTACATTCTGGTAAATTGGTAGTAACACCACCTGCAATAGTATTGTAAACAAAAGTTATAATATTTTGATTGATACTAGTTTCATGGCTACCTATGGAACTATCATCAACCATCAAGATAATAATTTCAGTATTTTGGGCCACTCTGTGCCTATGTTCTATCACAACAACGGGCCAAAAAACCTTTCTACTAAGAAAGTTCACTATGTTAATATAGAGTATGCCAATGGAGACATGCCAGTAGTGTACACCTTACAACAGCGCAAATTAATGTCTTGCTGCTGGCCACCAGAGAGTACAAGGGGATTCCTTTATATTCCTCCAGTGAACTCTCCATTCCAAGTGGGTCCCAAGTGATACACAACACAGGCCTGTGTCTCAGCTTCCTAAAAGGATTGTATGGTGAAGTAGCTGGACCCCATAATGATTCATGTCTGGAACCTTGGATTCTACCAAGTATTGTCATGTCATTGTCAGAAGAAATCCAGGTGCTCCTGGGAAATCTTTCCAATGAAGTACTGAAAAAAAAGAAACATCAGCTTATGAAGTACATGAAGCTGAAGAAAATTCCAGTCTTGCAGATGTCACCCCTTTTGAAAATTTTGTGAGTTTTGCTACCTTGCAATCAGCCAAGTGTTCTGTTGCTAATTCTGTGCAAATCTCTCAATGAACTGACAGAAGACTAGAAGGACCAAGCCATGCACATTTTTGAGAAATACAGGGATGTCTTTGCGGAGAACAATCAAGACATATGAAAAGCTCTAGGAGTTGAACATGTATTGGATACACAAGGTACTGCCCCTATATGCTCTAGGACAATAAGAAGCAGCCTGGCCAACCAAGCCATTGTCAATGAAGGGCTACAAAAACTGCTCTCTGCTGGTCTATTGGTTCTCAGCAAGTATCCTTGGTCTTTGACTCTGTTACTTTTAGAGAAGAAGGATGAGAAAAATTGCATAGTAATGGATTAATGCAAGCTGAACTCAGTCAAAAAGAAGGATTTCTACCAGTTGCCATGCATTGACAATATTTTGGATAAGCTGGGAGGCGCAAAGTACTTCAGCACAACAGATCTGATCAGTGGATACTGGCAGATTGTTGTATTTGTAGCAGCAAAGGGTGCTAATTTCTACAAACAGTTAGTCAGGAACCTATTTCTTAATACTATACCTATAGATGGTATAGTGGCAGACTTTTAATAGGACAGAAGAATATAAGGTATTATGACAAAACTAGTGCTTTATTTTATAGTATGATACTTATATAGTATAAGGCGGGGTAATTTTCACTAGGGGAAAGGAGGCACAAACAGAAAGACTTTTGTAATAGAGGAGAGTGGACAGGCACATTAGAAAGTCCCATGCAATGGAACAACCGGTTTCACACGCTTTCCTTATGGAGGCATGTGGCTCTATTTATGTTGTCTCTATAATTAACTTTGGAAGTAAAGCTTATATCTAAAGAGCATTCAAAAGACCATTTGAACACCCGTTTTATGGGCGTTTCAAACAAAGTTAACCTTATTAAAACCGTCTTGCAAGGAAGCAATCACATGATTGTTATGTTGCTCAATCCCTAAGTGGAAAACTTAATGTCTAATCCATTTAGGATCTGTGACATTTCCCTCCACTAGATTAGACAACAGGTTTAAAACGTCAAGTGTCTCAAGATGGCAGCTATGGTGAACAGTAGCTCTAGAGGAGTTCCAAGAAGAGTCTTGAGGAAGGTGCAAGTGGTAATACCACAGAGACGCAAGTATACCAGGCCAGTGTAGGTGGTGAGGGCAACAGCAAAGCAGGTAGTCCTGAATGAAGTGGATAGCAGCTTTCTGGAGTTGGAGGTTCAGCTAGATCAGCTACTGGTACCTCAGCTGGTCTTAGTGAGGACAGACCCATCATTTGCTGCGCTGTTCCTAGCGTTGAGCAATTCCGGGGAGGTGACAGAAACTGGGTTGCAAAAGAGTAACAGTATCCATTGGCGGTTCTCCATGCAGGCAGCAGAAGAATAATTGAAGGCTCAGTTGAAGGAATTCCAATTTGAGGGTCAAGGGCTCTCAGTCTTTCAACAGGGGACGGTATCTAACATAGTGAAGTCTGTCCTTTGCGCTTGGGTGACACCTGAGATTAAAGAGGCTCAACCATTCAGTTGGAAAACCTCTGAAAACTTTGAGCAGCGTCTTTGGCAAGCCTTCCATGAAGTGTTGAAGTTGTACACGGTGGTGGGTACTACTCATCTGGTACCAATGGTGATGGCTGGCAACCTTGTTCTTTGAGGGATCAACCACTGTGATACCAAGTGGTAGGAGAACATGAGAGTTGTTGTGTCTGGCTCCTGGGGACAACATCCAGGAGAACACAGCAGGAAATCTTTATTATGAAAGATTTGAGGTTCAAAGCTAGCCTTGGGTTAGCCTTCAGGGCAAAATTAAGGACACATACCTTAATTTCCTGGAAAACAAGAAGAGAAAGTCCTTTTAGCAAAAAGGACAGGAAAAAAGCTTGAAGATTATTAAAGCCAACACAAATGTGGATAAACTTGTCTTTATTAGTAGAAATTATTCTAATTAAATAGTAGAAAAGGGTTGGTGATCACTCATTAGGTAGACAGATTGGCAGAGGGAGTCACGTTGGGTTGAGGTCATACCAGGATCAGTCAAGGGCAGGTATGATATTCTGGAATGGGTAGATATTAAACCAGACCCATTTGTAGAAGGGGAGGGATTCCCAAAATCAAAAGCAAAACTGACCAAATCTTTGCACACATCATTATTTGAAAGCCATATCAAAAAAGCATTAATGGCACAATTTATCACATCTTCACCCTCAAGATTGGACACAGGGAGTTGATATTTGCAGAGAAATTTGGAATGAGCTCAAGCAAAGGGGAAGCCGGAGGAAAGCAGCTGTAAAGTATACTTGACACCCTCTTGTAGATGACTTCACAAGGTCCAACCCAGAGGGAGTCTAGCTTATGAGCACAACCCCCATTACAATTTTTATAATAGAGGACTAGGTCACCCACTTGGTACTCAGGGAGGGGGCTCTGGATGCATTAGAGGGCGAGAGTTCTAAGGTTTTGACCTTATAAGCAGTAGAATAGGTGGTAACTTGTATGTCAATGATATGATTAGTCAAGTCTTTGACATGAGCTTCAGGATTGGCAGAGGCGTCAACCTCAATCAACAGAGGTCCCAAGATTGAGGGGGGTAGTGGCTTCCTGTCCATACAACATGGAAAAGGGGGACTGACCAGTCACTTGATGTCTTCTGAGTCTATACACAAAGAGAGCAGCAGGAAGGAACATGTCCCAGTTAGCGGCATCAGAGAGGGTAAGCTTCCTCATAATGGACACAAGGGTGGAATTTTCTTGCTCCACAGTTCCGTTGATTGATAGGTTATACTTTGCAGAGAAGGATTGATGTGTACCCATAGCTTCTACAATGGACGTTATGAGGCAAGCATTAAAGTTGGTCCCATTGTCAGAAAGCAGGACTTGAGGGCAGCCATGTCAATAGAAAATGTCTTGCAGCAAGAAAGTAGCCGTGGTCTTGGAAGTTATATCTTTTGTTGCTCTATCTTCAACCCATTTTCTAAAATGGTCTACGGCAACTAAGATAAACCAACACCCCAACCTAGACCAAGGAAAAGGCCCAACAGCATCAATACTCACTGTATGGAAGGCATGCTTTGGAGAGATGAGCTTGAACTGGTGTTGGAACAGGCAATGGCGTTGGAGCTGACAGGAATGACATGAGGTGAAGACATCAGGGATCAGAAGGCGCATGTTCTCCCAATAGAAGCTTTTGCACAACTAGTCATGAGTCTTTGCTATGCCCCCATGTCCATTGTCAATGTGAGCTTGGAGGATAATGGCTATCCTCATGCTAGGGCAAACATAGGGTAGGTAGGCATTATTAACCTTTTTGAAGAGCTGCCTATCACTAATTACAGTGTCCTTGGATAGGGTCTGTAGCGCCAAGAAAATTTCTTCTGGCTCAGTGGTCCAAGAGTCAGGATACCCTATTACTTTGTATAGGCAATCAGCGTCAGCAGGGTGGATAGCTAGAATTGGAATCCTTGACAGGCCATCAGCGTTCTGATGTTAAGCCCCAGGACGGTGGATCACAGTGAAATCATACCCTTGTAAATGTAGAGCCCAACGTGCTAGTTGACCTTCATGCTCCTTTAGCTGTTGTAGCCATTTAAGGGAGGAGTGATCTGTGACCACTGTGAAGTGGGTTCATAAATGTAGTGCCTAAACTGTTTTACTGTGTGCAGCACTGCCAAGAATTCCTTCTCAGTAATGCTGTAGTTCTTCTTGTGCTTATTGAGGACCCACAAAGAATAGGCTACAGGTTGATCCACACCTTTATTGTCAAGCTGGGCGAGGATGGTACCCACAGCTACTCCACTAGCATCAGTATACAAGATAAACTCATTATCATAATCAGGATAGACCAAGATAGGAGCCTATTTGAGCTTGGTCTTAAATGCTTTGAATGCTTGTTGTTAGATGTATGTCCATTCAAAGGGGGCGTTTCAAAGCAAGTGGACAAGGGGTTCACTCAGTTCAGCAAAATCAGGTATGAGCTGTTGGTGGTAGCCCATCACGCCAAGGAATACTCAAACCTCTTTAAGATTTGTGAGAGGTAGCATCTTGTTGATGGCTTCCACCTTGTTATTCATGAGGCAGATTCCAGTTTGAGTGACCTCATGACCTAAGAACTCAAGGCGTTCTTTAAAGAAGTAGCACTTGGATGTTTGAGTTTCAAGCCAGCTTTGCAAATCTTGATGAAGACAGCCTTGAGGTATTCCAAGTTGTTGGTAAAGGTAGTGCTAAATACAATGATGTCATCAAGATACACAAGGACACAAGAGATCTTTAGTTCTTGTAGGATGGAGTTCATAGCCTGTTGAAATATAGCAGGGACATTGAAGAGTCCCTGGGGCATACAAGTGGGTTCAAAAAGGCCTTATGAGGTGATAAGCACAGCCTTTTCTCTTTCTTCAGGAGATAAGTCAACTTGCCAGTAGCCAGAGGCTAAATCCATAGCTGAGAAAAAGTTGGAACCACCCAGCTGTTGGAGAGCATTGTCAATTTTGGGCAAGGGGTATGAATCTTTCTTAGTGAGGGAGTTCAGTTGGCAATAGTCCATTACAATGCAATTTCCGCCATCTTTCTTCTTGAGGATCAGTATCAGGGAAGCCCAAAGACTTTGGGAAGTAGCCAGTAAACCAGAGTCCAGAAGTTGTTTGAGCTCTTTAGACACCTGAGCATCCTTCACCAACTACAGCGGTATGGTTTGGCACAAAAAGGGGGTGCATCCCCATTATCAATCTGATAGATGACTCCCTTAGCCAGGCCATAATCCATAGGTCCAGAGGCAAAGATGTTGCTAAACTGATTGAGCAGGTCCAACACGTCTTTTTGTTGAACAGGAGAAAATTTGGGGAAATCAGCAGCGGTGAACAAGGAAAGAACTTGAGGATTGTCTTCAGGTAGATTGAAATCACTAAAAGTTCCAAAGAGGTAGAGGGAGGCTAATTGCTCTGCTCCCAGTATATGATCATGCCCTACAACCTGGCCTTGAGTCACCTGCATGGGCAGGGCTGTCAGGTTGGCAAGCAGTAATTGTAGAGGCTCTTTTTGGGTTTGATCTAGAATCACAGGACACATGTGAAGCTCTTTACAACTTAGGGAATTCAGGTGAGTAAAGTTCCAAGAAATATTTTCAGGTAGCTCATAAGAAATCTGGGAATCAATCACCACTTGAGAGTCCAGGGGAATGGTAATAGCTTCTGGTGCTAGTAGAGGTACCCCCTCTTCCGCAGGGCAGGAAGGAGGAGGGGTACACATGTTGGAGGAGTGAGTCCTATACTTGAGAGAGAAGATACCTGTAGGGTACTCAAGCACTCAAGTTTTAAGACGTTTTCCTGGGAGGCACAGAGGTTCCTCAAAAATCACAGGGATCTCATATCCTAAGATCAAAAGGTATCCATCTTGTAAGTTTACAATCCTGTTATATTCTCAGAGGAGTTGTGTACCAACTAAGAGGTCTTAGCTTTTGTTCTCAAGTACTACAGCAGAGGAAGCAATAAGGAGTTTCCCAAACCTCATGGGTAGAGCAGAGTAGGCACCAATGGCAAGAGTTTGTGCAATGCCAGCAGTGCCATACAACTGAGTGTAGTTGAGGCCAGGGGCCAGCTTAAGTTTCTTCATTAATTTTGAAGATACTACATTGACTGGAGAACCTGTGTCCAAGATGGCTTTGATTTTAACCTTTTGGATTGATACTTCCACGCAGGTTGTATCTTTCCCAAAGGGGGGAAGACTGCCAACACATCTTGTGCAACCTCTAGCTCCTTTTCCCATTTATCTAACATACACCTTAAGGCAGGAATTTCCTTATATACAGTCTGCAGTGGATGAGATACAGTTACGGTTTGAAAGAGAGCTTCTGCTAGCTCAGCTGCTTCTTCAGAGGAATCAACCAAGACGGGGGTTGATGGGCTTGAGCTAGGTAAGGGCAAGCCACCATGACTTTAGCTTCACTTACAGGTAATTGGGAAGTGGTGGTAGAATTCCCAGAGCAAAGCTTGTATGGGACAGAAATAGTTTCTGGAACATCCAAGACAGAATAGCCATAACTTTACAGAACCTTCACTATCAGAATCTTCAGGCTCTGAATCACTGGAGAGATTGTGAAATAGATGAAGGATAGTTGGGCCAGAGTAAGAAGGAGTTTCCTCATCAGACAGATGATCAGGGGAAGACAGGGGAGATTGGTCTGCAGAGAGCGTCTCTGTTTATAAGCTGACCTCTCTTTCCCACCTGTTCCTTGGGGTCACAACCTTCCACTCAAGAGAAGGTGCAAGTACACAAGAGGTTCCCTATTTGACCACAGTTATGACAACCTTGCCTCTTAGCCTGTCCATCAGCATCCAGGGTCATAATGTGTGGTGTACAAGAGGTAGTCCCAGCATTGCTGGCTTTATTTTCACATACCACTGTACCTCCATGAGTCAAATGCATGTCTTGCAAGAGAGTCTTAATGCTCTGCATGGAAGTGAGCAAAGCCTTGTGTGCCTTAAAGTGTAGGCATAGAAGCTGGTTCACCTTCAAAGCATTTGAACAAGCTGTGTAGGCTTCCCAGGGAATTAACTGTCAACTAGTGATTAACTGCTGGCCTTTAATGTAGAAACAATCTGCAAACTTAGCCCTGGTTTCCTTGGGCTTAAAAGCAATGTGAATAAATGCATCCTTCTTGACCTCCAAGCTGAGATCTCCTCCAAACTCCTCAATAAGGAGGCACTTCATGTCCTCCCAAGTGACAATGGAGGGGAGCTTGGGGACCACAACTTCTTTGCATGTGGGATGTAGACAGGTGAGGATATGCTCCTTATTGAGTTTGTCAGTAGCCCTACGCATTGCAGTTTTGTAAATGGTTAGAAAGGCGGCAATGGTAGAGGTTTTAGGATCAAATTATCTGCTTGAAGTTTAGTTTGTAGTTTGGGTTGATAAACAAGGACAAGGATTGACTGTTTTCACCAGGGTTGAGGACATTAATATAAGGATTGCCTTCAAACTTAGATTCAGCAGCAGGTTGTCTGGCCCAAAGGTATCAAAGGCTTTCTTCTAGGGTATCCAAGGTAGAGCTGTTCTTTCAACTAATATACCTAGCAGTGGCTGCAGCAGTTCCAAATTTGTCAATCTTAATTTGTTGTACTGCCAAGGTGCCAGCAATCCCATTGAGGCAAGTGGTCAAGGAAGTGGTCTGAGCAACCAAGGGGACAAGTTGTCCATTCAGTGTCTTGGTAAAGCAGGAGAGGTTTTGTAACTCTCTTTCCAATGTGTTTTGTCTATCAGCTACATCATTTGTCACTTTTGCAAGCTGATAAAGTGCACGTGCGCAGTTGACCCAGGGTTGACCCTCTAAACCAGGGCAACAACCATGATTGCCATGAGTGGGAGTATTAACGACTTCACTTTCCTCTTCATCTTCAGATTCAGATGACAAATCCTCAGAATTAGAGAGGCGCTGTCTTAAGTACTCAATTTCACCTTGCAAGGTAGCTAATTGATCAATGAGGGAGGCAATACAAGGGTCAGGCATTGATTCAACTGGAGGGGGGTTCTTAACAGAAGCTTGACGTCAAGTGGTAGCCTTGAGTTTGGTGATTGCCTCACATACCTTGGTTTAAAATAAGATGGTGCCTTGACAGGAGGAGCAGGAGGAGTCACCTCAATAGACGCTACTCTATTGTCCACATAATTTTGCACTTGGTATAGAAAGTTGCCTAGTGCAGCCTTATCCAGACCGTATTGATGATGCAGATGGCAACCCCAAGTATCAACATAAGCTCTCACCAACTCAAGTTGTGAATTGCCATGCTCCCTGAAATAGTTAAGTTCACTAACCAGAGTCTCAAAATCCTGGCAATGGTTTAGCAGAAAGGCCTCAATTTGCTCACAACACGCTGCCTAATGTTCATCCAATTCACATAGTTGGTCCTTGATGTATCCAGGGAGCAAGAAACAAAGGGAGTTCAGGGAAGAAGTTGAGTAGTTCTGTAATGCCAGTGGATTGCGCTGGTTGTTGGAAATGCACACAAAGAAACTGTGGGACCATTCTTAATAGGCCATATTTTGAGCGTGGTTATTTATGACAGTGGTGGCTACAGCATTTAATAGTTGATTCTGGGATCCTAAGGCAAGTTGATGGTGAACTAGGGAAAGCTGGATGAACTGGTTGACCAACATGCCAATTGTATCCATGGATTCCATCAACACAGAAGGAGACCAAAGTCCAAAAGGAAGGAGTACAGGTCTTCAGAAGCGTACACAGAATAAAGGCCAGGGATAGTGTGCATTACCACAGTGCCAGAATAGAGAAGGGAGCAGGTGGCAGCACAAGCTTGCTTTTAATTGAGAGAGAAAGCCAAAAGGGGGCCCACATAGGCCCGGGAAACAGAACCAATACCATAGGAGTTGAGGGGGCATTGGTGATGTCTTCTTCTAGAGGGGGACTAGAAACTTTAGGTTGTTCAGATACTTCAGAAACATAGGGAGAAGGACCAGAGAATGTCCGTGGGAACAGGGTAACCAAGGGGCTTGCAGCCCCTGTAGTGAGCACCATTTTGTTGTGTTTGGCTCCAGGGGATGACATCCTGGAGGACACGGCGGGAAATCTTTATTACAAAAGATTTGAGGTTCAAAGCTAGCCTTGGGTTAGCCTTCAGGGCAAAATTAAGGGCATGTACTTTAGTTTCCTGGAAAACAAGAAGAGAAAGTCCTTTTGGCAAAAATGACATAAAAAAAGCTTGAAGATTATTAAAGCCAACGCAAATGTGGATAAACTTGTCTTTATTAGGAGAAATGATTATACTTTAAATAATAGACAAGGAACGGTGATCACTCATTAGGAAGACAGAGTGGCTGGGGGGGTCATTTTAGGATGAGGTCATACCAGGATCATTCATAGACCTATACAATAATACAGAATGGGTGAATATTGAACCAGACCCATTTATGGAAGGCAAGGAATATCCAAAATCAAATCCAAACCCAACTAAATCTTTGCAGCTATCAATATTCAAAGGCTATATCAAAATAGCATTAATTGCGCAATTTACAAAAACCCTCATGCTAGGACAAACATAGGGTAGATAAGCGTGGTTGACTCTTTTGAAGAGTTGTCTATCTAGAATCACAGTATTCTTTGATAAGGCTTGCAGTGCCAGACAAATGTTTTCTGGATCAGTTGTCCAGGAGTCAGGATACCCTATCAACTTGTATAGGCAATTGGTGTCAGCAGGATGGATGGCTAGTATAGGCATCCTTGACAAACCATCAGCATTCTGGTATTGTGCACCAGGACAATGTACTTTAGTGAAATCATATCCTTGCAGGTGTAAGGCCCAACAGGCTAGTTGACCTTTGGGCTCCTTTAATTGCTTCAGCCACTTAAAGGATGAGTGGTTGGTAACCACCATTGTTGTAACTTTAGCTATTAGTTGGTTGATAACTGCAAATACTTAACTCAACTACAACCTTATGTGTTACTAAAGGTTAAGCTAAGATAAATCTTTCAGCCTAATGTGTATAATAAGCATAAGTTTATGTAATTCAATCTTTTTTTAATCAATTAAGGAGAGAGTTATATAGTAAAGGAGGGGATTAATGAGAGTCAATAGAGCGCCAGGATCCTCTGGTTACAGTCCGTTTCCCTATATTGCTTAGCCCAATATCAAACTAATGATTAGATAATTTTCAGTTAATATGAACTTGGAATACAACCTAGTTGATCATTTGGACCATTCATCATCCAGGGCAAGAGTACCATTGCCCTTTGGTTCACCAAGCTTAATGGATTAATGCGTGAATATAGTGATGACTAGTTTATAACAAATCACTTCACGACATTTTCCCCCACTAAACTAGATGTTACTGTAAAAGTCTTTTAACTTCCTTCAGTATGTAAACCACCCAAAAAGGAACAGAAATCCAGTTGTACAATACACCAATGTTCCAGAACAGAGAATCAACAAGGCCCAAAGGGGAATACCCAAAATTCTTGTTGGAACTGTACATGTACACTTGCCTGTTCCAGCCTCAGAAGAAGCTGAATTCACCAAGATCCTAGGCGGCAAAATAGATGCAGCTTTCTATAGTTTGTCCAGTACTGTCTCTTATAAACCAAGTACATCTTTGAATAATTCAGTAGTGCAAGACTCCGTTATGCCTACATCTAGCCAGCTTTCAACAATTGCAAAGAAGAGAAGCTGTAGTAGCAAGAGTGAAGTTACTACAACTACTCCAACTGATAAGACCAATGAGCCTGTGCTAATCTTAACCAATCTTCTCCAAAATTTAAACAAAGTTAAGGTGAGCTCTACTTCTGTAGTGGTCCAAGAAGATAGTCAAGGTTTCTATATCAAAATGATTGCCTATCTTTGTTGGGAGAGGATTCCTTTTCTACAATTCCGTGGCCCAGTAGTTATGTGGTCCACCCTTATGCTAGCTCTGGAAAATCCCTACATTATCTCCACAAAAAGACTCAAAGTTGGGAATAAGATTTATTGGCAAATTCCTAGGGTGAAGCTGATAAGGTATGCTCATTTGTGCCTACAGGACTTCTCCTTCAATGGGGTATACTTGACAGACAATCAAATCTCTTGTGCTCTCAAACTTCTGGAGCTGGTTTTTGCAGTGTGGTCTGTTCCTTGGTCCGCAGTTGGCCAGGTGCCCTTGTAGCATGGTTCAGATAGTCAAAAATATTGATTGCAACAAGCTATGGGTACTACCCTGGAACTCCTTAGCTATAATTATGCAGGAAGTAGACAATCCATGGCATTGGTAGGAAACTTGGTGCCCAGCGGCTCCAAGGTTGTTTATCACCAGAGACTGCACCACATGCAAAATATATTAAATGGCTGTTGGGAGTCATGTACTCAGTAGGAGACAAAACACCCAAGTAATATGCCCAGCAAGAAAGTCTTCTCTGGGAATGCATCTTGCTTGGGCTTGCTTTTCCTTACTTCATTGGCGTGAACTGCGTCAATTTCCTTTCTGTTGATGATTCTCCTTTTCTTCTGTTTGTATTCTGTTGGCTACCTAATGTCTGGATAATCTATGCAGCCATAGCCAAAGTCCTCATCCAGTTACACCTGGGTTTAGAGGCAATAGTATCTCAATAAAGAACCAATTTCCTAAACCACACTAATCTTTCTTACTATAAGCTTTATCTCTTCTTGATGCAAAAAGGATAACAACCCATGGAATTTTTTCATTAGGTTTTTCTTTTTCCAAATTTTTATCCATAAAGGGGTTTATTCTTGATCACTTAGAGCCTTGCGCATGTACTGCGTAAGGACTTGAGTGATCAGTTGGCCTGTTGCCAGATCCTTGAGAGTGTAGCTATCTACTCCCACTTTCTGGACTACCTTGACCGGTCCTTGCCATAGTGAGGCAAGTTTACTTTTGCAACTGTACCCTTGGTTACTGTAGAAGTATACCAAGCTTCCTATTTTGTATGCAGGGAGGGCAGGCTAGTTTTTACTGCACAACCCATATCTTTCTCCTTTGTTGCTAAATTGGTAGAGTATGCCTCGGACTGTAACTTGATTAGCGTCTGTGCTAGTCTCTTCAAATAAGCATTGGGGGTGAGGGGATTGTTGGTTTTAACTAAACTGTAGAGATGTGGCAGGAGGCTTGGTTATTGACCAAAAAGAAGCTGGAAGGGGCTTTTTCCTGTAGCCCTGTGGAATCCTATGTTGTACGCAAAGGTAGCTGCTGGAAGATATGTATCACATTTCATTTTGTGCTGATGGCTAAGCTTCCTTAAGATCTGTACAAGACTTCCATTTGTTCTCTCTACCATTCCATTTGTTTGGGGATGATATGGTATTGACAGGGTACCACAAATACCCATAAGTTTGTTCAGCTTGGGTATCATGTATCCCATGAAGTTTGTGCCATTATTTGTTAGCAATGTTTGTGGGCAGCCATGTTTGTAGAGTATGTTCTCTAGAATGAACTTGGCTGTGGTAAGTGCCAACTGGTTATGAATTGCTTTTGTTTCTACCCATTTTGTAAGTTGATCCACTGCTATAATTATGAACTGGTTCTTGCTATCAGTAAGTGGAAGGGGACCTACTATGTCTATAGCAACAGTATGAAACACAAAACCAGGTCAAATTAGCCAGTGCTGGTGGCGCAAGACATTTGGTTGCCTCTATTGTACAGTCATGACAAGCAACCAGGGTTTCTGCTACATCAAAATTCATACCTTTCCAGTAGCAATGCTGCTGTATGAGGTTGAGGGTTTTATGTATATTGCCATGGCCCACAGTACAATGTGCTGATACTATTGTGTCTGTATGTAAGGATGGGCAAATGTATGGTTATCACTTCCCTTTATACAGCTTAAAAAGCTGATTGTCCTTGACAGGAGTATCCACTGCAAGATACTTTAGAATTTTCTGAATCTCAAGCAGCTCCTCCCCCCCACATAGAAGGTTTTAGAATCAGTTTGTCATAAAGTTTGTCCGCTGCTGAGGAAACCAAGACTATGGTAGGAAGACGTGAAAGGCAATCTGTATTCTGATGCATAACTACTGAGCAATGGATTATTTTGTAGTCATAAGCTTATAGCTTGATAGCCCATTGTTCCAGGCGTCCTTCAGAATCCTTCAGTGTTTTCAACCATTTAAGTGAGGCATGATCAGTTACCACCGTAAATTGTACTCTGTGGAGGTACACTCTAAATTGTTGACAGGCATAAATGACTTCTAGGCATTCCCTTTCAGTGACATGTAATTCCTTTCATGACTATTGAGTGTGCGGGAACAATAACCTACAGGATGGTCTTGATCATTGTTGTCCAGCTGAGAATGAACAGCATCAATTGCTGTCAAACTGGCATCTGTGTGTACAATGAAGGGGCGCTCAAAATTAGGATAGGAGAGTACTTTCTCTGTCACTAGGGTGGCCTTCAAGTCCTTGAAGGCTTTCTGGCATCCTTCTGTCCATGAGAACTCAACGTCATTTTTCAACAAGTTAAATAGTGGTTCTCCTAGACCTGAAAAGATTTGTATAAACCGTCTATAATAACCAATCATTCCTAAAAACACCTGAACATCTCTCTTGTTGGGAGGCGTTTGCATGTGCATAAAAGCTTCAACCTTAGCAGGAACAGGCCGTAAGCTGTCTTTGCTGATGATATAACCAAAGAATTTCAAATGTTCCTTAAAAAAGTTACACTTCTTGGCTTTAGCTTGAGATTGGTAGCAATAAGACGTTGAAACACGGCATTCAAATGGTCCAAGTTTGACCAAAAAATTGTGAAAAGACGTTTATGTTGTCAAGATAAACCAGAACACAAGTAAACTTGAGGTCTCCCATCACAGAGTCTATGGCTCTTTGGAAAGTTGTGGGGGCATTTGCAAGTCCTTGTGGCATCCTAGTAGGCTGAAAAAGTCCTTGCTCTGTAATGATGACACACTTTTCCTGGTCTGCCGCTGAAAGGTCAATCTGCCAGTACCCACTGATCAGATCCATGGCGCTGAAGTACTCTGTGCCACCCAGCTTGTTCAATGTGTCATCAAAGTGGGGCAACGGATGAGAATCCTTTTTTGTGACAAAGTTCAATTTGTGGTAGTCCATTACTACGCAATTTGACCCATCCTTTATCTTTACAATTGTCAATTTTATACTTCTGGGAAGTACAATAACAAAATAAAGGGGAATATTAAGAAGAGAATGATACTTTATTTGATATGAATATAGTATATTATATAGTATCATGACAAGCCACATGTTGTCCATGTACGTCATAGAGGTCATGGGGCTTATCAGAGTAATGTTTCTCTTGAGTCAAAGGCTTAATCAAGTTGTGTTCCATTTAGGACCTGGATTGAGTGATCCCTGTCATAGATGGTTAACTGATAATGGTGCCACCAGTTTATTTACTGGGCAATGAACCACTTGGTGATCTACTTGGGGCGTTAATTCTCCAAGAGAGAGTAATCAAAGATGTTGCGACATCTCCCCCTGGGATGCTAGAAGGCAGAGCCTTGGGAATCTTCTTGAGAGTATCTGGTATACAGGCTGATATTGATCCAGTTTGGAGTTGGGTACAGGGAGCCTTGAATTTTGTTGGGCTGCTCTTGCCTTACACAAACAGATTTGGTTGTGATGTATATGTTTCAGTTCAGTTCAAGCTCCAATCCCTTTGATGATATAGGTGTTATTGGGCTTCACCTCCATAAAAATGCCTGGTCTGCGTAACCCTGGGTCCAGTTTGTGTTGGTCATGGTTGAAAACCCAGATCTTGTCTCCAACTTGGAACCTTTCTTGTTACAATGGGATTGCTTCCCGCTGAACCCTTTGTTGTTCTATTGCTTCTTGGTCTTTTCTGGCTTGTAGTAATTTTGGGTCATTACTGTCTGGAATCTTCTTTGGAAGTGGCAGTTGTGGTCCCATGGTTGTACTGAAAAGTGAGGGTTTCTGACCATAGACAAGTTCATAAGGGCTTTTGCCCATATTATAGTTGACTCATGTTCTGCAGACCATAAGGGCAGTTGGTAGCATGTCAACCCAGGCTTTTGGATTGTTGGCAGACAACTTACTGAGGGCTTCCACTAAAGAGCTGTTTAGTCTTTCTACTCGTCCATTTGCTTGTGGGTGATATGGGCAGCTGTGACGTGTTTTATTCCATTTTTGGCAAAATAGATATTAGTGTCAATAGCTTTAAGTTCAGTGCCTCCATCTGTGATTAAGAGGTCAGGCTTTCCAAACTTTGCTATGATCTCCTTGCCAATAAATTGTCTCACATAATTGCCTTTGTGCTCTTTTGTGGCTTGTGCTACAGGCCATCTGGTTGCATAGTCAATGGCTGTGATGATGTACTTCTTGCCTTTGCTTTCACCAGGCATAGGTCTCACAATATCTAATGACCATACCTTAAAGGGTTGTGTGATGGATACAGGTACTAATGACTTGGGTGGAGCTTTGGTTTGTGCATACTTCTCACAGACCTTGCATTGTTCCAGTACCTCTCTGATATCATCTAACATGTTGGGCCACCAGTAGTGCGTCTTGAGATATTTGTGCAATTTTCTGCTACGGGTGTGTCCCAAGTCTCTGTGATATTGGAGGATTGTGTCAATTTTTTGTGTTGACAGGACTTAGGGTACAGTGTCACCATTTGGAAGTATTTGGTGAAGGGTACCATATACGTTTTTGAACAGGTGTTTGTTCTTGAGGACTTTCTCTTGGATGTCCATTAGTGTACCAGGTGGGAACCTTTCCTGGAGATTCCCCATGATTAACATGGGCCAGTCAGGGTTGCCATCAGTGCAAAGGATGTGTTTATTGTATAGCCTTGATAGAGTGTCTGCAGTAAGTATTTCCTTGCCTGGCTTGTATTCAATTTGCATGGGGTATCTCTGTATGAGACTCATCCATTTGGCTTGTTCTCTTGACAGGTGTTGTTGTGTTTTCAAGAATATCAACAACTTGTGGTAGGTGAGTACTTTGAATGTCTGGGCTCCTTCCAGATAGCATCGTCATTTTATGAGGTAGTGTATGATAGAAACCAATTCCTTATCATGTATAGGGTATCTTTGTTTGCCGTCTGAGCTTCCTTGATTCATATGCTACAGGGAGGAAGTCCTTTTGGGCTGTTTGGATACGGTGAACTTCTCCTATGGCATAATCAGAGGTGTTGGTTTCTAGCTCATAGATACCCTCACGGTTTGGGTATTGCAGGATGGGGGCAGTAATCATATACTATTTCAGTTGGCGGAAATGTTGATCTCATAAAGGTGTCCAGACAAATTTGGTTGTTTTCCCCTGTGATGGCTGATAAGGGGGCTGTCAGAGCGCCCCAGTCAGGGATGAACATGCATACATAAGCTACTATTCCAAAGAAAGTGCAGAGTTTGCTCTTGTTCCTTGGGGCTGGCATCTCTGTTATAGCACATATTTTATCTGGATAAGGCTTGATACTGTCCTTGCTGATGATATGGCCAAGGAATGGAAGTTCAGTTGAGAAGAACTCACATTTGGAGGGTTTGGCAACTAGTTGGCTTTCCTGCAGGGTACAGAGGACTTTGCAGACGTCTTCTCAGTGTTTTTGCAGGTTGAGGCTATAAATGATGATGTTGTCCAGGTAGATAATTGCTTGTTTTTTAATGTGTTCCTTGAAAACTTTGTTCATGAAGGTCACAAAGGTACTGGGAGCGTTTATTATGCCAAAGTTGAGAACAGCACATTAAAAGGATCCATACTTGGTTCTAAATGAGGTCTTTGGAATGTCTTCAGGTTTCATGAAAGTTTGGTGATATCCTGCTGTCAAATCAATTTTTTTTTAGATTTGGGACCCCCCCAGGGCATCAGAAAGGTCATCAATTAGGGGCAGGGGATACCTGTTCTTTATTGTGACCTTGTTGAGGGCCCTGTAGTCTGTGACCAGACAGAGGCCTCCATATTTCTTTGCCACAAAGAAGACAGCAGCACCAAAGGGTGATTTTGAGGGTCTGATGAGGCCTTTCTCAAGTGCTTTGTCAAGGTAAGCTTTTAGAGCATTGTCTTCTTGTGGTGTGAGAGGGTAGATGGGCTGTGCTTTAGAAACACTACCTTTTAGGTCAATCCTGTGTTGTATACCCCAATCAGGGGGTAACCTGGGTAGTGATTCTTGGAATACAGAGGGAAATTCATTGACTAGCTGATCTCTAATTGGGTTCTGTTTTTGTTGAATTTCTGTTTTTTTGAAGTGTATGACCTCATATGTACATGTGCTCCAATTGATTTTGCAATGTCAGTTTCTTTCTCTGCTTTATGATCTTTATAAATATGTGGTCCCTCATCAGGGTGTCAAGATGTGTTGGGTACACATGATGGTAGACTTCTCCTTGCTGGATAGTGAGGGTGGCACTTTCCCAGTCAATGTGAGGCTTTGTCTTTTGCATCCAATCTAATCCAAGTATGATATCATATTTGGGGATTAGAATGATGGGGCCACTAATTGTTGTTTGGAAGTCTCCAATTTGGGCCCAGAAAGGTCTGGTCTTGTGGGTAACTGGTGTGCTGCAGTTGTCTGCCATGATGACTTTCTTGATGCTACTTTGAATGGTGGATAACTTCATGAGGTCTGAAAAACTCTTGTTAATAAGAAATTGATTGGATCCAGTGTTGAATAGCGCTGTGTCCTGGTATCTGCAAAAACAGAAAGGATAGGTAAGGAGTTTACTTCCAGATTGGGTAGTAAACAGGAGAGGGTCTCTGGAGGGAACCTGGATCATGGTGATGGAGTCCATGTCCTGTTCTCTGTACAAGTCTTGTGAAGAGGGGGAGGGCGGCTTGCCTAAGCACTCCCCTGAGCTTTTCCCTCCTTTTTGGTATCTTTGGTGCTGGCCTGGCTGACTTGTGCAGTGCAATTCCCAGTTCAAGGATGGGAAAGGTTGGCTCAGTTGTTTTTCTTATTGGGGCAAAGCTCTCTCTTAACTGCAGGGTTTTCCTTGCGCTTGTTGGTGGTGTGTAAATTGTCAGACTTCTGAGCTGTGTGTTTTCTTTCTAGGAATACATCCTCAAGGTTCTTGCAGTGGGACATGTTGAACTGATATCTAATGTGTGTAGGAAGGCCATTGTAGAAGTCCAGGCGTGGTCCAGGTTCATCAAAGTTGATGGTGTTGGGTGCACAGTCACGTAGTCCTTCATATGCTGCAATGTATTCCTCAATGGTTCCTGTCATTTTGAAGGTTTGAAGCTCAGTCATAATCACCATGTCTGATTCCTTCATGGAGAACTTTTTGAGGAATGAGGCCTTGAACACTTCCCAATTTTTCTTCTGGTCAGGATGTTGGGCTAGCCATTTGGTAACAAAGCGTGAAGCAGTCCCTGTGACACAGAGGGAAATTTTGCTGACCCAGAGTCTTTGGGGGTACTCCACTTGTTTGAACTTACTCTCAGTGCTGTTGATCCAAAGAGAAGCGTTCTCAAGGCGTAGTCCTGCAAAGGCGCCAATCTCAGTGGTATGTAAGCGTTGAAACACAATATTGGGTATCTCAGGTTGCGTAGGCGCTGTTGTGTTTGGCGTGGTAGGGAGAAGTCTGCAGGTTTTGCAAGCATTGTACTGGTCAATGAGTACAAGGAGATTATTTTAGATGACAAGGCCTGGGGGGACGTCTTGTCCTACTTTGTAATCTCTTCAGCTGTTAGGGAGTGACATTGTTTGGGTTCTTTTCTTGGGAGGAATTTTTCCTTTGAGTTGGATAGGTATGGATAACCTACCTGTGCTACTGCTGTCAAGTTTATACTTCTGGGAAGTATAATAAACAAAATAAAGGGGAAAATTAAAAAGAGAATGATACTTTATTTGATATGAGTATAGGATATTATATAGTATCATGATAAGCTGCATGTTGTCAATGTACGTCATGGAGGTCATGGGGCTTATCTGAGTAATGTTCCTCTTGAGTCACAAGACTTAATCAAGTTGTGTTCCATTTAGGACCTGGATTGATTGATCCCTGTCATAGATGGTTAACTGATAATGGTACCACCAGTTTATTTACTGGGCAGTGAACCACTTGGTAAGCCACTCAGTGATTTAATTGGGGTGTTAATTCCCCGAGAGGGAGTAATCAAAGATGTTGCAACACAATCAACAGTGGTGAAGACCAAAAACTCTTGCTGGGTACCAAAAGGCCAGATGCAAGTAACTTCTGTAGCTCTTTGTTGACAATGGCTTGGTTGGCCAGGCTGCATTTTATTGGCCTAGAGAGTATAGGAGCAGCTCCTTGTGTATCCAATACATGTTCAACCCCAAGAGCTTTACCTAGGTCTTGGTTGTTTTCTGCATTGACGTTTTTACATTTCTCAAAGAGTCAAATAGCTTGGTCCTTCTGGTCTTCCATTAGTCCAGTTAAAGACTTGCGCAGAATAAGCAACAGAACACTTGTTTGGTTGCACAGTAGCACAAATTCACTGAACTTGCCAAAGGGAGTGACATCCATAAGGCTAGAGTTTTCTTCCAACTTCATATAGCCCAGCAGTTGGTGTTTCTTCACCTTCAGTTATTTTTCAGAAAGGTTCCCCAAGAGTACCAGAATCTCTTCCAATAATGGCATGACAATCCCAGGTAGAATTCAAGGTTCCAGTTGCAAACCATTATGGAGTCCAGATACTTTGTCATGCATACCTTTAGGGAAACTGAGGCTTAGACCTGTATTATGTATAACTTGAGAACCAGTTAGGATAGAGAATTCACTAGAATTATATAAATGAATCCATTTTTACTCTTTAGTGGCCAGAGGTAGAACCTTGATTTTGTGCTGATGCAAGGTGTACGCTACTGGCATATTGCCATCAGAATATTCCATGTTAATATAATGAATTTTCTTTGTAGGGAGATCCCTTGGTTTGTCACCTTGATAAAACATTAGTATTGAGTGACCTAGAATGCTGAAAGTACTATCCTGATGGTTGATGATAGTCCTGTAGGTTGCCATGAAGCTTGTTCCAATCAAGATATTGTAGCTTTCATTACGCAACACTATTGCTGGGGCTGTTACCACCAATTTACCAAAACAAAGTGGTAAAGATGAATAGGCTCCCAACGCCTTTGTTTTGTTGGTTCCTATAGTACCAAATCTCCCATTATAATCTAGGTTAGGCGCAAGTTTCAGCTTCTTGACTAGCCTAGTCAATACAATGTTCCCTAGAGCTCCAGAGTCCAGAATTGCTCTTATTTGGAGCTTATGAACCACTAGTTCAATGTATGTGCAGCAGTGTTGTTCCCCATAATGAGGAGAGGCAATTTTGGTAACCTTGTGAATATCTAAACCCTTAAACTGAGCAAGAAATGACTCTAGCGCAGTTTTCAGATTGGGCTTCAGGGATTTTAAGGTATCCAGATTAGTGGAGACTTGTACCAACCTCAATAGTTGAGACAACTTTTTAACACTGTTGTTCTCATGGGTGACCTTGGTGTATGGCATGGAAAGTTGTTCAGAATAGGGTATAGAGATGGTGTCAACAGTTTCTTTGGAAGGTATACTTTCTGTACAGATTGCTTGCTTCCTTGTGACTGTGTTGACGGCTAAAACTCTATGGATCAAGTCTTTGTTTATTTCTTCTTTATTTGGAAAGTATCTCTTGGGGCAGGCTTCTTGGTCCAGCAGGTCAATGTCGCAATCAGGAATGTTGGGGTCTGGGTCAATAGGGGGAGAGGATTGATTACTACTAGCAGTCAGGGTTTTCCCCTCAACCTGACTGCTTAGCAGTTTTTTGACTCCTCACCATCCTCTTCTCTGTCCTTGTCTTCTTCCTCGTCATCTAGCTTGTCTTCCATGCCGTCTTCCTGAATCAGGTGGCAAACATTAGCCTTGGGTTGCTTGCAGTCTCAAGAAAGATGTCCTAATTGCCCACACTTGTAGCATGTGCTGTTGTTTGCCATGTTGCTAACTGGGGGAGTAGCTACAATTGTTGATTTCTTTGGAGAGTCCCTATCCCAAGTCTTGACCTTGGAATCCATAGAATAGGACAAAGTGGCTTTCTTATAGTCAAGAAAGGGAACTTCAAACTGCTCCTTAAAAGATCCCAAGTGGCGCATGAGTTCAGGGACTGTTCTTGCACCATATATTCCAGATTTGAGAGCAATGGAAAGCTCTCTATTGGGGTGTACATAGTTAAGAAGTGCTCATTTTACACATCAACAAAAGTGGCAACTCCCATGGAGACTAGGGTTTTTGCTTCCAAATAGAAGCACTCTGAGAAATCCATTAGGCTTTCCCCCTTCTTTATCTTTCCTTCTGTAAACTCCATTTTTTGGCAAAATAGAGCCTCTTTGATGCCAAACTCTGCAATAAGGGCCCTGGATATGTTCTTTTTTAAGTCCAGCCTTGTTCCAGAAGTCTTGGCATTATTATTGTTTGGGTCTCCAAATCCAAGCAATTAAAAATGACTGCATTCTTCATGGCATCATCTGCACCCTACATAGAGTTATTGTATAGCCAGAGGAACATGTGGAAATTGGCCTTTTTGTCAAATTTTGGAAAATTTGTTGGCTTAAAGTTCTGGATCACAGAATAAGTGCTAAAATTATAGCTTCTTCTAGGAGGAGGTGAGGTATTTCTCTGGTTTGAGGTGTAGAATTGCGCTTCAGAAGCCAAATCTCTAGAGTTGTTGCTAGTCCTGGAAGTTGAGGCAGCAGTACCAGGAATAGGTGTTTCACTGCTATCCAGAACTGTTTCCAAAACATAGACTTTCCTTATTTTACGGCCTATGTTGTCTTCATTGCTCTCATAGCTATGGAAGGAGCAACAGTCTTCTGACATCCCATGGCTGGCAGTAGACAAGACACTTTGACTTCTTCTTGTAGTTGCTTGTAGTCTGGGATCAGGCACAATTGGGTTGGAATACACCTGAAGTAGTTGCTCTACTTGTCCTTGTAGATGCAGAATATTGCTATGTTGTGATTGCACTTCTCAGGCCAGGTCTTTTATTGTGCAATTTGCTACGTGTAGTTTGTCCTCAAGCTTCTCCATAAGTGATTCCTGGTTTCCAAACAACACATTTTTATTTTCTTGCATAGCCCAATGACTATCACTTAATCTTTCCAGATTAACATGATTTTCTTCTGTGTGGCTGTGGTTGTGGTCAATCATTTTTGCAAGTTTAGGAAATTCCACGTTAAAATGGTTGCAGTCAGAGAGGGATTGGCGGAGGCCCTTGTCAATCTCATTAAAGTGTTCAGATAGCTCCTTCATGTCCTGTTGGATAATGGCAGTAGCTTCCTTGTTGCCTTCCAACGCAACCCCATCCTTGATCATTCTTACAGAGCAGCAGAGCAACTTGACCTTGCTACATAGGTAGCAAAAGGTGGCTTCTGCCCCTTTTACGTGATGAGTTACTGTGTCTAGCCAATTATTATACAACCCTTGTGTTCAAGCATGGTCTCAACCATTGTAATCACGTAGTTTTTCAGGCGTTCCTCTATCTGTGTTGACCAATTTTCAGCAAAGTTTTGGCGGACTGCCAAGCTGTTCAGTTGGTGACTGATATTGGCCATAGAGTTTGTGAGTTTGTTATACAGGCAATAGAGAAAAGCCTGCTGATTGTTTATCAAATTTCCTTGATGCAAGATCAGGGACAGTTGATAACTCAATTGAGTCTAGTTGTGGCAAATGGCAGGATGTGCAAAACTATGGATATACTCATTGATTTGTATAATTGTTTTCATCTGTAATCAAAGCTGATTAGGAGTTATTCCTATGAAATTGCGGAATTTATCTTTAGCTGTATTGCCATAGGATGACAGTACAGCAAGCTACTTGTGGGCTTCCCCATTTTGATACGCAATCTGGTCCATACTTCTAATGGCTTGCTCTAGCTGTTGCTGGATAGGCTCCATGTGTCTGTCTACCTCAAGTGGCACTGGGACATCAAGTTGTAGAGAGGACTGATCCTCTATTTGACAGGAATGCTATACGTCAGTCATGAACTGACCAAAAGCCATGAATTTGTTAGGAAGACCATCCCTTGTTCCAGCAAGGCAATTGATCTCCAAGAAAAGCCCATTGGGGTAGTCCTGGAGGCGACAAAGGAAGGCATGTAGAAGGTTATCTCCATCACCTCCCCACACAAAAGACAAGTCCCCAGCAGGGCAACAAGTACCATTGGGCAGATGCATGCTAGAGTGAGCACCAAATGTTGTAACTTCAGCTATTGGTTGGTTGATAACTGATAATGCTTAACTTGACTACAACCTTATGTGTTATTAAAGATTAAGCTAAGATAAAACTTTCATCCTAATGTGTATAATAAGTATAAGTTTATGTAATTCAATCTTTATTTAATCAATCAAGGAGAGAGTTATATAGTAAAGGAGGGGATTAATGAGAGTCAATAGAATGCCAGGATCCTCTGTTTACAGTCTGTTTCCCTATATTGTTTAGCCCAATATCAAACTAATGATTGGATAATTTTCAGTTAATATGAACTTGGAATATAACCTAGTTGATCATTTGGACTATTTATCATCCAGGGCAAGAGTATCATTGCCCTTTGGTTCACCAAGATTAATGGATTAATGCATGAATATAGTGATGGCTAGTTTATAACCAATCACTTCACAACAACTGTGAAGTGAGTCCTGTAAATGTAGTGCCAAAACTGTTTTACTGCATGTAGAACAGCTAGGCATTCTTTTTCCATGACACTATAGTTCTTCTTGTGTTTGTTGAGGACTGTGAAGAATAGGCCACAGGTCAGTCCACACCTTCATTGTCAATCCAGGCTAAGATAGCACCCACAGCTACTCCATTAGCGTTGGTGTACAAGATGAACTCCCTATTGTAATCAGGGTAGACTAGGATGGGAGCCTCCATGAGTTTGGCTTTCAGTGCTTCAAAAGACTGTTGTTGGCTGTCAGTCCACTCAAAGGGTACATTGCAAAGGAGCTGGACAAGGGGTTTGCTTAGTTCAGCAAAATCAGGGATGAATTGTCAATAGTACCCTATCATACCAAGAAAGACTTAGACCTCTCATAGGTTTGTGAGGATCTGCATCTTATCAATGGCTTCCACCTTATTATTCATAGGGTGTATTCCAGTTTGGGTGACCTTGTGGCCCAAGAATTAAAGTTGTTCCTTGAATAAGGAGCATTTAGAGGGTTTGAGTTTTAAGCCTTCCTCCCAAATTTTGATGAAGACAGCTTTGAGGTGGTCCAAATTTTCAGTAAACATGGAGCTGAATACAGTAATATTGTCAAGGTATACGAGGATGCAGGAGAGTTTCAGATCTTGTAATATGGAGACTATAGCCCGTTGAAATGTAGCTGGGGTGTTGCATAGTCCTTGGGGCATACAAGTGGATTCATAAAGACCTTCTGAAGTGATAAGTGCAGCCTTCTCTCTATCTTCAGAAGACAAGTCAACCTGCCAGTATCCTGATGCTAGATCCATAGTGGAGAGAAAAATTGATCCCCTAATTGTCTAAGAGCATCATAAATTCTAGGCAGAGAATAAGGGTCCTTTTTGGTGAGCAAGTTTAGGCAGCAGTAATCTATCACAATGCAGTGGCCTCCATCCTTCTTTAAAGGATCAATAATGGGGAGGCTCAAGGGCTCTGTAAGGGAGCTAGTAGTCCAGCATCTAAGAGCTGTTTGAGCTTCTTAGAGAACTGAGCATCTTCTACCCTTCTGTGGCGGTAAGGTTTGGCACAAAAAGGTGGAGTATCACCTGTATCTATATGATGAATGACTCCATTTGCAAGACCATAATTGGTGGGTCCAGATGAAAAGATATCCTAAAACTGGTCTAGCAGTTCCAGATCACCTTTTTGTTTAATGGGTGACAATTGAGGGAAGTCTGCGGCTGTGAACTGGGAGAGAATCTGAGGGTCTCCTTCAGGCAAGTTGAAATCACTAAACGTTCTAAAGGGGTAGAGGGACGCCACTTGCTCTGAACCTAATATGTAACCATGCCCAACAACCTGGCCCTTGGTCACCTGCATAGGCAGGGCGGTCATGTTAGCCAACAACAGCTGCACAGGCTCCTTATGAGTCCGGTCCAAAATCCCAGGGCATAACCAAGGCTCTTTACAGCTTAAGGAATCAGGTGAATACAGCTCTAGAAATTATTTTTCATGTAGTTTGTAGGATATCTGGGAGTCTATAATCACTTGTGATCCAGGCAGGATAGTGATAGCTGCAGGGGGCAGAAAGAGGCACACCTTCCTCTGCAGAACAGGAAGGAGAAGGGGAACACATATTAGAAGAATGAGTCCTGTACTTGAGTGAGAAGATACCTGTGGGGTACTCAAACACACAAGTCTTAAGACTTTTACCCAGGACACGCGGGGGTTCTTCAAAGATTAGAGGAATCTTATACCCTAAGAGCAATAGGTACCCATCTCAAAGGTTCATAATATCATTGTACTATCAAAGGAATTGTGTACCAACCAGCAGATCATAGCTTTTGTTTTCTAGAACAACAGCAGGGGATGCAATAATAAGCTTCCCAAACCTCATTTTCAGGGCGGAATAGGCACAAATGGCTTGGGTTTGGGCCATGCCAGCTGTACCATATGACTGAGTGCAGTTGAGGTTGGGGGCCAGTTTAAGTTTCTTCATTAGCTTGGACAATACCACATTGACTGGAGAGCCTTTTCCAAGATAGCCTTGATCTTAACCTTTTGGATTGATTCTTCCACACATGTAGTATCTTTCCCAAAGGGGGGAAAGACAGCCAGACCATCCTGAGCAGCTTCCAATTCCTTCTCTCATTTGGCAACATGCATTGTAAGGCAGGAATTTCCTTATAAACAGTCTTCAAGGGGAGAGATACGGTCATATTCTGAAAGAGAGCTTCTGCTATCTCAGCAGCCTCTTCATAGGAATCTACCAAGACAGGGGGACAATGGGCCTGTTCTAAGTAAGGACAAGCCACTATAAACTTAGCTTCACTCAAAGATGGGTGAGTTGTAGTTTTGGTTTTTCCTGAACACAGTTTGTAAGGGACAGAAACTGTCTCCAGGACTGTCAGCACAGAGTAGCCATAACCATCAGACTCATCACAGTCAGTATCTTTGGGCTTAGAATCACTGGAGAGGTTATAGAACAAGTGAAGGATAGTTGGGCCAGCCAAAGGGGGAGATTCCTTGTCAGAAGGAGGATCAGGAGGAGACAGGGGAGATTGATTAGCAGAGAGCCTCTCTGTCTCTAAGCTGACCTATCTTTTTCAATCTGCTCTTTTGGGTTGCAACCCTCTGCCTGAGGGTTGGTTCAGGTACGTGAGTGGTGTCCTATTTGACCACAGTTATGATATCCTTGTCTCTTAGACTGCCCACTTGAGCCTAGGGTCATAATGCACAGAGTACAGGAGGTGGTTCCTGCATTGTTTGACATATTTTTGCACACTACAGTACCCCCATGGGTCAATTGCATGTCTTGCAAGAGGGTCTTGATACTCTTCATTGAAGTAAGGGAAGCTTTGTGGTCCTTGAAGTGCAGGCATAGGATTTGGTTCACCTTCAAAGCGTTTGAACATGATGTGTACACTTCCTGGGGAGTTAACTGACAACTGGTGATCAACTGTTGTCCTTAAATGTAGAAAAAATTGGAAAATTCAGCCAGGGTTTCCTTGGGCTTAAAGGTGATGTTCATAAAAGCATCCTTCTTGACTTCCAAGCTGAGATCTCCTCCAAATTCTTCAATTAGGAGTTGCTTCATGTCCTCCCAAGTTACAATAGAAGGGAGTTTGGGGACCACAACTTCTTTGCACGTGGGATGTAGACAGGTAAGAATATGTTCCTTCTTAAATTCATTGGTGGCCCTAAACATTGAAGTCTTGTAAATTGTCAGAAAGGCAGCAATGGTAGAGGTTTTAGGGTCAAACATCTGTTTGAACAAAGGCTTATAATTGGTTTCAATGGAAAATGAGGTAGATTGGATGTTGTCACCTGAGTTGAGGACGTTACTGTGGTAATTGCCCTCAAACTCAGATTCAGCAGCAGATGGTCTAGCCCAGAGGAGTCAAAGGCTCTCCTCTAGGGTATCCAAGGTAGAGCTGTTTTGCTCACTAATATCTCTAGCGGTAGCAGCAGAAGCTCCAAATTCATCAATTTTAATCTGTTGCACTGATAGGGTGCCAGCAATTCCATTGAAGCAAGTGGTCAGGGAAGTGTTTTGAACAACCAAAGGGATAAACTGTCCATTCATTGTCTTGGTCAATCAAGAGAGGTTTTTACCTCTCTTTCCAATGTGTTCTGCCTATCAGTAACATCATTTGTTATTTCTGCTAGCTGATCCAGGGCAAGAGCGCAGTTGACCCAGAACCGGCCTTCCAAGCCAGGGCAACAACCATGACTTCTATGAGTGGGAGTACTAGTGACCTCATTTTCTCTTCATCTAAAGATTCAGAGGACAGATAATCAGGTTTAGAGAGGCATTGTCTCAAGCACTTGATTTCTCCTTGCAAGGTAGCTACTTGGTTGGTAAGCAAGGCAATGCAAGAGTCAGGAATAGGTTCTACTAGAAGAGGGTTCTGAACAGAAGATTGATGTCAAGTAGTAGCTTTGAGCTCATCTATGGCTTCCCATACCTTGGCTTCAAATTCAGAAGAGACCTTAACGGGAGGAGCAGGAGGTGTCACCTTGATGGATGCTATTCTATCATCCAAGTAATTTTTTACTTGATACAGAGTGTTGCCTAGTGCAGTCTTATCCAGACCATATTGGTGTTGTAGGTGGCAACCCCAGGTATCAACATGAGTCCCAACCAACTCAAGCTGAGAATCAATATGATCCCAAAAAAGATTGAGTTTGGTGACTAGAGTCTCAGAATCCTGACAATGCTTTAGAAGAGAGGCCCTGATTTGACCACCCCACGTTGCTTGATGCTCATCCAAATTTCACAGTTGATCCTTGGTATACCCAGAGAAAGGAGCAAAGAGAATTCAGTGATAAGATTAGGTACCTCTGGGAGGCCAGTGAGTCATGCTGGTTATCCAAAATACACACAAAGAAGCTGTGGGACCATTCTTGATATGCCATATTTTGAGCATGGTTGTTTGATACAGCAGTGGCTACATCATTTAAAAGCTGGTTCTGGGATTATAATGCAAGTTGATGGTGAACCAGGGCGGGTTGGATAAAAAAGTTGACTAACACACCAATAGTATCCATAGACTCCATCAGTGTGGGGGGAGACCAAAATCCAAGATGAAGGAGTATAGGTCTTTGGAAGCGTACCCAGGACAGAGACCAGGGATAGTGTGCATTTCCACAGTGCCTGAGTGGAGGAGAGAGCAGGAAGCAGCACAAGCTTGCTTGTAGTTGAGAGAGAAATCTGTAAGGGGGCCCACGCAGGCCTGGGAGACAGCACCAGTACCATGGGAGTTGAGGGGGCATTGGGGATGTCTTCTTCTAGAGGAGGACTAGAAACTTTAGGTTGTTTGGGTACTTCAGAAATAAAGGGAGAAGGACCAGAGAATGCGCGTGGGAACAGGGTAACCAAGGGGCTTGCAGCCCCTGTAGTGAGCACCATTTTTTCATGTTTGGCTCCTGGGGACAACATTCAGGAGGATATGGCGGGAAATATTTATAACAAAAGATTTGAGGTTCAAAGCTAGCCTTGGGTTAGCCTTCAGGGTAAAATTAAGGGCACATATCTTAATTTTCTGGAATACAAGATGAGGAATTACTTTTGATAAAAAGGAAAAAAAAATCTTGAAGATTATTAAAGCCAACACAAATGTGGATAAACTTGTCTTTATTAGGAGTATGATTCTACTTAAATAGTAGAAAAGGGTTGGTGATCACTCATTAGGTAGAAAGAGTGGCAGAGGGGGTCATGTTGGGATGAGGTCATACCAGGATCAGTCAAGGGCAGGTATGATATTCCAGAATGTGTGGATATCAAACCAGACCTATTTGCGGAAGGAGAGGAATTTCCAAAATTGAAAGCAAAACCGACTAAATCTTTGCACATTTCATTATTTGAAGGCCATATCAAAAAAGCATTGATGGCAAGATTCACAACACCAGTCCTCAGGTCTCCTAGCGGTGAGTTTGGCTAAGGCCTGCACAAAGCTACCATTCAGCTGCTCCACACGTCCATTGGCCTGAGGATGATAAGGTGTTTTCACTATGTGCTGAGCCCCATTATTGGTGAGGTATATGTTGATATCTTCAGAGATCAATTCTTTGCCTCTGTTGGTTATCAGGAGTTCTGGATTTCCAAACTTGCTGATGATTTATTTTCCTATGAATTGCTGCAAGTCATTGCCTGTGTGTGTTTTTACTGCTTGTGCCACTGGCCATCAAGTGGCAAAGTCTATTGCAGTGATGATGTATTTCTTTTCATTGTATTTTCCTGTCATGGAGCCCACAAATTCTAGGTCCCATACCTTGAAAGGCAGATGCAAGCAAATAGGTAGTACTGATTTAGATGAGGTTTTGCTTTTTGCAAATTTCTCACATACTTTTAATTGGTCTAAGACTTCCTGGACATCCTGGTATAGGGTCAGCCACCAGCTTTGTGTTTAAGGAATTTGTAGAAGTTGCAGCTTTTTGTGTGTCCTAGATCCATGTGGTAACTCAGGATTGTGTCAACTTGCTGATGTGTGGTGATATAAGGGATGGTGGATCTGTTGGTCATTTTTTGATGAAAGGTCCCATACACATCTGCAAATAAGTGTTTGTTCTTAATGGATGTTTCTTTTGTTATGTCTGTGGTGCTGGGGGGAAACCCTTGTCTTTTTTCTGGAGCACCAGGAGAGGCCAGTCTGGGTCAAGCCCATTTTTGCCCCTGGTGGCTCTGATGTACAGGCCCAAGAGGGCGTCTGCCAGGGCAAGCTCTTGACAAGGCTTGTACTGTATGAGAATATTGAATCTCTCCAGGAGTTTCATCCAGAGGGCCTGTGGTGGGACAGATTCTCTTGGGTTTTGAAGTATATAAGCAACTTGTAGTCAGTCAATGCTGTGAATTCTTCCTGTTGTTCTAATTAGCAACCCCATTTGACTAGGCAGTGCACAATTGCCAACAATTCCTTATCATATATAGGATATCTGCACTTGCTGTCTGTCAGTTTGCATGATTTGTAGGCTACAGGCAGGAAGTCACCATCATTGTTTTTGATTTGTAGTACTCCCCCAATGGATGTGTCAGAGGCGTCTGTCTCCATTTGATATTCCCCATCATGTTTGGGGTATTGTAGAGTGGGTGCTGTTGTGAGATTCTCCTTAAGATGTCTGAAGCAAAGGTCACGTTGGGGGTCCATACAAACTTAGATTTGGTGCCAGTTATAGAAGACAGGGGTGCAGTCAGGACAATGCAGTTGGGTATAAATCATTTTACATAGGCAACCATTCCCAAGAATGTTCAGAGCTCTGACTTGTCCTTTGGAGATGGCATTTTGAAAATGGCCTGGTTTTTCTGGCTGTCAGGTTTAATGCCATCTTTCAAAACTACATGTCCCATGAAGGGTAACTACTTATGGAAGAACTGACATTTGGAGGGCTTGGCTAGCAGCTTATGTTGTGCCAGGGTAGCAAAGACTTCCTCCAAGTCCTTGTGGTTGTTGTGAATGCCACCATTCACCATGTTTCAATTTTGCCTTTATTGGGTTATTTTGAGGACAAATCTCTTTATTTTGTTTTTCCCTTTGAAATGAGGCTGGTTCTGCATTGGTAAATACAATTGTTCAGTTTCCTGATCCTGCGCAACTTACTTGCCCCACTCATGCTTATGGCAAGTGATCCTATTGTTCTGGTATTGTTTTGTGGTATTGCCAACCACTATATATTATATTTCCTATTTTCTAATAAAATGAAGTTCTATTCACATTTTTGTCTTTGTGTCTCCCCTTACTTTGACGCCTCTCTAGTCACATCTAGTAGATATTTTTCATTCAGGGCCACAAGGTAATTGCATATCCTTCTGTGCCATTCTAACTGAGACTTTTGTAAAAATCCAATCCTAAGGTTAGGATTTCCTGTTGTGACTCTGTGCCGCGCCTCAGATCACAACAGTGGTGTTGTTCTACCAAGGGGCTATAGACAATAATGTTGTCCAGGTATACCAAGTAGTGCTTGTCAATGTGGGGGGAAGATACCTTGTTCAGGAAGGTCACAAAGGTTGACAGGGCATTTGTCATTCCAAAGTTGAGTACCACACACTTGTATGAACCATATTTAATGTGGAAGGCTGTTTTGGTTATATCTTCCTCCTTAATACAGATCTGGTTGTAGCCTGCAGTAGGTTAATCTTGGAGAAGACTGTGGTGCTGCACAAGGCATCAAAGAGGTTATCAATGAGTGGCAGTGGGTAAAAATTCTTGATAGTAACTTTTTTTAGGGCTTGGTAGTCTGTGACTAGGTGCAGGTTGCCATCCTTCTTTGCCACAAAGAATACGCAGCACCAAAAGGAGATTGTGAGGGGCAGATAAGACCTTTCACCAACGCCTCCTTGAGGTAAGCGCGTAGGTTGCCGTCTTTGTTTGGGGTAAGGTGGTAGATGGGTTGTGCCTTAGGCACGCTACCTTTCAGGTCAATTTCATGTTGTATACCCCAATCAGGGGGCAGCCTGGGTAGTGATTCCTGGAATACGGAGGGAAACTCATTGACTATCTGATCTCTTATTGGGTTCTGTTTGTGTTGTATTTTGGTGTTTTTGAAGTGGGTGACTTCATATGTACATGTGCTCCAATTTATTTTGCTGATGTCATTTTCTTTCTCTGTTTCCATGATCTTTACAAATATGTGGTCCCTCATGAGGGTGTCAAGTTGTGTTGGGTACATGTGATGGTGGATTTCTACTTGCTGGATAGTGAGGGTGGCACTGTCCCAGTTGATGAGAGGCTTTGTCTTTTATATCCAATCTAATCCAAGTATGATATTGTATTTGGGGATTGGAATAATGGGGCCACTAATTGTTGTTTAGAAGTCTCCAATTTGGGCCCAGAAAGGTCTTGTGGGTAACTGGTGTGCTGCAGTTGTCTGCCATGATGACTTTCTTGATATTACTTCAAATGGTAGGTAACTTCATGAGGTCTGCAAAACTCTTGTTAATAAGAAATTGGTTGGCTCTAGTGTTGAATAGCGCTTTTCCCTGGTATCTTCAAAAACAGAAAGGATAGGTAAGGGGTTTATTTCCAGATTGGGCAGCAAACAGGAGAGGGTTGCTGGAGGGAACCTGGATCATGGTGATGGAGTCCACGTCCTTTTCTCTGTATGAATCTTGTGAAGAGGGGGAGGGTGTCTTGCCTAAGCACTCTCCTGAGCTTTTCCCTCTTTATTGGTATCCTCAGTGCTAGCCTGGTTGGCTTGCTCAGTGCAATTCCTGTTTTGAGGCTGGGTATTGTTGGCTCAGTGGTTTTGCTTGTTGGGGCAAGTCTCTCTCTTCACTGTGGGGTTTTCCTTGTGTTTTTTGGAGACGTGTAGATTGTCAGACTTCTGAGCTGTGTATTTCCCTTCTAGGAATACATCCTCAAGGTTCTTGCAGCAGGTCATGTCAAACTGATGTATGATATGTGTAGGAAGGCCATTGTAGAAGTCTAAACGTGGTCCAGGTTCATCAAAATTGATGGTGTTGGGTGCACAGTCATGTAGTCCCTCATATGCGGTGATGTATTCCTCAATGGTTCCTGTCATTTTGAAGGTTTGGAGTTTGGTCATATTCACCACGTCTGAATCCTTCATGGAGAAATTTTTGAGGAATGTGACTTTGAATATTTCCCAGTTTTCCTTCTGGTCAGGATGTTGAGGCAGCCATTTGTTAACAAAACGTGAAGCAGTCCCTGTGACATGGAGGGAAATTTTGCTAACCCAGAGTCTTTGGGGGTACTCCACTTGTTCAAATTTTCTCACGGTACTATTGATCCAAAGAGAGGTGTTCTCACAGCATAGTCCTACAAAGGCGCCAATCTCAGTGGTAAGTAGGCGTTGAAACACAATATTGGGTATCTCAAGTTGTGTAGATGCTGTTGTAGCTGGTGTGGTAGGGAAAAGTCTGCGGGTTTTGAGAGTGTTGTACTGGTCAATGGGTACATGGATATTGTTGTAGATGACAAGTCCAGGGGGGATGTCTTGTCCTACTTTGTAATCTCTCCAACTGTAAGGAGTGACATTGCTTGGGTTCTTTTCTTGGGAGGAATTTTTCCTTTGAGTTGGATAGGTATGGATAACCTACCTGTGCTACTGCTGTCAAGTTTATACTTCTGGAAAGTATAATAAACAAAATAAAGGGGAAAATTAAAAAGAGAATGATACTTTATTTGATATGAGTATAGGATATTATATAGTATCATGACAAGCCACATGTTGTCAATGTATGTCATGGAGGTCATGGGGCTTATCTGAGGAATGTTCCTCTTGAGCCACAAGGCTTAATCAAGTTGTGTTCCATTTAGGACCTGGATTGAGTGATCTCTGTCATAGATGGTTAACTAATAATGGTGCCACCGGTTTATTGACTGGGCAGTGAACCACTTGGTGAGCCACTTGGTGATTTACTTGGGGTGTTAATTCCCTGAGAGGGAGTAATCAAAGATGTTGCAACATCAGCTTAAAAATTACACTTTAAAGATTAGCTTTAATTATAATGAAAAGGAAGATAATAGTTAGAGCTATTTAAAAGATAAACAGATTGATAACCCTGAAAACACATGACAGTGTTTTTTTAAAGTAAAGAGAAGGAAGGAAGCTCAAACTGCTTTTTGAGAAGAACTTGTGTAACTGTGTCTTAAACTCCAAGAAAAAGAAGCCAAAAGTGATGATACAATCTTCTTTGAAAACAAGGCAAAAAAGAATAAGATCAAGCATAAAGCATAAAGCATAAAGCACAAAAAAGCAAACTCTGAAGTTAAGCCAATGCCTTTAAAAGTACTAACAGTTTAATTCATTTAGAAGAATATAAAATTAATAAATTTAAATCAAACTTTAAAAATACCTGCCCTTGGGTGCAGGGCATTACATAAGCTTGCACTCAAGTAAAAAGAAACCATCATTGCTCAGGATCTCAAGAAACTTTATGTGAATAGTCATATTCACACTATTTTGATTTTTTCTATAATGTGTTCACATTTCAAATCAGTATCAGAGATCCTTTCTTTTCTATTTATATCTCAAAATTGCAAGAGCTTCACAAAAGGCACTAATTATATTTTCTTTCCTGTTTTGTGCCATATTAATCTGCACTTCACATGAGCAGGTGATCAGTGATATTATTATATTGGTAGTGTTTTGTGGTACTTTGAGTTGCTATAAATACATTTTTATTCTCTAAGTAAAGATAAAGTTCATTTCAATTTATGGTCTGTTTATTTAATTCTTATACACTCATCTTTTAGCCAAACCTAAAGGACTTATGTTGCAACTGAACCAATGAGGATTTAGTATTTGGAATTGGGGAAGACAACAGTCCAATAGAAAGGACAGAATAATAAGAATAAGGTATTGTTTATTTTAGAATATTGTGATTAATGTACTATATGGGGAAAGCCATAAGGCCACAAGGGGGTGGCATAGTGGGAAGTTCCATGTAGGGTTTGAAGCCAAGGAATAACTTGTGCAGGGATCAGCAAGTTGAATGGGTAGCACTCCTAATTAAGATGAAGTACCTGCCATTCAATATTGCCATCAGATTAATCTAAAATGTTAGATACATCAAGGGGCAACTCATCAAGCGCCCCTGTGTATTGTAAGATACGTTAGTAGGCAAGTCTGGAAACTTGGTTTTAACACCCCCCTTGCCCCCTGCTTGTCATCAGACACCAAGACCAGAGTCTGCGGAAGGTCTGAGAAGGTCTGCACAAACAACTTTTGTGTGGGGATGTCATGGCAGGGGCACAAGCAATCATGGTGAAGCTTCTTGGTGTTTCCTTGGGCATCTTCAAGTTGATAAGTGTGATTGTCATAGACTGCAGATATCTTGAAGGGCCCTAGGTGGTTGGGTTTCAACTTGGCAGAATTGGGATTAAGGGTGTAGTCAGGGTCACCTACAGTGTATCTAGCTTTGAGGTGCTTTGTTCCTCCTGCAATCTGCTTGTGTTCAATTTCCCAGGCTTTGGCATGCCATTGGTCTAGGGATGGAGCCGTTACTAGGGGAGGCTTGTCAGGAACCTTGGACTGTAGCTTTCCCTGTTCAACTCCTGTCAGACTGTCAGGTGTTCCAAAGGCCAGGGTACTGGGGCTGAACCCTATGCCCCTGTTGATTCTTGCTTGTAGGATAAGTAGAGCGGTGGGCAGGTGTTCAGTCCATGCGGTGTTAGGGTGCTCTTGTGAGAGCTTGGCAATCAGTTGAACCAGTGAGCCATTTAACCGTTCCACGTGTCCATTGGCTTGGGGATAGTAGGAGGCGGGTAACTATGCGTTGGATTGCATTCTTAGCGCAGTATGCCTTCATGACATGCCCAACAAGTTTGGGGCCACCATTTGTGATGAGACGTTTGGGCTTCCCAAAGCGGGCCACAATTTATTTGCCAATAAATCAGGTAATGGTGGTGGCAGTGTGGTTGGTTGTTGCCCAGGCCACTGGCCAGCAAGTGAAGTAGTTGATGGCAGTGATAATGTACTTCTTTCCCAGTCTGTCTTTGGGGAGTGGCCCCACAATATTGAGAGCCCACTGCTTGAAGGGTTTCATGGCCTTTATGGGCAGGACAGACTTGGGGGGTGCAGGTTTGGACGTGTTCTTTTTGCACAACATGCCAGTTTCAAGGAGTTCCAAGATGTCTTTACGCATGCGCGGCCAATAAACCTTCTGTTTCATGATCTCAAAGAGGTTACGCTCCCTGATGTGACCCAGGGTTTGGTGGTAATGCAATATACTATCCCCTTGTTGTGTGGTGGTAATGTAAAGCGTCTTCTCACCTGTCTCTGCCCAGTGGCAGACGTTACCAGCATTGGTGGTGAACTGACTTTTGTTGTCCTTCAATTTGGAGATGGTGACCAAGTTAAGGCCCTTGTAGCAAGTTGCCTCATGGCAGAGGTAGAGCATGAGCCAATCTGGATCCAAGCCATTGTCCCCAGTGATGGACGCTATGTAGAGTTGCAAAAGAGCGTCAGCTGTGACAAGTTCCTTTCCAGGCTTGTGCTTGATGTGTAACTGGTAGGGGGATAGATGCTCAACCCATCCTGCTTGGCAGCGTGTCAAGTGGGACTGCATGTTGAAGTACTGGAGCAACTTGTGGTCCGTCAGAACGCAGGGTGGGAAGGTAGCACCTTCCAGGTAACAGCCCCACTTCTCAGCGCAGTGTACAATAGCTGCCCATTCTTTATCATGGATGTGGTAGCGTTGTTCCAAGTCAGTAAGTTTCCTGGACTCATATGCCATGGAGAGGAAGACGCCATTGTCAGTTTCTACCCTTAGCACACCCCCTATGGCCCTGTCAGAGGCATTGGTCTCAAGTTTGTACTGTCAGTTTTGATTGGGGAACTGCAGTACTGGTGCTGTTGTGAGCCTTTGCTTCAGCGTCTCAAAGACTTGATCCCTGACGGGGGTCCAATGGAAGCGCTGTTTGGTATTGAGGAGCTCAGTGAGAGGTGCAATTAGTTCCCTGCAATTGGGAATGAACTTGCGCACGTAGGCAACCATGCCTAAGAATTTCTGCACCTGGCCCACATTGGTGGGGGCGGCATGCTGGTGATTGCCTTGATTTTGGCAGGGTCAGGCTTTATCCCTTGGGAAGAGATGGTGTGCCCAAGTAATAAAAGCTCCAATTTGAGAAGCTCGCATTTGGAGGGTTTGGCTTTTAGCTGATTTTTCCAAAGGGTGTCTTGGACAGCACGGAGGTGTTGGAGGTGTGTGGTTTGATCTTGGCTGAAGAAAATAATGTTGTCAAGGTACACAACCATATATTTCTCAATCAGTTCCTCAAATGCTTTTTTCATCAACATGGCAAAGGTGGAGGGAGCGTTGGTCATTCCAAAGTTCATGACACAACACTCAAACAACCTGTAGCACATGTGGAAGGCAGTTTTTGCCTCATCCCCTGGTGCAATGCGGACCTGGTTATACCCCACAGTGAGATCAATCTTGCTAAAGACCTTCACACCTGTGAGTGTATCAAACAGGTCTTCAATCAGCAGCAGGGAGTACTTGTTCTTAACCGTCACCTCATTTAGGGCGTGGTAGTCTGTGACCAGGCAAAGGGACCTGTCCTTCTTGGCTACAAAGAAGACAGCCGCCACTGTATAGAGAGAGCACGGGGCAAATGAAGCCCTTATCAAGCGCGTCCACAAGGTGCTGCTGGAGGGTCTCATCTTCCTTTGGTGTAAGACAGTATAATGGTTGTGCTTTAGGTAACAACCCTTGAAGTTGTACAGTGTGCTGGATCTCCCGGGGAGAAGCTAGTTGTTCAAGTGTCTCACTGAATACATCCTTGTACTCCTCAAGGAGTGCAGCAAGCGCTGGTGATGGTGAGGAGGTCAAGGGAGGAACCACAGATGGTTTAGCGCAGATAACTTTGACTGAGAATTGGTTAAAGTCTAGTTCCCCCCCCCTTGAAATTGTATGAGCCTGTCTCTGTTATTCTGACAAACACAGTATCATGGAGTAACTTGCTCATTTCCAGAGGGTAAATCTGGAACCCCACTCCATTTTGGTTGAGGGTGATGACAGAGGTATCCCAATTGATGTAGGGACAGTTGTGCCAAAGACAGCCATGGCCAGCAATTATGTTGTGGCTGAGACCTTAACCTGGATGTTCCCCATTCTCACAGAGAAGGGTACCGTCTTGTGGGTGATGGCAACTCTGCAGAAGTCAGCTACTTGTACTGCTTTGAACCTGCTGGGCACTTGGTCTAATTGCTGAGAGTTGGCAAATGCCTGGTCCACCATAGTGTGATTGGCCCCGGTATCTACCAGTAATTTGTGGGTGTTCCCACAGAAACAGAAGGGATAGGACAAGTGTGTTACTTTATTTGAGGAGTGGCTTGCTTGCAATACGGGTTTGTCATTGCAGACTTGAAAGAAGTCCAGGTTTTTGACTTCATGAATGTTGTAGTTGCAGGGATTTTTTGCAAGCAGGGGTTGAGAGGATGGGTCAGGTGGGGTTGTAAGGCCTCTTGTTGCTACAACCCCCAGGCTTTTCCCTGATCCTCTATCTGTGCTAGCTGAAGCTCCCCCTTGTGGGGGCGTTTAGTCCCATTATCCTTCTGACAGGGCTGGCGGCAGCCTACTTGATTGTGGCCACTGCCGGGAGTGGTATGTGGTTAGGATGGGGTGTCACTAGTACGGCAGAAGCCCATTGAGGCCTGGTTGTTAGCCTCCACAATGGCTTTATAGCAGTTGTTGATGGAGGTGCAACAACCTACAGGGACCCACTTGCAGATATGGGGTTTTAACCCATTGATGATGAGAGTGAGTAGCATTGCATTTCTGTTGGTCATGGCTTTGGGGCGGCAGCAAGAGCTTGTTGCCAGGCGGCAAGGTACTCAGGAATGGAACCAGTTTGTTTGATTGCTAGAAGAGGAGTCCCCATGACAATGGAGGAGAAGGTTTCACTGTAGTGGGACTTGGCAGCGTCTTGGAATGCCGCCCAGGTAACGTCAAGTTCTTGACTGGCCCAGTTGGTGAACCACACAGCAGCGGGCCTTGTGAGGCGGCCAGATACAGTGGTAACCCACATGGGCTCAGGGACCTGACAGATGCAAAGCAGGTTTCAGTATATTGGAGCCAACTGACAATGTCAGCCCCCTTGACGCCACCAGAAAAGGATTCTAGCTGAAGGTTGAGCATGTTCTGGGACAGATCTGACTAGGGCAGGGTGACACTGGCGTCACGCTGCCTGAGGTGGAGCCAATTGTACACGCTGGTGAGAACTAGCTGGTCTTTATAGATGACGTACCCGTTGGGGATGTCCCCCTTGGAGATTGGCAGGAAGGTCTCTTGTTAGGGAGTAGCCATACGGCTCATACTCTGTCATTTCTTGGGGGGAACTTTGTTTTAGGTAGGTTGTAAACCTACTTCTGCTACCACTGTTGCAACTGAGTCAATGAGGATTCAGTATTTGGAATTGGGGAAGACAACAGTCTAATAGAAAGGACAGAATAATAAGAATAAGGTATATTTTATTGTAGAATATTGTGATTAATATACTATATGGGGAAAGCCACAAGGCCACAAGGGGGTGACATAGTGGGAAGTTCCATGTAGGGTTTGAAGCCAAGGAATAACTTGTGCAGGGATCAGCAAGTTGAATTGGTAGCGCTCCTAATTAGGATGAAGTACCCACCATTTAATATTGTCATCAGATTAATCCATAATGTTATATATGTCAAGGGGCAACTCATTGAGCGCCCCCTGTGTATTATAAGATACATTAGCAGGTGAGTCTGGAAACTTGGTTACAACACTTATATAATATTAAACCTTCCCAGGTCTTTAAAATAAATCCCTTATTTATCCCTGAATACTAAGCACCTGGATTAGTACAGCTGTCAGGATTGACAATTTGTTACCCCTCAAAACCTGGGCCCAAGGGCAAGATTTGAACCCTGAATTCCTGCAGGCTGCTGGGCCTGTGGATCAAGAGCCTGCCCGTGTCTTTCTGAGATTGAGCTCCTGCAAGCTGATATCAATAATGTTGGTCCGTGCAGTGAAACAGGCCAAACCAAGGAAATTATTGCACCTAATGGAGGACCAATCACAGCACCTAATGGAGGTACTGAAGCAGCAATTATTAGCTTCATGAATTTGAAGTCTACACCAGTGGCCAATCAAGAGCTGTCCCCAGGAAGAGGCACAAGCCTACAGCCTAATCCCATGACCACAACTCTAAGGCAAGTTAATCAGGTAGCCACTTTGAGATTCTTGACCAATGAAAGAACTCCCGGGTCAAGTGCCATTTTGCTGCCTTTGGACCCAAGCACCCAGTTCCCCTGGGCCTGCTTTTCCCAATGCCTTGATGAACCCCCATGGAAAATATTAAGTTTGGAGGTGGGGTGCTATATAGACTAAAGAACCCACACTCCAAACTTATTGCCATTTTTGATCAAAGGTTAGTTATTTTGGCTCACACAGCTATTGCCTTATTTTGTATTTGCTATCTATCAATTCAGTTCAAGATCTCCTGGCCCACCGCCTGCAGTTTACTGTCCTCCTGGTGTACCCTTTGGACCCGTTCATTTTACCAACTACTCTCTGAAATCTGAATACAAAGAATACACTCCAGAAAAGATACTTGAACTCAATCCTTTGGCCCGCATACAATCTGCAGTTAGATACAACTAACAAGGCCCATGGATATTTTCAACACCCAAGATGTTCAGAGGGAAATTCAACTATCTCCCTGCTTACAACCTGCCCATGGAACTGCCTGTGGCCCCAACACCTATGCCTGCTTCCTCACCCAACCTCCCAACCAATCATTCTGGCAAGCTGTTTGGGATAGGGTATATCACCCTCACAGGGGCAATTGACACTATAATCCCGGCTGCAGGCCCGTGGTCCTGGGTGGTAAAGTCCACCTCCTATTTTTTAAGTTAGCTCCCCTCTTGTGGTGAGCATTGCCTGCAAAAAACCCAGCCTGGGTCACCCCTGGAAACAATGGGCCAGCTGCCAAAGACTGGATCCCTGACAACAGCCCTAATCCTATCATTAGAATTTATTGTTGTGTATCTTGGCTGTGCCTAAGAACACTTTTGTATAATTGGGCATAGCCAAGGGACACAACGGGAAATCCTAACAGTAGGATTGGGTTTGGTCTAAGCCAAGGGTTAGCCTTCAGGGATAAATAAGAAATTCACTTTAAGGCCCTGGAAATAATAGTTGTCAGAAATCTCCTCTAGATGGGACTAGTAAGAAGGCACCAAAGTACAAATAATGATACAAAGAAACAGTGTAAACAGAACTTAATTTTATTGGATAAATCATTTAGATTCTTATAGGGCAATAGTCAACCACAAAACAGTAGAAGGACAGTTAATTTACTGGCCACTCTCATAAGTGGGTCAGGGATCACTCAGTTTACCTGTCAGAACGTAAATGAGTCCTTTACCTAATTTGGAATGAACCCCATTTCAAAGGGAGAAAGAGAACTGAAGGATTTTGAACTCAAAATGTGATCCTGTCAAATGCAAAATTGATAACACTTGAAAATCAGGATTCACAACAAACACAACAAAGACGCCTTATCAGGACTCTATGCTTGTGTTTCAAGAGGAAAACAGACTGGACCTAGACTGGTCTCTTCTTGTGTTACATGTAAGATTGAAAGCCCTTTGGAAGATGATTATAGGCTAGTGCCTTCAATTCTAATATGTTTATATTTGTTAAATATAAAAAGGTTGGTAAAAATTGAAAAAGTAATTATATCAAGGCACCTAGCAATTTATAATAGGTGAAATGAGGACTAAGAGGATTAATTAATACTAGGAAAATAAATTAAAGGCCAGTCTTCACAATGAAAGATTGATTTAAAAAGTTAACTCATAGATCTGGGCATTAGTCTGCATCAACTGAGAGATTAAAACTATTAACTATCAAAGCCTGAGTGTTATTATAAATTTGCTTAACTGGTGGTAAAGAAAATCAAAGGAATCATTGTGTGAAACAAAAAGAACAAATAATTGATAGATTCAACTGGAAATGAACAAGAAAAAGCAAGCTCACAACCTAACAATTACCTTTTTGGGGTACAAGTCAAACACTATAAACTTGGAGTTGAGAGTGGGAGACTCAAGCTACTTATTCTTGCTTGGGATTTGAGGTGATCTACTTGGGTTTGAATATTTAGCTTGAGATGATTAAACTTGTTAGGGTGGGAATATATTATGGGTTTTTTCATCTGAAAAGCAAAGCCATCATGAGGTGGCAAGGGAGGAGAAACAAGACTAACTTAAAGTAGTTAGCTTAGGTGATAGGAAGAACAGAGGTGGGTAGGTACAGTGACAGAAGGTATCTTGACATCAAAACCAGAAGAGTGAAGGAAAAAGCTGGTCCAAAATTCAGAAATGAAGCAAAAAAAAAAATTAATTTCTGGAATAATACTAATCATTAAAGTGTAGAGTCCTGGGTTCAAAACCCAAAGCAAACAGATGTTGTAACTGTGCTGTTTTAGCAGAGTTACAAGGGGAAAAATATTTAGAAGCTAGATAATAATCTTTATTGTGAGATAGTGTTTATATAGTCATGGTGAATCAATGGATAACAAGAACATGCTTGTTGATCACATGGTTGGATGGAAGAAGGGGTGGCTTAATCCTGGTAATAATTCAAGCACCAAAACAAGGTGTCCACTGTAGGGGATCATCATCTGTTCATGTTTTTGTATTTGGTAATTTGAGTTGACTTCCTAGTCTGGCTTTGAGTGACAGGATAATTGGATTGTGGATCACAAACCTGCTTGTTTGGAGCCTTGCTGGCGGGTTGAGCCTGTGGTTTTGACCCCCCCTCCCAACTGAAGGTTGGCCTCCTCTGGGGGAAGGTTGTCAGGGAAGTTGTCAGGAGCCCAGGCGCCGTACTGGACTAATTGTTATTCTGTGGCAGGCAGAGCAGTTTCTTGTTATTTTTGTCTTGCTTTTCAGGGTCTCAGGCAATTGTGGTGTAGGGTCTTATCTTGCTTGCGTTTCCTGAGTCCTTGCACAAGGTAAGTATTATTGTTGTTTACCTTTAGAATGATTTCTGGCCCTACTTTCTCAGGTTGTAGTTTGCTTTTATCAACGTTAATGAGCCAAACTTTGTCCCCAACTTCATGTCTATCTTGGATGAGGACAAAGGTTTTTTCAGACGTTCATTTTCCTTTTCTGTTTGTTTGCTGTTAGCCTCTATGACTTGAGGGTCTGAACAAGGGGGACTTTATTTGGAATTTCCTATTTGGGTCCTGTCAATGCTTGAATGATATTTGGCTGTATTCTGTATACCAACTCAAAAGGGCTTTTTACGGTGGATCTGTTCACTTGGGTTTGGCACACAAGTAATGCAGTTGGTAGCTGCTTATACTAGTCTTCAGGTCTCCTGGCAGTGAGCTTGACTAAGGCTTGCACAAGGCTACCATTAAGCTGCTCTACATGTCTGTTGGCCTGTGGGTGGTATGGTGTTGTTATGGTGTGTTTGACCCCATTTTTTTGAGGTATATGTTGGTGATTTCAGAGGTCAATTCTTTCCCTCTATTGGTTATCAGGAGTTCTGGCTTTCCAAACTTGCTGATTATCTCCTTGCCAATAAATTGTTGTACATTGTTACCGGTGTGCGCCCTTACTTCTTAGGCTACTGGCCATCTTGTAGCAAAGTTGATGGCAGTGATGATGTACTTCTTATCATTGTGCTTTCCTGGCATGGGGCCAACAATGTCAAGAGCCCATACTTTGAAGGGTAGTTGTATGCGGATGGGAAGTAATGACTTTGGAGGTGTTTTGCTTTTGGCAAACTTTTTTACATACCTCACATTGATCTAGGACTTATTGAATGTTGCAATATAAGGTTGACCACCAGGCTTTGTGCTTAAGGAACTCATATAGGTTTTGGCTCTTGGTATGTCTGAGATCTCTGTGATAGTGTAGGATGGTGTCTACCCACTGGTGTGTGGGGATATAGGGAATAGTAGTGCCGTCAGACATTTTTCTGTGTAGGGCCCCATATACATCAGCAAATAGGTGTTTGTTTTTAATAACTGTTTCCTTTGTTATGTCAGTTGTGCTGGGGGAAAACCCTTGTCTTTTTTTTTGTAGCACTAAGAGAGGCCAGTCTGGGTTGAGCCCATTTTCCCCCCTCAAGGCACAGACATACAAGAAGGAGAGGGTGTCTGTCATGGCAAGATCAGCCCCAGGTTTGTACTGTATGAGCATGTTGAATATCTCCAAGAGTTCTATCCAGCGGGCTTGGTGGTGAGACAGATTTGCTTGAGTTTTGAAAAATATGAGCAACTTGTGGTTGGTTAATACTGTGAATTCTTCCTGCTGTTCTAGGTAACAGCGCCATTCAACTAGACAGTGCACAATAGCCAACAGTTTCTTGTTGTGGATAGGGTATTGACACTTGCCATCTGTCAATTTTTGTAATTCATAAGCTACAGGCAGGAAGTCACTGTCATTATTTTTGATTGGTAGTACTCCCCCAATGGATGCATCTGAGGCGGTGGTTTCTATTTGGTATTCTCTGTCACGTTTGGGGTATTGCAGGATGGGAGCTGTTATGAGCTTCTCTTTGAGGCGTCTAAACCAGAGGTCACATTGGGGGTCCACACAAACTTGGATTTGGTGTCTGTTATGGCAGATAAGGGAGCAGTCAAAACGCTACAGTCAGGTATGAAGCGGCGTACATAGGCCACCATCCCCAGGAAGGTGCGGAGTTCCAACTTATCCTTGGGTAGTGGCATCTTGCAGATGGCCTGTATCTTTTGACTGTTGGGTTTGATGCTGTCCTTTGAGACAATGTTTCCTATGAAGGGTAGTTGCTTGCAGAAGAACTGGCACTTGGAGGGTTTGGCCAACAATTTGTGTCATGCCAAGGTAGCAAAAACTGCCTCAAGGTCTTTGTGATGTTGTTTTACCAAGGGACTGTAGAAAATGATGTTGTCCAGGTAGACTAGGGCATGCTTGCCTATTTTTGGCGTGAATACTTTGTTCATGAAGGTCACAAAGGTGGACGGGGTGTTTGTCATGCCAAAGTTGAGCACCATGCATTCATATGAGCTGTATTTAGTGCAGAAGGCTGTTTTAGGGATGTCTTCCTCCTTGATGCAAATCTGGTTGTAGCCTGCAGTCAGATAAATCTTGAAGAAGACTGTGGCTCCACCTAAGGCGTCAAAGAGACCGTCAATCAGTGGTAGTGGATAACAATTCTTGATGGTAACTTTGTTTAGGGCTCAGTAGTCTGTGACCAGACATAAGGTACCGCCCTTCTTGGCCACAAAGAATGCGGCGGCCCCAAAGGGAGATTGTGAGGGGCAGATAAGTCCTTTCTCCAGCGCCTCCTTGAGGTAGGTGCGTAGGGTGTTGTCTTTGTTTGGGGTCAGCCTGTAGATAGGGCGCTCCTTGGGTACAGCCCCTTTGAGCTGGATAGAGTGTTGGATGTGTTTCTCAGGGGCAGCCTGGGCAGCGCTTCTTGAAGATTTCTGGATGGCGGGCCACAATTTCGCGGTCCCAAGGCGTGGAGGTATCCTGGTGATCTTTGAAGTGTATGATCTTGTACTGGCAGGAGTCCAAGTCAATTGCCTTCAGGGTTTCCTTTTTGTCCAGGGTCTCCGTGATGCGTACAAAGATGTGATTGCGTAGGAGTTGGTCCACAGAGTTAGAATAGATCTGGTGGTTGACACCTTCGCGCTTAATGGTCAACACTGAGGTTGCCCAGTCTATGTGAGGGTTGTTCTTCCATAACCAGTCTAGCCCCAGTACAATGTCAAACCTTGGGAAGTCAATGACGGGACCTTGGATGGTGGAATGTAAGTTCTCAAGCATGACAGAAAAGGGGGTGGTTTCCCTTGTCACAGCAATGTGGTGTTTGTCAACCAGGACCACGTTTTTAATCCGCAAAGGATTAGTGGCCAGCTTGAACTTGTCCACAAAGCTACTGTTGACTAGGGTTCAATCTTCACCAAAATCCAGGAGTGCTGAGCCTGTGTAACTGTAAAAACAGAAAGGGTAGGACATCAGTAATTGGGATGTCTGGCAATGGTGTACAGTACTGGGTCCTCCAAGGGCACTTGGATCATTGGGCATTGGTCCAAGTCCTTGGGCTGGTACTCATCATTGGGCAAGTCAGGAGTTTTTTGGGGAGAGCTTGGCTTGCTTAGTGCTCTCCCCGGGCTTTTCCCTTGTCTTGATTGCCTTATGTGGCGGTGACACAGAAATGGGTACAATTTGACTGGACATTGTTCCCACTTCCATGTCCATTCAAACCTGTGGGTTTGTGGTTGGTGTTATTCCTGTTACCTCCAGGGGGTGGTAAAGTGGAGCGCCTGCCTGGATGGGAATCCTTGAGTCTTTCTTGCTTCCTGGTTTGCGCCTTATGGAGAGAGTTGGATGTTTGTTCTGCTTTCTCTGCCTCATGGTACAGGCTTTGCAGGTTGGTCACCTGGTCCATGTTTATGTGCCTCATTACGTGCAACTTGAGGGCATTGTAGTACATGAGGTGTGTGGCTGGTGTGTCAAAAGCCATGTCAGATGGTGCTCAAAGTTGGATTTCTTTGTAAGCGCGGGTGAGCTCCTTCACGGTGCCTGTCTGGTTAAGGTTCTTTACTTGGTGTATTATCATGAGCGCTGTATCCTTAAGCATGAATCTTGCCAGGAAGTCTTGCTTAAAGGTATCCCAGTTCTTATTGGTATGTTCCTTGTGCCACTTGTCACGCCAGGTGCCAGCGTCATGGGTCAGGCGGATGGAAATTTCTGCAATCCAAAATTGTTGTGGGCATTCCATCTGGGCCAGCTTGCTCTGGGGGGACTGGATCCATGTAGCAGCATTGTTGTTGTTGGCCCCTGTTGTGTTTGGCTCCAGGGGACAACATCCTGGAGGACACAGCGGAAAATCTTTATTACAAAAGATTTGAGGTTCAAAGCTAGCCTTGGGTTAGCCTTCAGGGCAAAATTAAGGGCACATACCTTAATTTTATGGAAAACAAGATGTAAAATTCCTTTTGGCAGAAAGGACAGGAAAAGCTTAAAGATTATAAAAGCCAACACAAATGTGGATAAACTTGTCTTTATTAGGAGAAATGATTCTACTTAAATAGTAGACAAGGGACAGTGATCACTCAATAGGAAGACAGAGTGGCTGAGGGGGTCACGTTGGGATGAGGTCATACCAGGATCAACCACAGACAGGTACAATAATCCAGAATGGGTGGATATTGAACCAGACCAATTTGCAGAAGGCAGGGGATTTACAAACTTGAAGGTAAAACCAGCCAAATCTTTGCAACTATCAATATTTGAAGGCCAGATCAAAATAGCATTAATTGCGCAATTTACGACAGCCCCAGCAAAAGGTTCCAAGGCAGCACTTTGTAGTCTTTGAGCTACGTAGGCTGGCATGGCGCTTTGGTCGGTTGGTTGCGGCATGGAGGAGGGAGCCTGGAAGAACCCTTGTGCAGACATGGTGTTGAAGGCAGGTAGTGGGATCACTGTATTCTGGTACAGGACAAAACCATCAGGTATCTCAGCACCAGGAGTGTACAGGGTCCAGTCAGGCGGGAGGCCAGCCATAATTCTGTCAAGGATTTGTTGGCCGCAGCGTGTGCAGGCAACAGGCAGATTTTTTCAAGATAAGGTAGGATGAAGAACCTACCTGTGCTACCAATGTTGTAACTGTGCTGTTTTAGCAGAGTTACAAGGGGAAAAATATTTAGAAGCTAGATAATAATCTTTATTGTGAGATAGTGATTATATAGTCATGGTGAATCAATGGATAACAGGAACATGATTGTTGATTACATGGTTGGATGGAAGAAGGGGGTGGCTTGATCCTTGTAATAAGTCAAGCGCCAAAATGAGGTATCCACTGTAGGGGATTATCATCTGTTCATGTTGTTGGATTTGGTAATTTGAGTTGACTTCCTAGTCTGGCTTTGAGTGACCAGATAATTGGATTGCAGGTCACAAACCCACTTGTTTGGAACCTTGCTGGCGGGTCAAGCCTGCAGTTTTGACACAGAGTTAAACTTTGAACTTGAATTTAATCTTTAAAATTAGGACTAGGAGGCTGGAATTGAAGCAGAAGTGTAAAAAATGCCAGAATTTGAACAGAAGTATTGGTCATGACCCAGAATATTTGCGGGCAAGAATATGATAAAAAAGCTTGAGATAAATATTAAATGCTGAAATCTTCATAATAGCAGCCAAAGAGAATTCTGACATACACATCAAGAAAAAGAGTCACCCCAGGTACCACAGACGTCACTTGTGACACCATACTTAAAAATAAGCACCTATTTGCAGATGTCTATGGGAATTTGCACTGGAAAAGATCATATGGGACAACCATCCTATACTTACCTACCCATCAAAGGATGCACACCATCCTGCATTATCACAGAGACTTCAGACACACTAAAAGAAGGAATCTTTACAAATTCTTGAAACACAAGGCATGATGGTCCACCCTCTACTGAGACATTCACAAGATACTAGAACAATGAGAGGTATGTGAAAAATATGCCAAGACCAACACACCACCAAAGTCAGTACTCTCAATTTGAACACAGCTACACTTCAAGGTCTGAGTGGTAGACATTACAAGCCCCATGCCAGAAAAGAGTAATGACAAGAGATACATAATTGCTGCAATCAACTTTGTCACCAGGTGGTCATTGGCGCAGGCTGTCAAGGCTTACACTGGTAACAATGTGTGTTGGTTTATAAGCAGGAAAATAATTAGCAAATTTGTAAAACCAGAACTGCTCATCACAGATGGTGGCAGGGAGCTAACTTCTGACAGCACCAATGTATACCTGGCCAAACAAGGGGTCAAGTACACAGTTACCACACCTTGCCATTCTCAGGCCAATGGTAGAGCAAAGCATCTGAATGGCAGCATGGTGCAAGCTTTTTCCAAATTCACTGCTGTATCACCTGAAGATTGGCCCAAGAAGCTACTGACTGCCCTTATTGTATGCCAAATCCAAGTGAACAGATCCACTGGGAAAAGCTCTTTTGAACAAGTCTATGGCATACAGTCAAACATAGTTCAGGCTTTAACAGGATCCAAACTGGAGATATTAAAGCAAGTTTCACCTAGAACTGACCCCAATGCATGCCTTGCCAACTCTGACTAGCAAACCAGTGAGAAAAAACACTTACAAGACACATTCATCTCTCTGAAAGAAAGGCACAAGATTTGGGACAAGGTTTGGGTAATGAACTCAGACAAGAGCAAGCTACAACCCAAAAAAGTAGGTCCCAACATTGTACTAAAGGTAAAAGACAACAATATTTACCTAGTGCAAGGACTAGGCAAAAGAAAACAAGACAAAACCCTGAATCATGACAGGCTACGACCATGCAAGGCCTGCCAAAAGCAGTGTGCAACCATGATTCCAGCAACAGAGCAACAATTAGTGGAATATGAAGCCTGCACCTCAGACAACCTCCCGGCAGACCTTCCAGCAGAGGAAGCCAACCCTCAGCTGGGGGGTGTCAAGCAGTGGGGTTGACCCCCAGCAAAGTTCTGCACAAGAGACCCTGTGCCACTCAAACTGACTTTCCCATCACTTGAAGCCAAATGCGGAAGTCAACTCAAATTACCAAAACAGGGGACAAGAACTAATGTTGCACTCATCCCAGTGGCAGCTCAATTTAGTGCTTCACTCTGTACCAGGATCAAGCCACACCCCTGCACAATCCAATTAATTGACACAATTTTGTTTCTCCTAAAAGATTCACCCAAACTATTTAATCTCACATAACTCAATAAAGACATTATCTATTCTTCAAATATTTTTCCCCTTGCACTCTGCTAATACAGCACAGTTATGACAATGAAATATTACAATTACTTAGTTTTTTTAGAAATAACCCGTATGGATTCTTAATTATGCTGGGGTTGATCTAAAAAATTGCTTGTCGGTGTTTAAACCAGATGCATCAGAATAAGCTTCATTAATAATAAATTGGTAGCTGTTTCTTGCCGAGTGAAATTATGGTGACTTTCTCTTGAATTGTTTCAGTTGAAAAATTCATAGAAATTTTCTTTATTTAAAAAGATAAAATTAGCCATCTTTTTTTGACAATGTTAAAATGCTTTTATGCTAACAAGATTAAAGTGTTTTTTACATTGAAGTTACTGCAGGCATTATTAAAAAACCTAAATTAATCCGGAAAAAGAGTTTTATAGATGTAGAAAAAATCATGTCTGAATTGTACAACTTATTCACGCTGTATCAGAATAGTAGATATGTTAATTTGAAAAAAGAACAGTATATGTTAAAGTAAAGGCAATAAGAATCAATAATTTAGGCACTTTAGTTTATTAACTTTAGATGAGTTCGATTAAATTATCAAGTAAGAGGCTTTTGATAAGTGAATATCTCATAAAGAAAATTGAACCAGGCTTAATCTCTATGGTTCTAGAAATACTGTAAATAAGGCTTTTAAGGTAGACTTACTCATGAGCAATACTGAATTCAGCTATGAAAGCCTTTGCTTTAAAAAAGACACCTTCATTTAAGTTGGGCTGGGGAGCTTTAAATTTAAATAAGATTTTAACCAATTAAATTACTTGCGTTGGCCGTTTTGTCTAAATCGCTAAGCTCTTCTGGAAGAGGGTCAAGAATTCTTCTACCCAAATGCCCGCATATAAGAGCATGGTATCTAATCAAAAATATATATTAATATTTTTTCATGGTTACCGTTGAAGGTGGGCTATTTCGTGTTCGGCCAACTGCGAGAAGACTTCACCAAAATTTTTCATATAAAACAGAGCATATCTTTCAATCTATTATAAAATCTTAAGCCAAACACTAGAAAGTTGTACCTTATCTATACGAGTCCTGAGATAAGATCTCAACACAAACTTGAGTCTGTCAACTTCTGCTTGGAGTATAGCTCCCTTGATTCCTTCCTGCGGACTTAGACTAACTTGACTTTCTTGCAGCTTTTCTACATTTTTTTTTGCTTGAATATTAAGTTGGTTAGAAATATATTATAACCGAATTAGTAGTATATAACATAGAATAAAAATATGACATTTTGTTGAAAATTATTTAAATTTCAATACCTGCATTTCTATCATCTCCGATACTTCTTCTATTATTTCATGGAAATATGGTAAAATTTCTGGGGCACAACGCTCATTGACCCAAGCAAGATAAAGTTGATCGGTTGATGATAATAGATCTGGCTCCGCAAGAAGGCTATTGGAAATTATCTGGGTTGCTAAAAAGTTATGATGCGAGCTACATTTTTACAAATACCTTCAGAGGCCATTTTAACGTTTGCAGTTGAGCTGATAGTCAAAATGACAATTTTTAATTCAAACTAATTTGCGCTTTTTAATCCTGAAGTTACCACAACAGCAGTTGAACTGAATTGTAATACTACATTGCTTGAGATTTACACATGTTTAAAACTTAGTCTTCAGGCTCTTGATCCCATACAAAATCAACTTGAATATCAGGGATACACTATCCGAATTATGTCCAATAAGGCAAGTTATCTGCCATCTTTTTCTGGGTTGATTGTGCTTATGTCATACTTAGTTTAATGCCATCTTTTTAACTATCTTTTTGGAATTTGCTATCTAGTCATCTAATTATAATCCAGATTGAATATGATTTACCGACCTATTTAACATCTAGCCACAATTCTAAGAGAAATGATCATATTTAAGCCATATTCAACTTTAGGGAGGGGAGTTAGATTTTTTGTCTGAAAACCATGATAACTAAAATTAAAGTATTCATCTTTTTGATTTCAATACAATGTCAAACTTTTGATGACAGGGCTCTTGTTTCATCATATCAATGAAATCACTAAAGAACCCACTTTTTTAATTGATATGATTAAATGGCAACCATCATCATTTAAGATGTCTACATGTAACATCCTCCATGTAGACAATTCCCAAAAAATATTTTTGTATTTTTATTATATATTTATTGAATTTTTTAACTTGAATAATTGTTCCTAATGACAAAAGTTAAATTTGATTTTAAGTTTTAAGTTTTAAGTGAAATTATAAAAAATAAAGCCAAAATAAAATTTGAGATTGTCAACATGGAGGATGTTACATCTAGACAGTTTAAATGCTGATGGTTGCTGATTAAATTTGAGAGTGCTACTTGGTGTTATTGGCTCAATACCAAAAATTAAATTTTATTTCTGCCTTTACTCTTTTTCCTGTGGCAGGTAAATTTATTATAATACTGCTATTGTTGAGCACTGCCTTATTATTTTTAATCTTTTAAGCCTAGATTATCTTTTTTAAATGTTCCAATCATGGACCACCCCCTTTATCAGGGCTCAGAATGGACCTGACTGTGAGAGAGAAGAGCTAAACTTACTAAGCTTGGCTCTCATCCTGGGGGAGAAATACACCAGGACACCACCCAGTGCTACACTGGGACAGCCGCTCAAACAGGTGTCCTGAAGGATGGAACAGGGGATAGTTGCAAGAAGTAGGAATTCAGCGCCATCAGCAGCATGCCTGAGAGCAACCAGGGGGTACTGTAAATTCAGAACCTAAACGTGAAATTGCAGGATTGTCAAATCCTTGGTCCAAATTTTAAATCACTATTGTGGCAACTCAGCTGAGTGAAAATTAAAATATTTAATAAAATCAACCATTTAATTTGACTTTTTTGATTTATTTAAATTGGCAAATTTTGAATCCCTTGAGCAGATAATTCAACTAACAAAAGAAAAAACACAGCAAACAAATGTGGGATACATGAATTGGAAATGTGGGTGTTACAAAAGTAATAAGTTCAAAATCCCGGGTGGGAATCAAACCCACTCCTAGCCACCAGGTGGGGCTAGCAGGCAGGGGAGATTTGCCCACACCTGGATTTTTGCTTTTCAAAGCAAATCCAGGTGCAGGAACTATTCCCACCCAGGTGGCAGCTGCAGGGCCTATTCTGGGCCCCAATAGCTATCCCCAAGCCTTGGTGGGTCTGGCTGGGCCTGGGCAGGCTAATTTTAGCTGCTCAGTAAACCCAGTTCAAGCCCACCCTCCATTAAGTAATTTGGGGTCCCCAATTGGGGACCCCTTTTTTAATCAAGTTCCTTGGCCTCAGGAAAGCCTGTCAATCCAGTCCAAAAATGGTGATCAAATTAGGAAAACCCCCATAACCCCAGAAGCCAAACCTGCCAGAACCAATGGCCATCCAAGCCAAGATGGACCACCAAAAAACCAAACAACTCTTCCCAAAAACCCCAAAAATGGCCATGAAGCAGCCAACCAAACAGCAGTACCTGAGTGCCAAGCCCTGCCACACAGATAGCATCAGAAGAATGCTCAGAGGCACTTTCATGTGAGTAAGTATATAAATCAGAAGCACCTAAAAAAGTTCTGTAACATCATCCTTACCAAATAAAGTTGTTATGAACCTTTGGTTCACCAATCTGTTTTCATACATATTTTTGATACTCTTCCATCTGCATACACCCAAGCGTCAGCACCCATCCACTGGGATAGATAGCCAGACTCCAGTTGATAAAACCAAAGCCTTTGAATGCTACTGCCCGCCCAACACTCCATTTGGCCCTGTGTACTTCACTGAGTATCCCCTAAATCCTGATCACAAACCCTGGACCTTGGAAGAATTGCAGTGGTACACCCACCCAAACGCCCCCAAGGAACCCTACCAAATTGTCTGTGACAGCAAATTGATCAACATTTACCCTTTGATCTTCAACAGGAAATAAAAAAATCCTGCTGCCTACCCGGTCCCCATGGAACCACCCCCAACACCCAAACCAACCATCTCAATCCCACCCACTTCTGATGCCACTGGCCAGAGTAGTCAATTCCTGGGAGTACTTTACCTGGCGCTCACAGGATTGATTAACTCTGCCTTGCCAGCGGCTGGGCCCTGGGCTGTGGCTGGGAAGGCCCTTTTCTACCTGGTAAAGTTAGGTCTCATCATCTGGTGGGCCATGCCAGTACCTGCTTTGACTCCTCCCTTACCTGCTGGAGCTCCACGGTACTCCTGGTATCCTGACAGCGGGATTCTAATTTACAATTTGATATTTCCTGTATGTCAAACAAATCATAGACATCATGTAAAAATTAACAAATCTGAAATTGCGGGATTGTCAAATCCAAGAACCAAATTTCAAATCAAAAATGTGGTGAATTCAAAATAAATATAATTTACAGGTGTCTCAAAAAGGATGCTAAAGGATCTAAAGTATATTTGTGCTAATTATTTTAGGAATCATAGGCATTCTCAAAAATCTCCCTATCCTATTTTAGGACAGCTAAAATTTAGATGCTTGATTACAGTAGATTTTAAAAAACACTAATAATAAAATAGAATTATATATTACAATCTATCTTATCACATTGTCTTTTCCTTAATGTGTTGATAGTTCATTTGCTGTTGATAATGTGCTTGCGTTTAATTGGATAGTTTAACCTCCAGTTGCCTTGGCAATTGGAAATCAAGTTGCCTCTGCAACCACAACTGGTCTTGGGGAGGCAACTTAATTTCCTATTGCCAAGGTAACTGGAGGTGAAACTATCTAATTAAACGCAAGCACATTATCAACAGCAAATGAACTATCAACACATTAAGGAAAAGACAATGTGATAAGATAGATTGTAATATATAATTCTATTTTATTTAGCATTTTATAAAATCTACTGCAATCAATTATCCTTAATAGCAATACATGAATACATAGTGTAGTAAACTGATGGTTTATCTTTTCCCCTCCTTTCTTCCTTGAAAAAGAGTTTGTTTGGCCCCTGGCGTAGCCAGAGGCCAAAAAACTTTTAAAAAAATTTTGCGTCATCAGGAAGGTAGCTCATATATCATTATATGGTTTTGTGGTTGCTATATTAGTGATTTAGAGTGCAGAATGTTGCATCATTTCCAGTTTAGACAATTTTACATTTCACTTAATTTCATGTCTAAACATGGTTATTGAAATTGGATTTTTCATTTGATTTTATCCAGAGTGGAGCTTCTTGATTTGGGTTGATTTGTCCTAGTTTCTTACTTTACATTAAATTGGATTCCAGTTCCCGCAACTAATATCTGAGTTTACTAGTGGCATTCAAAAGTGATTTGAAATTTGGTTCTTGGATTTGACAATTCCACAATTCCAAAAAAACATAGTAAACTTAATGAAAATGGTTGATGGATTTGAACACTTCAAATCTGATTCCAGTTAATTCATTTTTTCCATTGAAAATATGCAGTTCAACTTGAACTTTGCAAAGTTTCATGAGTTTCTGTATTTTTAAAAATAAAAATACAAAGAATTCAGTTTTATTAAAAAAAAGGCCATCCCGCAAAGGTGATTTGAAATTTGGACCAATGATTTGACAATCCTGTATTTTTACGTTTAGGTTCTGAGTTTACAGCACACCTGGGAGTTTATTCCAAGGTTGGCAGCAGAACAGGATGAGAGGGTGAACTTTCCTGTATCAAGGCATTGGGGGTGAATGTCTCCTTCTGAGGAGAAACCATAGGTGTTATTTCTTGAAGAGAAAAATTGAAGTTATCACAAGTGAGGCTTTTGAATAGATTCTTTTCTGTGAAAAGCATGTCATGGGCCTTGCCTGTGAGGTTGTCCAGAAAGTAAAGGAGCTGACCTGAATCCTCTCTCACCAGCTGGGCGGAGGAGGTAACACAAGCCCTTAATTCTGGGAACATAGACCAGATATGTAGATTCACTGCCCCCTTTGGCTTTGGACTGCACCAAGAAGTCAAACTAAAGTCCAGCTAAGCCTCTAAACTCTATGGCTGATTTGGCACACACCATTGATGAGCATTTTGTGTTGGCTTACCCTTCCCAAGTCTCATCAACTACACCCAGTTCCCCCTATTCAATGGTGGAAGAATCACTTATTAATTTGGATTGTTATTTGGCCTGGTGTTGCCCCTTATTAAGATTATCAAATCCAACCAATCAAATGGGGACACATCAATTGCTACAAATTTCAATACTTCAGTTCCTCTGCAGAAATACTGCTTAGGTGCTACCCAATCAGATCCTTCTTCAGAAATTACTCTAAAACCTTCCAACCCCCCTGGTAATGGGCTGCAAAAATTATCCCCAGCCAATCAGTGGGTTCCACAATCCCTGAAAATCTATCCCACCAGTCTGTTCCCCTTAAATTGGCAAGCAGGTCCATTTGGGTCCCTGCTTGTCTATTGTTACAATTAAAATTACCTACTTTTACTTTTATTTTCATTAGTTTTTGACTCCTTCCCTTGGAGCTCTTCTTCTAAAAATCATTAGTAAAAATTCAAGGCTTTATTACCATAATCTTCTCCTCCTGTTCTTTCCCGGTGCTTTTTCTGCTCCTAGATTTACTATTAGCGCTTACAGAAGTTTTCTTACCTGTTTTTGCTTTTGTTTTTTAGTTCAAACTTGAATTTAAAGTTAGTATTTAATATAAAAACTTACTTTGTATTTTGAAAATCAAGTGTTTTTACTTTGTTCTTTTTTCTTTAAGCATATGCATCAAGGTAAAAAATTCCTCTGGTCTGTTTCAAGGCAGCCAACTTCTCACACACTCTCAAAGCTTCAGATTTTGCTGTGGTGCCCCCTGGTTTCCTCTGTTTTGAGATTAAAATTTATTGTGACCATCTGGGTATCCCCCAAATTTCCCTGCAAGTTTGAAAATGTTGGTCCCTCTTACCAAGTTTGTGATTTTTACTCTGACATCTACCTTGTTTCTGGTGTAGTCTACCTCACCCAAGTTATGGAACCATATCTCCTCCTCTGCCTATCTGGTGTCACAGTAGTTTCCATAATGCCTGGCATTACATGTCCTAATTGCAAGGCTAGAAAGTCAGGTAAACTGTTAACCAAGTTAAACAAATTGACAGATTTAAATAAAACTGTTGATTAGAAATGAATTACTGCTGCCCCAGTTCATCAGCTGGATTCAATTGCCCCATGCAAGTTGACACTAATAAATAGACATAATCTGAGAGTCACCCAATACAACCTCATTTATCAGAATGGTCATCAGAAATTAATCACTCAAGGGGGTTTCACATACTGGATGAGGTACTCTTTGGATAATACAGATGGAATATAAGCCATGAATTCAGGTGGCATTTCTTAGTCAAAGTTTGGTACATATTAGAAAATTTTCACTGTTCAACTCTTGTTGCAACATCTTTGATTACTCCCTCTTGGGGAATTAATGCCCCAAGTAGATCACCAAATGGCTCACCAAATAATTCACCAACCAGCCAGTAAACTGGTGGCACCATTATTAGTCAACCATCTATGACAGAGATCACTCAATCCAGGCCCTAAATGGAACACAACTTGATTAAGCCTTATGACTCAAGAGGAACATTACTCAGATAAGCCCCATGACCTCCATGACGTACATGGACGGCATGCGGCTTGTCATGATACTATATAATATTCTATATTAATATCAAAAAAAGTATTATTCTCTTCTTAAATCTTACCCTTTTCTGTTTATTATACTTCCCAGAAGTATAAACTCAACACTCTTAAGCTTTGAGTCCTCTCTAAATTACTCAATAAAACAAAATATTCTCCTGGTCTAACTTTTATTTAACAATGCATCTTGTATTTGTTCTACTCCGCTACATCCCTTATAATTTAATCCTAAGTCAAATTATCACAAGAAAATAGGGTCCCACTTTGGGTACTTTATTGCTGGCTCCCCTAATGTTACTACAATGCCTCAAAATCTTGGTGTCTTCCCTGATAAATTGAAAACAGAGACAGTCCTACCTTCTCAATGTCCAGAGTTCTACACAGAAGACACTTATATCCTTTCTCAGGCCATCTATCTAGGACTCTTTTGGTTGGGTTTAATCATCTTGTTTAACCCCAGTGTATCTTTTGGAAATTTTACAAAACAGTATTTGAAGCTTTGTTGGTGGTTAATCATCAACTATATGTGAATTTGGTTAGTGATCCTAATCACATGAAGACTGCTTCTTATTATTCATTGATTTCCGCCACATTAATCAACTCTTCTATGTCTGAGTTTTTGGAAGCAGTTTATCATGAAATTGTGTTCCTCTTCTCCTGTTCCATCAAGATATATGCCTTTATTATGTTCATATGTATAAGCTCCTTCTTGAGCTTCCAGTTTGGATTGTTTTTTAATCTGTGGTTTCCTTCTATGGTTGCAGTGGTTGAGACTGGTTCTTCTGTTTCCTGGTTTTGTTGTGCCATGTTATTTTGGCGTTCATACTATTATCCTGCTTCACCACTGACAAAACTTCTTGTAAAGTTGTGTCAGCTTTATCATCCTATTCTGTCTCCGCCCTTAGTCATAAATCTCATGATTATCATGTTATGACAAAGGTTTCAGTGGATACACAAAAAGGGTTGTTGTCCACAATGGAGTGCAATCCACATGTGTTTTCTGAGAGTGCATCATTATACCCTTTGTTAAATACTGCACGTGAATCTATTGAGGAGTGTTGTGATCTGAGGCGCGGCACAGAGTCACAACAGGAAATCCTAACCTTAGGATTGGATTTGTACTAAGTCTTGGTTAGAATGGCAGGGAAGGCTATGCAGTTACCTTGTGGCCCTTATTGAATAATATCTGCTAGACGTGGCTAGAGAGGCACCAAAGTATGTGGAGACACAAAGACAAAAATGTGAATAGAACTTAACTTTATTAGAAAATAGAAAATAGAATATATAGTGGTAGACAATACAACAAAACACTACCAGGACGGTAGAATCACTTGCCACAAGCATGAGTGGGGCAAGTGAGTTGCGCAGGATCAGGAAACTGAACAATTGTATTTCCCAATTCAGAGCCAGCCTCATTTTGAAGGGCAAAAGCAAAAGAGAGAGAATTGTCCTCAAAATAGCCTAACAAAGGCAAAATCAAAACATGGTGAATGGCGGCATTCACAACAAGAAGCTCAAAGTCTACCATAAGTTGTATGCTTTTTATCAGGGTACTAGTCCCCTGTTGGTATTCCTTCCTCAGCTTCTGGCCTACTGTTGCACAATTGATGTTTTTGAAGTGAATAAGCTCTTGGCGTTGTGGTTAGCAGTTGACCAAACTGCACAAAATTTAGCAATTTGGGGTTCTCTGTTAACCTCAAATATGGCACTGGTAAGCCAAATCCTTTCTTTGGTCTCAAATTCTTCCACTACCAAACAAGGTGTGTTGGCAATTGAAGCCAAACACATTGCTTGCTCATGGTTTTCTGGTTTCCTTTCTGCTGCAACTACTCCTGGTCCTGTGAAAGAGCACACCTTGTGTGTATCTTCTCATACTCAGTTGTCAATCTTGAATAAACCAACATATGGTGAGGAGGTAGTTACTGCTGCAATTTCTGAAAGTTTTCTGGCTATGCTGCAACATGTGCTTTCTACTAAGCTGTCTGTTGTTGATGCAGGAAAGTTACTGTTGGTTCCTATTAGCTAGGACTGCACTGTTCTTCCCAAGGCAATTAAAGAAACAATTGAATGTTACTTTCAGGAGCATCCTGCCTCCTTAGCCACGGTTAATACCACTGAAGAGAAGCAGGATCCTGTTGTGGTTGCTTTGTTTGAAGCAAATAAATCTACTTATGGTTACTTCCTGTTTTATGGTAGCATTGATAATGATCAAAATATTATCTATTCTGCAATTATGTTGGATACTGGTGATTTGGAAAACTTCATTAGCATGTAGACTGCAGATTTGTTGCAGTTAAAGTATCATCCCAGCATGTTGGTCAGAGGGGGGAATTGTCAAACTTTCCTGTATTTCCAATTGAGGAAGCTAGTGACATTTTCTGTTGCAGGTTAGTCCTTTACTTCTTGATTCTTTATATGCAGTACTATAATGTACCCTATTATCTTGGGGGTGGGGTGGTGGCAGGATCATAACATATCAATCCTCATCAAGAAAAACAAATTACAGGTGAATCATTATCTGGGTATAACCATTCACATTTCACTGTTGGGAATGTTCAAGTTGGAGCAGTCTACCCAGACTATCCTGGCAGTTCCTGTTCTCATTTCTTTGAGTTTGTATTTAATGGTATACCTTCAACCTTGGTCAGAAGCTTTTGACACTACTAGGGGCAAGGTCTTTCCCAAGCATACTCAGTTTGACTTTGACTTCAAGGTCACCGTTGTACTCATCTGCATAGCTTCTCCTATTTACCCGTTAACTCTGAAGGAGGAGGCATGTTTAGAAGAGTGGACCCGGGATATGTTGGCAAAAGGTTACATTTTTAAGAAGGCTTTGCCAATTTTTTCCCTGTTGTTGTTTGTCCAAAAGTCAGACAGGTCATTACAACTGTCAGAAATTGCGCCATTCATGCCAATTTAATATGGCCTTCAAATATTGATACTTGTAAATACTTGGTTGGATTTGCTTTCAATTTTGGAGTTTGTTCTCCTTCCTTAAATGGGTCAACATTAATGTCCACCTATTCTGGATTAACCTACCTGCACTTGACTGATCCTGGTAAAGTTCAGTTTGGAATGACCTCCTCAGCCATACTGTCTACTAGTGAGTGATCATTGACCCTTGTCTACTATTTAAGTAGAATCATTTCTCCTAACTAAGATAAGTTTATGTGACAGATCCAGGAAATTCATGCTTGCTTCTTCATTATCCTGGTCTGACTCTTTTAACGTTTGACATGGAATCCTTTATGTAAGCTTCAATGAGCTTGGATTCCAGGCAAGCAATCTTGGCGTTAAACTTGTTGCCATCTGGTGATCACTTCCACATTTTTTTGCTTCCCATAGTCTTAGCTGCAGACCATCTCTTCTATTCTATGGTAGTCCTCTTTCAGTTGAAAGCCAAAAACATAAAAGATAAAATTATTAAGGGGAAAGCAACCATTGTCATAAATATAAGCATATTTATTAATTATTGCCATGTTTTCATTATATAACAATTGAGGTATAATTGGCAGAAACCCCCTCTGGTTCAGGAATCACACCTGGATTCCTATCACATGGTTTATGACATAACAGCGTCATCCAATACAGATCTTTACCAAAAAGATCTTCACACTCTTAACCTATAAGAATGTGCTCTAATACATTCCAGAATAACCTGATTCTTTCCGTGGAAATGTATTGCTTTGGCTTGAAGAATTCTGGACTTCTGGTGCCAAAACCCTGTGAAATATACGTATTTCTGATCCAAGCTATCCTTGTTCCAACTGGGAACCAGCTGATCAATCCTGAATGCATAGACACTATTGTCTACATTTAGTTATTTTTGCATTTAATGGTTTTTTGCATTAAAAACCCATTAAAACACTTCAAAACTCAAACCAGGTGCCACTGCAGCGCCCAGTAACTTTCCCAGGCGGCGCCCCAGCACCTGAAACATTCACTGGGCAACGCCTTGGCGCTTTACAAATCAATTAGGTGGCGCAGCAGCGCTTTTAACCTAATTAATTTGCCAAAACTGCGCTTTTAAACCACAATTTGTGGGTTTACTTTTGGCTAACCTTAACCAAACTTCCTGACACAGTCAAGGCAATTTAAAAATATAATTAAATCCTCATTAATTATATTCCCAACATATATCAATTAGCCTACCCACTTAATTAATTTGTTTGAAGACAACAAGTCTTTACGTGACACAGTCAAGATCATTTTGGCCCTATGATTAAATCCTCATTAATAATATTCAAGTGTATCAATTAACCTCCATGGTTAATCAATTGGTTTAATACAACTAGTCTCATAATCTGAATTGTTCAGATCATTCATTTCAGCCCTCAATTAGTACAGCCTAATTGATTCCTGGGTAACCCATTACTACGCTGGAAAATCTCTCCAAGACCACTCCTATTGTTTTGAATTTCAACCTATGAAATTCATCACAATTCAACCTCTTTGTGAAACCACATCCCAATGTGACTGTAGTACAGTAACAGTTTATCCACATTTGGGTTGGCTTTTATAATCTTCAAACTTTTCCCTTTCTTTTTTTTCAAAAGGAACTTTTCTTTGTATATTCCAGGGAATTAAGGTATGTGCCCTTAATGTTGCCCTAAAGGCTAACCCAAGAATAGCCTTGAACCTCAAACCTTTTGTGATAAAGGTTTCCCATTGTGTTCTCTTGGGTGTTGTCTCCAAGATCATAAACAATATATGTCAGATGCTTTGCTACTGTGAAGTCAGCAACAAAGGTGTTATCTGTGATAAAGAAGGAAAGAGGGCAACATAGTCTTAATTAACAGAAAAAATAGGAAACTCCTCTTTTTCATAGAGCACCAGGATTATATTCTAGACACAGCTTGTCAGCCAGGTCTTTAAAAATAAAATTTTCTATGGCACTAGTATCTACTGTCAAGTATATACTTCTGAGAAGTATATTAAACAAGATAATGGGGAAAATTAAAAGAGAATGATACTTTATTGATAAGAGTTTAGAGTATTATATAGTATTATGAGAAGCCACACACTGTCTGTATACATCATGGTAGTCATAAGGCTTGTCCAAGTAGTGTTATGCTTAGGACTCAAAAGGTTTGATCCCTGTAATAGATGAGCAATTGCTAAGAGTGCCACCAACTTAATGATTAGTTGGGGAATCACTCAGGGAATTACTTTCCCAAGAGGGGGTATTCAAAGATGTTGTAACACTATATAATAAAAGCTTTTTATATGAGATGTGGCAAAAAAGGAACAATGGAACAAAAATATTCCTTCTTTGTTTTATTTAATAGAGAGGAGTAATTGGAATCCACTTGTTCCTGAAGTTGGGGGGATATTTGAGAGGATAACAGGGCCCCATTTAAGGCTACAAAAGGTTGGTCCACAGTAGGTTCAATTTCAGTTGGTTTAGTACAGGGAGTGGGCACAACTCTAGTCATGGTGGCAATTTGGTGATCCATAATAGCTCTGTCTTTAGTGGATAACAACAGACAGTTTTTATTGAAGTGTATAAGTTTACAGGCATGTGTAGTGTTAAATAAAGTGGACGCTTGGGAGTCAGCAGAGGCCAAGTTTGCCAATGTAGCACTGGAGTTACTAATGTCATAAAAGGAGATTTAAGCCAAATTAGGGATGCTCTGGAGAGGCAAGCTGTTTACAGGAGCTGGAGCTAGAGTTGAGACCGGTGTCTAAAGAGATTGAGAATCATCAGAGGATACAGATCCTTGTGGAGTGACTGATTTCTGTTGACTCTGAAGGTAATTTAACATGGGATGTATGAACAACAGAGGCTGTGTGGGCTGTTGAGACGTAACTAATGTATCACCAACTGCTTGTAAGAGATGCTGAATCATCTCAGTAACTGAGGTAAAGGAATGTGACCATGGTTGGCATACTGTCACAGCCCATACCAGAGTCTGGCTGGACTCCCACAGGGGAGATAGGACAGGCTTGAAAGGCCATGTGCTAAATTGGTACAATCCTGATAATTTAATTCACAGCAGTAGCCAAAAGATGCCAACTTTTATTAAGGGCACAATCTGATTGGCCAGCCCCAATACTGTAATGTAGACAAACCCCAACTTACTGAAGTCTTGGGAAGGAGGCATGTTGGGTAAGGGAGGAGTGGAGGGGATCTCCTTCATTATGGTTAGAATTGGGCCTCTAGGGTGGCCAGGAGGAAGAGTCAGTTGTTGAGGGTGGAAGAGCTTTAAGTCAATAGCATAAGGTGGTTTAATCAAATGGACAAGAGCAGACCTAGGAGTAAAAGGATAGGCGCAGATGTATTGTGTAGTAGATTCACAAAGAGATGCAGACAAAATGATTAAATTGGCAAAAAAATAGATAAATACTGCAAGAAAATAATGGGTTCTGGGCACAAAGCCGTTTGCTTTAAGATGTCAAAAGTGAGGAAGGCTTCTCCTCCTCACTAATTATACTTACCAAGGAATACTTAGCCTTTTGTGCCACAAGAGGCCTGGTGGCATTATTTTTGGTATAATTTTGAAATGATTTAGAAATTGTGCACTGGGACCTGGGGAGAGAAGAGCATTGACTGTTTCTTCATGATCATAGGTTTAGCTGAAGCATTCCAAGGTTCCATAGCTATTGTTGGGGGTCTGGATGTACAACCATTATGGCTACCACCAACCTACTTAACATCCAGCCATTGCCCAATTTGGCCCCCTTCCAATATACTGTTTGACATACCAAGAATGGTAACCAAGCAATATCATCTGATTGTCCAAGTATCCAATGGCTCAAACCCATATGCACATTACCAACCCCTAGGTTTGATCAAGTTAAATCCCCACCACAGTCAAGTCTATATAAGTCTAAAGTATTATCCAATAAAGTATACTTCTCTTCTTTCTTAATTCCATATTTGAAGCTTCCCTAAAAGACAATCCTTATCACTGGTAGCAGCTACAGTTTTTTGACCACACCCATGAAAGAGAAAATGACTGACCAAAACCCGCCCACCTTTGCTCACGTACTCAACCAGGCCACATCCCAGGAACCTGGAAGACGTACTTCCGCGCCCATAACATTGACAAAGATATACCTAGTGGATGCACCGTATTCAAAGGTCTGGTCATGCCCAAAGCATGCACCAAGATAATTCAATACAGTTGCTCTCTTCAACCACAAACAAACGCACAACTACCTATCACAGGTAAAGCTATCAACATCAAATACATTGGTATCAACAAGTTCTTTGGTAAAAACAAAGAAAATTTCATCTTTGGCTAGATCACTCAGCCGCTAAACTCTGCACCAGCCACATTCCCCATGAGAAATGGATCCAGGAAGCCAGCAAGTGCCTGTAAAAGGCCGCAGATAACTGGTTTGCCACCTGGGTTGGCTCACATACTGACAACCAGCTTGACAACTGAGAAGAGTTCAAAGCGGACATCACACACAATTTCTGCGTCACCAAATCCCTCCAAGTCATTGCAATACAGCTCAGTGATCTTCCTCAGAAGACCACTATTGCAGCTTATGCCAATGAATTTGAGGAAATACATCGCAAAATCCAAAACCCAGCACAAGCTTATAATGTACATACCAGAGCCTCATTCATCAACAGAATGAAACCCTCTGTTGCTGCCCTCATCTGCCCAGAGGCTAATACCTCTGTGCCTGCGCTCATTGCAGAAGCCAAGTGCGCAGAAAAACGCACAAACATGGAATATGCTGCACGCAACGGCAATTGCTCCTCAAACAGCAATGGCAGAGAAAACTCCAATGGAAAAAAACGCCAAAATACCAACCATAACAATGGCAACTCCAATTGCAACAATGGCAATTGCAGCCAAAGCGCAAACCGCTCCTGTCCCAAGAGAGATGACACTGCTGAAGTTAACAATGCTGAAGTAGCAACCTGCTATGAATCTGACTCCACATTCTCTGACCTCAAAGGTCTCAAAACATAGGAACAGGGAAAAAAGAGGGGGAACAGGCGTAAGTGCCCCTGTCTCCCCCCAACTTGACAAGAAACTGTACCAAGGCACAAACTTTACTGCTTGCATCCCACATGTCCCACAATCCTCCATTTTTATGAACGTAAAAATTAAAGATCACTCACAACTTCTTGTCTACCCATGCACTTATAAATCACATACACATAAAATTTTATTTGACTCTGGTGCACAACACACTATGGTTAGCAAACCATTTTTAACCAAGTACAAAATACCAGTTGTCAAATCCAACTTCAAATACACCAGAATGGCAGATAAATCAAAGGTTCTACTCAAAGACAAAGCAACTCCCTTCAGAATTGACCTCCAAGGAATAAAAACGTCCATCAAAGGACTTTTCATGAACAATATAAACTATGTCATTGTAGCAGGCATGGACTGGTTCATCTGAGTGAACCCCAGCGTATGTTGGAAAACAAAGACCATGACCATCAAACACAACAGAGTCAACTTCAACATCATCAAAGAACCCAATGACCTCATTCTAAGAGACACAGTATTTGTCCAGGTCATAAACCAAGATGACTCAGAACATCTAACCAAATACAGTACCCTCCACATAATGAGGTACACTGAATTCAATAACATACAAACACAAAAGATCCAATGCCCAGAACTTGCGGCACTCCTAAATGAATACACCTATGTATTCAAAGAAGAACCCACCAAGTTACCCCCCAAATAAGAGGTCAAACATGGCATTGACCTATGTAAAGCCATGCCTAAACCTGCAACCCTCTACAGACTCTCTCCCATGAATACCCAAACCTCAAAACCCATATTGAGGACAATCTAGCAGAAGGATTCATTCACTTGTCTGAATCCCCATGTGGGGCAGCAGTGTTTTTTGTAAAGAAAAAGGAAGGCACTCTGCATCTAGTAATCAACTATAGAGCACTAAATGCAAGCACAGTAAAGAATAAATATCCTCTTTCACTTATAGAGGATCTGTTTACAAGACTCACAGGAGCAAAAATTTTCTCCAAAATTGACCTCACCTCAGGTTACAACCAAGTTGAAGTAAAGGAAAAGGACATACCAAAGACTGTGTTCCGTACGCAATTTGGATCCTTCAAATGTAGAGTAATGAAATTTGGGATGACACCTTTCTTGATCAGCTCAATCCCACTTTTTGGAATTGAGAATTCAAAAGCAAGTGATAAGTGCATAAGAGTCTGAGTTTAAATGAGGCTTTTATCAAAAGAAAGGTATGAACAACTACAACATTAGATCCTGGGCCAAGGTGGTCCAGGGTCAGAAGCGCCCTGTCAAGGACCAGCTGGCATAATTTTCCAGAACCACAAAGAAGGGATCATTTGTGCCATCTGAAGGGTGACTCAAGTTAATCACTTCTGAACACTGGTTTCAGCACATAACCAGAGCCCTCACCAAGTCCTCTGTCCCTCATAGGATTAGAGTCAACTTTGGTGGCAACCCCACCAAGTTCCAGGAGGCAGCCAAAGCAAGTGCCACAGTGTATCCAAAGGCTGTATCTCTTCACCAGAGCCCTCTAAAGGACTTCTTTGATTTGGGCTTCCTCTGCAAGGAAGATGCAGATCAAGCAGCGGAGGAGATCTTCACCCTTGAGATTACCAATCCCAAGGGGAAGAAGACCCAGACGGTCCTGCCCACCACATGCACCAGATTCAACCAGGACACCACACTCTTCATGTCCTTTGAGGCCCTGCCTTTGGACATGCCTAGAGAAGAGGTGGAATCTCAGCTTAAAGAAGGACTGTCCAAGTATGGGGAAATTGTGCAGTTTGAGCTTCTAAAGAACCCATACATGGGGCACCTGACCACAGCAAAGGCAATGGCTATGATCAAGCTATATGAGAATAGCAGAATTTTGTCCATCCCACGTCATGCAACCATTCTGAAAAACAATGGTATGTTGAGTGGCAAGTTCAAGGTGTTCCCAGAGCAAACCCTGCCTATTTGTTCTCTATGCTCTGCGCTTGGCCACAGAGAGGCTCTCTGCCCTACAACCATAGCAGGGGTCTAGGCTGCGGAACAAGACACCCCCAAGGAGCCCCAGAATACTGAGCCAACTGGTACTCAGGCCAATGCTCTTGTAGCCCTAGCCTGGCGTACCATGGCTGAGTATGAGGTGATCAAGCCAATCACATTGCGCCAGAAAAAGGCTCATGCAAAGGCCCAAATCCAGCCTCAGCCACAACCAATAGTGGTACCAGAATCTGACCGTGCAGAGGCACCTCAAGCCACCCAAATGCATGTGCAAGAGATCCAGTCTATTAATGACACTGAAATGGATGGGCCAATGGAAAACCCACGCTCAAGTTTTATTGGCTGATTCCCTGTCTGAAGAGGCCCAAGAGAACATGCAAAATGCACAAGCCCAAACTTTACCCACTCACAATCAGGAAGCTTCTATACAAGAGGGTGGCAGACCAAGACGCAAGGCCCAGAACAAACTTGCTGCAATAACCAAGTCATCCCCATACACAATAGGGGAGACTATCAAGTCTAAGGTGAGTAAGAAACCAAAAGACTCCATGGCCAATGACAATAATGGTCCCACCGCGGCGGGGCCATGTTGGCATAGTGGCTACTGGAACCACAATCAAAATAGGGACACTCAACATTGCAGGATTTTCATGCCCCCAGTCCCAGGCAAAGAAAAAAAACATCCTGATCTCCCTCAAAGCTGATTTGGTGGGCTTGACTGAAGTCAACTGCAGCTCTGAGGCCGGGCTAAGTTTTCAGTGGCTCATGCTACCACACACCACCCTTTGGTCCAAGAAATGTTGCATATGAATCAGACAGGGATCACCAATCAAAGCAACAAACAAATGTACACATCTTGACGGCAGACTTCTAATGGCAGATATTTTCATCAAGGATGAAAATTTCACCATTGCAGTTATCTACAGCCTGTTGGCCCACAAGGACAAAGCAACCTTTTTTGCACAACTCAAGAAGATTGAGTTTCCTCCAAAAACCATCTATGTTGGGGACTTCAACTCGTGGCTTCTACCAGCAGACAAGGCTCCACCCATCCCCCTTCTGGACCATACAGGCTGGTTTGAGGACTGGCAACAGGGCTTGGGTCTCATCAACATAGAGGATTTTGATGCAGGATACCCTGCAATTATGACTCAGATCAACCCTGTGGAAACAATAGAATTCTCTGCTTCTTGTATTGACTATATATTCATTTCCCTGGTCTTGACAGCTGTATCTTTTCCACACCTACCAGTTGACATCCTAGGGTTTAATCACAGACTCCTCTGCGCCACCATTACATTTGGGGACCAAAGGGAATGCACAACGCGCAGATCACGCCTGCTTCCTAACAACTCAAACAGAAAATGGATTAGCCAATCAATCACCTCAACAATGAGATCAACAAAAAAACACAGGCAGGTAGACCAATGGGCTGCCATTAAAGCCAATGTTAAGGGGCAGGTTTACAAGGAATCATCCCAACTCATGGCTGCTAAGAAGGCCTATGAAAAAAGAATAACTAATACCATCCAACACCTGGAGGCAAACATGGCAAAACAAAAAACCATGGGCTGGACGGCCGCCTGGCAATTGGCCCTGTGTAAAATTGGCTAGGATTGAACAGAACCAATCCAACCTGGCCTGCCTTCAGGCAGTGACCTCTTTGACTATTAAGGGCAAACAGCCTACCAAGGCCTTTATTGCCATGTATAAGACAAGGAGCGCACAGAAGACTCTATCTGAAGTTGTGGATAAAGGCACTTCTCATACTTCAAAGGAAGGGGTTCTTTCCATAACACAGGCTTTCTACAGCGCCCTATATGCCTCCAAACTGGAACCAAATCCTGAAGCCCTCAGGAAATGGCTAGAGGTGGTTCAGGCAACTCCAGAAATGAAAAATCTTGTCCTCCCTATTGAAATGGAAGAGCTGGAAGCAGCCATTCACATGGCACCCAAACAGAAGGCCCCTGGGCCCAATGGGCTGCCATATGAATTCTACCAGCACCATATATCCCTCTTCAGAAAAATTCTTTTGGACATGTTTAACACGGCCCTCAGAAATGGGTCTACCATCCCAGGTGGTGGCAATGGCTTGACTGTCCTGCTTCACAAGAAGGGATCAAGAGCAGAACTCAAGAATTGGCAGCCTATCACACTCCTTAACACCAACCAGAAGCTTCTTTTCAAAATTCTGGTTGCCAGGATGTTCAAGATAATCCCTCTGGCCACACACCCTAATCAACACAGATTTACTCCGGGCCGCAATATTGCCAACAATGTGAACACAGTCACAAATATACTGCAGGAAAAATCACAGAATGGTATTGCTATCTTCCTGGACCAAGATAAGGCATATGATAGGGTATAATGGCTGTACCTTGAAGTTTGCCTCTCTTCCCACTCAGTCCCAGAAACCTTTAGGGCCTGGCTAGGATCTCTTCTACAAGAATCATCCATCCAGGTGGTGACAGCCTATGAGGAGACAGAAGAAGTCTTCCTATCCCAAGGCCTCCGTCAAGGAGACCCTCTTAGCTCTCTCCTATACAAACTAGCCATCAACCCATGGATACTCCACCTCAGCACCAAACTGTTGGGCCTGCGGACCTATGGGCAAGACCCATTCACAATCAAGGCCTTCAATAATGATTGTGTTGTAGGACTGGCATCCAAAAGCAATGTGTCAATATTTACAAAGGCACTCAAGGACTACTCTGAACTCTCACAGGCCAAAGTGAACACCAAAAAGTCCCAGGCTATCATCATAGGGAGCCCTGACTTCAGACCCCCTCTTGCCATCAAGCCAGCCAGAGACCCGGTACGCCATCTGGGCACATGGGTCAAGGTGGGAGGTTTTGACACACAGGTAATGGAATCAGGCATCCTCAGTGCTGTCTCCCAGTCCATGTCCTCCTGGCAATGTAACCTAGTGACTCAGATCAGCAGGTTCCAGCTTGTAAATAAGCTGGGGTACTCAAAAGTCTGGTACACTGCACAGTTCTTCCTCCTATCCTAACAGTTCTTTAGTAGCCTTAATAAGATGGTTCAACACACACTTTGGAGACCAGGCACTCAGCCAATTGCCACCACAAAGTTGATTGGCAACAAGCTTAGGGGTGGACTGGGTCTATGTGATATCTTCTGGGCCTCAGCCAAGATCTTTGGATAAACAATGTCTATGATACTTTCCACCCATGTGACAGAACCCCACTGGACCAACGCCTTCAGGACACAATGGGCAATGGCTCTGGGCCCAAACCCAGCTCATAAGCAACACACCCTCAACAACTGGTTATCAAGAGTAAAAACCAAAAGAGGCCCCCAGGGGATGGATGACTTCTGGAAAGTGATGCTATCAACATATAAAGAATATTGGACCATTAGCTCACTCAGACCTGCAGCTGCCCATAGAGAAAGGGCCAGACTGGTATGGCGCCCAATGTTCATGGGCTTCCCTGCCCACCCTGGGGCATCCATTCAAGAACCACCAAGACCAGTGGCGTTCCCAGAGATATTGGAGGTACTTACACACAACAACACAAGCCTCAAGGTGAGCCTGTTTTGGCAGTACTGCCACAAGGACATGATCAGCCTCAAAATGCAGACAAACACATGAAAGGTTCTCCACAGGGTATACCGTACAGCTAACCGCGGCAACTGCCCAAATCCCACCTACAACAGATGCAGGGCAACTGACACCGTAAAACACAGGTTCTTTGAATGCCCCCAGAGCATAAGAGTATGGCAGGAAGCCTGCACAATTATTCTGGCTGGCACGCCCATACCCCACACCCATGAAGGGGCTGGAGGTAGACTTATTTTTCATTGACCCCCCCCCTCTTGCATTTCTGAGTCCTTCAGGGCAGCAATATTCCACATAATGTTGTGGGTTATTCACTCTGCTGTCATCAAATCCTTTGTTTCTATTCCACATCCAGAACATGCCCCAAACTCCCTCATAGCGCACAAGCTTGGTTGGATCATAAGCCAGGTTTTCTATGGCAATACATCCAGTACATTATGCAGGAAGCTAGCAGAAGAGTGGTCATCAATCCCTGGCTTGATCCTCTTCCCAGATCAAAAACAGACTGCTTTTGTCCTTCCAGAAGTGACCCAGATGCCCCACGCCCCTCCCCCCCTTCCCCTCATGATTTTTCTCCTATACTCTGGTTTCCTTGTCCCCTCCCCCTTAGACCGTCACTTTTATTTTGCTTGATCATTCCTTTATGGCCCTATGGGCCTGTTGTACCAGTCAGAGATGTCTGGGCAACTTTAATAAATGAACTTTGGGATGACCAAAGCCCCCTTGACATTTGTCACCATGATGAACCAAGCACTAAACAGTCTCTCAAATACATTATGCTACCTTGAAAATATCATCATATTCTCAAAAACAAAAGAGGAAAACCTCACACATGTCTGCAAGACACTTGATTGACTCACAAAGCACAAACTTTATGCAAAACCAATTAAGTGCCAATTTATGGAAAAGGAACTCCTGTTCTTGGGTCACATTGTCTCTGACAGTGGCGTCAGAGCAGATCCAGACAAAATTAAAGCCATAAATAACATGCAACGCCCCACCTCTGTTAAACAAGCTAGATGCTTTCTTGGAATGGTAGCTTATCTAAGGAAATACATCAAATACTGCAGAAAAATCACCGCACCAATCAATAACCTAACCAAAGGTAATACCAAAAAGAAATTCATTGGGACACCAGAATGCAACAAGAATTTCCAACTATTAAAAAAGCTTTTATCAAAGCACCAATTTTGCAATACCTTAATGATAACAGGTGCTATAAGCTCAAGTCAGATGCCAGCAATACCGCCATTGGCACAGTCCTGCACATCTGCCAGCCAGGGCAGCAAGACTTCCTGCCAGTATGTTACAAAAGCAGAAAACTAACCAAAACTGAGCAGAGATACCCAATAACCTATAATAAATTGCTAGCAATATATCACGCATACAAGAAATGGAGATGTTATCTAGAAGGACATTTAAACATCTGAGTACTAACTGACCATAAATCCTTAATATATTTCAAAACTCAGAACACACTTGCACAACAACAAGACAATTGGATGTCCTTTCTGGAATAGCTTAACCTGGACATACAATACAAAAAGGGGCAGAGCTGGTCACAGCTGATGCTCTCTCTAGACTATGTCAGCCTAGAGAGGATCACCCTGACCACCTGGACCCTGACTGGCTAAGCCTGTACAACACTGAGTATAAAACCAAAAGGAAAGACCCCTCAACACACCAACTGACCCACAATACATTAGTAAGGAACGAAAAGAATTTCCATGTATCAAATGGCACTGTATACCAAATCATTAATGACAAACATGTTCACTACATCTCACTTGAACAAAGAGTTAACACCATATTAAGACATCATTTCCTACTAGGACATACAAAGGCTAATAATCTATACCTCACACTAAAAGAGATAGTATGGTGGCCTAATCTAAAACAAGATATAGTTGATGTTCTGAAAAAGTGTACAGTGTACAAGAAATACACCAGCACAAAGGCTCCTCAGCCAACGGTCAACCCAGTACCAGACCCTGAACCATTCAAGGTTTGGGGGCTAGACGTAGTGGGCCCCTTCCCAGAAATAAAAACAAACAAATGTTTCTTAATTGTAGCTATCAACTTTGCCACATTCTGGCCCATCTGCTGGACAACAAAGGACCATAAAACAGAACCCATCAACCATTTCATTAACAAAGCAATCATAGCCAACTACGGCACTCCAGACTACATCATAACTGATGGAGCAACCAAGTTATCAGGTCACATAGTAAATGACAACTTAAAATCCAAAAACATTAAACACTCCACAACCTCTCCATATAGGCCACAGGCCAACGGCAGAGTGGAATCCCTCAATGGCAGCCTTATCAGGACCCTAGAGAAAATAATGGATGGCAAAGCCAAAGACACATGGCCACTATATGTGATACATGCATTACTAGTATCCCAAGTCTGCACCAACCAAGGGACAGGCTATTCACTGTTTGAGCTAACCTACAGGTACAAACCAGAAATAATCACCCACAACAAACAGCCATACATAAAGATCCCCCCGGGGAAACCCCCTATAGTAGAACAAGCGCCAAATCTACAACTCATCCGCCTCAAAGCTAAAATAGCAGAAATAAAGAGGCTCAAAGCACAAAAGGTAACCTCCACAGAGGAACCACTTCCCATTGACTCCACCGTCTTTATTATAGCTGGCAACAGAAAGAAACTAGACTCAGTACACTGGGGACCAGGAAAAATCATCAAGTACAGACCAGATCACAACACCTATCTAGTAAAATTCCAAGGTGCCAAAAACCCAATTGTCAAGAAATACCACAGCACCTGTTTCCACCTTAGTAAAGGAGAAAACTCAACCAGACTGGTTCCAACTAGTAAACAACTCCAGGAACATCAGGCAGCAGCTGTTAAGACAAAGACCCCTCCTGATGTACCAGAGTAACCCTTAAGGGGGTGTTGAGGGTCTAGATGTACAAGCATTCTGGCTACTGCCAACTTACTTAACATCTAGCCATTGCCCAATTTGGTGCCCTTCCAATATACAGTTCAACAAACCAAGAATGGCAACCAAGAAACATCACATGACTGTCCAAGTATCCAGTGGCTCAAACCCATCCTGCACATGACCAACCCCTAGGTTTGATCCAACTAAATCTCCGCCACAGCCAAATCTATATAAGTCTAAAATATTATCCAATAAAAGATACTTCTCTTCTTTCCTGATTCCATATTTGAAGCTTCCCCAAAAGGTGCTCCTTATCAATAAATTAAACTTATGAACTTACTTTAGACAATCACATGGGACTTTGCCTTTCAGCCCCCCTGATTTATTAAGTGTATGCTCCGTTTTACCAATGAGAATCATTGGTAAAATAAGCCTTGACCTTCAGAAAATCAGATGGCTACATTTTTTGAAGCATCCAAAGCAACTTTCTTTTGCCTTTTGCTTTAATAAGACACTATCAATGCACAGCAAAACAAAGACAATCCAAGCTCACAGTTAAAAAAAATGATCTGTTATATTCAGTTTCTCTATCTCTCAACTCACTTTCTTTCCTTATGTAAAACATAAGGAGCCTGTCTGCCTGTGTTTTCTTTAATGTTTCTCTATCATTTCCCCTGTTAGCACTGATCCTCAGTGAAACTCTGAAGTCAAGTATTGCTATGTTTTTGCTCTGAACTAAGTTGGACAACAAAATGTTTTGCTCTTCTTTCAACATTTCTCCATTATCCTCTGGCCTCTCCTGGCTGATTTCCCCTCTTTTTTAAATAAAATAAAAACTCTTTTTATATATTTCTTAATTAATTAATTCTTTGTTTTATTTATTTATTTTTATAAGTTTCTTATTTTTTATTTTTTATTTTATTTATTACTTAGTTTAATCTCTTATCTTGTGTTTTTTCACTTTATTTCTTTTCAAATATTTTCTTTCTTCATCTTTCTTTTTACTCTCTTATGGCTAATTTCACTTAATCACACCTATTCCCTCTACAATTTATCTCTTCTAGCCTTGTACATATGTCCTCCATCTGAACTTCTCTCTCTATTAGCCACTACAGATATATTTCACCTGGGCTTTTCTCTCTCTATTGTAGTCAATATAGGTGTCTTCCACTGAGGCTTTTAGAAGCAAGCATTCAATCTCTTTCTTCCACTTTATTCTCATCTTTTCTCCCCAAGTGATTAGCTTGGGAATTTGAAGAGCAGCATTTCTAATTCCTGGGCATTGCTCTGATTACTTGGGTTCAGAAGCTGCTTCTCTGGAAAACCACCCCACAGTTTATCCTGGACACTCTATTCTTGAACAGTGGTATAAAGGCTCTTTATTAAAACCACACAGAAGATGTCAAAACAGCAGGCTTGACCCGCCAGCAAGGTTCCAAGCAAGCAGGTTTGTGACCTGCAATCTGATTACCTGGCCACTCAAAGCCAGGCTAGGAAGTCAACTCAAATTGCCAAATCCAAAAACATGAACAAATGATGATCCCTTATGGTGGATACCTTGTTTTGGCGCTTGACTCATTACCAGGATCAAGCCATCCCCTTCACCATCCAACCGTGTGATCAACACAATCATGTTCCTGTTATCCTTGATTCACAATGACTATATAATCACTATCTCTCAATAAATATTATTATCTAGTTTCTAAATATTTTTCCCTTGTAACTCTGCTAAAACAGCACAGTTATGACAAAGACATAGGCAGAGAAACTCTTAAACCCTTTTTTATTGCATGTAAGAGTGACCTAGCTGATTTTCCCCAACTGGAATCAGGATTTCAGTGCTGCTCTAGAACTCCATCATCCCAGTAGCTACCAACAGTATTGTCCCCCAGTTGACCTTCTGGAAGGAAAATTCTTACCTAGTATAATCCCCCTCCAAGTAAAACCCAGCTTTATTATTACCCCAGCTAGGCTAGGGATACTTACGCTTTCTTAACATAACCATCCCTGAGTACTCTCTTTATCATTCTCAGACACTAGTAGAGGACTACTCTACTGGAATCTCAAGACATAAAGTTGAAACTATACCTAAAGCTTCCTCTTATCTAGATTTAAATATCTCTTTATTGTGTCTAGCATATGCTCTTTCCTGCAAAACTCCCGCCCATGTGATATTTATACTAAGAACACTGTAAAAAGCAATTTAATGCAACTCTGTTTTGAAGAAGAGGCAGTTTATTGATCTTCACGGCTCTTTATTTATTATAATGGTTTTTAAAAGTATCTAAATTGGGGCTTGTAATTAAAATAAAATCAAGAACATGTAAATTAAGTCTTCTTTTAGTGATTTTTTATTGCTTTTATTTTAAATGATCTTTACTAGCAATAAAAATCCAACACAATTGAGAAGCAGCATGCTAGGCAGACTAATGTCAATGGACAAGGGATCCTTTTTAATTAAGCCTTCATTCACATCCAAGTCTTTAATATGGATAATGAGGAAGCTGAGCTGTATATGTCTTCTGGCTTAATAGGGCTCATCATGTTTGAACATTGTCAGGTGGTCAATTCTAGCTGTGATCCTCTGCTTAGCCCATCATAGGGCATCAGCCAATTGATTAATTAAGGTATGATATAGTTTCTGATACCATCAGTGTCTGATGGTCAATCAACTTCAGTATCAGTCAATCATTCTTCAGCTTCAGTAAATATAAAGCTCAAGAATCAAATTATCACTGGCTAAACTTTACATTATATTGTGGTGCTCAATTAATGTGGCTTACCTGGGACAAATTTGCAATCAATACAAAGTTTACCCATGTCACTGAGATGTGGAGCTCAACAGTTACACAAGCAAATGAGCATGATACCGGGGAAAAGAAGCATAAAGTGTCACCCAAGTCACAGACTAATGAATCATACCATGTTCTGGACTTTGCTCTTGGGTTTGAAATTCAAGAAGACACAGAAGGAAACCTTTATCTCAAAATATTTGAGGTTTTAATTAGCCAAAGGTTAGTCTTCAGGGCAAAATTAAGGATCCATATCTAATTTACTGAAAGTGAGAGAAGAGTTTTTTTAAATAATTTAAAGGGAAAAGAAGCACTAAAGTAAACAAAAACTAACACAAATGTGGATAAACTTAATTTTTATTTAATAATAAACAAAGATTATATAGCTAGTTAATGCATGGATTACTTGTTAGGAAGACAGAGTGGGTGAAGTGTCTTGACATGGTGCCAGGATCAGAAAAAGTAAGATGATGCAACCCATAATGTTTGGACATTAATAATAGACCAATTTTTTTAAATGGGGCTTTACTAAAGACAATTGCAAAACCAGTTAAATCCTTTCAGGAATCACAATTTACAGGTAACATAAAAATAGTGTAATTGGTACAGTAATTTTCAAACCTGTTGAGATAAAAAATCTCAGTAAAAAAAACAGCTCAGTCTAAAAAAATTGAAAATCAAGGAATTTATATTAAATTACAATATATTTAGTTCCACTTTGATTTTGTTTTTAGACTGAGTTTTTTGTTTATCTCAACAGGTTTGAACATTACTGTAAAATTCACTATATCTCTCCCTCAAGATTGAATTTGGGGAGCTGATACTAAAAAAGTAACTTAGCATGCACACAGTAGAAGGCTAAAACAAAGGATAAAAACTTAACAGTATACTCAATCCCTTTCTTAAAATTGAACTCATAGGAAACAACCCAGAGGAAATCCAGCTTATGAGCCCAACCTCTTAAAAAATTCTGGTAAAAGAGAACTGAATCTTCCACTTGAAACTCAGGAAGGGCGGCTTGGGATGAATTAAACAGATATGGTTCTAAATCCTTAGTCTTGTAAGAAGAGGTGTAAGCTATATATTGAATACCAATAATTATATCGTTCAAGTCTTTCACATGGGTCTAAGGGTCAGTAGCTGCATCAAATTCCATCAAAGGGTGTCCCAAGATGGATGGATTAGCTGCCTCATACCCGTACAACATGAAAAAAGAGACTAACCAGTTGCCCAATGGCGGCCTAATTGATAGGAAAATAGGGCAGCAGGTAGGAACATGTCCCAGTGGACAGCATCAGATAGTGTTTTTTCCTCATAATATAAACAAGAGTGAATTTAGCCCTTTCTACTATCCTGTTTGTAGAAGAATTATAGGGGGCCAGGAAAGATTGGTGGGTCCTAATTGATTCTAATATAGAAATGATTAACCTAGAATTAAAATTTTGTACTATTATCATACAGCAACACTTGAGGTCACCCATGATATTAGAATCTATCCTGGGGCAGTAAATTGGCATTAATTTTGGCAATTATGTCCTTGGTAGCTTTAGCTTTACCCCATTTTCTGACGTGGTCCACAGGAATCATAATAAATCAACAACCAGACCTGGAGTGTGAGAGAGTTCAAACAATGGCAATACTTACAGTATGGAGGGCATGTTTAGGAGGAAATAGCTTGATTTCATATTTTAAAGAGCAAGGGCACTAGATCTGTTAACTTTGTCAAGAGGAAACCATTTCTGGGATTAGAAGCCACATATTCTCTCAAAAATATTTTTACACAGCTAATTGTGGGTCTTGGCCATCCCACAATGTCAATTATCAATGTGTCTCTTGAAGATAACTGCCACTTGTATACTAGGGTGGATATATGCAGGTAGAGGTTATTGAATCTTTTAAAATGTTGACAATATTGGATGATAGTGTCCTTAGATAAATCTTTCAAGGCTAAGGGAATCACTTCTGTTTTTGTAGTCTAAGATATTGTATCAAAACAACTTGTAGAGCCAATCAGTGTCAGTGGGGTATAATTCTAAGATAGGCATGCATGAGAGCTCATCAGTGTTCTGGCTTTAGATAACAGGTCTGTGCATCACAGCAAATTCATAATCTTTTAGTATCAATGATTATCTGGCTAGACACCCTTCAGGTTCTGTCAGTTATTTTAATCATTTAAGCAAGGAGTGATCTGTGATCACAGTGAAATAGATCATATATATGTAATGAAATAATTGTTTGATAGCATGGAGAATAACTAGACACTTCTTATTGATAACACTATAGTTCTTCTTGTGTTTGTTGAGAATTCTGGGGGAGTAGGTTACAGGGCAATCTACTCTATCTTCATCTATTTGAGCCATAATAGCCCCCACAGACACCCTTACATAGTTAAAATCTGAAGAAAACTCAACCAAGTGGGAGATCTTGGTATACTGGAGTATGGAATTGATCCATTTATTGCCAGTTGTCCTAGGAAAAGTACAAAGGGTAAATTTTGCCATGCCTGTATGGGCTGTCCTTGTGTCACTCCCATACAAGCACATACCCAAGATGAAGATGTAAAAGAAGGATTAGATTTTGCTTTCTAACCAATAATGAACCTCATGATTTTATCAAACTATGTCACATCTATTATCAGCTTCTGTTGTCAATATTGTGGCTGTGAAGAAGAAAAAGACTCTTTGGGGGAAGCCAGGAGCAAAGATGAAACAGGAATTTATGGGAAGAAACTAGAGGTTGAAGGGGCCTTAGCCAAATGCTGTTATTGTAATTCATAGCTGATATTGATCATTAGAAATTCACTGAGAACATTTGCCATCTTGTGGAGCCCAACACTTCTCAATGCAATAGGATTAGTGAAACACAGGCTTGTATTCCTAAGGTGCTCCTAGAAAAATAAAAGACATGGTATTAAAGTACAAGTGTTGTGTGATGCCTTGACTACTTGGTACATAATAATGCCTTTTGGTTCAATGAATGCCACTATGAAATAGGTGGTGCTGCAAACTGGAGCATGCTGATATACTCTGTCCTTGACATCCCTGATCACATATATGCATTACACATAGAAAATAAAAAACCCATTTTGTTGATATATTAGAATTTACTGTTTTTGTGCTTAAGAGCAGTGCACATCTATGAATTTTTTGGTAGGTCTTGATATCAAAAGGCTGCTTTAGTTATAGGGAGATGCCCCAAGTTTTTTCATGAAAAACAGAGCCCTCTGAACAGATAATACAAAAAGTAAATCAAAGCCTCAATCCCAAAAGTTGACTTTATCATATACTGTATATTTTCCAGCTCAATAAAGAAGTCTCATTTAGTTAATGAAGGATGGCCTATTTGTGCTTCTTAGTGAGAAGGGTTTACAGATGCTTAGGTTTCTCCATTTGAGAAATTTGATCAGTATTGAGATACCAGTTGTAAATTCTGTTGGAAAATTTTATATCTACTCCAATGATACCCACAGCCTTCTTTAAGTCTCCAGTATCACATATCAACTTGATAAGGACAATGCACTTTATGTTGGGAACAACATTCCAAGATGACTTTTGGGTACATATGATTCAGCATTCCAGTCAGCAACTGGCCCACATGACATAGGAATCTTTTCATAGAGAGCTTCTTTTTCAAAACCTGCTGACCTTGCACTGTAATATAGCTCTGTAGTTCCTTTCCATTGTCTTTGTTCTATTACTTACATAAGGCTCTCAGCTGGTATAAAATATTAGCTGGTCCCTATATACCAGACTTGATAGAACTAAATCCTGCCTTTACATGGGTAGATATACTAAAGACACATGTACAACCTACTTGTTGTTCACTATTTTAGACATGTTGGCTTTGGTGGCTTTTTTGGGTAGTTTGGGCACCCTGGGGTTTATATTCTTCTTTCTTTCATCCTGATTGACCTAATCTGACTGCTGCATCTGTGAACACTTGATTATATTTACTGCCTCTTTTCCACCTTATTGCACAGGTAGTTGGGTTATGCTCACTCTTCTAGTTGAGCCACATGTATTTACTCAATCAGACTTACAATGGCTATGGTACTGCTTTGTTGTTGGATGCCTTCTATTTTTTACTGTAGAAAAATCTAAATCAAGCTGTATTAAGTTGCCTCTCTAATTTTATGGAATACTTTTATCTGTATATGGTCAATAAATCATTATCAACCCAAATCCCAATTTCAGGTTGTTGTATATCTGAATTGTTCATTTTTGGGTTTAAACAAACTCTTTTCAGACCAAGTGGTTAAACTTTAGTTGATTTCTCCCAACTTCATACCAAAAGCAGATACTCATAACTTTAATTTACTATGAATTATGTTTCTTGCTATTTATCTTTTTTGGACAACTGGGTACCATGTTTGTTTAACACTTGCTTCATCCAATGGCCAAGTGGGTTTTTTGTGGATTTGGCTGATAAAGTAATTTATTTATGGGTTAGTCTCCAATTTATTGCAGCTGAGTATATTTTCTGGCAATTTACATAGTAAGAAGATGCTTACCAAAAAGTGACTGAAACCATTTTATCTGTGCTTTTTATATATTTCTGCATTGTGGCTTGGCTACATTATTTTTTGGTTTGATATCTCTTCTCTACTATTTAGCCATTCTGCCCATCAGCACCCCAGATCCCTGTTAGCTGAGTTTACATTTTACCCTGGTACTTGGAATTTGTTCAAGTCAAAGTTATTTTTTTCAGATGGCTTGTTTTCACTTATTCTTGCAGCTTTGAAAACTGCTGTACTGAATTGCCTACCAATATCCATATAAAATTTATAGTTTGTGATTTGGTAAAAATACAGATAAGGGTGATCAGCTTTACATTTGATGGTTCATATACTCAGCATGAATAGGTCCAAGTCTTCCTTAATCTTTTCAGGGATTATATTATGATCTTTTTGAGGGTGAAATATTTTTATCCATGTGGGCAGTGAGTATACTTTTAGTTTTACCCACAGTGCTATTTTCTTCTCGGAATTCTCTAATCTTCAGCAAACGGACTGCATTTACATCTCAACAAATTTTGGAACTGCTCATTTGGTTTATAGCTTTATAGAGATATGAGCTCATGGTTGCTTGTGTGAGTCAGCAGTCATAGTTAAAATTTCTACTAATTTCATATGATCTTAATCCATTTGGTAGATTTTAAAAGGACTTTTAAAACCTTGCATGTAAAAAATACAAGGTAATATCTATTTTATGGCAGTTAAATGAGATCTTTTTAAGCTAAAAGGTCCTAAAAGCATAAATTGTTTTGCAACTGAACTATTTATATTTAAGTACTTGAGAGTTGGGGTAAGACATGAGACCAGGAGAGAGAAGGAAAAAGATTTGGAATAAGATAATCTTTATTGAGAAGATTTTGGATTGTTATACCATGTGGGAATGCCATTGGCCCACCAAGGGGTGACACAGGTGGCATTGATTAAGATAGGGGCCAGCAGTATCATATTTATAGTTTTCGGGGTCTTCATTATAAATTATTTTTTCCTTTTGTGGATTATGATATTCTTCCATACTTGTGGGATAAGGGTATTAATAATTTTAGACCTGGTATGTGGTAATTTGAAGAGTACCTCTTGTGTGTTGTGAGATATATTGGCAGCCAAGGAGTTCAACTCAGCTGCAACTCTTGCAATTATGATACCATGAAACTATGGATTCTGGATGCTTGTATTGGTTGATTAAATACACACCTGGAAAAAAATTCTTGATTGAAGTGTCTGGAATGTTTTTAAAAACTTATATAATATACACTAAAATGATCCTATGGCTGCAGAAACTCAATATCACTGCACTTTTAAAGCTGATATTAATTATAATATTAGCTAACAAATATATTTTTAAATGAAAAGGTCTATTTGAAGTTATAAAAAACCAAGGATGGGTTTCTGATTTTACTGTTGGGTTATATGTTTAAATCAAATAGTCTTCAACCCTTATTCCCAAGAGTTTTAATAGGCCAAATTTTAGGTAAAAAGGTATTTTTGATTTCCAATGGGTAATTTCTTGCTTAGGGAAAATCAGACGGCCATAATAAAGTTTGCTAAACACAAAATTTGTTTTTCTTTGCGATATACTAGACTTTATCAGATTTATTTTGCAGAGAACATTCATTTTAAGCATTTTCTTGAATGTTGCATATACGAAACTCCTGATAACTGTAAATATACAAGAAAACGTTAGTGTTTTTGTTTGTGGAGATAAAATTTAACTTACACGATGCCACTGAAAAGTAATTAATCCAGTTACCTATCCAAATATAGGAAAATTGTGTCAATTTTAAAATTAAAATTAAAATAAGAAGCTTCAACGGTATTTTGAGTGCTACATACAAATTCCATAGCACTATACACTGGCAACTCTGCTTGGTCTTACCAATATGGCATCCATGAGCCGGTATGCTTTAGAGCGGATGATCATACTTTGTTATGTGGCACCTGAACCCTTCCTCAAAGCTTAGATTGAAGATCTATAAAATGATCTTCAATAGCAGTAATTACCTTTAAAAATGAGAAGCTACATTTTATTTGGGTTAGTCTCTTCTTATAGCTTTGACTACTTGATGTTACTTCCCCGCCCAAGTCTGGAGAGCTACAGCCAAATTGAACGCAACGAATACTATGCAAAGGTCAAACACTACAACGATCCCAAAGGAACACAGGATAAGGCTTTACTGGGAGGTCTCCTCGGTATCCTTGAAACTCAGCCTCTAAATCTCTTGGCCTTTCCAGCCTGGAATGGAATGTTTCTACTCCACGCAGAGAGGTTGTTAAATGTAGTCATCCCTTCTTGGAATTGGGCCAATCCAGCTTCCATTTGGATGTTCAAGCCTCTCTTGGAAGACTGCTTCCGAGTCCTCACTTCAAACTCAAGCGCCACGCAGTGTCAGCATATGACCCATCCGATCTACTCGCAGGATTTGGATCCTCTCACGGCTTCTGAGTCCATGGATGACTTTGGATACATCCTCGTTGGACACCTTCAGGCTCTGAGCCATCACTTGACAGTTGAAAAGGCACTTTTTGACCTGTACCGCAACCCCCTGATCCTCAACATCCTCGCCTACAACGAAAAGCTGTTTTGCAGCTTCCTTGGACAACATCCCGAAAGTGTCAGTGTTCCTGGCACCGATATCGTCATGGCGGCTTGGAACGTCACTGTCAAGCAAGCCATCCAGAAGATCCAACCTCGCTGCAGATTTCAATAAACGCATACTTTATTCATCTCCCATCTTAGCTCTTTAGTTTAAAGACCTTAAGCTCTAATCCACCCTGAACAAGTTGGTGGTAGATCCAATCATATTCTGCTCCTTTGCTTTTCAACCCATGACTATATAAATACAAATTCCACATTAAAAATCAATAGAGTACATGAAACTTAAAATTGAATTAATTTCACCAACCCAAATTGATTTCTGCTGGATAACTATCGACATCACTCCAAAATTACATTTATCAGCTGTCCAAGATCAAAAGCACTGAACCCGACATTGGGACGCCCAAAGCATGCAAACCCGAAACACAATTATGAATGAAGAATCAAACCTAACTTAATCCAAAGTGCAAAGGTTGAAAACCACTGTTAGCTTTGTCGCAAACCATCAATAATGCCAACTATAACAATAAACTAAATTCTATTAATATAATAATCCAGCAGAAAAATAAATTTCTTCTAAAAGAAAAGAGCTCAACTGTACAATATCTCCAAATAAACTGATTCTCAACAAGTCAGGATGTTTGCTTCAAATTCAACTTCCACTAGAGTTTATATTTAGCACAATTTTAAAACCAATCAATTCTTTAAAAGCGACTTAAACAGCATTTTTATCCCAATCTTTGTTATTAAGCCCTGAAAAATTTGATGCAATACAATGATTTATCAAATGTCACTCGAGAGCTTTAAAATGACCATAGACTAGCTAAATGTCATTAAAAATGACAAAAGTAGAAACCATAACAACATATGTGGTAAATGCTTTAGATAGTACTTTACTTTTCAAAGCTGCTGAGTTATATAAGCAGAAGTTGACTCAGAGCAAATAAAAGTTGTACATTGGATTAAATTAAACATTAAGCGCAATACTTGATATAGATTAACTGAGATATAGATGAAAATGGGTAAATCAAATCAAACATAACAAGTATATTAATCACACAGCATATTAAAGATGACCTATATGATCAGGATCTTGAGATGCAAGCAAAACAACTCACACCCATCTAAATTTATATTATACTCAGTTTTTATCAGGACACACAGAAGTTGTGTACTATAAAAACCAAAAACCACACACACAAACAAGGGAACATTATATCAAATCCATAGCACCTAAAAGTCAAACTACCAACAAACCATTCCAATCACCATCTCAATGCTGATATGTTCAACTTAACATATGCAATCTGAAACAAGTATTGGATTGAAACATTCTTAATTTCTTTTTTGGGTGTAAAAAATGAGCAGAGGTAAAGTGCCGTAAATTGCAATACTTACAAAGACTTGGTTGGATTTGCTTTTGAATACTACAGTTGCCCCTTTCTGTAAATGAGTCAACATCAATATCCACACATTATGTATTGTGATACCTTAGTTATTCTGATCCTGATACAGTTTAAACCCAACCAGTCTCCTTGTCTATCTAGTGAACAATCTTTGCTCTCAGTCTACTATATAAATAGAATGATCTCTCTAAATACTGACAAGTTGTTCCACATTTGTGTTGGCATTTATAATCTTCAAGATTATCCTTTCCTTTTTGCTAAAAGGAAACTCTCTTTAATCTTTACAGGAAATTAAGTCACATCCCCTTAATTTTTCCCTGAAGCCTAACCCAAGGCCAGCTTTGAACCTAAACCTTTTATAATAAAGGTTTCCTGCCGTGTCCTCTTAGATGTTGTCCCCAAGAGCCAAACACAATAAATTCAAACTCAGTGTTTTTCCCTGTGATCTGAGAGAGGGGGCAGTGAGAGTGCTAGCTAAATTTAGGGATGAAATGTCAACAATATCTAATCATCCCAAGGAAGGTGCAGAGTTAAGACCAGTCTCTATGGAAGTGTTATATTGTGAATGGTCTTGGTTTTTTAGGGTCTTTTCTCATCCCTTTGGTGCCAACAATGTTTCCTAGGAAGGTTAATTCTTTTTGTAAAACATGCATTTAGAGGCTTGATAACAAAGACTTGTGTTGCAACCAAGTCTCTAGACTTGCCTGCCAATGTATCTCACAATACACAGGGGGCGCTTGATGAGTTGCCCCTTGACGTATCTAATGACATGAACCAATCTGATGGCAATGTCAAACAATGGGCACTTTCTCCTAATTAGGACCGCTACCAATTTGGCATGCTGATCCCACAGGAGTTATTCCTTGGCTCCAATCCTTATATGGAACATGCCACCCCCTTATGGCCCGGTGGCTTTCCCCATATAGTATATTAGTCACAATATTCTATAATAAACAATACATTATTCTTATTATTCCTGTCCTTTCTATTGAACTGTTGTTTTCCCCAATTCAAATACTGAATCCTCATTGGTTCAGTTGTAACACTTGTCTTTTTGAGTCAGTAATACTGTGGGGTAGTTAAAATTTTACTGGGCTTTAGATAGAATATAAACAGTGAGGTTATCTGAGCACACAGGTGTGTGCCAATCAATGTGGTTGGAAAACACTTCATTCAAATATATGACAAAAGTGGAAGAGGCATTGTTTATCCCAAAGTTGAGCACCACACACTCAGAAGACCCATACTTGATCCTAAATACAGTTTTAGGGATGTCTTCTTACTTTACCCTAATTTGGTTGTACCTGAAAGTTGAGTCTATCTTGAAGAAGTACTCATCATCCTTGAGGTTTCAAATAATTTGAGAATCAGTTATGAGGGTAAAAATTCTTACCTGTGACTTTGTTTAGCGCTTGGTAGTCCACCACTAGCCTGAGGGAGCCGTCTTTCCTTGTCATAAAGAGGACTGTAGCACCAGATAAAGATTATGATGGCCTGATCTGCCCCTCATTCAGAGACCCTTCCAAGTGTTTTTTCAGTGCATCATCCTCAATGGGGCCAGTTTTTATATAGATTTTGCCTTTGGAAGGCTTCTTTTTAGCTGGATGGAGTGCTCAATATGTCTTCAAGGAGGCAATCCTGGGAGGGTTTCCTTGAAGACCTCAGGGTATTATGCAACCATGATGTGTTAGTTGTCTTTCCCTGCACTTCTGTTCTCCTCTGTATGGAAGTGTACTACCTTGTAGCTGTAGGTGCCCCAGTTGATATTGCTGAGGCTGTCATGTTCTTATTGGGTCCCAGTGATTATTAAAGATATATGGTTACTAATTAATCTTTCTGCAGAGATGGGGTAGATGTGGTGATAGATGCCCCATGTTCACTGTGTGGGTCAAGTTTACCCAGTCTAATGAGGATCACTCTTCTTTAACCAATCCAGACTAATACTAGATCATAGTGTGTGAAGATCAGGGCTGGGGATGTGATGGTATTATTAAATTTCCTTGGCTGGATTGTATAGGATTTAGTCTCTTTTACAGGCAGAAAATAATCATCAAAAAGGTCTACCCTCTTTATGCTACTAGGTACAATTGATATCTTTGTGGCTTTGACATGACTCTTTTTACCAGTGTGCAGTAAGCTCCTGAATATATAAGAGTAAGCCTTTTGTATGTGTAAAAATTGAAATTATAGGACATGGGTTTGTTTCTGTTGTGTTTGAGGGACTCTGACTTGGTTATTGAGTACCCCAAGCATTTTCTTCTTTTCAGAGAATTTATCCAATCTAATTCTTTGGATTAGCCTCTTGATTCTGCAAAATAATCTTAAACCATCTTCCAAGATTGAGCCAGATGAAATAAGCTTCCCCTGATATAGAACTACAGATAAAATAGTTTCTTCTGAAACTAGTTCAGGAATTCAGCTCCACATCCAGGCAATACAAAGGTTCTTGATTCCTTAAAGGTGTCAAACCCTCTAATACAAGTTGTGGAGAATATTGTGGATCCACCAAGATATTCTTTAAGATCACACAAACCACATAAGGGTATAAATACCTAACAATTTACATTATCAATAAACTCATCATTATATTGCTCTAAGTAAGTTCATTTTAGTGTGATCCTTTTGGATTGCAAGTGAATTAACCTTGATTTAAAAGTTGTTCACCAATAACAAATCCCAGTCTAAAATTTCCATGTTTAGGTTTCGACTATTGTTTTAACACTTGCAAACAATAGAAGTTGCCTTCTTCAGCTTTGCCGACATTCCAGCTCTTTTGAAGAGCTGGCTCAATATTTATTGAAGCCATCTACTTCTTGCTACATCATTCAAGAATATGACACTACCTCTTCATCTTCCAGGGTTGCACTGCTGTAGAAGTGATTTTGGTTGCTTTTCATAGCAAAACCAATGGGGTTAGGACAGCTATAAGGCTTACTGGTGGGTTGTTCTTATCCTGGTTGAGCATTTTTGGGAGGTATTCTTTGTTTATTTTTGGCATGTGTGGCTTAGGTGTATTCATGAAGTGAATCTGTAGTCCCTGCAGCTATTTCAGGTTTGCTGTAGAAGCTCTCCAGGTCAACACTGCTCCTCATGATCATGCGGCTCTGGATGTATGATCTGATGAATCTCATAAGGAGAGTACAGTGGCTGTGCTTTCAAATACTGTGTATGGGGGGCTAAGCAACAGAGCTTCTCTCAAGCATGGATGAGTTCCTTTTACTGTGCCTGTCTGCTTAAGCCTTAACATTTTGCAGGTGACAAGAAATTTGAGAATTTCTTTGACAAATTTATCAAGGAAGGCTTTCTGGAACTCTTATCAGGTTCTTTCCTCAGTAATCATGTCCTTGTATCACTCTGCTGACTAGTTAACAGTGTTCTCTGTGGGGAAAATACATCTTATGATATCCAGAAACGTTTATATCACTACATCTGTACCAGTTTATTATGGGCTGCTCTTAATCATGTGCTGGAATTTTATATGTGAGAACTCAAGAAGGAGCCTAGATCAGCTGAAACAAGGTGGGTGTCAGGGATTTTTCCCCTGACTACCTTAACACATTAAAGTGTGAAATTATCTAAAAAGGAACAACATAAACAGAATTTATTGATATTGCTGACTTTAAGTTTATTAATAATGAATGACTTACATTCAAACACATGAGTTAAACCCAGAACCCTTGTCTTAATGTTAACAATGATGTTAATAGTGATTTTTAATTTAAATTACCTTTTTGTTATACCACTATTAAATCCAAAACAATTCCTTCCTTTGAAATTGTTAAGAAGATTGCAGAATGCACTACTTAATGCTTGTAATTGGATTGGCTGCTTCTTGATTACTTGCCACTATGACTTTACAACAGTCAGTGTTAAGTATTTAGCCAAATAAATACTCCAAGATATAAAGTTGCTCTGTTTTTGCTGTTTGTTTTATGTAGATAGGTTTGGCTGGAATTCTTCAGATAAAGGTTCCTGGAAACTTAGTATCTATATTCAATAAAAGAACAGAAGGCAAGGTTGGACGAATCAATCTTGGAGACTAGGTGTCCCAAAAATAATTTCTTTAACTGGAAAGATTAATTAATAGATACATGGGAATATAATTAATGAGTATTTAATTATAATGGTTAATTGCCTTGACTGTGTCAAGAAGTTTGATTAAGGTTAATCAAAAGTAAACCCCCAAATTTTGGGTTAAAAGCGCCGTTTTGGCAAATTCATTAGGTTAGGAGCGCTGCCACACCACCTAATTGATTTGAGAAGCGGCAAGGCGCCGTCCAGTGAATTTTTCAGGCTCTGAGGCGCTGCCTGGGAAAATTCTTGGGTGCTGCGGTGGCGCCTGGTTCAAGTTTCAAAGTGTTTTAATGGGTTTTAAGGCAAACCCCATTAAATGCAAAGATAACTAAATAAAGGTAGTGATGCCTAGGAACTTAGGTTTGATCAGCTGGTTCCCAGTTGGAACATTGATAGCTGAGTTTTGGGATGTGTAATCCACAGGGGTTTGGCTCCAAGAGCTGGGGAAGCTCCATGCTGAGTTGGTACATTGGGATGAATGGAGTCAGGTGACTTCTTCCCATTGTAGGTTGGTTCTCATAGGTTGAGAAATATTGGTGATCTTTTAGGTAAAGATCTAGGTTTGGATGACTCAAAGGTCATAGACCACATGATATGAATCATATGTTGATTCAGTAACTAGAGTGGTTTTCAGCCAAATATGCCTCAAAAGATATATAAGCAAAAACAGCTAATATTAAATAAAGATATATTGTAAATTTTGACACTTTCCCCTCAACTTCTTTTTAATTATCATGTCTTCTTTATTACTATTTGAAAGAGCAAAATTTGGGATGCTTTGTGTCAAGGACGCTGCTGCAAGAAAGGAAGTTCCTACCAGCTTTCTTGAGGAGGCTTAGCAATTCTGGGGGTCTCTAAGATTGCACCTGAGGAATATTTGGTAGAAGTGAAAGCGGCTTTTGAAGAACTATACTCCAACTATTTTGCCAGAGAGGGAACCCCAGAATAAGGAAATTGAGTTTATGCATGGGACTCCTGGAACTTGTTGTTAGGATTCAATGAAATATTGCAACAAGTAAAGGACAGAGCCAATTGTGAAGTTGAGGTGCTAAGAAATATAGAGGAAAAGAGTGTCAAAATTATGGCTCATTGGAGAGATGACAATAAAGCATTATCTCACAAAATTGCCTCCCTGGAGGCAAAGATCCTTGAAGCTTTGTCACAGGGAGGTACCAGTAACAAGAGTCAAGGGCAAGATAACAGTAGGTTTGACTGATTAGACCTGGATCTTTGACAGAGCCCAACACAGTGGCCAAAAAAACCTAAGGTGAAAGGAGTCCAGTCTATGCTTGCCAAAATGTCACCGTTCTCTGGAAATCCAAAGGAAGGAAACACTTTCCTGGAGGGTTTTCTTATTTGAGCCTCTGGTCTGGAGGATTCAGAGAAACATCATTGGTTGGAAGTCCTTGCTGGTCCTACCTGCTTTAAGTGGTTCAAAAGATGTAAAAGCAACAATTGGACCATGTTATTGGAGGAATTTTGAGCCAGTTATATGGTAACCCTCAGACCTGGTGATGCTCTGCAGAAAGCCCGAGACTTCACTCAAGCTGGCCATGAAACTGTGTCAATGTATCTTTCAAGAATGGAAAATTTCCTAGCTTTTGTGGATATGGAACACAATCAGGATCTGATGGAGGATGCTTTCTTCACTGGAATGTGGCCTGGGTTGAGAACTCAGGCTTCTATGCTGTGTCATGAGAAGTTGTCATGGTCAAAACTTGTTCAAAAGGTCATTCAAATGGAATGAGATCTTGGTGGTCTTTCACACAGTGCTCTGCGCTCAAGAGTAGAAGCTTATTTGGCTGCAGGGGAAGGGTCTTCTAAGAGAACCAGACGTCCTATAAGTCCCTCAGATAAGGATCACATGTCTAGATTTAAACAGGCGTGTAAGTTTCCCATGGCAAAGGGATACTGGATCTGCGGCAAAGATGGCCATTTTGCTGGGAAATGTCCTGATTGTGAGGAATTTGACAAGGAACGCCCAGACCTGATGGTTAAGGATTTGTGAAAAGGAAGGCGGGCTTAGGTGTCTCCCAACCTGAGCTTGGTAATTCAGAGAAAAATGGGAGAATGAGACTTTGATCTGGTAAGGCCTTGAAGGAGTACGGGAAAAGCGCCAGTGAACCAGTGGATCTACCTGTACAGGAAATCAATGTCTCTTGTCCAAATCTTCCTGAGGAAAGTCCAGATGCCTCTCCAGATGAGTGGATAGTGGATGTGCGCTTGGGTATAAAGGAAGACAGGTAAACTACTTGGTAGCCTGTGCAGGTCCAGTTGAGCGTGGATCAGCTCAAAGAATTGGAATGGTGTAAGAAGGTGGCCCAAAGCATGCCAGCATTATTGATTGCAAAACCTTTTGTGTGGGCATTGCAAGGGGTTATCCTCCTGGATATTTTGCTTGATGGTATCTCAGCAAAGGCAGTATACAATCCAGGTTGTGCTGGGGTAGCAGTATCAAAGAACTTTGTCCCTAAACACAGGATAGACCCATCAAGATTGGTCACACTGACTTTATCTTCTGCTGATGGGGTTACCACTATTGAACTAGATGTATTTGATGAGGTGGTAATAAAATGGAAAAATACCATGGTCAAGACTTCTGCCATGGTTTTAACAGGAGCAGGATTCAATTTTCTGCTTGGTATGTCTTGGATTATTGAGGCCAAGGTGAGCCTGGATGCCGTCAAGAATGTCTTAGTCCATGATGGAGTTGAGTACACTTATCAACAGCTGACAATTCCGCCAGCTCCAGAAGATGCTCAGTCAGTGTTCATCTACACTGAGGAACATTGCTCAATTCCACCAAAGGGAATTGCCTGGTTGAAACTGGTGGTTTTCAATTGTGGAACGCAGGGAGGACAAATTATCTCAGAATTACCCTGCCATATATCCTCAAATGTGGTAATATTTGAGAATGGGTCAAATGGCAAACTCCTTAAGTCCTGGAAGTTGTTTAACACTTGTGCAGTTCCTGTGGATATTCAGCAAGGTAAGCATATTGGAGTTTGGATGGCCGTAGTTGGAGAAGTCACAACAAATAAACCTATTGTCTCTTATGTTTGTGTGCCCTTCAACAATTTAACCCGTATACTATGTCTAAGTGAAGCACCAGGTACCCTGTTTTATACTCTGGTGTGAAAATGGAGTAGTTGTTTCTTGTTAGACAAATATGATGTGGGGAGAACTGGTCCACCCTATGTCATAAAAACGCTGACTGGGAAGCCGTACAAAGGGTATGTACCCTGTTGTAGTCCTGCTGCAGTTGCGGCAATCAGAGAAGGGGTGGAGAAAATGCAAAGGGCCAACCTGATTGAGGAAAGTATTAGTCCTTAATCTGCTCTAATGGTTTGTGTCCCAAAGCCAGATGGGAATATACACGTTTGTATTGATTTCCAAATGGTGAATAAGGATATTGTAAATGATGCCTACCCAATGCACAGGATTGAAGACCAGCTGGACACCATGGCCAGATCTTCCTGGTTCACCACGTTAGACCTGACTAAGGGCTATCATCAATTGTTAATTGATGAGAAGTCTAAGGAGATTATGGCATTATCTACACCTGACAGTCTGTATCAATGGAAAGTTTTGCCATTGGGAATGAAGACAGCAGGTGCTGTGTTTCAGCGTGTAATAGACCAGATTATGACATGACTGCAGCCTAGATGTGTTTCAGTATATATAGACAGCATTACTGTATACAGCCCTTCTTGGGAACAAGATCTTTAGGATCTTGATCAAGTAATTTTTCCAGATTGAGAAAGCAAAGTTGAATATCAGTGTATCTAAGACTAAGCTTGCCTGTCAAGAGGTCAAGGTGTTAGGGCATGTTGTGGATTCTCAAGGGATCAAACCAAGTCCTGAGAGAGTTACTCCGTTGTTAAGTATGAGGTCGCTGCAGTCAGTCCAAGAGGTTTGGGGCTTTATGGGGTTGGTGAATTGCTACCAGAGATTCATACCTATTTGCTCTGCACTTGGAGAGCCATTGTTTGCATTAATAAAGAACGCCTAATTTGTTTGGGAACAAGAACAAGAGTCAACTTTTTTAGAGCTAAAGAAGAAACTCTGAGGCCCCCATATTAAGATTCCCTTATTGATCAAAGTTGTTTTACATTGAGACAGATGCAAGTTCAACTGGTCTTGGTGCTGTTCTTACTCAAGAAGGAGAGTCAAAGTTATCCTGACATCCTGTTGCTTATGTATCTAAGACATTGGGGACAACTCAAAGGAAATACTCCGCACAGAACGTGAAGGATTGGCAATAGTATGGGCGGTGGAACATTTTAGGATGTATATCCTGGGAATGCCGTTTATTATTGTCACTGACCATGCGGCGTTGAGAGCAATTTGGACAAAGTAAGACTTACAAGGCCAAATGCAATTATATGCAGAGAAGCTCTCTGGATATGATTATGATATCATCTACTGTCCAGGGTTGGAAAATCAGATTCCTGACTTATTGTCCAGAGCGCTCTTGGCCTGTGAAGAAATTGAGATGCAAGAAGCCCAGGAAGCTCTATCAAGGAATAGGATTTATGTAGAAAAATCCAAGCGTCTACAAGTGGTCAGAGATCTCCATGTGCAATGGGGAGGTCACCTCCAATATGAGAGGTTATGGCAAGCGTTGAAATCTCGGTACTGGTGGTCAGAGATGAGAGCTACAGTCCTTCAGATTTTGCAAGAATGTGATATTTGCTCTAAATTCTCAGCGGCAAAATCCAAGGTGCAGCTCAAATCAGTGATGTCACATTATCCTTTTGAGTTGATCTCAATAGATACAAGTCATATTATGTTAGCAAGTGGTTGGAAAGAATACTTTGTGGTAGCCATTGATTCTTTTACAAAATGGGTAGAAGTTTGAGCACTGACTAAAGAAACAAGTGTTGCAATTGCTAAGTTTTTCTGTGAAGAAATAATAGAACGGCATGGATGTCCTGAGAAAGTTCTCACTGATAACAGACTGCCTTAAATAGGACCAGCGTTGACTAAGGAATGCTTTAAATGGGGCATTTCTAAGTTAACTTCAGCTTCATATCATCCCAAGACAAATGGTTTAGCCAAAAGAACCATTGGAACACTGAAGCACATTATGGAGAAATTGGCTGACAGAGCCACAACCCATTGGAAAGATCACCTGCCAATGAGTGTCATGGAATACTGTACAATACCCCATGATGCTACTGGGGTTTCTCCGTTTTGGATGTTGTATGGCCAGGAAACTACAACAAGCACTGAGGTTGGTCAATGAGAGTTTGTGGAAAAGAATTCCTATGAAGACGTCATAGAAGAACATACAGTCAAGGTGCAGAACTTATTTGCTGCAGCTAGGAGTAAAGGAGAGCAAGTTCAAGAAAGACGTACCACCAAGTGGAACTCAAAGCCTGGAGTACTTCCCTGTTATTGTTTCCAGGTTGCTGACTGGTATGGTTTGATCAAAGATGCTAAGAAAAACACCTGAGACAGGGTCTTCAGCAATGGGTAGGTCCTATGAAGATTATCTTGGTTAGTCCAGGGCCAAACTACCTAGTTCAAGGAGTCAGAGCTGCCTTAGGAGAGGAATGGTACCTTGTTCATCTTCAATTCCTTAAGCTGTTCCATGGGGAATTAGAGCTGATGAAGATCCGAGAAGATGAGGCCAATTCCCCCAAAGAAAAGGAAGGGGCCTTGTGAACAAACAACAGTCACTATTAAGTATTTAGCCAAATAAATACTCCAAGATATAAAGTTGCTCTGTTTTTACTGTTTGTTTTATGTAGATAGGTTTGGCTGGAATTCTTCAGATAAAGGTTCCTGGAAACTTAGTATCTATATTCAATAAAAGAACAGAAGGCAAGATTGGCTGAATCAATCTTGGAGACTAGGTGTTCCAAAAATAATTTCATTAACTGGAAAGATTAATTAATAGATACATGGGAATATAATTAATGAGTATTTAATTATATTGGTTAATTGCCTTGACTGTGTCAAGAAGTTTGGTTAAGGTTAATCAAAAGTAAACCCCCAAATTTTGGGTTAAAAGCGCTGTTTTGGAAAATTCATTAGGTTAGGAGCGCTGCCACACCACCTAATTGATTTGAGAAGTGGCAAGGCGCCACCCAGTGAATTTTTCAGGCGCTGAGGCGCTGCCTGGGAAAATTGCTGGGTGCCGCGGTGGCGCCTGGTTCAAGTTTCAAAGTGTTTTAATGGGTTTTAAGGCAAACCCCATTAAATGCAAAGATAACTAAATAAAGGTAGTGATGCCTAGGAACTTAGGTTTGATCAGCTGGTTCCCAGTTGGAACATTGATAGCTGAGTTTTGGGATGTGTAATCCACAGGGGTTTGGCGCCAAGAGCTGGGGAAGCTCCATGCTGAGTTGGTACATTGGGATGAATGGAGTCAGGTGACTTCTTCCCATTGTAGGTTGGTTCTCATAGGTTGAGAAATATTGGTGATCTTTTAGGTAAAGATCTAGGTTTGGATGACTCAAAGGTCATAGACCACATGATATGAATCATATGTTGATTCAGTAACTAGAGTGGTTTTCAGCCAAATATGCCTCAAAAGATATATAAGCAAAAACAGCTAATATTAAATAAAGATATATTGTAAATTTTGACACTTTCCCCTCAACTTCTTTTTAATTATCATGTCTTCTTTATTACTATTTGAAAGAGCAAAATTTGGGATGCTTTGTGTCAAGGACGCTGCTGCAAGAAAGGAAGTTCCTACCAGCTTTCTTGAGGAGGCTTAGCAATTCTGGGGGTCTCTAAGATTGCACCTGAGGAATATTTGGTAGAAGTGAAAGCGGCTTTTGAAGAACTATACTCCAACTATTTTGCCAGAGAGGGAACCCCAGAATAAGGAAATTGAGTTTATGCATGGGACTCCTGGAACTTGTTGTTAGGATTCAATGAAATATTGCAACAAGTAAAGGACAGAGCCAATTGTGAAGTTGAGGTGCTAAGAAATATAGAGGAAAAGAGTGTCAAAATTATGGCTCATTGGAGAGATGACAATAAAGTATTATCTCACAAAATTGCCTCCCTGGAGGCAAAGATCCTTGAAGCTTTGTCACAGGGAGGTACCAGTAACAAGAGTCAAGGGCAAGATAACAGTAAGTTTGACTGGTTAGACCTGGATCCGTCACAGCCACTTTGGAGTCTACTCTCTAAAGACTTTTACAATACCTGTACTGTAAATTCAGAACCTAAATGTAAAAATGTGGATTGTCAAATCCTTGATCCAAATTTGAATCACTTTTGAAGGCAACTCTGCTGAGTGAAAATTAAAATATTTAATAAAATCAACCATTTAATTTGTCTTTTATTGGTTTATTTTAAATGGCAAATTTTGAATTCCTTGAGCAGATAACTCAACTAACAAAAGACAAAACACAGCAAACAAATGTGGGATACATGAATCAGAAATGCAGAATTCTAATTTACAATTTGAGATTTCCTTTATGTCAAAAAAATCATAGATATCATGTAAAAATTAACAAATCTGAAATTGCAGGATTGTCAAATCCAAGAACCAAATCTCAAATAAAAAATGAGGTGAATTTGAAATAAATATAATTTATGGTTGTCTCAAACAAGAAGTCTAATGATTTAGATTGGATTTGTTATTTTTTTAGGAATCATAGGAATTCTCAAAAATCACCCTATTCCATTTTAAGACGGCTAAAATTTAGATGTTTGATTACAGTAGATTTTTAAAAACACTGATAATAAAATATAATTATATATTACAATCTATTTTTATCATGTTGCCTTTTCCTTGGTGTGTTGATAGTTCATTTGCTGTTGATAATGTGCTTGTTTTTAATTGGATAGCTTTACCTCCAGTTGCCTTGGCAATAGTAAATCAAGTCACCTCCCTGAGACCAGCTGTGGTCACAGAGGCAACTGGATTCCTATTGCCAAGGCAACTGGAGATGAAACTATCCAATTAAACGCATGCACATTATCAACAGCAAATGAACTATCAACACATCAAGGAAAAGACAATGTGATAAAATAGATTGCAATATATAATTCTATTTTATTTAGCATTTTATAAAATCTACTGCAATCAAGTATCCTTAATAGCAATACATGAATACATAGTGTAGTAAACTGATAGTTTATCTTTCCCCCTCCTTCCTTCCTTAATTTTTTTTAAAAGTTTAATGGCCCCTGGCTATGCTGGGGCCCAAAAAACTTTAAAAAATTTCTGTGACATCAGGAGGGTAGCTCATATATCATTATATGGTTTTTTGGTTGCTATATTAGTGATTTAGAGTGCAGAATATTGCATCATTTCCAGTTTAGACAATTTTACGTTACACTTAATTTCATATCTAAATTTTTTTTTGAGATTGGATTTTCATTTGATTTTATCCAGAGTGGAGCTTCTTGATTTTGGTTGATTTTTCCTAGTTTCTTACTGTAAATTCAATTTGGATCCCAGTTCCCGCAATTAATATCTGAATTTACTACTGTAGATTCAGAACCTAAAGGTAAAAATGTGGGATTATCAAATTCTTTTGTATGAACTCACCAACTTACTAGAATATTTTTCATCTTTTATTATAAAAGAGTAAGTTGTTCTTGGATGAAAATTGCTTCATTATGTTGGTGAGTCCACACAAAAGAATTTGATAATCCCGCATTTTTACCTCTAGGTTCTGAATTTACAGTAGTGGCATTCAAAAGTGATTTGAAATTTAGTTCTTGGATTTGACAATCCTGCAATTCCAAAAAACATAGTAAACTTAATGAAAATGGTTGATGGATTTGAATGCTTCAAATCTGATTCCAGTTAATTCATTTTGTCCATTGGAAATAATCAGTTTGACTTGAACTTTGCAAAGTGTCTATGAGTTCCCGCATTTTTAAAAATCCAAATAATTAAATTTAATCAATAAAGGCCATCCCGCAAAAGTGATTCCAAATTTGGACCAAGGTTTTGACAATCCCACATTTTTATGTTTAGGTTCTGAATTTACAGCATTCCTATCACTGTTAGCCATAAGAGCCTCTTTTTCTTGATCATCAGCCTCCCATTATAGTTTTTGGCCCTCATTTTCCATGTGCTCTCACATTTTATTTAACTACACCTAAAGAACTTCCTGTTTCAGAGCCTCTTTTTAGCCATAAAAACTTATTTGAGACAAATGAGAGGCTTAATGGAAATGAAAGGAAATGGAGCCAGGTTTCTTGGTGTTTAAGTATTTAAGTCCATTAAAATTATCATACTTGTTTGTTCTATCAATAATAAATCTACCTTTTAAGCTTATCTTCTTTCTGATCATCCTTACCTCAGTTATCTTCTGGCACCATGAACAGGAGCTCATTCCTATTCTGGTTGTTGTTGCTAATTCCTTACTAGACCTTTTCCCTAGAGGGCCCTACCTGCACCACCAACTGGGAAAACTGCTCACCAGATGATGCTCATGCTGAAGAGTCCTTAGCTCACGGTTGGGTCAAGTATCTTTCCAGACATTGAGGACGTAAATTCAAATATCAATGTTCATCTCTTTTCCCTCCTGAAGTTGAGGCCTATTTGGTTTGGCCCAATGCTTTGTTCTATCTTCTGGTCTAACTTATAGGTTAATATCTCAGGAAGGTTTATTTAGAGGATCCAGGAAATTCATGCTTGCTTCTTTATTATCCTGATCTGATTCTTTTACAGTTTGGCAGGGAATCCTTTATATGAGCTTCAATAAGCTCAGATTCCAGACAGGCAATCTTGCCATTAAACTTGTTGCCATCTGGTGAACACTTCCAAGTTTTTCACTTCCCATAGTCTTAGCTTCAGACCATCTCTTTCATTCCATGGTAGTCTTCTTTCAGTTAAAAGCCAAAAACATAAAACATAAAATGATTGAGGGGAAGCAACCATTGTCACAAATAAGCATCTTTATTAATTAACATGTTTCCATTATATACCAATTGGGGTATATTCGGCTGAAAACAACTCCAGTTCCAGAATCACGCCTGGATTCCTATCACATGGTTTATGAAATAACGGCTTCATCCAATCCAGATCTTTATCAAAAAGATCTTCACACTCTTAACCTATAAGAATGTGCCCTAATACATTCCAGAATCACCTGATTCCTTCCATGGAAATATATTGCTTTGGCTTAAAGCACTCCAGACTTCCAGCACCAAAACCCTGTGGAATATACATATTCCTGATCCAAGCTATCCTTGTTCCAACTGGGAACCAGCTAGTCAATCCTAAATGCATCAACAACATTGTCTACATTTAGCTATTTTTTGCATTAACAGGTTTTTTGCACTAAAACCCCATTAAAATATTTTGAAACTCAAACCAGGTGCCACTGTGGCGCCCAGGAACTTTCCCAGGCAGCGCCACAGCACTTCAATACCTGAAGCATTCACTGGGCGGTGTGGCGCGCTTCTAACCTAATAAATTTGTCAAAAAAGCGCTTTTTAAACCACAATTTGGGGTTTACTTTTGGTTTATCTTAACCAAACTTCTTGACACAGTCAAGGCAATTAAAGAATATAATTAAATCCTCATTAATTATATTCCCAGCATATATCAATTAACCTTCCCAGTTAATTAATTTTTTTGAAGACAAAAAGTCTTTACGTGACACAGTCAAGATCATTTTGGCCCTATGATTAAATCCTCATTAATAATATTCAAGGGTATCAATTAACCTTAATGGTTAATCAATTGGTTTAATAAACCTAGTCTCATAATCTGAATTGTTCAGATTATTCATTTCAGCCCACAATTAGTACAGCCTAATTGATTCCTGGGTAATCCATTACTACACTGGAAAATCTCTTCAAGACCACTCCTATTGTTTTGAGTTTCAACCTATCAAATTCATCACAATTCAACCTCTTTATGAAACCATAGCCCAATGTGACTGTAGTACAATCACAGTTTAGCTCCTTGATGGGGATATTTGCCTTCCAAGGGAAATGCAGGAATTTGGCAATGGTAATGGTTCCAATAGGTTTAGTCATAGCAGGTCTGAATTTAGGGGCCCTTGCTCATAAGCTTGGGAGTTTTTCCCCTCTCAAGTGGGTCCCCGACAGCGGATTACAATACAGGTTGACATGGTGCTTGGGTCAGATACTGGAGTGGGCACAGATAGTCCTCCTGAAACTGAAATGGTGTTGAACTGGGCAATGGGAATCAATGGTCCATTCCAGAGGATCAAGCAATCTGGGACCATAGTTTCCTTAGTGTAGGATTGCCATCTGTTGGGGAGTGCATATATTAGTTGCTGGTGGTGTGCTTCTTGTGTGCAAGTGTAGATAGTAATTTTATCTTAAGGTTGACAGGATGTGGAAACCCTACCTTGCTACCACTGTTGTAACTGTGCTGAAAGCTGGAGTTACAAAAGTAAAAATGAAGAGAAAATTGGTATGAAAAAATTTCTTTGAAGAAGATAAGAGGGATTTTATACCTGGTAAGAGACCACCAGGAGATAATATGTGAAAAGGGGTTTCTTAGGGTTGATCTTCAATAAAATTTTACTGATCCTATTCAGACAGTATTATGGATTATTAGCAGTGGTAATCAATGTTGGTTTTGGTAGAGTGGTATGGATTAGTAGTTACCTAAATTAGGTGACAGATTGAGTCAAGTCAGGAGAAGAACTATCTGGTCCATCAAGGATTTGGCTCGTTGTGGCAGGAACAATATTTCTTAGTGTTCAAAGGCAGCATTTAAAGGAATATGACCATAAGTATATATTGTAGCATTGAATTGGAGACATTTTGAATACTGGCGGGTAGTGCTACTTCGGCCAAGCCCTGGGCAGCTGTGGCCAGTTTCTGGCTCTGGATCAGTTTTTCAAATATGTGTTTTGGATTGTTTAAATATTAGATAATTCTGTTCTGGTTGTAGCGACCCAAAGCTGGAAGCTAGCTGAGGCCGAGCTTAAGCATCTCTGCTGGCGGGTCAACATTTAATCCCTTCTAAAGCCGAGGCTAAGTTTTTGGGATTTGTCCTGCTTTCTCAAGCCCTATTGATTTCCACTGAATAGGGTTACTGGTCTCCAAACCCCTGGTTATACACCCCTAACCAAAATATGACATGATTGAACTAATTTAATATCAGATTAAATACCATTTTGCTTTGATCCATCCATTAAAGCCACAGCTGATGTCGGGTATAGAGGCCACACTGAAACCAATTCGGGATGAGCCGTCCCTTATGGAATGGATTGATTTACTGATTCTCATCCAAATCTATTCAAATTTTAACAAGTTGGATGGGGATCAAGACCCTTTTAGGAGCGGTCGTTTGCGTATTATAGAAGTTTAGAATATCTGGAGCTGGGCAAACTCGGGTGGAGAAGCGGCAGAAATCTTACTTAATATTACTCTAAACCAAGAAAAAATTAAATGATTGGATAGTTTCCGAGCTCTTTAAAGCATGATCGTCAATGATTTGATGGTTCTGGAAAAGCTTCCTACTTTACATCCCCTAATTTCGGAACCTTCATAGAGGGATTAATTACTAGCTATCAAGCAAGGATAATGTTTGGCTTTTATTCATGGCTTCAATAATATCCACAAGCATTATTCTGATTGCACCATGTTTTGCATTGAGGCTCGGTCAAATACTTTCGGCACAGAAGCATTAATAATCCTTTTAACACGAGCTGCAGCCAATGATATACAATGTACATTTTCAATCAACCTTGATTTAGAATTTATAGCTGCTCAAGTGTAAGATTGAGCATTGATATGAAGATCCTTGTATAGCTGAAACGCTTGTATCGGATAACTGCGTCATAATTATGAATAAAACAAGATTTGTAATATGAAGTGTACATGGAAAATCAGCCGATTTTAATAACTGAAGTTGATTTAGCCACGATAAATCCTTGATATTAAATATTAGGCTGTGGAGCTTCATAAAATATAAAGGCTATATTACAATTAACATTTGGATTTAAATTGTTTTAAACTAAGCAGAAAGCTGATTGTTATCTTGAACTTCAATTTCGTGCCACAAGAGTTACATCATTTGATAATTTGAGTGGTCCTTGGGGTATATAAAGGATGTTTCAATAGAAATGCTCAGGCATGAAGCTCTTTCTGATTCTTGGTCTGGCCAGTGCCTATCTGTTCGAGGACTTGGTTACTCGCCCTCGCTACAACATTCGCAACTTCAATACACATGAGAGGTTACAGTACTTTGCTCATTTCAAACCTAAATCAGATATTTTTAATAACATGGAGAAGTCGGCCAAACAACTAGCAAGTCTGCCCATGGACTTTGAAGCATATCCTGCATGGACCGGCAAGTTTCTAAACGAAACCGAACATCTTATCAAGCATACCATCCTCTATTGGGACTGGACAACCCCCGCTGATGTGTGGATGTTTGACCCTACCCTCCCTGCCTCTTCCCCATGTGTACGAAAGAAGAATACCTTTTTAAAAAAAGATGTATTCACTCTTGTTGAGAGCCACCAGTTTGAACAAGTGGCCGAGAAAGTTGGGAACGCAAAGTCTGTTAGGGATGCCGGTCTCATCATTGCCAGCTACATACCAAAGCTAGCCTTCGACTTCACCAGAGACCACAGCATGACTTCTTTGTACCACAACCCCATCATCTTCAGCATCCTTGCCTACAACCAAGTGCTCTTCTGCCGCTACCTCAAGAAGAATCCAAAATGGGAAGATAAGGTCTATGACAACAACCAAATACAGCCATGGGGGATATCAGTCAAGGAAGCCATCAGAGATTCTATCTCTCGCTGCCAGTAAAAATAAAGATATATTCTATTACAAGCCAAAAGCTGCCATAAAACATGTATACTTTTTATCCCATCACCAACCCAATTTCTACCTTTTGATGCTGTTGCAACTGATCCAATGATAGTTCAGTATTTGATTGGGGAAGACAACAGTCCAATAGAAAGGACAAGAACAAGAATAGGATATGGTTTATTGAGAAATATTGTAATTAATATACAGTAGTTTTAAAAGCTATGGAAACAACCAAAAATACCTCAGATTTAAACAAAATGATTTTAGATTTAAGCAAATTACAACTATCAGGTTAAAATATACCCTCTGTTAACAGGGATTTTTTGGCATTAATGGACAAAATGGGTCAACTCAGCAAAGAAGTGCTCGCGCGCAAAGCAAAACTATTCAAAATATAATCCAAAATACATTGATTCACAAACAAAATGGTGTGAGTTGACTATTGATGTACATATGTTTACTATGTGAATTGGTGACAAAATACACCGAAGCGCGGTGAGTCAAAACTCAACCCAAAACCAAAACACAATAGTAACTCACTATGTAAACAAAATCACTCAAATGTTGTGTGCAATGGATTGTAATCAAGAATGATACCAAGGTATCTAAAATAAGACATACAATCTGAGACATAAATTTTAAAAAAATTGTGTTAGGTGCTTAAATATAGCGTAAAATCTGGGGAAATGGGTGGAAATTATCTTGGGTATTATAAAAGGGCGTTGTAAACCCAAAAACAACTAACTAAGAAATAAAAATCTATAATTGGGATATTGGGTGGGGAAAACTCTAATTGAATATCCATATTCAGATAAAAGCAAAAATTAAAAACCAGTGTATAACTCAATTAAGTTTTATTTAGTATTTTATTAAATTTTAAATGGAAATAACAAAGCAACAGAGTAACAATGCACCTGTTGTGCGCCACAGTTGTGGACACCCCCACAGGCCAAAGAACAGAGTTAGTGCAATCCAAGTGCCTACTCAGGAGGGAGATGGGAGAGGAGATTTCAATAGTAATACTGCACTGACACAGCCAGTTCAAGGAGCACAAGCTGCTAAGTGTGGAGCATCAACCCTTGGGTCCCCAAACTGACCTGGAAGCCCACCAAGGTTACCTTTACCAAGAAAGCTAGAAACAAGGAGGTAGAACTTGCTTCATATGTGTTCAAACTTGGGTACCAACAAGAGTCGGTCCCGTCAGCCATGATGGACAAGGTGATTCCTGTACTTGATACTAGCTACAAGCCCTATATCATAGATTGCAATTAGGAAGAGGACAAGGAGCCTGAGTTCTTCAGAACTGACAAGGGACAGTTAGTGCTCAAAAAGGTTGCAACATTCTACATCAAGGTACCCATGCCCTGTGTTGTGCCCAATTCCAACAAGCCAATGCCCACCGCCAAAATTCCTGCCCAGAAGTGCATCCCCAACATCAAACACATCATCCTGCTTAAGCTAATGCAGGAATCTGGTGATTACAAGGCAGCTGCGGCACTTGTTAGAGTAGATCCCAAGTACGCCAGCAAGACCTTCAACAAGTTCATCAACACTGGTTGAGTCCTTATTGCAGAGAAATCCTTGCGTGTGTCAACCATGATCACCAAGGAGCAAAAATGGGCAATCTGCCAGTGAATAACCCGAGATTGCCATCTTGAACTGGCAAATATACAGGCCATGGTCAAATCTACTTTTGAGGTTGAGGCCTTGATTTCCTTTTATTATCATTTGCTCAAGGGAATGTGTTTTTCCTATAAAAAGCTCGGGGTATCCCCCTAAAATTTTAATATTCCAGCCAACATTGATGTCCAGAAAAATACGCAGAGGCATACACTGCCCTCAAAGCCAAGGGGACAGTCAAATTCTACTACATTGACAAATTAGCATTTGCCTTGTGCCGTATTTGTAGCAGCAAGGGGTGCTAATTTCTACAAACATTTAGTCAGGAACCTATTTCTTAATACTATACCTGTTGATGGTATAGTGGCAGCCTTTAGATAGGACAGAAGAATATAAGGTATTATGACAAAACTAGTGCTTTATTTGATAGTGAGAGGCTTATATAGTATAAGGCAGGGGAATATACACCAGGGGAAGGGAGGCACAGACAGAAGGAATTTCCTAATGGAGGAGAGTGGAAAGCATATTAGAAAGTCCCGCACAATGGAACAACCGGTTTCACATGACTTTACTTATGGAGTCATGTGGCTCTATTTATGCTGTTTTTATAATTAACCTGGGAAGTAAAGCCTGTGTCTGAAGCGCATTCAATAGACAACTCAAACACCCATTTTATGAGCGTTTAAACGTAGTTAACCTGATTAAACCCGTGTTGAGAAGAAGCAATTGCACAATTCTTTCATTCTCAATCCCTAAGTGGACAACTTAATATCTAATCCATTCAGGATCTGCAACATTTCCCTCCACTGGATTAGACAACAGGTTTAAAAATGGCAGGCGTCTCAGGATGGCAGCTATGGTGAACAGTGGCTCTAGAGGAGTTCCAAGAAGGGCCTTGAAGAAGGTGCAAGTGGTAATTCCAAAGAGACACAAATGTACCAGGCCAATGGAGGTGTTGAAAGAAACAGAGAAGCAGGTAGTCCTGCATGATGTGGATGGCAGTTATCTGGACTTGGGGGTTCAGCTAGATCAGCTACTGGTGCCTCAGCTGGCTTTAGTGGGGACAGACCTATTATTTGCTGCGCTGTTTCTAGCATTGAGCAAGCCCAGGGAGGTGACAGGAACTGGGTTGCAAAAGGGTAACATCATCCATTGGCGGTTCTCCATGCAGGCAGCGGAAGAATACTTGAAGGCTCAGTTGAAGGAATTCCAATTTGAGGGTCAAGGACTCTCAGTCTTGCAACAGGAGACAGTATATGGCATAGTGAAGTCAGTCCTTTGAGCTTGGGCAACACCTGGGTTAAAGAAGCTCAATCAGTCAGTTGGAAAACATCTGACAACTTTGAGCAGCGTCTTCAGCAAGCCTTCCATGAAGTGTTGAAGTTGTACACAGTGGGGGGTACTGCTCATCTGGTACCAATGGTGATGGCTGGCAACCTTGTTTTTTGAGGGATCAACCACTGTGATACCAAGCGGGAGGAGAACATGGGAGTCTTCCTTGAGTGGGCCTTGTCTATATTCTACAGGGTGGGTGGTCAAGTCCCAGTAGAGTATGCCCTTTGCAAGAGCCTTCTGTGGGACTGTATATTCTTGGGGGTCGCCTTTCCTGTGGATGTTGGGGTCAATCATGTGTCTTGTTTGGTGGGGGTTTGTTGCCCAATCCTTGGTCATTGGCTTTATGTGTCTGTAGGTAACCAGTTGTGTTTCCTGGCTGCCATTCAGGTGATAGAATAGTTGGTGAGATATTGGAAGAGTCTTGTCAGTCTCCAATAAACACCTTGTTCTTTCATTCTTATTCCTCATACTTTGGTGCATCACTATCACAAACAGAACAACAACCCATGGAATTTTTTAATTAAGCTTTTGTTTTTTTGGGTTGCTGTCCTCATTGGGGCTTACTCTTGATTGCTAGGAGCAGCACACATATATTGAGCATGTACTCTAGTAATCAATTGTCCATAATAGGGCTCCTTAAGGGTGTAGGAGTTGGGGCCAGTCTTCTGAATAACTTGAACTGGGCCCTGCCAAAGGGAGGCTAGATTGGATTCACGGCCATACCCTCTATTACTGAAGAAGTAGACTGAGTCTTCTATAAGATAAGTGGTTAAGGCGGGGAGTTTGGATGCAGCTTGTTCTAGGTCCTGCAACTTATGGTTTAAGTTTACGGTGTAGGCCTCTGATTGCAAGCAAATAAGGGTTTAAACCAGCTTGTTGAGGTACACCTCTGGGGACACAGACAGGCTGGGCTTTACCAAGGAATATAGTAAAGGCAGAAGTCCTGAAAGCCTACTGTATAGCAGTTGAAAGGGCAGCTTGCCAGTGGCACAATTGTACCTAATGTTATATGCAAAGGTGGCTGCAGGCAGGAAGGTATCACATTCAGTCTCATGTTGATGACTGAGCTTCTGGAGTATCTGGACCAGGCTCCTATTAGTGTGCTCTACCATGCCATTTGTCTGTGGATGATAAGGAATGGATAGTGTCCCACAAATTCCCATCAACTGGTTGAGGCAGGGGAGGATATAACTGGTGAAGTTGGTACCATTGTCCGTCAGCAGAATCTGGGGGCAACCATGTTTGTATATGATATTCTCCAGGATGAACGTGGCTGTCACCAAAGCAGATTGGTTGGGAATTGCCTTGGCTTCTACCCATTTAGTCAGATGATCAACCGCCACAATGATGAACTTGTTACAACTGTTGGTAGCTGGTAGGGGGCCCATTACGTCAATGGCTACAGTGTGGAAGGCAAACCCAGGGCGTACAAGTCTGTGTTAGAACTTAGCAACCTTAGGTCTCTCAATGTTGCATTCATGACAGTTGGCTAGCGTATCTACTACGTCAGTGTGCATTCCTTCCCAGAAGCAGTGCTGCTGTAGCAGAGCTAACATCTTCTATTTACCACCATGGCCAGTAGTCTTGTGAGCAGCCACCACTGAGTCCATGCGTAGGGATGGGTGTACATAGGGTAGCCAAGAGTCTTCACAAAAATTCAGAAGTTGTCCCTTAGAGACCTTGGTATCAACAGTTAGCTTCTTGAGAGCTCTCTGTATCTATACTGGCTCCTCCCCCCAAAGAAGGATCCTCCATAAGATTGTCATAGAGAATGTCAGCCATGGGGGATACTAAGGCAACAGTGGGAAGGCAGGGGAGACAGTCAGCATTCTGGTGTGCTGCTCTGGCTTGATGAATGGTTTTGTAGTCATAAGCCTTAAGTTTAATGGCCCACTGCGCCAGACATCCCTCGGGGTCCTTGAGGGTCTTCAGCCATTGCAGGGAGGCATGGTCTGTTACAACTGTGAAATATACCCCATGGAGATAGACTCTGAATTATTGGTAGGAGTATATTACAGCCAGGCGCTCTTTTTTGGTGACAGTGTAGTTTCTCTCATGGACATTAAGCGTACACAAGCAATATCTAACAGGGTGTTCAAGTCCTTCAGAGTCTAGTTGGGAGAGGACACCCCCAATTGCAGTCAGGCTAGCATCCGTATGAACCACAAATGGCTTGGAAAAGTCAGGGTAGGCTAGCACAGGAGCTGCAGTCAGTGTTCCTTTGAGAGCATTGAAAGCAGATTGGCACGCTGGGCTCCAGAAGAACTCCTTATCAGCTTAGAGAAGCTGAAAAAGAGGGTCATCCATGGATACAAAGTTGGGGATGAAGTGGCAATAGTACCTAATCATCCCCAGGAAGACCTGCATGTCCCGTTTATTGGCTGGGATCTGCATCTTCTCAATAGCTTCCACCTTCAGAGGTACAGGCCAGAGTCCATCTTGACTAATGATAATTCCCAAGAACTCAAGATGCTCCTTGAAGAAGTTGCACTTTCATGGTGTGACGGAAATTACTGGATAATATGAAGCCGTTTCTAAATGATAGGGAATTACAAACCAAATCCACATAGAATTGATTATTAACCACCAACAAGGCTTCAGATATTTTTTTGTGAACTTTCCAATTGTAACTCCAGGATTAAGTAGAACTAGTAGTCCTAACCAGAGTAAACCAAGATAAATAACCTGGGAAAGCATCAATGCATCTTCAGCGTAGAATTCTGGGCATTGAGAAGGGACACAATTTTCAGTTCCAAGAATGGGGGAAGGAGCTGCAAAATTGGCTGGCATGAAATTGACATTTGGGGCTGCCAACAACAAAGCTCCCAATGCTGGGCCCCATCTTCCTGAAATGATTTGGTTCAGAATCAGATTGTACAGGATATACTGTAACAGCCCAATCACAGGATGCATTTTTAAAATTTAAAATTTAGAACTTGGGATAATTGATTTTTATTGAGTAAATTTAGGAGGACTCAACTCTTAGAGTTGAAACAGGGAAAACTATTCAATATATATCAGAAAAATTGACTAAGCAATACCACCTGAGTCCTGACCTCCTTTTCCTTCTATGTTGCTAAGTAAGTATCTAGTCCAGGTTGCAAAGAACCCTTGCGTGACTAGTCTCTGACAACCATACCAATTAACAAGCTCATATTGGGTGACCCTCATATTACGTCAATTTATCAACATCAGTTTGAAAGGGGGAGCTGGTTTCAGCTGGCGGACTGGAGCAGCCGTGACCCATTTTCAATTGACTGTTTGGTTTAAATCCGTTAACTTGATCAATTTTGATACAGGTTTTTTGGCCTTCCAAGCCTTCTTACTTGGACAGACAATACCTGGCATTATGGAATCTACCATGACACATGGCTTGAGCTTGAGATTAGCTGCAAGTAACCTCTGGAAGACTTCTTATAAGTGCTGCAGATGATCATTAAAAGTTTGGGACAACACATTAATGACATCCAGATAGACCAGGACACTGGTGAGTTTGAGGACACCCATCACTGCGTCCATAGCCTGTTGGAAGGTAGCTGAGGCATTGGAAAGACCTTGGGGCATCCTTGTGAGTTAGAATAGCCCTTGATCAGTGATGATTGCATATTTCTCTTGATCAGCAGGGGGTAGATCTTTCTGCCAGTACCCACTGATAAGGTCCATTACACTGAAGAACTTGGTGCCACCCAGTTGGTCCAAGGTATTGTCAATGCAAGGGAGAGGATATGAATCCTTCTTGGTAACAGCATTCAGCCGGCAGTAGTTGATCACCACACGGTTGCTGCCATCCTTATTTTTGACAATCAGGATAGGGGAAGCCCAAGGGCCTTTACTGGGAACCAGTAAGCCAGATCCCAATAGTTTCTGGAGCTCCTTGTTGGCTAAGGCATAATTGGCTTGACTATGCTGTATAGGTCTGGAGCGGATAGGTGGACTGCCTTGGGTGTCAATATGGTGGGCAACATCTCCAGCCTTGCCCAGGTCATAACCATCCTTGGTAAACACATCATTATACTGAGCAAAGAGATCCATGTCTTGATCCTTTTTCTCTTCAGAGAGGCCAGATAGGGAGTCACAGCTTATGACTGCTAGCACCAGTGGTTGTTCACAGGGTAGGCCCAGTTTAGAGAAGTCTGCAAAGGGGGCAGTCTCCTGCAGGTTCTTGTGCTCTTCCAGTTGTATATAAGCCAGGAGTTGGTGTTTGGAGACAACCATGGCTTCAAAACTCATGTTAGTCAAGAGTATGAGTACTTCCTTCTCACTTGGCATGAGGATGCCTGGTGCAATCCATGGTTCTAGTCTGGAGGCGTTATGGATGCCAAAGATTTCTCCATTAGTACCAGCCGGTAGAGCCAGCAAGAGGCCTGTATTGTGGATCACCTGAGAGCCAGGTGTGATTGTCACATTACAGGAGGTGTAGACTGGGATTCCTTTGGCTTCCCCAACCAAGAGAGGTAGCACCTTGAACTTCTTACTACACAGAGTATAGGCCACTGGCAGTTTGCCATCTGTGTACTCCAGGTTGATGTTGTGCAGACAGCGTAAGGGCAGGTCAGAAGGGTGGTCTCCATGATAGAACATGGGGATAAAGTGGCCCAATATCCCAAAAGTATGGTCTTCATGGTTGTTCACAGTGACATACTGGACCATGAAGCTAGTCCCAATAAGAATGTTGTTGCTGTTGTTTTCCAGAACTATAGCAGGAGCAGTGTTCATTAGCTTCCCAAAACAAAGAGGGAGGGAAAAATAGGCATCTTTTGCTCTAGTGGTCAGTGGTCCAGCAGTACCAAACTATTCATGATAGGCTAAGTCTGGTGCCAGCTTAAGCTTCTTGACCAGCCACAAGGATATAATGTTCCCAGGAGCACCCATATCCAGTATGGCCTGGACGTGAGTTTTGTTTCACTACCAGGTTGATATAGGTACAATCCTGGCGGTCCTCTCTGATCTCCACAATCTTAGAGACCTGGTGGACGCTTAGTCCCTTGAACTTCTCCAGGAAGGTATCCATGGCAGCTCCTACAGATAGGCTTGCTTTCTTGAGGGACTCTAGCGGTGCTGAGACGTTTACTGTGCAGAGCTGCTTAGCCAGTCGTTCAGCACTGTCCTCCTCATGAGTGACTTCAACGCCTGGTTGAGCCAGTTGTTCAGAATATGGTAAGGATACTGTTCTTTGAGCTATTCAGGGGATAATCACCTCAGGGCAAAGTGTAGTCTAATGAGTTTGCGTGTTAACAGTGAGGACTTGATAGAGGAGGTCCTCTTGAACTCTGTCAGACTCCACATCCTCATGTATTGGTTGGGAGTTGAAGTCAATCAGGGAGGGTTCATCCTTAGGGTTGGTCCCAGAGAATGGCAAGGCAGCAGGCCTCTGATCTGGTTTGTCAGGGGGCAGTGGTATGAGGGGAGATGAGGGTGTCAAAATTACAAAGGCAGCCAAGGATTTCTCCTTGTCCTGGCTGCTTAGTAGTTTTTTGACTGGTCCTCATTGTCCTCCTTAATATCAGCGTCCTTGATGCAGTTCTCCTCAGCGTCTTCCATGCCTACATGGTGGACCTTTTGGCAAGGGTTCTTACATTCCCAAGAGAAGTGGCCAGGCATACCACATTTGAAGCAAGTACAGGGAGTGTTGTTGGCTGGGGCAGTTCCAACCTTGTCAGAAGGCTTGGGCATCTTCACAGCCACATGGGGTCTATACTCAGCTTGTTGGTGGGGGCAGCCTTCAGGGAGAGGGATCTCAAACTCCTCTTTGTAGGTGCGTAGAAGGCAAATCAGATCTGGTACAGTGCAAGCATTGTAAATGCCCAACTTAAGAGACAGGGATAGCTCTCAGTTGACACGTACAGCATTGAGGAGTGCTGACTGCACATCAATAAACTGCACAGCGCTCATAGACAACAGGGTTTGAGCTTCAAGGTAGAGCTTAGAAGTGAAGTCTTCTAGGGTTTTTCCCACCTTTAGCTTGGTGTCAGCAAAGTCCATCTTGCAACCAAAAAAGGGCCTCTTGGCTACCAAATTCCTCTTCCAAGGCTCTGGAGATGTTGGTAAAAGCCCAGCCATTCTAAGGGAGACGTGGCAAGATAATGTTTTGAGTCTCAGCATCCAGAAAGTTGATTATTGTGGAATCCCTCATGGCATTGTCAGCACCATACATGGAGTTCTGGTATAAGCGTAAGAACATGGCCACATTACTCTTGCGGTCAAACTTGGGTAGCATGACAGGCTTGAAGTTATTAGAGCTATGTTGGATGGGAGCAGGTGCAATCCTCACTGGAGAGCGGTTGAGGCATGGAACAGCTGAGGGTAGAGGCAGAAAACCTAGCCTCAGAGGAACGTTGGCAAGTTTTCCTCTTGCTGCACTTTGTGTTCATCTTTTCTGTCCTGAGCATCTCCAGAGGCTTCAGGAGTGGCCAGGACGTTGTCCTCAGACTCCAACACCGGCCCCAACACTTGTACAGTGTTGGGAGCCAACCAAGTGTGGCCATCATTGCTTTTGTAACTATGATATAACTTGGGGCTGGAGGATCTTTGTGGACTGTGGAGACTCTTGGAGTTGAAGGACATAGCCTGTAAGTTGGCGGCAATAATCTTACTGTCAATTCTATCCAATTGGCTCTGGAAGGCATCCAGAAGAAGTTGCTGCTTGTCTAGCTCACCTTTATAGACCTTGTTCTCCTGACAGGTGATATCCAAGTCATCTTCCAGAGAGGTAATGCACTTTTTGTGGGTGACAAGCTCAGCTTGAAGCAAGGCTATCACTTCTCTGTCCTTCCTGGCTTGGGTCTGGCTATTGGCTCTGTCATGTGATTGCCAAAGTTTGAGGCAATCCTGAAGCTCTGACACAGTGTGGTAGCCATCAAACAGGAAGGCAAGACCAGCGCTTTGCTGGACCAGTTCCATCTGCATCTTATTATAGTGATCAAAGAGTTCAAGGATGTCACAGCCAAGAAGGTGGCTAGAGGGGGGTTGTCTGTAGCAGTAGATGTGGGGGTGAACAAGGGAATGGTGGCAAGGCAACAGGATAAAACTTCCACCTCATGAGTCAGGCTTCAAACCATGGGGCCAGTCTCAGGCATGTGGGAGGTAACCACACTAATTCAATTGGCATCTAAACCCTGATGGGTGAGGCTCTGTACCACATGCACTGGAACTAGCTTGGCTATTTCTCTCTCAATGATGTCAACCCAGTGCAGCATAGTGTTCTGGGTGTTGGTAACTTCAGCAAGATATTGATTTACGGTGGTGAAAGTATTTCCAAGCTCAGAGTAAAGGACCTGGAGGAACGTCTGTTGGTTGGACACCAGTATTCCCTGGTCATTCACTAGGCTTTGGATGCAACCCAGATGCACTTGGTTGTGGCATACAGCAGGGTGAGTGACTGTTGCAAATAGCCCTTGATGTGTTTGACAGTAAAGAGGTCACAACAGAGTTGGTCAGGGTTGACCTGGGAAAGGTTCTGAAAGAAAATCAAGGGGTTATCAGCAGAAGGTTGCTGAATAGACAGATGTTCAGAGCAAGCACCATTGCCAGAAGCACCAGAGTCCATGGCATGGATGGTACTAAGGATGTTGTCCTCAGAAGGAGAGGAGTTGGTGTTTTTCTCTAAAGGGGCAGGGGCTTGCAGGACCAGGGGTTGACCAAAAACAATGGCTTGGGGACGCTGATGCTCTGGCATGAAGTGGCTGAGGGCAGGCAGGTGTCAGGAATATTCCTGACACTTATAGTTGTGTAACCAACAAACTGTCACCTGCCATCAACGTGAAGGCGCCCACCACCACCAAGCAGACATCCACTGCCAACATGCAGACATCTGCCACCATCAAGTAGATACACACTGCCACCATGCGGAAGCCTGCTGTAACCAAGTTGTTGCCTTCCGTCAACGTGCAGGCGCTTGCTACCACCAAGCAGGTACATGCCACCACCACGTGGAAGCCTGCCACAACCAAGCTGTTGCCTGCTGTCAACATGAAGGCACCTGATGCCACCAAACAGATGTCCACTGCCACCACGCAGTCCCCCACCACCACCAAGCAGATACATGTCACCATCATGTGGAAGCCTGCCGCAAATAAGCTGTTGCCCGCTGCCACCAAGCAGACGTCCACTGCCACTGCGCGGGCCCCACCACCACCAAGCAGATACATGTCACTATCATGCAGAAGCCTGCCGCAACCAAGCTGTTGTCTGCTGCCACCAAGCAGATGTCTACTGCCACTGTATAGGCCCCTGTTGCCACCAAGCAAATACACACCACCACATGGAAGCCTGCCACCACCAAACTGTTGCCCACCACCAACTTGCAAACGCTTGCCGCCATTGAGCAGATGCCCACCACTCTTGCCAGCCCCACCTGCAAGCCATCCTCAAACCAGGCACCCATGAGCCAGCCTGCCACCTGCCAGCCTTTGCCCTCTCATGCCAGCAGGCCAGTCTCATCCTCTCCTTTAGGAAATAGCCAAATTGGGAAACCAGGAAAGGCAATTTCCCCAAAGCCAAACTTGGGAGGAACTGCTGCCCAATTTGGGAGCTTACCAAAGTGGGAATGGACTGACAGGCAGTCCAACAGTGCAAATCATGCACCAAATTTAGTAAATGAATTTGGATGCATGAAGAAGGCCCAACTTGCACTATGCCAATGCAAGCTGGGATCCAGCCAAACCTTATCAATTGCCAGCCACCCAAGCCAATCCAGAAAAGAGAATAACAGATGCAACTCAGAATCTTGGTTTCCCAATGCTATATCTTCCAAAAATCATGCCTTGTAGGTCCACTAGTATAAATAAAGACAAAACCCTCAATGATAGTTTGTGTTATCATTGAGTGAATTTTCTCCTCAATATTATCACATTAATCAATCCTTTATCCAAGCTAAGCAAGTAACCTTACTAAACCCATTACCCCTCCCCAAGTCAGAAGATGAACTACATCATATTTGCAGCTGTTTTGACAGTTTATCTTGGGATAGGGGGAAACCATCCAACCTATACTTAGTTTGGACCTGAACCACAGGGACCCAAAGATATATTGTAACATGAGCCAACACAACTCAAATTAATGGTTTTGAATCTGTGGACACCTCTGGCATCATCTTGCCCAGCTCCCAACTTGGCTACTTAAGTGATCCCTGCAGCTACGCTACTGTACCTTGCTGTCATCCTTAGACAATTCAAAATCCTTACCAAAGCCTTCTGTCAGGCAATAAACCTCTATCCAATTATTTATGCCTTGAACAGCTTTAAGCGCCTAACCTGCCATCTTATGTTACTAAGTTTTTACCCTCAATACTTGGGTATTACAGCAGATCATAGGGAGCGCCTGCTCTTTACCCAGCATTGGCGTTGGAAGCAGTGAAGACCAGTGCCTGGTCATAGGGAAAAGCACTGGCAAAAGGCTCAGCCAGGAGCATTCCTCCCTCCTCATTTAAAGGACCGCTGGGGTGGGGACTATTGGTGTGGTAAGACATGAGCGCCAATGTTGTATTTGTAGCAGCAAGGGGTGATAATTTCTACAAAAATTTTAGTCAGGAACCTATTTCTTAATACTATACCTGTTGATGGTATAGTGGCAGCCTTTAGATAGGACAGAAGAATATAAGATATTATGACAAAACTAGTGCTTTGTTTGATAGTGAGAGGCTTATATAGTATAAGGCGGGGGAATATACACCAGGGGAAGGGAGGCACAGACAGAAGGACTTTCCTAATGGAGGAGAGTGGACAGGCATATTAGTAGGTCCTGCACAATGAAATAACTGGTTTCATGCAGCTTTTCTTATGGGGGCATGTGGCTCTATTTATGTTGTTTCTATAATTAACCTTGGAAGTGAAGCCTGTGTCTGAAGCGCATTCAATAGACAACTCAAACACCCGTTTTATAAACGTTTTAAACATAGTTAGCCTTATTAAAACTGTGTTGAGAAGAAGCAATTGCATGATTGTTTCATTGCTTGATCCCTAAGTAGACAACTTACTGTCTAATCCATTCAGAATCTGCGACACCTTGTCAATGTGCAATGGGTATGGGTATGTCCCCAAAGGCTCAAATGATAGAATGGCTTGGTGTGCTGCAGTCTGTGTCACAGCCTATTTCATGGTGGCTCTCCTTGGTCCAAAGGGGGTCAAGCTGTACCAAATGATATTGGGATCTCACAATAGCAGGACCTTTTTACCATTCTTCCAATTGGTCCAGGAGCACCTGAGGCTCACAAGCTTGGGCTTCACCAATGTAATGGTACTGGATAATGTTGGTCTCCACAAGGTGGCAGATATTCTTGCTGAATTTCTATCAATTGACACAATCATTGCAGTGGGCCCCCAGCAATTGGCGAAGGAAAATTTGTGCCTTCTCTTCTTCCCTGCCTATTTGCCCTTCCTAAATCCCATTTATGAAGTTTTTGAGTGGCATAACCTAGTTGTCAAGCAAGGGGCCCCAACTGGGACCAAGGACCTCTTTGAATTGCTGCAGGTCGTAATCCACACCCTCCCAACTGAGACCATGGCTAAATTCTATGGCCACACTGATTTTTTTATCCCTGTCTGTCTTGTCAAACAGCCAATCAGTTAAAGGCTTAGTGTGTTCAATTTTTATATTCTCAAATTTACTATTTAGAATTTATTAATTATCATTTTACATTAATAATCTTCTAAGCCCACAATCACATTCAGTGGGGCCATCAATGAAGGTTCATAATATATTTGTTTTATATTTATATTTTTATTATGGCATCTGAGGCTATCCCAAACACTTGATACTGGATCACGCAAATATAATTATATCACTCTTATCAAATAAATATAAAAATTAAATTAAAAAAGTCTAATTTATAAGGTACAAAGTAGAATTGTATTTTATTAACATATATTATTATGCTTTTATGAAACCTTCTCTGGGATTTATTTTGCAAAGCATAATTGCTAAAATAATAAGTAGAAAACATATATTTATAATAAAAATAATCTAAAGTGTAAATACAGTAGGTTTAAAAGCTATGGCAACAACTTAAAACACCTCAGATTTAAAAAAACAGTTTCAGATTGAAACAAAATCCAAGTTGTGCAAGATTAAGGATTCCATTAATTCAAATATTTTTGGTTAATAAATGAACTGTCAACCCAAAAACAAAATTTTCACTAGCCCATTATACAAAACCATATCAAACATCAAGCGGTGTAGTTCAAACCAAAAACAAAATGAACTGACGCAACAAGTGAGATGGATGAATGCTATTCTGGATTATATTACAAATTAATCAGGATTTGTATGAGGCACCAACAGAAGGACTAAAATGAAACAAAATTTGGGCAATATAGAAGCAAGATTCAAAAAGCATGAAACAAAATAAAGTCACACAAGATGTGTAGTATGAGCAGCCTAAAATAGAAAAATGACAGTTTCACAGCCAATCAACAGCTATTCAAATTAGGAACATAGGCATTTCATTCATTACATGGCTCCTGATTTGTGTAAAATGGTTTTGAGAACTTTCCAAATATGGAATTGTGATACCAATAAAAATAAATCATAAAATTATAAAGTTCTACTTTTAGTGATTTTATCCTAGGTTTTGTTTCAAGATGGTTTTTAACAGCAATATCTTCAGCAGCACCAGCAGCTAAGCCAGCTTCAATGGAGGCAAGTCTCAGAACGTGGATGCACCCATCTACACCCAAACCTTTGAGGCGTATAACAAGGAAGCTGACCTATACCTGATCCCTGACCCCTATGGCTTGGACTTGTTCAACAATCACCTAGTGTCTAGCTCTGCCCCTGCTCTTTTACCCATCCCTGCACCAGCTGACCGTCAACCAACCAATCAGGATGGCAACCTTGATTTGGAACAACTTCCTACCACCACCTAACCTGCCCCCCTACAGCCAGTCAGACTTCAGCTCACCTGGCCCAGTACCCCAAATGCGGAACCATTACTGCCCAAATTCTCCAGGAAATTGTGGCCCTGAACCTGCAGGGTCTGTCCTGGGATCAGATTGCAACCCAATTGCAATTCACCAAAGCCACAATAATGCGGGAATTCAATAACTTAATTAATAAGGGGAATCTGATTGGGACAGCCAAAAAGACCAAGAAGGCCCCAGAGTCCCAAATCACAGAGGCGTACCCAATAATGCTTGACCTCCTTCAGTGGGACCCCAAGCTTCCCTTTACCTAGGTCCAGAAGCAACTTGCGCACCATGGCATTTGGGTGTCTGAGAGCATGGTGAAGCTCTGGATGTATGGGAAGGTGGCATCAGTCTGTGTGCTGACCAATGTTGCTGGCAACCAATGGGATGGCGCTGAGGATTCCCCATATGATCCTGCCATCAAATCCACCCTGGTCAAATACTTGAAAAGCCTATCAGATGACATCATAATCATTTCCTACTAAAAGCTATCAATTTATTTTGATGATTTTGGCAAGCAAGGAAGAGCCGCCACTCAAAAAGGAAGGAAGAAGGTCAGGAAGGAGATCTTCATTGGTATGTTTCTGGCTGTTTCAGCCAAGGGTTCTGTCTATTATCAGACAAACTCAGATTTCATCAATGGCTACAAGTACAGCCACATCCTCAGTGGATTACTCTACTCCTGGGATGGCTCAAATTCCAAGCACCAGGTTTTCTTGAGCTACAGGATAGAGGATAGCTCCACTGCACTTGAGGCCATCCAGCAATGCGGGCACCAGGCCTTGGTCTACCCTGCCAGACATGCAGACATCCATATGGGTGATATTGTTTTCTTCAACATTAAAGACACAGTACAGGAGAGCCGTCCTAAGGCTTTCAACAACCTCTATCTTGGGGTCCTTGACCACAATTCTCTCTTTGGTCACCAAATGGTGGCTGACTTATTTGCGCAAATGGTTTTCCATGTGAACATGTGCAACCAATCATGTAAGGATAAGCGCCTCCCACCCTGTGCCACAGCCACCTACCAGCCAATCAAGCCAATGACAGACAAGGAATATGACAAGCAGTATATGGCAGCCATCAGGTGAAATACTCCTACCCCTACCACCACCACCACTACCCTCATCTTCCAGCCCCACCCACCCAATCCCAGACCCCCCAGGCCAGCATTGCCTCTACTTCTTCCTTCCTGCACTATTCTGCCTACTAGGGATTACTCTCCCCCACCCCAATAAACCCCTGTCACCAAACATTTTCTATTTATATTATCTTAATTTTGAATTTCAATTGTTCATGTTCTCTTTGCTTATAGTTGGTTTTATTCTTTATTTTCAGCTTATTTCTATAAAATCATATATTTACTATGCCATGTATCTAGATCCAGAATCCAGTAATTTTTGGCGCTTTGCACTGCCCCTTGTTATAATATTAACAGCAATCTGGTGATCAGCTAAATTTGAATTAGAAAATTATAGGTTAACTGTGTTTAGATAAAGTTGTTACTGATCCAAATTCAAACCCTTAATGATAAAATTTAAGCCAATCAGGAGCCAAATGATAAAGTGATTGTTGTGAAATAAAAGCTCATTCAATAATTATTTGGTGCATGTGGGCTAATTAATATGAATGGCTGGATGTTTTGTCATTGTGCGCCATTACTGCTGTGGCAAGTTGTTGGTGGACTATTGCTAACCCAGCATCTGATTGGGCACTAGTCCATCAACAACTTGCTACAGCGGCAATGAGCAGAATGGCAAAACACCCAGCCAATCAGATTAACTAGCGCACATTCACCAAAGAATTATTAAATGTCCCTTTATGTCACAACAATCACTTTATCACTTGGCTCCTGATTGGCTTAAAATTTATCATTAAGGTTTTGAATTTGGATCAGTAACAACTTTATCTAAACACATTTAACCTACAACTTTCTAATTCAAATTTAGCTGATCACCAAATTGTTGTTAATATTTTCACAAGGGGCTGTGCAAAGTGCTAAAAATAATATGGCAATTAAGGGACAATGCTGACACAAAGCAAACAACATATATTGAGTTGAGTGTAACACATATACACAGTGGGTAAAAAATGCAATATTAGAGTAACGTGAAAACAAACAGGGATAAACAAAGAGGCAATTTATAATAAAAACACAGAGTTTATTGGGATGAAAGCTATAAAAACATATGGAAAGATAAGTAAAAATCAATGAGATAATTGGAGAAGCTTTTGAAGGACCTTGACTCTGCAATTGCAGAGATCAAAGAAATTGACCCCAAGGTCAAAGCAAGAGTTAAGTCCACTGTCCTTGACGGAGACAAAATAGACAAGGTGTCTGAAAAGCCCTTATGACTAAAATACCAGACACCCCTGAGAAGACAATCAAGCACTTACTAAGCATTCAGAAGATGATGGTTGAGGGCCTCCAGTTTAAGGTGTACAATATTTCTGTGCTGTCTGTCTGTGTTGACAACCCTGAAATGTATGCCCACCTGAAACCTGCAAAGTGTGCAAGGAAAAATGATACTAAATTGCCCGCTCAACTTCTTGTGCCAATAATGACCAAGCCTTCCAAAGTTGAAGGCAAGGAGGAAACCCGCAAAGGTAACCTTAAAAACAAAATTAATAAAAATTTCCAAATACTTACCTTTTTTGTTAGAAAACATTGACGGTGAACTCTGCCAGATCCTGGTCCCTTTTGTCTCTGCCACATTCTACGCCAACTACGCCAATCATGTGGCAAGGCAGCTCTATCTGTCCCCCCCTGTTGTGTGGGAGCTTGAAGACAGAATTCACAGGTCCTTTCTAATGTTGCAGGAGTCATTGGGTGAGCTTACGCAATCTGAGTGGGCAGTTACTACCTACAAGGATGCCCAACTGGTCCCCCTGGACCAGGTGGTTCTCAGTGGAGTTTACTGTGTAAACTCCATTGAGCTTGTTTGGGACTTCCTTACAACGCTCCCATTTAAGAATATACCGGAGATGGGACAGGCCCATGTAGCTGCTTGCTTCTGCTTCCCGGTGGAGCACACCCTCTCTTACCTATTGGAATACTTTGGGCGTGAGGTGTTGAAATTGGCTGTTGCAGACGCAACTGTTGTCAAGAAGACCAAAATCCTCCTTGCTGACTTTGGGCTGACATGAAGTGCCAACAAGACAGGGGTCCCTCCAGCAATGGAGCTGACTTTTGCAAAAGACAAAGAATGAGAAGAAGATCAGCACAATATACAACAATCTTTGCTATATTACTGAACTCTTGCTGGGCAAAGTCTTCACCTTGTGTTTTACCTTAGATATCTCTTCTTCTTTGGGATAGGTGCATCTGTAGAGGACCTGGACAGGGTCCTTCTTGGGATCAACAAGGCCAGGCTCTTCCTGGATGGGAAGAAGGTCCCCCAGGATACAACTCAATGGACCACATTATCCAGGACACCCTGATCCTGGCAGGAATTTACAAGTTTGTGGCCCCACCTATAAAGCTGCTACTTCACTCCCACCTGACCCTACTGCATTTCACCAGAAGGCAGGAGTATTTCAATAAGGGTGTATCCACTGTTCACAGTGTGGCAGTGGAGGTTGTGCGCCACATCCATTGCAGGGTGGGTACATACTGCCAAACCCATTACAGGCGCCCTTAAAACTCTCTTTCCCAATATATATCTTTACACTTTAGATTATTTCTATTATAAATAATTTTTATAAAAACTTTTTTTAGCAAACAAGTTTTGCAGCATAAATCCCAGAGAAGGTTTTCATAAAAGCATAATAATATGCATAATAAAATACAATTCTACTTTGTACCTTATAAATTTAACTTTTTTAGTTTGATTTTTATATTTATTTAATAAGAGTAATATAAATATATTCATGTAATCCAGTATCAAGTGCTTGGGATAACTTCAGATGGAATAATAAAAAATTAGTATGAAATAAATAAATTACTAACCCCTATTGATGGTCCTTCCAAAACTGATTGTGGACTAAGAAGCACTAAATATAAAATGATAATTAATATATCTTAAATAGTAAATTAGATAATAATAAAAATGGGACAAGCTAAGCCTTTAACTGATTGGCTGTTTGACAAGGCAGGCAGGGATGAGCAAATCAGCGTGGCCATAGAATTTGGCCATGGTCTCAGTTGGGAGGGTGTGGATCCCGGCCTGCAGCAAATCAAAGAGGTCCTCAGTTCCAGCTGGGGTCCTTGCTTGACAACTTTCTTGAGCCACTAAAGACTTCCTCAATGGAATTTAGGAAGAGTAAATAGACGGTGAAGAAGAGAAGGCACATATTTGCAGTGGCTAATTGCTGGGGGCCCACTGTGATGCTAGTTTCAATCATTGGGAATTCCTCAAGAATATCAGCCATCTTATGAAGACCAAAATTGTCCAGCACAATGACGTTGGTGAAGCCCAGGCTTGTGCGCCTCAGGTGCTCCTGGACCAATTGGAGGAATGATAAAAAAGTACAGCTATTGTGATAACCCAATATCATTTGATACAGCTTGACCCCTTTTGGACCAAGGAGAGCCACCATTGAATAGGCTGTGGCACGGACTGCAGCACGCCAATCCATCCTGTCATTTGAGCCTTTGGGGACATACCCATACCCATTGCACATTGATGAGGCAAATGCTGATTTTTCAATGAATATAGAATCAGACTGTCCTCTTAGCTTTGAGAGCAGTGTACGCTTCTGTGTATTTTTCCGGACATCAATGTTGGCTGTACTATTATAATTGTAGGGGGATACCCCGAGCTTTTTCTAGGAAAAGCGCATTCCCTTGACCAAATGATAATAAAAGGAAATTTGAAGCCTCAATCCCCAAAGTAGATTTGACCATGGTCTGTAAGTTTTCCAGTTCAAGATGACAATCTTGGGTTATCCACTGGCAGATTGCCCATTTGTGCTCCTTGGTGAGCATAGTGGAAACGCGCAAGATTTTTTCTGCAGCAGAGACCCGGCCAGTACTGATAAAGATGTTGAATGTCTTCAAGGCGTACTTGGGATCCACCCCAACAAGAGCCACAGCTGCCTTGTAATCACCAGATTCCTGAATTAGCTTAAGCAGGATGATGTGTTTGATGTTGGGGATGCACTTCTGGGCGGACATTTTGGTGGTGGGCATTGGCTTGTTGGAATTGGGCACAACACAGGGCATGGGTACCTTGATGTAGAATGTTGCAACCTTTTTGAGCACTAACTGTCCCTTGTCAGTTCTGAAGAACTCAGGCTCCTTGTCCTCTTCCTGATTGCAATCTATGATGTAGGGCTTGTAGCTAGTATCAAGTACAGGAATCACCTTCTCCAGCATAGCTGACAGGACCAAATCTTGCTGGTACACAAGGTTGAACACATATAAAGTAAGTTCTACCTCCTTGTTTCACACTTTCTTGGTAAAGGTAACCTTGGTAGGCTTCTGGGTCAGCTTGGGAACCCAAGGGTTGACACTCTGCACTTAGCAGCTTGTGCTCATTGAACCAGCTGTGTCTGTTCAGAGTCACTATCAAACTCCCCTCTCCTGTCTTCTTCTTGAGTAGGCATTTGGGTTGTAATAACTCTGTTCTTTGACCCACAAGGGTAACTGCAACCGTGGAGCACAACAGATGCATTGGTACTCTGCTGTTGTGTTCCTTTCATTTTAAGAATTTAATAGAATATTAAATAAAATTCAATTAAGTTACTCCCTAATTTTAAATTTTGCTTTTATCTGAATATGGATATTTAATTAATATTCCCCCCAATATCCCAGTTATAGATTTTTTGTTTCTTAATGAGTTGTTTTTGGTTTTACAACGCCCATTTTAGAATACCCAAAAAAATTCACCCATTTTCCCAGATTTCACTGCCAAATTCATACACCCAACACAATATTTTTAAACTTTATGTCTCAAATTGTGTGTATTATTTTAGATACTTGATACCATTCTTGATTACAACCATTGCGCACAACATTTGAGTGACTTTGTTTACATAGTGAGTTACTATTGTGTTTTGGTTTTGGATAGATTTTTGACTCACTGCGCTTGGGTGTATTTTGTCACCAATTCACATAGTGAACATATGTACACCAAAAGTCAACTCACACCATTTTGTTTATGAATCCATGTATTTTGGTTTGTATTTTGAATAGTTTTGCTTTGCGCGTGAGCACTTCTTTGCTGTATTGACCCATTTTGCCCACTAACACCAAAAATCCCTGTTAACAGAGTGTATATTTTAACCTGATGGTTGTATTTTGTTTAAATCTGAGGTATTTTTGGTTGTTTCCATAGCTTTTAAAACTACTGTATATTTATTGGAAAAGAGAGTTTTAAGGGTGCATGTAATGGGTTCTTTGGTATGTACCCACCTGACAATGGAGGTGGCGCACAACCTTCACTGCCACACCATAGACAGTGGATACACCCTGATTAAAATACTCTTGCCTTCTGTTGAATGGCAGTAGGGTCAGGTGGAGTGAAGCAGCAGCTTTCTAGGAGGGGCCATAAACTTGTAAATTCCTGTCAGGACCAGGGTGTCCTGGATAATGTGGTCCACTGAGTTGTATCCTGGGGGACCTTCTTCCCATCCAGGGAGAGCCTGGCCTTGTTGATCCCAAGAAGGACCCTGTCCAGGTCCTCTACAGACGCACCTATCCCAAAAAAGAAGAGATATCCAAGGTAAACCACAAGGTAAAGCCTTTGTCCAGCAAAGGATTCAGTAATATAGCAAAGTTTATTGTATATTGTGCTGATCTTCTTCTCATTCTTTGTCTTTTGCAAAGGTCAGCTCCATGACTGCAAGTTTCTCATCTTTTTAGCACTCCAGGACAGCCCAAAGCCGGCAAGGAAGATTTTGGTCTTTTTGACAGCTGTTGTATCTACAACAGCCAATTTTCCAACCATGCGCCTAAAGTTCTCCAGAAGGTAAGAGAGTGTGTGCTTCACTGGGAAGAAGCAAGCAGTTACATGGGCCCAGCCCATCTCCAGTATGTTCTTGAATGGGAGTTTTTCAGGACATCCCAAACAAGCTCAATAGAGTTTACACAGTAAACTCCACTGAGGGATTACTGGGTCCAGGCGGACCAGTTGGGCATCCTTGTAGGCAGTAACTGCCCACTCAGATAGGCAACCTCCAGAATCAACTCATACAGAATGGAACATCCTCCATGTCAACAATTCTCAAAAATATTTTTCTTATTTTCAATATTAAAGATTATTTTTTTCTTGATTAAATAATTGAAATTGATAATAGAAGCAGTGTTGATTTTTATTTTGAGCTTTTAATTAAAATTATAAAAGATAAATCAAAAACAATTTTTGAAATTGTTGACATGGAGGATGTTCTATTCTGTATGAGTTAATTTCTGGAGGTTGCCCTCAGATGCCCCCTTGGCATGCGTAAGCTCAGCCAATGCCTCCTGTGACATCAAAAGGACTTGTATATGTGGTCCTACAGCTCTTGTAATACAGGGGGGACAGAAACAGCTACCTTGCCACATGATTGGTGTAGTTGGCGTAGAACCTGGTTGGTACAAAGGGGACCAGGACCTGGCAGATTTTGATGTTTATGTTCTCTAAAAAAATATGGTAATAATTTTGAATTTTTATTAATTTTATTTTTTAGGGTTCCTTCTTGTGTTTCCTCCTTTCTGGTGGCTTCAGCAGGCTTAGCCATTCTTGGCGCAAGCAATTGTGCTGGCAATTCAGTGTCCTTTTTCCTGGCGTGCTTTGCTGGCTTGAGATGTGCATACATCTTGGGGTTGTCAACCCAGATGGGTGGTGCAGAAAGATTATATGCCTTAAATTGCATGCCCTCAACCACTATCTTATGAATGTTGATTAGGAGCTCAATTGTCTTCTCAGGGGTGTCTGGTATTTTGGTCATTAGGGCCTTTGTAAACACCTTGTCTATTTTTCTCCTTTGAGGACAGCAAACTTCACCTTTTCTTTGACCTTGCAGTCAATTTCTTTGATCTCGGAAATTGCAGAGTCAAGGTCTTTGAGCAGTTTATATAATTCTCTCATTGATTTTTACTATCCTTTCCATATGCTTTAATAGCTCTTACCCCAATAAAATCTGTATTATTCTGATACTATTGCCTCTTTGTTTATTCCTGTTTGTTTTCCCATTTGCTACATTGTCCCATCTTTTAATCAATTGTGTATATGCTTTACATTCATCTCAATATGTTTTGTTTGCTTTGTGTTGACATTGTTTCCTTAATTGCCATATTGTTTTTGGCACTTTACACAGCCCCCTGTGAAAATGTTAACAACAATTTGGTGATCATCAAAATTTTAATTAGAAAGTTATAGGTTAATTGTGTTTAGATAAAGCTGTTACTGATCCAAATTCAAAACCTTAATGATAAATTTTAAGCCAATCAGGAGCCAAGTGATAAAGTGATTGTTGTGACATAAAGGGACATTCACCAAAGAATTATTGAATGTCCCTTTATGTCACAACAATCACTTTATCACTTGGCTCCTGATTGGCTTAAAATTTATCATTAAGGTTTTGAATTTGGATCAGTAACAGCTTTATCTAAACACAATTAACCTATAACTTTCTAATTAAAATTTTGATGATCACCAAATTGTTGTTAACATTTTCACAGGGGGCTGTTTTTGGGTACTAAAAATAACTATGTTCTGTATCTAGATACACAGCATAGTAAATATATGATTTTATAGAAATAAGCTGAACATAAAGAATAAAACCAACTATAAACAAAGAGAACATGAACAATTGGAATTTTTAATAAAGATAATATAAATAGAAAATGTTTGGCAACAGGGAGTTTATTGGGGGCAGGGAAGAGTGATGCCTAGTACTGTAAGTTCAGAACCTAAAAGTAAAAATGCAGGATTGTCAAATTGTTTTTGTGTGAACTCACCAAATTAATAGAGTAATTTTCATCCCAGAACAACTTACTTTTTTATATAAAAGGATGAAAATTATTCCAGTAAGTTGGTGAGTTCACGCAAAAACAATTTGACAATCCCACATTTTTACCTTTAGGTTCTGAATCTGCATTAGGCATAATAGTGTGGGAAAGAAGGCATTGAGCTGGTTCTGGGCTGAGGGGCCTGTGATTGGGTGGGTGGGGCTGGCATGTGGGGGGTAGAGGCAGGAGGATTAATTGTGAAGGCCGCCATATGCTGCTTGTTATATTTCTCATTGGTCATTGCCTTAATTGACTGATATATGGCTGTGGTATGGGGTGGGAGGAGCTTATCCTTGCATAATTTGTTGCCCATGTTCATGTGTAAAACTATTTGAGCAAACAACTAAGCCACAATTTGGCAACCAAAGAGAGACTTGTGATTTAGGACACCAAGATAGAGGTCATTGAATTCCTGGAGGCGGAACTGTCAGACTGTGTCTCTAATATTGAAGAACACTACATTGGCCAGATGGATGTCTGTATGGCCGGCAGGGTAAACTGAGGCCTGATGCCTGCATCCCTGGATTTCCTCAAGGGCAGTAGAGCTACCTTCTATCTGGTAGCTCAAGAAAACCTGGTGCTTGTAATTTGAGCCATCCCAGGAGGCAAGTAATCCACTAATATATGGCTGTACTCATAGTCATTGATAAGATCTGGGTTTTTCTGATAATAGACAAAACCCTTGGCTGAAACATCCAGAAATGCACCAATGAACATCCCCTTCTTGACCTTCTTCCTTTTATTCTTGGTAGCAGCTTTTCCTTACTCACCAAAATCATCAAAAGCTATTGATAGCTTGTAGTAGAAGATGAATATGATGACATATGATTGTTTTGTTAAGCATTGGACCAGGGTGGATTCAATGGCAGGATCACACAGAAAATCCTCAGCGCCATCCCATTGGTTGCCGGCAACATTTGTCAACACTCTGACTGAAGCCACCTTTCTGTGCATCCAGAGCTGCACCATGCGCTCAGACACCCAAATGCCATGGTGTGTAAGTTGCTTCTATACCTGGGTCAGGGGAAGCTTGGGGTTCTGCTGCAAAAGATCAAGCATGATTTGTATGCCTTGTTGATCTGGGACACTGGGGCCTTCTTTGGCTTTTTGGCTGTCCTAATCAGGTTCCCCTTGCTCATCAGATTGTTGAATTCCCACATGACAGTAGCCTGGGTGAATTGTAATTGGGTAGCTATCTGATCCCAGGACATATCCTGCAGGTTCAGTACCACAATTTCCTGAAGAATTTAGGCAGTCATAATTTGTTGCTTGGGGCGCTGGGCTGCAGGAGCTGAATCCTGATTGGATGATGGGGAAGGTTGGCTGATGATGGGGAGAAGTTTAAATTAAGGTTGTCATTCTGATTGGTTGGTTAGTGGGCAGCTTGTGCGGGGGTAGATACAGGAGTGGGGGCACAGCTAGACACTAGGTGACTGTTGAAAAAGTCCAAGCCATAGGGGTCAGGGGTCAGGAACAGGTTAGCTTCCTTGTTACCCACCTCAAAGGCTTGGGTGTAAGCAGGTGCATCCAGGCCCTGAGCCTTGCCTCCATTGAATCTGGCTTGGCTGCTGGTGCCGTCAAAACTGTTGCTAGTAAAAATCATCTTGAAACAAAACCTAGGATAAAATCACTAAAAGTAGAAGTTTAAAATTTTATGATTTATTTTTATTTTAATCACAAGTCAATATTTGGAAAGTTCTCAAAACCATTTTACACAAATCAGGAGCCATGAAAATAAATAAGATGCCTCTGCTCCTAAATTGGATAGCTGTTTATTGGCTGTGAAACTGTCATTTTTCTATTTTAGGCTGCTCATACTAAACATCTTGTGTGACTTTATTTTGTTTTGTTTTTGTGGAATATTGCTTCTAGATTGCTCAAAATTTTTCATTTTAGTCCTTCTGTTGGTGCCTTATATTAATCCTGATTGGATTATAATATGATCCAGAACAGCATCCATCCATCTCACTTGCTGTGTCAGTTTATTTTGTTTGTGGTTTAAACTACGCTGCTTGATATTAGATATAATTTTGTATAATGGCTAGAGAAATTTTGTTTTTTGTTTGACAGTTCATTTATTAACCAAAAATATTTGAATTATTTGAATCCTAAATCTTGCGCAACTTTAATTTTTTTACATCCAAAATAATTTTGTTTAAATCTGTGGTATTTTTGGTTGTTGCCTTAGTTTTTAAAACTACTGTACCATATAGAGAAGTCACAAGTTCACAGGGGATGGCACAGTGGCGGGTTTGATATAAGGTTTGGGTTGTGGAATAACTTGCACAGGGATCAGAAAATCAAATTGTCAGTGCTGCTAATTAGGAGATAGTTTCTGCAATCTGACATTGTCATCAGATTGCTTTATGCTGATAAGACACATTGTTGTGTAACTGGGTCTTCTAGTCCTTGGGAGTGGATTAACAGGACAGATCTTTTGAGTGTAGTTTGTTGGCTTAAACGCTAAAGTATGTTGAAGACCTAATACATAATTAGCTTACTGAAAATAGCAGTAAGCCTTTACCTCCTTCTGGAGGTAACAATTAAGATAGATAATATTCAAGTAATGTAAATCTGTGTGTCTTTATTGTGAGATATTGGAAGAGTTATATAGATGAGCTGAAGCAAGGGAGGGGTTATTGTGCAGTCAGCACATGTACTTTGGATGCAGAATCACTGGAATTAGGCTGCCAGTGCAATCACAAGTATGCATATTTTCTGCACTTTGATCTAGGTGAAGGTAGAGAGCACCTTCCAGATGGGCCTGGATATGCAGCTATATTTTTAGCTTTTATGCATGATTTTCTGCAGCCTAATTTACAAAATGCAATTTTATACATCTTAAAGTATTAACTGAGCCTGTATAGCTAATTAGCTCTGTTTGTGAGCAAAAGAAAGCATGAACTGGACTAGTTTACATAATGACGCCAGTATGTTTATGCACAATTGTGCATACTCCTTGTTTTGTACTATAGTAATGTCATGCCCAAGCTATGTCATTTATGTTGTCCTTTTGTATTTGACTTTGTCTTGCAACACACGTCATGGAGCAACTTATAAAGCGCCCCTGTGTATCACAAGATACATTAGCAGGCAAGGATGAAATATTGATTGCAACAATGCTAAAAAGTATATCTCAATTATAAGTTTGTGTTAGCTTGGCTCTAGCCAGCTTCTGTCTCTGTGTTATAAAAATTAGCAGATACTGCACCAAAGCCAGTCCAATGAAGCTTAGATCTCAAGTTATAAGCACACTATATTCATTCCAAGCTTCCTATTTAAGTCCCTCCAGAAACTCTCTGGTAGTTCCTTGACCAGCTCCTTTCTACTGGTTAAATACATTCTAGATTTTTAGGGTGAACACAAATTTTATTAAGGTTCAGAGGTGGTATCTAAAAGAGATCCAGTCTTGGGGGAGGAAAGTGGGGTTATTAACAGGGTAAGGTTATTACAATCAAGATTGCCTTCCCTCCTGCTAATGTAACTCACAATACACAGGGGGCATTCATAGAGGCGCCCCATAATATATCTAACAGCATTAGGTATTCTGCTACCAATGTTGAACTACAGGCAATATCTCCTAAATGGGAGCGCTGCCAATTCTATGTGCTGATCTCTCAACTAATATATTGGGAACTCACACTATATTTGGATCCTGTCACAAGTATCACCCCCTGGTGTATTGTGGCTTCCCATTATAGTATATCAATTACACTATTCCCAAATCAATATCATTTTATTCCTACTCCTGTCCTTTCTATTTGTTGTAAATTGTGCTATTAATGCCATTTCAATATGAACTTCAAATATTGATATGTGCAAAGATATGGTCATTTTTACTTTCAAATTTGGGAATTCCTCCCCTTCTGCAAATGGGTCTGGTTCAATATCCACCCATTCTGGAATATCATACCTGCCCTTGACTGATCCTGGTATGATCTCATCCCAAAGTGACCCCTTCTGCCACTCTGTCTACCTAATGAGTGATCATCAATCCTTGTCTATTTAAGTAGAATCATTTCTCCTAATAAAGACAAGTTTATCCACATTTGTGTTGTCTTTAATATTCTTTAAGCTTTTTCCTTTCCTTTTTGCCAAAAGGAATTTCTCATCCTGTATTCCAGGAAATTAAGGTATATGCCCTTAATTTTTCCCTGAAGGCTAACCCAAGGCTAGCTTTGAACCTCAAACTTTTGTTATAAAGATTTCCTGCTGTGTTCTCCTGGATGTTGTCCCCAAGAGCCAAACACAACAAAATGGTGCTCACTACAGGGGCTGCAAGCCCCTCAGTTACCCCATTCCCATGTACATTCTCTGTTTCTTCTCCCTTTGTTTCTGAAATACCCAAACAACCTAAAGTTTCTACTCCTCTTCTATAAAAAGACATCACTGATGCTCCCTCAACTCCCATGTTACTGGTGCTGTCTCTCAGGCCCATGTGGGCCCCCCTTCTAACTTTCTCTCTCAACTACAAACAAGCTTGTGCTGCCACCCGCTCCCTTCTTCATTCTGGCATGATGGCAATGCACTCTATCCCTGGCCTCCATCCTGGGTACGCTTCTGAAGACCAGTACTCCTTCCTTTTGAACTTTAGTCTCCCCCTGCGTTGATGGAATCCATGGATACAATTGCGTGTTGGTCAACCAGTTCATTCAACCCGCCTTGGTTCACCATCAACTTGCATTAGGATCCCAGAATCAACTATTAAATGCTGTAGCCACTGCTGTCTAAAACTACCATGCTCAGAATATGGCATATCAAGAATGGTCCCACAGTCTCTTTGTGTGTATTTCTGATAACCAGCGCAACTTGCTGGCCTCCCAAAAATACCTAACCTCATCTCTGAACTTCCTTTGCTCCTCATTCCCTGTGTATATCAAGGATCAACTGTGTGAATTTTATGAGCACCAAGCACTGTGGTGTGGTTAAATTGAGGCCACTTCCTAAAACATCATAAAGATTTTGATATTCTGGTTACCAAACTCAACCAATTTTGAGAGCACATTAATTCTCAGCCTGAGTTGTTTGGAACTCATGTTGATACCTTGGGCTGTCATCTAAAACACCAATATAGATTGGATAAGGCTGAATTGGGCAACACTCTATATCAAGTACAAAATTATGTGGATGATAGAGTAGTGTTCATTGAGGTGACTCCTCCTGCTCCTCCTGTTGAGGTCCCGTCTGACTTTGAAGCCCAGGTATGGGAAGCCATAGCTGAGATCAAGGCCACAACTTGCTGTCAATTTTCTGTTCAGAACCCTCCTCCAGTTGAGCCTATGCCTGGCCCTTGCATTGCCTCACTCACTGATCAAGTAGCTACATTGCAAGGAGAAATCAAGTATTTGAGACAACACCTCTCTAACCCTGATGATTTGTCTTCTGAGTCTGAAGGTGAAGAGGAAGCTGAGGTTACTAGTACTCCCTCTTGTGGCAATCAGGGTTGTTGCCCTGGCTTAGAAGGCCAACCCCAAGTCAACTGCACTCTTGTCCTAGATCAACTGGCCAAAGTGACAAACAATGTTGCTGATAGGCAAGACGCACTGGAACAAGAGGTACAAAACCTCTCTTGCTTTACCAAGACAATGAATGGACAGGTTATCCCTTTGGTTGCTCATACTACTTCTCTGACTACCTGCCTCAATGGGATTGCCGTCACCTTATTGGTACAACAGATTAAGATTGATGAATTTGGAGCTGCTGCTGCTAGAGATATTAGTGGGCAAAACAGTTCTACCTTAGATACACTATAGGAGAGCATTCAACTTCTCTGGGCTAGACAACCTGCTGCTGAATCTGAGTTTGAGGGCAATCCCCACATTACTGTCCTCAACCCAGGTGACAACAGCTAATCCACCTCATTGTCCATTGACCCCAACTATAAGCCTTCATTCAAACAGATATTTGACCCTAAAACCTCTACCATTGCTGTCTTTTTAACAATCTATGAGACTGCAATGTGTAGGGCTACCAATGAACTTAAGAAGGAGCATATTCTTACATGTCTGCATCCCACATGTCAAGAAGTTGTGGTCCCAAACTCCCTTCAATTGTCACTTGGGAGAATATGAAGCGCCTCTTAATTGAGGTATTTGGCGGAGACCTCAGCTTGGAAGTCAAGAAGGAAGCATTTATGCACATTGCTTTTAAGCCTAAGGAGACCCTAACTGAGTTTGCTGATTGCTTCTACATTGAAGGACAACAGTTAATCACCAGCCATCAGTTAACTCCCTGAGAAGCCTAAACAGCTTGTTCAAATGCTTTAAAGGTGAACCATCTCCTATGTTTGCACTTTAAGGTCCATAAAGCTTCCCTTACTTCAATGAAGAGTATCAAGACCCTCTTGCAAGATATGCACTTGACTCATGGTGGTACTGTGGTACGCAAAATTAAGGCCAACAATGCAGAAACCACCTCATGTACTCTGCACATTATGAATCTGGGCTCTAGTGGACAATATAAGAGACAAGAATGTCATAACTGTGGTCAAATAGAACACCTCCTACGTACCTGCACCAACCCTCAAGTAGAGGGCTGTGACCCAAAGGAGCAGGCGGGAAAAGAGAGGTCAGCTTAGAGGCAGAGACGCTCTCTGCTGATCAATCTCCTCTATCTCCTCCTGATCCCCTGTCTGACAAGAAATCTTCTCCCTTGGCTGGCCCAATCATCCTTCACCTGTTCCACAATCTATCCAGTGATTCTGAACCCAAAGACTCTGATTGTGATGAGTCTGAGGGTTATGGTTACTCCGTGCTAGCAGTCCTGGAGACAGTTTCTGTTCCTTACAAGCTACATTCAGGAAGAACCACAACTACACCTTGTACAACCTCAAGCAAAGTTAAGGCCATATTAGCTCGTCCTTACTTAGCAC